>CM036881.1:33718278-34957704 GCA_020796165.1 Pantala flavescens | reverse complement strand
TAATAATAATTCTTCTTGAAATAAATTAATTTAGTTCTTAAATAGTAGCATAAATTTTGAAATCAAAAAGATTTTAATTTCAAAATTCAAAAACTTTCGGTCATAGATATCATTCAAAATTGAATCGGTTCCTGATATGTTATTTTATTAAATAACCTGGTTGAGGAAAGTTTTTGTCACTATCCCAAGGTTTTTAAAACGTTATTTACTCGAATCAGCGCAAAAAATTCCGCCACCCACTACAGTATACGAAGTACGCCGTAAAAAAACGTCACAAAAATAACGTCATAGCTACGGACCGAAAAAAAGATAATTGGCAAAATCTCTCGGGACGCGTAGATCTAAAGCAGTAGCAAAGGCTTAAATACTTAAATAAAAACATATATTAGTTGCGGAGTCCGTATCAAACAAACAGGAAGTGTAGGGAAAGATAAACCTACAAATTCGCATTCGACGCACTTTTTCGCTCCGCCGAACTTATTTATAGTCGCCAACTGATCGAAAATACGAAATATTTAGAGTAAATAAGATAATAAAATGCTCTCGTACGAGAGGTGGGGGAGAGTGGCGTGCGGTCGCCAGGCTAAGGTGCTGCCGCCTAGCGACACCTGCTCGCTCTCACACATCTTTTGGTGGCTATTGCACGAGGGGTCAAGCTCTCTTTTTGGCCTTGTTTCACCTCCAAACACCTTGTTCTCCATCGACGTGTTCTTTCGTGGGTTCGACGAATAAAGAGAATCTCGCTCGATATCTCGATTCGAATGACTTTTTCGGCAAATTAAGCGTATAAATCAAAGCCAGATAAAACCGTCCCATATTAAGAAGTCTTATAAATATATCAAATGATCTCTCAAAAGAAATATCGAATCAAATTTCAATCCACATTATGGGAATACAAAATACAAAAGATCCAAAAGTGATTGATTAGAAGTTCTTTTGCATTTATGCTTTATAAAAGAAATACTTTCGACACACCCGGTATATACATTTCTAAACATCGCACCACTTTACAGAGGAAAGTTATGATCATTTCCGCCGTATCTATATAATATCTTTTCTGAAAAGAATGATTTATCGAAATACTGTACTTTAACAAGAGGATTCACTCCTTTCCGAGTCCATAACATCCAAATCAGATCATAATCTGGCGAATCATAAAATATTTAGGGAAGTATTTTCCAAGTTTTACGCAGAATCTCTTTTACATGAGATATAGAACTTACTAGAATTCGGAGAAAATTCAATATTTAATTTATTTGCGCACTCTGGAACGAACTCTATTCTTTAACAATTTAGACATTCAAAAATAACTCGACTTGCACGGAACTGAACGGAATTCATTCAAGAGTCTCGCTACTTCTAAATTATTCTATGTTCATTCAGTATGCTCGCGATCTAGTCTATAATAATTTCATTTATAAAATATTAAGTAACCTCACTTGAAATGCAAAACGAGCCATACAATTCATATCCGAAATGATTTAGCCGCTATTATTACGCAATGAAGTTGGATGATACATTTATATTCTCCCATCCCCCGTGTAGCAGTCCAGCATGAGAGGGGTCCACGGAAGCCGAAGCCCAAAGACGGCTCTCATTCAGGGGCCCCATCTTCATCAGGGTCTGTGTCTGGACCCGACCACCAGACTACTTTAGGAGGCAGTGGAGGGAGCGGAGGGAAGTTGATGCCTCCTCTACTATTCCCGGGGCCTCCACACGCCATGGGCCTCACTCACCCACACCACCACCACGGGCCGAGGCCCCACCACGCCCACCACCCACACCATCCCCCCGTGCCCCTCGCCCCTGTCCCCCTGCCGCCCCACGCGCACCCCGCGCCTCCCCAACTGCTCCCAGGAGGCGTCGGGGGCAGCCCCGGCCTCGCCATGGCCTCCGCTGCCAGACAGCCCACCCAGCCCCCGGGGGTGGTGGAGTTGCGAGGGGTAGAGGAGGCGGAGGCGGCGGGGACTGGGGGAGGAGTGTTTGGGGGCGCGGCGGTGGCAGCCGCGGCGGCTGCTGCAGCGGCTGCGGCGGGTACGGGGGGAATGGCACCGCTCTTCGTTGGACAGCCACCGCATCCGGAATTGCTACATTTGCTCATGTCCGCAGAAAAGTGCCAGGTAAGTTAGTACGGCGTATATGCTATAGGTACGGAAAGCTTATGAGAAGAAGGGCGTGATGTTCTCCCTAAGAAAAATATTTCGATTCCTATGAGAAAGATGGAGCCAATAAAATGATTATTCGATTTTTTCCTATGCATATTATAAGATCTAAGATAGATCTTCCGTGAAAAGGAGAGATTGCATTCAGGTTCATAAACATTTTCGTTAATATTACGTTAGTGTACTTCCCATCAAATAATTACAATCAAGAGATATTTAACTTTAATAAAAGTTAATCGTCTTCATATAATAAAATGTTTTGTAGCTAGACTGGGGTATAGTCTTTATTTCCAGAAATGCAGCACATTAATTTCATACTCCTTATAAGATCACGTTTTATGTTGTTTTAATAATGAATCGTAAAGGTCTCATGAAAAATTTGGGTTGCGCACAATTAATTTTCGAAAAGGTGTTTTACATTTTACTGAATTCTATGCACCTATGGAAAATCTAGTTAAAATTTAAAATATTATTTTCTCAACTAAATATTCATTAACTTTAATCTTAAACCTAAAATTCTATTCCTGTACTCCATATTCTCTTCCTTCAATTTTTATTTATTGTAATAATGAACAATTCACAGATTTCCACGTAAGATAAACAGTTTCTCAAACGTATTTGTTTTACTCGTTAAACTACATAGTTACCTTGCAAGCAGCCTTCATGTGCGCATAAGGGTTCAAGTCACCATGACTACACTCGCTCGTAGTTTATAACTTTCGTGAATTGTTCGCAGGATAAAAGATAAAAGCCATTCGTTCTAGTAATATAAAACGCTACTCCTTTACTTCTGAAGGTAATCTCTCCTCAAATACCAGTATATTTATTGCTATTTCTTAAAATATTAGTTAAAACCCGCAATTGGCATTTAAAAAACTACGGATAAGGTACAAGGGAACGCGTAAGGAGTCAGTATCGGTGCATTTCTCGTTGAAATTCCATCGAGAAGTGCAGAGAATCGTTCTGTCACACTCCAGGGTCACTGGAGAATGATACTCAGCAACCGTCCTCTCCAGGATTACTCGTGGAGCGGCAAAATGGGCGACGCAGAGAGAATCCCGAGCGCCGCGTCTCATCTGCCGCACCGACAGGAGCTTTCGCCGCCTCTGCAGCACTCTCTCCCTCCGCCTCTACACCTAGCGCTCTCGCCCACTTGGGAGATACTACAGGTGAGTGCAAAGATGCTGATGAGGAAGACGTACTTAACGCAAATCACCACTCATTCGTATTAGACTCAGAGACTCTTGTTAATAGATGATGTCGAAAATTAACTTGAAAAAACAAACCGATTTATGGTGTGGGTGGTTAGACTTTGATAAGTCTTCCGTCGCTGGTTTACGATCAATTTCAGTGAATAAATCGATCAGTTGAAGACTTTATGACTGTCTAAGAGAAATGCTTGGATAAATATTTTTCGCGAATACAAGGCTAATTAATGTACAATAGAAACGTGATAAGTTTACACTTCTGCTACTTATACAGTCACAAATACGATTCTCAGAGTGGATATTGTGCAGTTCAAGGAGATATTACGGAATTTTTCTATGACATTATTTCGCGTCAACCCATCGCACCGACTCCATCTCCGAAGGGGATTCTTTTTGATGAGTGGTTGACAGTATTTCCAAGACTCTTTTCCTAAAGTAGGCGTGGCTTTTCCAAACCCTAAATCGCGCAGAATTGTCCACCTCTAGTGAGGGTTGGTGCTCCTCGATGGTTGGTCGCCTTTGACGAATTGACTTCCAGCATTCCCCACCCTTTGACTGGCAAGCGCACCACGCCCTGACTTCAAACGCAGCTCCCCATTGGGCGAAGCAACCCCTATATCGCCCCCTCCACAAGAAGTCAAGGCGCCTGGTCATACGGCTGTCCCTTTATCTACCAGTGCGCCTCCACGCATGCCTCATGGGTTATCGAGCATCCAAGTGCGATGATAGGACACCATAAGATTTAAATTTCTTATAATTCGGATACAGACTTTTCAATCATTTAAATATCACTTGATATCGGAAACGAAATGAGTATGCGCCTTCAAGACGTAATAACAAATATTCTACACACATCTAAGCAATAATGCTACAGTTATAAGCATTCGATGACATCCAATGATTTAATCTCTTATACATTAGATAGAATTACCAGCACAAAACACCGCATTACTACATCACAGATCTCAGAATCTAAATACAGTGGTGATTATTTCCATTGTATTTGAAGAAACAAATGCATGTTTGGGATAATAATGATTTGATCTGATATTCTTTTACCATTCGAGACAATATCCTGCTATTAGCGTCCTGATCGAGTCTTCTACTCTTACACCTATTCCAAGGAATACCATTTACAACCAACAAGAATAACTAATATTCCCTTTTCTACAGGAGACCACTGCAAGACTCCTGTTCATGGCCGTCAGATGGGTTCGTTGTCTGGCGCCTTTCCAGACGCTCTCCAAAAGAGATCAGGTAAGATCTTTCCCTGTTCCAATTCTGCTTGTCATTGAAAACAGATTCCTCAGACGAAAATCTGCTTCCATATATAATTACTAAATATTTATCATTATCAACGACTAACGTCTTTTAGGAATTACTTTCTCGTAAATAGCAATTCATTCCATAAAATGTAACAGAAGAAAATATACGATGAGAAATTCCGTTCTATCATCCGTTTCAATCCGCTAGATTACAGGAATCAACCTTAACTATCTTCTTTATAAAGATATAGAATAAACGTTTGCAATCAGAAGGAAAATACTTCAAATGTATAAGGAAAAGGCATTTTCTACTAAAATAGTGGTAATGGTTCTAAGGCAGTAGGACGGCAATTGATTCCCTGGTAATCATAACTTTCTTTAATAGATTTTACGAAAAAAAGTGAGGATTGCGTTTAGATAATTTTAGAAAATAAATTTGAATATACAACGTAAAAATTAATTTTCGAGGATGAGAAGAAACCGTAACGAATTTTTAAAAATCAGAGGTGGCATGGCGTTAAAAATTATCTCTCCGAGGCTGAGAAATTCCAATATCTCAGCCCCTTTACGACAATATTCAAGATGCGTATTCTATGTAAAGAGCATAGAGAGAATCTCGCATTATCGACCGGTTCCTCATGGGGTTCTTCAATATTTTCTCAAGGAATAAGAAAATAGCAACTACAAAAATGTACCAAAAAGATATCATCATGATTTGCCATACAAAAAATTGTGTTTCTGAGAAGGTCAGCTTCTTATATCGCCATCGCTTCTTTTGAAATTGGAAATTAATGAAAATTACCTCATTTTCAGCTCTTGTTACTTCAAGAATCATGGAAAGAGTTGTTCCTCCTTCATCTTGCGCAATGGTCCATTCCTTGGGACCTCTCTGAACTGCTGGGAGGTGTTGAGGCCAGAGGTCGCCTTCCCCGAGATCACCCAACAGACATTGAGGTCAACACTATTCAGGTAAGTCCGTACTTTGGCATCTACAAAATGTATGCAAGAATATTTGCATAGCGAGGTGAAATTTGAATTAGAAAGGATTCTCCTCTACATTTTACAAAAGAAGAATGTCAATTAAGAGACATCTCTTAATTCATTATAATATCGAACCGTTTTCGATGTCATCGAGCATGATCGTTATTAGTAATAACCCATAAGATTTAATTTACTCTGCAAATACTAAAAATTTTACAAGGAAAGTAAAGCAGAAAATACATGTCAGCACGTTGAATATCTCCTAAGGCAATCCTGATGATTAGGGTGCTACATAAAGAAGGAAGAAGATAACATTTCAGATTTTTTTATAAATAATATAAAATTTGATAGTAAAGAATATCTTCAATGGAACTTAGGAGCTTAATAACTCGTCATATGATAAGTCTAGTATAATTTTGGATAACTACCTTACTAAACGTACGTGTCCAATTACAAAAAAGAGTAAAAATGGTATAAAATAGTCATATAGAATAATCTAACTCATCTTCAGGTAAAAAATATTACTAATTAGTCAGACCTTATTTGACAGGTGAAATGAAAATTATTGAGAGGGTAGATAAAATTCAAATCAAGGACAAAACTAAGACTCTAAGACTAATTTTTTAATTGTTTTATGTCCGTTAAAAAACATACGATACGATACGATAAATTTCAGTCCTCAAAAATTATATCCTCGAATTACGATACGTTTTCAAAATAAAGGACCTTTTATTTCATTACCTACGTTCGAAATATATTAATATACAAAACCACCTTCCAGTAAATCTGCCGATATTAATAATCTGTTCTAAGCAATGAGATGGATCATCAACCGAACATTTTATTTTCTTTCTCAGGAAATAATGGGAAGATTCCGTCAGCTATCACCAGATGGCAGTGAATGTGGATGCATGAAAGCAGTGGTCTTGTTTTCACCAGGTAAGCTCCCTCACAAGTTTTAGAAACTTAAGCAAAAATAAGTACGGCCTTCCACTTTGATTAGTCATTTCGATATTGTAGATTCGATATGATTTAATTCATGACGTAGAAATCAAACTTCAAATCTGAAACGTATTTTGAAATCATTAAAGCTTCCGTATTTAACATATGATACTGAATTATACAATATAATAACAATAAAACATATATTTCATTGCTTAATTTGAGAGGAAAATCACTGTTAACTACCTCGACCAGATCGTTTATTGATAGTTACTAAACCAAACCTCAATTTCATAAATCTCCCCGGAATTTCATAAATTTAGCTATATTCTACTAATTTTCCTACTTTTTGATGCCTTTAGTTAACTGTTCGTTGGAGAAAACTCGAGCTTCTCAATTGGATATCAAAATATTACTTATTCCAGTTAATGTGACTCATTTAATCAAAGACCCGCGGGATGAAGTCTACACTTTCGAAAACGACCAAGATTTCCTTAGAGGATTAAAACATTCATAAGTTTCAAGTTTATTTCGGAATATCTCCATTGTTGATATAGCACGGGACAATCATTTTTAACGTGTGACTTCCCTCTTTCGTTCAGAAACCCCAGGACTGGCAGATGTGCAGCCCGTTGAGATGCTGCAAGACCAAGCGCAGTGCATTCTGGGTGATTATGTACGGAGCAGATTTCCGAGGCAGCCAACAAGATTCGGCCGCCTTCTACTCCTTGTGCCCATCCTCAGGTCCGTCCGAAGGGATACCGTTGAACGGCTGTTTTTCAAGGACACCATCGGCGATATCCCAATACAGAGGCTTCTGGGAGACATGTACTCGATGGAGAAGGCATATGCCGTTGCATGAGAATGCCTTCCTTGCAGTAATACGCCACGCCCTCAGTATTTTGAGAACTCTAAGTTCTCACCGTCATGAGGACGCATATGAAAGAAGTGCAATATCAAAGTGATAGTTTTCCCAAAGAAAAGAACTCATATTCGGTGAATCGTCATGACACGCGTTCATCTGTTATCATTCTCATTTCTTGCGGAGTGCACAGTCATTGGAATTCAGAACATATATTCATAAAAAATCTGTTAATGCATCGCAAGAAAGAACTGAGAAATTGGCAATGACCAATCGAAACGTGTTCTGAGAATTATTATTGAAGACTAATTGAAAAGATATGTCCACTTGGAAGAAAGTAACACTACAGTTGTCTCCATGTCCTTAGTTCGTGGAAGTATAATTTTCAGTTAAATTGATTTTTCCGAAAGTTTCAATTTGTATCATCTGTCCAATATCCATTTATTCATACTGTTCCATGAATTTCCGTGAACAATTAATATTTATTTCACTATTCTAATGCACTTTCAATGTTTCTACGCCCTTATCACGCCCGAATTGCGGAAATTCTACCACATATCTAGTAGCTTTCTCGAGTATAATATCGAGGAAACCTTTCAGATTCCAAGTTTGCACAGGAGTATGAAATTTCGTCTGTTAAAAAGACATTATCTCGATTTGTTTTCCGCGAAGCAACGATAGCGTCTCCGCGAATCTTATTTCCTCTGTTTTGTTAAGTGTATCGGTTTTGTTAGTGAACTCCCTTGTCTTTTTTCCATTCTTCCGCTCTAGCGTTCTTATTATCCCAACGAATCGTCAACTAATGAGGTCGTAACTCAAAGAAAACACGCTCTCCGAAAACGTCTGCCATCGCCAAAGGGATGCATCCTACGACATCGCCCCTGAGCAATTAATTTGCATGGCAAAGAGAAAACAAACATTCCCGTCCTGCTTCTATTTTTATAAGGGCGCCGCTTTTTCGGAATTCATTTTCCTTACTCGCGTCTTCTCCGTCACAGAGAAATGCTTTTGAGGCCGTTTCAGATTATCGAGTGATTTTTGATTCTCAATTGTTTGCTTAAGGCGACGATACGAAGGCAATCTTAGCACTGACTGTAGGCCCGGGAGGAAATAAACCAAAGACTTTGAAGGAAATAGATTGCTTTTAATATTCGAAACTTCCTCAAAACCGTAAGTTCGATTGAAGTCGCGACTGACAGAGAAAAGAATCCTGGAAACTGGATCGGTTTTCATGATTCATTCTGAGAGAGCAAATTTGTATTTAACTGTATTTTGTGCTGTATTCCGAAGGTAAAGCGGGGAGTCGAAACTATGCGATAAAATCTGTTTTCTTATGAAGTGGTCCAAAATGGGATCAAATAGGAATTGGTTGAATTCTTTTCGACTCATGCGTCAAGAGTTAAACTCTAGAAGACCACTTTTGCGATCATTACTTTCAAACAGTTTATAATTTTCGTTTATCGAAAAAGGAAGGTTTTACATTCTTGCAGTTGAAAAGATATTTCTTTCTCGACAATCAAATGAATTGTAAACAAATTCAACATGCTGTGCTTTCGGTAAAAATAAAAGAAATGATGAGAAGTTATTCTGAAATGTTATGAAAAGAAGAATATCACACCTGAAGATTCGACGGAGTGGTTTCGATGTTAATGTGATGGTGAACATCTATGGTAAACTAATGAAGTGGAACAAGAAAATGGAATATTTTCCGAGTATTTAAAATTACTAATTCAAAACAATCTCTGATTTCAAAAAAGAGATGTTTTGGTGAATATGTGTCCGAAATATACAGTAAAATCTTCTTGACATGTGTTAAAAAGTTATACAATATAATTATAGAGCGCACTATGTAATTATGAACTTGTAAAAATATTTGATAATTGGAAAATCTTCTTGTTATAACTTATGAAATTAACCTCAATATAATGTCTAATATTAGATCCCTAGCAGAACGAACTGTGATACCTTTAATATCAACGGAATATGTGAATTCTACGATGCCAAAGATGTAAAAAGTAATTAAGGTGAGGATGATATAGTGCTCTAGTGGAAATCTCATCTTCATTGTGTGCATGTGTGTATGTTTTTCTTCACTAATATTGAGCTCCATATATTATTCAAGTTGTTTTATTGACTCCATAAAAATGGAACACACTTCACGTGTGAATGACAATTACGTCTTTTCGCTGTTGTAAGCAGAAATGCCGCTTTTCAATCGTTTGGAAAGAAGTTCTACTATTGTAAATATTTACGAAACATTGAAAAAGGTTGTATTGTCGCAAACTCCTCGACAGACTGAATATATAGAGGTATGCTGACGAAATTTTCTTACAAAAATTATAATTATTTCGTGCATATTGTAGAAATTTAGTGGTGAATTATGAATGGCGAAATGTTTGGCAGCTTGGTACATTAAGTACGAAAATAAAACTGAAATAATCGTCTTCTGAACTGAAGATTTTATGTAATTTGTAAATTTATGTTGATCTATATATTGTAAAAGACCTTGTAAAATATTATAGATAACTTTTAATATAAAAACGATTTCTGTTACCTTTGAGTTATTGCGTTATTATTATTACAGTGCATTTCACGTTATGAATGAACTACTGTTTCCTTATGTATTTTAAACGGAAGAATCAAGCGCTTCTGTAAATTAAAATGGGGGGATTACGATTTAAAAAGCTTCAACGGAAAGGAAAAAGATTTATTAGCAATTTATTGCGAATAACTAAAGTTTAAAAGCTATAGAAAAGCAAGATAAAAATGTAAAATTCATGCTTCAAGAAAAGAATCATTTGCAATGAAATATTCTACGTTCAACGGTACAATCAACAAAGATTTTTTATTGCGAACGCAACGCGGACCTCCACGCAAGGAATGGGCCAGTATTCCTATCGTTTCGGTCGTTGATAATGATCTCATTCATGTCATTGTTAAAAAAATTACTGCTATTACATTAAAAATTAACTACTTAATGTTAAAATGTGAACAAATGCATCGTTTTTGTCCATTGAAACCAAAAGACGAGATTTCGGACGGAATTGAAATATCCTGGACCGCTCATACTGATGAGGCAAAACATAGGCATTCAATTCATAATTACTTATCGAAGGAAATTGCATTAGGAAGATGTTTTGGTGGCCATACTCAAATCAAAACAAAAGCTTCCATTCATGGCTTCAAAGCAACAACTTTTGGCCAAAAAATTATTGAACTCACTGGCCATATAACTGAAGGCGATTTAACGAAGGAATTCTGAGGTTAATATAACGGAAGAATTAAAAATAGAGCAGCAATTCTATATATACGATGAAAACTACGACCGCGAGAAGTTGATGGATTGAAACTTAAGACGTGAACGGGATGTAGACATGCATTTAAACGGCTCATATGTGGAAGCAGAAAGTTTGCGATTTGTATCAGGTATAGCAGAATAGCACTGACCAAGTTAATTTTTGTTGATATATATTCGAAACTAAAACTTGAAACACCTATTTCAATAATAAAACAAACATGTGCTATTCAAGAGCCAAGAGAAAGAGATGTCCACTCAGCTGCATTGGCTTAAGAAACAGTAGATTTCTTAATATTTCACATAACGATCTGAAATTTCGGGAAATTATTTTTTATGTTAATTCATTGATAGAAAAAATTAAAAAACGATTTTTGATGATATAAATAGGTTCTCCCCTTACCAACCTTAAATGATAATTCTTACTGAAATAAGATGAACAAAATAATTGAAAAATGACTCAAATTGGTTCATTTTGATAGAAAACAAAGGAAATCAAAAATTGACACACAAACAGAAGTGATATACACTCATTATGTATTTGTATAAAAGTTTGAAAAGCACTTTCAGAATGGTTGAATATAGTCTATCCTAAGGACGATAGATGCATAAATTTTATCTGCTCAAAATTTATATTCGTTAATTTAAAACCAGTTTCATGTTAAGGGCCTTCTTTCACTCAGATCTATCAATGAAAATAAAAGTTTTCAATACTTAAAATTTTAATTACTGAAATAAAGTTTCCTTTTTCCACAATTTATAATGATAATGATGATAAAAGAATCAATTTGGCAAATTGGGACTATCGAATACCATATTCCATTAAACCAAAGTATAAAGATAAAAATTATATAGGAATACTATAATACAATTTGGCATTTGCTATACACTCTTGATCCAATAAATATTAAATACATGGATTCAAAATTTTAACACAGACTCTTTAGTATGTTATTTAATGCTTCTTAGTTCATTGTCTTTTCTAATAGTTAATTCTTATTGATATTGTATCGAATTTCATCTGCTTACAATATCTTTTAATTTCTTCAACACCTTTTGTGATGATATAAAATATAAATGATGGAATTAAAACTTAGTTATTAACGTCTGATTGGGTAATCTTATTAAATGAAAATACTTTCCTAAAATCCCAGTAGCTTCATTAACTTTCATGTTTCATTCATTTAATCCTTTCTTAACTGATATAAATAATATTTTAATACATCTACATCTGTACTATAATTTTTCAGAACCAATAAGTTTATTCAACATAATTATAAAATTTCAATATTATCTTAATATTTTGCAAAGTTGTTATAGATTTTTGATGATAATAATGTACTCATGATTGATGGAGTAATTAAATTATATCTATAGCCTTACTTAAGGCTATAGATATAATTTAATTGCTTTGTCTTAAATTGCTGTATTCAATTTTTGTATAAGGGTGAACATTTTTCTTCCCTTAAATGACATTATTGAGTAAGTATTTTTTAACAGGATCTTGGAAAAAATTTATATTGCAATTTAAGCTTAAGTTAAATACCAATTATTCCCAAAGTATATATACATATAAGGTCTTAATGTCCTCCATCAGAATTAAGCGAATCATTTCTCAAATTTATTGTTTCAATTCCTAACCTACTTAGGTATCAAATATTATTTTATTTATTGAATTGGTAATATCTGATAGTGATTTTCTTTTACATTGAAAAACAAATTATATAATATTATAATCAATTAATATAGTAGTGATAAAATATTAATCACATTAATAATATAAACCAATAATGAATTAAAGAAGAGTAAATGTTTTGCAATAAATTTCAATGCTGAGCCAGTTGATGGTCTATCAACATCATTGCACAAGTATGTATATTACATATTGCCATTATGAGAAAAGGATCACAATAATATACTAAGTCATTTATAAGATCATAGAACTGGATTGGAAAATAAACAGCATTATAATGGGTGATTTGTAAAGGGTTGTGAAAGAGGAAAAAATTATTGGGAACAAAAAGTCATAGAAGAGAGAGATTAGATGAGTTCTAAGAGAAAAAAAATCCAGTGATAGGAAAAAACTGGTTTAGGAATCATAGGTGTAGAAAATACTTATGAAGAAGCCCATGAGACAAAATAAGATGTTATTCAGATCATATTCTGGGTAAGCATAGATTAAGGAGATGCGGCAAGAATCCAAAGACACCACAAGAAACCATCTTAGATTCAGACCACAACCTACTTATAGCAGATATAGCAACTAAATTAGAAAGACAAGAAAATCAGTAAAGCAATTAAATCTTGGGGAAGTATACCAACAAAGAACCAAGTAAGAATAAAGCAGAGTTGATTTTGCAGACCTTGACAAGAATCAGAAATTTGTAGATATAGAAAAGACAGATATCAAGGATACCATTTAAAAATATGACAAAGAACATTAGAAAATTGAATAAGAAGATTAACATGTAAGAAGCGTTATCAAAAACAGATTGTTAAAGTAATGGGAAGTTTAGGATTTGAGATCATAACAAAACACATCAGCAGAATGTAAGAAACAGAAGAATGGCCAGAGGACCTATATAAATTTGGATGGTACCAATGAAAAACAAAACCATATTGAAGGAATGAATGGATCACTGGATGATAAGTTTACAACCTCATACCTCTAATGCCTGACAAAGATTCTGATTAGAAGACATAATGATAAAGTATATGGAAACATTAAAGAGAATCAGTTTGGTTACAGGAGATTAAATGAGACAAGAGATGCAGTAGGACTGATTCATAATGGGAGCAATTAAGGAATGCTTTGTACATTTGGTTAACAGGCAGAGAGCATCGATAAAGTAAACTGGAGTAAATTTTTAGGCATAATGAAGTATATAGGGATAGACAGGAGACTGATGATGACAAGGGTGAGCAGATAGGGAGATGAGTATGGGTTGTTGTCTATTCCCAATCATGTTTAACATATGAAAACTCTTTAACAAATTGTTAGAGGGAATATGTTACTTTAAGATAGGAATATGAACCATAAAATCAGTAAAATATGTTGACAATCAGGTAATATAAGCCAACACAGAACAGTTACTCCAGCAGATGATAAACTTATACTATATACAATGCATGAATAACTATATACAATAAATGGAAGAGAATGTGGCAATAAACAAAGAGAAGACCAAAACGGTGAGAATAAAGAAAGAATTGAACTTCATGATAAACAGAAAACTTATGGTATAAAACTTCCAGTAACTTGGAAGTACACTCCCAAGAGATGGGAACTCCTCAAAGGATATTACTTCTAGGATAGCCAAAGCCGAAGTGGCCTTCAATAGAAGGACATAAACAAGTAAGATGGATGAAAATCTTCAGAAAAAATAGATTAAATACTATGTATTCGTAGTTTATGCAGTTAATTAAATGAATGAGAAAGATCAGAAATGAAAAGGAATTACAAATAACAGGAGAAAACAGGAACTATTGTAAAAATAATATGAAGGAATAAAGATAACTGGATAGGGCATTTTCTAAGAGGAGTATCATGATCAAAGAGGTGTTTGAAAGAAAAGATAGAAGAGGTATGGGGAAATTTTTCAAACAATTGATGTTATAAAGAAAATTAAAGCATATTATAAGGATCTCAAGGCAAAATAAATAGGCAAAAAGTAGAGTTCAGTTTAACATCAAACCACAGATCTGTTATAAGACAAAAACCAATAATGATGAATATTATAAAACATTTTGATAAATTGAGACTATAATGACTTATAATACAAAGAATATTAGGTGCACATTTTTATAAATATAAGTGAAAGGTTGAATCATAAAAATCTATCCAATGAAAATTAAAAATCTGTTTATAAATCTCTATCTAACTCACATTAGTTGAAGATAAACAATAGAAGTAATCCCATCAAATGAATCAAGTTCACCTATAATAATTGATGTAAACAATGAAAAAGAACTGAAATATGTTTGAGTATTTTACTTTACAATAAAAACAAATTTACGATATAAACAAATAAATGTGAAAATCATGAATTTTATTCTATTAGACATTTACTTATCATACATCTGATATGCTCAAGCTCAACTTTATGAAATGGGCAACTAGCAATTGAGTAAGATTTGACGCAGTAACTTATACATTTCTTTGAAATAACTTAGTGTTTTTAGTAAATTTAACCCTAGTATCTAATTTTCAGTTGAAATATTTGACCTAGAAATTAAATGAAATTTTTTAAATAAAGTGTTAACTTTTCCTGTTAATGTATAACATAATGTAAATTGTATTTTATGAATTACACATGCATTAATGATGCTTTATAAAAGGGAACTAATCCCTCAATATCCATGTAAATAGCATGTTAGCCAACTTTCCAAATGTGGAAGCATACGCATATACCAAGAATCTATTTACCTAATCAACTGTCATAGCAGATTATTCATGGAAAAAACAAATTTTTGAAATGCTTTGTTTTGGAATCTTATTCTCTTATTTTTTTCACCATATTGGAATGGTCTTTATAGCAGGGAAAAAGTATTATATCTACTACGTGGTCCAAGAATGGTTTCTCTAAACTTGTTTCATAAATTTACCCTGAATGTTAATCTTCTATTTCCAATGACACACATCCTGTAGACTTCAGCATTACAGTTACGCTCTCTAATCTATAATTTGTGGAAATATTAAATCTCTTAATAAAAAGGTATCAGATAAAAATTAGTTGGCAATTATAAAGATAAAAATCTCATTGCTTAAGTCATTTTTGTTAGGTAAACACTATAAAGTTCTGTCCATCTATTAGATAAATAACTCTATAATAATCCCAGGTCTTCAATTATATGACAGTCTATAATTATATGATGCCTATCCTCGATGTTTCCATTTATTCATCCACTACAACATTTCCAAACTATGAAATCCATGGCTTGAGTCAACCAACTATTGTATACTATGCTTGACAAACCCTGCTACCTGATATTCTATTAAAAACAGATTATGTCAATTTCAAAAGTGGATTATTATTATTAATTCTGCCTCCTTTTTTATATCATATGACTGTGTTAATGGCAGAGAAAATTAAAATTTCATTACCTTTCTTTCCATCACTTATTCAGTTCTATAATTGCTTCAGACATAATTTGCATTTCTGTGCCTTAAATTACCATAGGCTTCAAGATTCAAGTTTTGATCCTAGTAGATCAAATGATTATCATCATTAATATTAGCTCATATTGGCAAAGTAATCTTAGACTTAAACTTTGTAAATTTCCACAGAAATAAAATCAATATATATATATATATATATATATATACATATAAATATATATATTTAAACTTTCCACAGAAAATTTTCTGAGGAAATTTACAAAGTATTTTCATTATAAATATTGATTTGAACACGAAAAATTTAGATTCATCCTCATATAAATCTAAATATACTAAATCTAATTTTTTGCTAATTGTAAATATTTTAGAAATCTCAAGAGAACAAGGCATTTTCATCTATAGTTTTGTGAGGAATAAATGTAATAAACTCTTATCTTGGATACCAGTTCAAAATCACTAGCAGTCTTTGGAAAAAACTAAAAATTGATAATATGCATAAATGATACTAAGGAGCTTGACAAAATGCAGAACTTTAGGACATTATATTACATACATATACACTGATTGTTACATATATTTTTCAACTTTCCCTCTTTTTGATGATACATAATTTTTAGTTATAGAGGGTGCCAATACTTCCACGATTTTGGCAATGACTTCTACCATATAAAATATCTCCATATTTTTAAATACTTTCTTTCTATATAAAATTTTATTGGATAAGGTTGAGAAAAGAGTAAGAGCTTTAAATTTTAATTTCAACTAATCTTTCTTATCAAAAGTTGAAATGAGAAATGTCTAGTTTAATGATGTGTCAAGAAAATTTTCTCTTTTGAGAGTACAAATAGTTTCCCTTTAACATTCTATACGAATTAATTTAACCGTATACTTTTTCTTAGAAACATTTAAAATTATATTTCCCTAATTAGATTCAAGATAAGTAAAAAAAAGATATTTCTTATAAGATCAGGGTAAAATTATTTATTGAAAGAAAGGACTATAATGGCTAAGTTAAAAATAAAATTCAATCTGATAGATTACATTCATGAAACATGAAGATATCATTGAACTTCAAATTGAATTATGGCAGAAAGATAATCAGAAAATGAGTGCCAATTTCAATCTTTCAACTGATATATTTCACTTTAGATTTGTCACTGGTCAGTCATAACATACATGCAAACACTTCTGAAAAGTATTCGAATTGTTTAAAAATTAACAAAATGATAAACTACTACATGCACAAACACCTAAATATTATTAGAAGGAATGTATTGATATTTATTATTTCAGTGAACAGAATTCCATTACAATGCACCTGATTTTGATCGAAGTATTAAATATTCATCACTGATTAAATCAAAACTTATCGCAGTTGGGATGCAAGCAGGTAAGGACAGCAGGGATTCATCATGAGGATGTTTAAGGAAGAAGGTGAAAGATACAGATTTTTAAATGCATATGATGCATTACTCCTAATTTTCTTACAGATTTAAATAAAAGGACAATTTTTCTATTCTTTCATTCCACTGAAAATAACTTTATGTAACTGATTATCTATACAGCTTGGATACATAATTGATGTGATTAAGATAAGATGGGATTACTGCTATCTTATTAGGGATATTTGTCATTTATTTGATAAAAATTCAATTATAAAAATTACATGCTCTAAGGAAAAACTAGTATTTTAAATGAGTTAGAATGATTTAGCCTCCATGTTTATCCTTACGAACTTCCTTAATTTCTCAAAGAACATTACATTCATCTTCAGCTAATAATATCAGCCAATAAACAAGAGCAATATTGATCTTTCTTTAACCTCATTAAGAGTAAGTTGGACAGGAGTAAAGTTCTAAGAAACTGAAAATTATAGAGGATCTGATGAAATTAAATTTTTAACACAATAACTGGGTGTCATGAAATTTCAGTGTATCTGAGAATTACTTCATAGAACAATAGAATTCAAAGAAGTTCAGTCAACGAACATGAAGTAGATAGAATTTTAAAGCAATCTATTAAAATCTTATTATTCAAAAGAAATATGAAAAAGCACTGGAATTGAATTAAAAGGGAAATAAAGAAGATTTTGTAGAATCTTTTAAAAAATATCAAGATGAAATATGTAATTTACTTTTGTATAGAGGAGTTTGAGAAGTTAAAAATTTTCAAACTTTTTTGTTCAAGATGAAGTTAAGTTTGGGCTTCACTACTCATAATTATATATCTGTAGTAGTATAATTTTTACCCTGAGGAATATGTTATCATCCTCTCAAGATAAGTATCTCTGATGGAGCATGTATGAAAATTTATAGAACATCCAAATGCTAAATGCTTCAAGTTTTCTTATAAATGAATATACTTTTTCCAAAGCATAGCTAGTTAATTTTTAAATAAAATTCTGTAAATAGTTCATATTCCTTTCTTAGTATCTAACATTTCCTAAAATAAAACAGTAAGGATTCATTTCCTTGCATTTGAGAGATTAACGTGAATGAAATTTTTCAAGAAGGGAATGCATCACCCGCCTAGATTATTAGCATAGAGCACTAGTATTCATGGATAATGAGTAAATTAGAGGGTACCTTTCATAATTACAGTTTGAAAATTAAATTTTTTTCTGAGGAAAGGCCTGTACTGCTTATTAAATCCTATGAAGTATTCATCACTAAAAAAACATTTTTTCGAAAGTTAAGCCAATTATTTATAGCTCTCTCTCAGAAACGAATTGAAATTTATAACTACACTTATTTACTTGTCTATTGTTACAACAGTAACGATAGACAAGTTCATTATTGCATCTCTTGCACATCCAAGAGGCTAGACCACGAGTTCTATTGTGCAGATCTCATCGCACATTTCTCCCGCCGATTGAAAGGCTCGTTCCACATTCACGAAACCGGTAAAGCAGCGCACTTTACGTTCCATATTTCGAGGTCAACGTCTCGCATTGAAAAAAAAACGAGTTCCTTCGAAAGAATTGAAATTCCTCGATACGGAAAGATGCTTTCACGTTAACGCAAGTATTTCTGAGAACCAATCACTCCGATAAGGAGTCTCGATATCACCGCGAGATATCTGGGAATATTTTCATTGAAGAGTTGATGTACTGAGAAATACGATTAAGGACCAATTACAAGCAAATCAAACAAATGTTGAACGACTTCTAAGTTCTTGTCAATTCCCGTAGATTTAGTTTTTATGAAAAGATGTCCTCTCTCTGGATGTATTCGCAAACTATCTTGTTTCCTTTGAATTCTTTTCGATCGATCTTCAAGACATTGAATACAATTCGAGAGAACTTTCCTTCGATGGCCATTCCTTCTTTAGCGTCAATACGCCTCTTAAATTGCGTCTCTTTTCAATCGTTTAAACTTTTCTTACGGATATATCTTCTAAATGCCTCTTTATTATTCTAAGTCCACATTTATGTTTTCAACCTTATTCCCACTTAAAACTCGTCGAACATTCACAATATTTTCCAATACTTTATACATAATTCCACGATTTAAATGATCAAATGATCCTCCTATTTTTTTTTTACTTTCGACATCATTTCCAATATCCTTTATAATCTATTATTATAGTATATTCATATACTGTCAACAATGAATACTGTAACAAATTCATAAAAAACTTAAATAAATTATGCAATTTGCAATGAATAAATAGGACATGCTGATGATTACATCAACAAGTTTCTTTTCTACCTGATTGTCACACTTATCACTTAGTTACCAAAATTGAACATAAGGAATGAAAATTTCCAAGAAAACATTTTGTGCATTTTACCGTGAAATCGTAATGTATTAAACATTTAAAGGCATTTAAAAATTTTTAGATATTGATTCTTGACTTGTTCAATCGCATTATAAAAAATGAGGGTTAAAGGCAGAGGAAGTAACTAGGAGAAAACCATTCAACTATCGAGGGCAGAAAAAGAAGAGAGCCTGTCAAAAGCAGTCGTCGTGTTTCGCAGATTAAACGAGACTAGAACATCAATCATTCCGAATACAAAATTACGAGAATGTAGAACAAATTTCTAAAGAACCGATCGACTAACTGATACATATATTCATACTAAATCTCAATCATTTATCCTTGGAATACGTATACCGTGTTTCAAAAACACTTCATTCATAAAGATAAACAGTTTAACCGCCTTAGAATAAAATAATATAAAACAAGAGCATGGAAATCAGCAATCACGCAGATGATATGTATAGAATTGAAAATTATAGAGCAATCATGAATACTTCACCGAATCCTATTAGAAATAACTTATCGTTCCAATATTACCTTTAGCTAATTTGATCAAATGAGTCGATCGGGAAACTCTTGTGCATTGACAGATTCAAGAACTCTAAAGGAAAATCTTCGAAAATAAATACTGTTTCTATTAGAACCATTCCGATACAGAATTTTCAACAAAAAATTTTCACTTCGCCCCCGGGTGGGCTCGAACCACCAACCTTTCGGTTAACAGCCGAACGCGCTAGCCGATTGCGCCACGGAGGCGTTACGACGGATAATTCACTCAAACACAAATCAATTTCATATTTAATTTGTAAAGTTTAAAATTACGGTTCATGTCTGATAGTTTTCAAGACGCTTTACCGTTACATTCGCTATTATAAGATAAAGGATCGACCGTCATGCATATCCCATCCTTTTGCAGATCACAAACTTAAGTCATAGCTAGTTGATAATTCCTCATCATCATGATTATCAAGGGAATGAAGATGATCGTCATTATCCACGTGAGGACTGTTTAATTATGAACAATCAAGGTCATACTGATTTACCAACAGCTATTTCATTGTCTCGAGAAAGAAAAGTCATCGTAATTTTCATTCCGTTTCTTTAAAGAAATTACCTTTGTTAAGATGTTGAGAAATGCCTCTTTATATTGGAATAAACTAATTCGTATGATAAATTAAACCATAAACATAAGAACATCTGAAGAATCGACCTCCTTAATCTTTCAAAAACGAAAAGATGCGACAGAAATCCAAAAATACGTGCGAAGATACTCTCCTGAAGCTGTAAAAGCGAGTAGTGAAATCAAAGCTCGAGGGCGTTTGCTAGAATTGGAAAGTTAATCTGAAGATGAAAGCGAAGGAGCGTCTCTAGAGGCAAAAGCGCATCATCCGATGACACTTGGAATACAAAAATGAGTATAAAAACAATTAGCATAAATTACAAGACACCCAGATACTAGCGCAACATAGGCAGATGTGCTGATTACGGTTAATTGAACCTAATTACAAGATAGAGTAAAAATGTTTAAACTGACTGATCAGTGAAAATGGAGAAAATAATAATTATGTTATCTTAGTATTTTAGTGTAAAGATATGCAAGGAGAGCTCACAAAAGAACAGGAAAATATGATATAATCAATTTTGGAACTTTTAAATAACTATATATTACGGAGAATTAAATATTTTGATATTGTCACTTCAAATGTGATGCGCTCCATCCTAGACCATATGGTACACATTTCGTTTATTTGATTTTGTCTGACTCTTAGGGCATATTGAATTACCAGGGAATTAGAAAAGGCAATGGCATGTATAATGCCTCTTACTTTTAAACCTAGTCTCTTATTTGTTTCAGCATAGTTACTCTACACTGCCTCTAGTTACCACTTCCTTGGAAATATAGCTAAAGATAGCTCATGACACGACCTCATAGAAAAAAGAATGAACAGCCACGGAAAACTTCTATTTGTATGAACAATCAACAACATTAACGAATCCGAAATCGGAATACTTCCAAGCATAAGGAAGCTCTCTTTGAGTTGATAAGAAAGGGTTCTCATTTTCTATAGCAGGGCTCATTTCTACTCCTTGCAGTTTTCCGAGCTGTTTTTGGTCGTCGGCTGTGAAACTGTTTAACAGAAACTGTGCCTTTAACGAAGTCCTTTAAAATTTAAAACGGAGTCCGCCCAATTATTCCAGAGCCTCCGATACCACTAATCGGCGGAGGCTCTTTCCATGTAGCGTCGTTTGATAAGCGGAGGAGGGGGAGTGGCTAGAGAAGACGGCTCAGTTCCAACGCAGTGGTTGCCGAAGGAGGTCGCTCTGTCCGCTTCTCCCGAAGAATGTGAGAGATGCTGTGAAAACCACGAGTGTAGCGCCAAACTGTGATAGACATTTAGCAGGATTTGATTATCGTGTGTCGTTGTGCGACGAGAGAGTATTTTCGTTTGTTAACCAGTGTCATTCATCGAATGTTTTTCCGGAGACAGCGATGAAAGAGTGAAAATAGGAGACCCATAGCACGGAAAAGACACACCGACGGATTAGTTTCTACTGTAAGTACTCAATGTTGAATACGTCAATGCTTTGTCCGCCCTTTTTTCTGTGTTAATCTCGACGGAGAGATATCTTATCGGGTGAATAGCGAACCCCATAGATTCTCCCTCGTCGATAGTCCACACTTTTTTCAATCGAAACTTCCCTCATTTTTCTGTGCGTTATCTTGGAAGCACGTTCCTAAGGAAAATGGGTTCACTCCCGATCCCAAGTCGTGTTTCCCGCGACTCCGTTGCGCCAAATCGACGCTGTCATAACACGCCTCAATTATCGCCTATAATATAGATTTGTAGCCTCTAAGTACGATTATAAAGAGGAAATTCCGGTTACTTCTAAATGAGGGAAGCATGAGAAACAAGAACAAATTGATCACCGATAGTGTCGGATTAGGGCAATTTCTACTGAATAATAACGAATGAGTATCAGCGAAAGAAATTAAATAGTAATTTTCAGCTTCTACTGAAACAGTGATAGGTTTCCATCACAGGATTTGTTTTAAAATGATACGTATTTACACCACACGACACGGAAATGTCGTTAGAGCAGACAGACGCAATTTTGGTCTTGTGAAGGACATCAAAAGTGCATTTCTTCACTCGCAGAGTTTCTTACTTGATGGAAACATTGCTTTTATCAATTCGTGGACACTTTTAACAGGATATTAATATGATATCAAAGCGACAATTTTAACACCTGAATTTTCGTAAACATAATTGCAACACAGTCCTTCTGCAATTTATTCTAAATTTATGGTCCCGTTTTTCTGGAGAGTGTTCATTAATAATACATTTACATCTTTTTATGTATCATAATATATTCCAAGTTCCATAACAGTGCAATGACTGCAACGATGAGATTTATATTTCGCCGGTTGGGCGTAATATAAATCTTCTCTCGGTTTTCATAGTAACCGCGAATATGATCGTCTTATGGTATGGAATAGTGCGGTACGACTGCATCTTCTATTCGTCTTCATTTACTATC
Source organism: Pantala flavescens (assembly GCA_020796165.1). NCBI lineage: Eukaryota > Metazoa > Arthropoda > Insecta > Odonata > Libellulidae > Pantala > Pantala flavescens. The sequence goes on along the minus strand of CM036881.1, from coordinate 34,934,568 downwards.
TGTGAGCGACAAAAGTAGCGACACGACTTCAGAGGAAAAACGACCAATTTTATTAGTAATGTTTCTTAATCTTTTAAGAATGCATAAGTTTTATGCACACAATAAATAAAAAAAATTAATAACGTTATTTTCTCTAAGACTAAAATAACTTAATAAGAAAATCGAATATTTAATTTTACATCAATTTCAAGTTATTTCACTACAAATTCTCTCAATTTTCTTTTCTTTGGAAAACAAAGTCGCAAGAAGTCGTGCGCGATTCAGAATTTCTATAGTAACGGCAATGTTAGGAAATGTAACACGATACTCTACCAAAACATTTTCAAGTTCTTCGAAAGTTAATACTTCACACAGATACATTCGAGTCAAATTAAAGGATATTAATAAAATCTCACTGATATGGGAATACTAAGTTATGCTTCCAACTACGGTCAGTAATGAGCAGGGTGAATGTATTCATGCATATATCGGTCAGTCAGTTAACTATGATTATTATGAATACCGCTTAATTCCAGGTCAAGGAAATGTACCAAATGGTACTTCGGAAGTTTTTCTTTCACCTCAAAAGTTCGGTTTCCTCTTTAAAATTTCATTTTTAGGTCAAAGAAAGATTAAAAATATGAAATGCATCATGTGAAAATACGTTAATGTTGGCTCATAATATATTAACGAGGATTTAAATTAATAGTCCTTTGCGAATATTTCTCTATTTGAGAGAACTATTATTATAGTAGATATCTAATAAATTTATCTGGACCATTTTTATGTTGGTTTGCATTGACCTAGAATAAATAATATTAGCGTTTTATTTATGTTTAACGTGAAAGACCTTCCTTACTTCATTAGCTTCCTAACGAAGCCTAGTCTTAATTCCCTGAACATTACATTAATTCATAACTACATCCATTAGTATCTTTATAAAGACTTTGGACAATTAAAAAACGTTTTACACAGTAAAGATAAGTGTCATGCAACTTATCAACATTTCACGCACCGAGTTTTTGCAGAAAATATTATTTCACATTAATTTTCAACTCAAAGATATATATAATAAATATCCTGAATTTTGAAGGCACTTCATGGATTTGAATAGGAAGAAAACATTCAATGTTCCGTGACACGCAATTAATTGATATATCGACACTAAATCTCATATCGGTAAATATAATTAAATCTCACGACAGGTATTCATAATTCAATTATGATGTACCAGCATACTAAGTGATTCAATGATTAAGTTTCTTTGGCATGATCATTCAATTCATTTGTTCTCAGAATCTCATGTATGAGATAGTGATTGCCTCCATTGATAATTCATTCGAGACATGTGTGAGAGCATTGGAAACTGAGCGGGTTGTTTGACGAAGTAATTATCGCTTCAAATGACAGGATAACTCATGAGAAAAATGAGATTAAGTCTCACAATAATTTTGACTTCCTAAAACAAACAACCTCCGCGAACAAAGAAATGTTCACATCATCGCGTGCTAAGATTAGATCCACTTCACATTGATTCATCGCACCTGATATTCGAATCCTAACTTAGCAAATGCTTAAATATGAAATGTGAAAAAGTTATTTTAGATAATAATTGTTTGAAAAACATACGAATTGTGGAAATGAAAGATGTCTTGCTACCAAGATTTATAGCTCTCAAAAAAAAGAGTTAATGAAAGTAAGCAGTTAATCCCGAAACCAAAAATTATTTAAGTAGAGAAATTTGAATAATTTCTTTGAAAATAGCTACAAATACGTCAATTTTAAAATTCATTCTTTATGGAAAGAGCTGAAGACGTTTGGTTTTACAGAAAGAGAGTTTGTTTGCCCCATCATCCTGCGGAAGTTCTCTCTCGAGATAAAACTCTTTAATCAGCGGATATTTCTTTTTCCGAGTTTTTTTCTTCGTGTGTGTGGAAGAATTATTTGGATTCTCGTTGCTAAGGAAATGACTCATACCATATAATCATTTCCTACTGATACACCGAGAAAATTTCCTTCCTAAGGATCCCTCCAATCGTTTTCTTGGACTCCTTGCCCTTCTGGAATAGCCACAATTAACTCTGATTGATTCAAATTGGAACTGGTCATTCGTTTTTCCGGCTATTCCGGCAACCCCCTAACACCAAAAAGGTTGGAGATAGCTTTTATTGTAGAACTTGTCAGTCTGACTGACTAACAATCATTCAGCATCGCTATTACCTTCGCAAAGTTCTTGTGGTTACAGCCGGCTCAAACAAAAATAAACATGAACATGCGTTTAAATTATAGAAAACGGAGTTATTTTAACATATATGAAAAATATTTTTTAACAGAAACAAAAAAAAATTATTTCTGTCCATATATCGTGACAGGATTGTTGATTGTGTATTACTTATTATAAAATTAAAATTTTATGTGGAATAAAAATTCGGCTCTCTGAACTGATTACATCTCTAATAAAAGATATACACGTACATTGTTGAAAGAAATCAACAAGAAAACAAGTTCTTGCAAAATATTGTGACTTTGATTCGCGATATTTTTTGCCTCATATTCTTTAAAATATTAAATCACCTGTTACAAGTCGTTCAGTTTATATTTATAAGCAATATTTCAATGGGTCACTGGGCCAACTTTAAGATCGCACACTGAAAATGAAAGCTCCGAATGACGTTGCTCAGGGACAATCTGTAGAAAGATGATTTCAATGGTCGGTATTTCACTTTCAAGAAGAATTCGTTCGACCCATTAGTTATTCCATTGTACTTGTTCTCTGACCATTAACGAAAACAATGGCTGACTCAGTCGATGCTTCCGAAGGCAATGAAGCTATATAAGCATCGGAAATTTCGTACATGTGAATCACGAAACCCTTTGGAATCTTGTCACAGTGTTGTGCCGAACACGACATAATCCCGGGAATCGGTGGAGGAAGGATTGGATTTTCTATTCCGGAAGATCGTTGCGTCTAAAATGGAAGTACGTACGTTAATCATGGCAGTTTTATTCTCAGGAATGGGTAAGCATTCGCCTGGGACAATTGACATCGGTTCAGATGAAAATTGAAGTATAAAAAGTAATCCAAAATAATAAAAAAATTCTGACAACAATCTGGAATAATTAAAGTAACAATTTTCTTAGTTCATTTATTTTGCTAAAGTAAACAAAGAAGCTTCCAGGGAAGTAATTAGTTAATTATCATTAATTAATGAATAATTTTCTCGTGAATGAAAATCTCTTTATTGTTACTAAGCAAAGAGTACGTGTTTATAGCGCGTTCGAAAAGGCTTTAAAAATAAAAGCTTTAAAACTGCTCAATAATTTTTCCGAAAAGAGCAATTATTATTTGGTTTAATAGTGATCCATCCCTTTTCCTATTCTACTCCGTGGCATTGACTGAAATAGCCCACTGAACATAATCCTCAGCTAAATATATCTTCGACAATCAATCCCATGGAACTTAGCGCAAAAAAGTCCATAGATAACTGACGGGCGTCTTTAAATTCCATCTCCTCTAGAAGATGATGCAATGAATGGAAGTCACGTGGTCGTAAAATTCACTTTTCTTTGGCGTTTGCCCTCGGCGTTAATCCCTAGCGTAAACTGCCTAAAGGTTTCCCTCCACAGATAAGAATTTGCTCGTTAAATCTTTTTCATTCGATATCCTCACGAATTTCAACTTAATTTCACTGAACGGAAGACATAGTTCCTGTCGCGAATTTCATGAAACTACAGTATCTATCAATGTAATTCCTTCCTTCACTTCCGTTTCGTCTGTTACTCCAGTTTCGGGATCTGATTTTTCTAAGATAATTCACCTTTCCTAATCTCAACACTTATTAAGCTGTTTTGTTACTTTTACACCCTTTTCTGAAGACCCCCTTTAATTGATTTAATGGATTTAAAAATTTATTTCATCTTTTAAATACATCGAGAGATCTAAAAAATAACCCTGCCCCATAAGGAATCTTTTTTTCTAAATAAATATAAAAAGTAGTAAGTTTTGTAGTCTGAATGCGTATGCACCTCTAATGCTTTATTAAGTTCGACCACCTCACAGCCACGAACCTAAATCGTCAGAGCCCGCTATCTACCTTCATAATTCTATCCTCACGCATCCTTCACAAGCGTCCAAACCATTCTGTCTTAAAGGCGATGTTTTAACGTGATAATATTTCGTATACTAGACATAGTGGAGAGCGGCTATTTCCCAGAAGCGTGCTTCGGAGGGGTTAGAAGCGGCACGTGCTGTAACCTCTCAAGCATTCCAGACCCGTCTCGCTTTTGGCTAAGAGTGCCTCACAATGCGACGGAAGGACGATAAGCAGTTCCTTCCTCTCTTTGCGCTACCTTTTTATTATTTTTCCCGTGGCGTGCTGTTTTTATGCTTCGAAATCGTTCTTCGCTTTGTTGAGGTGGTTGTTTCCTGTCCACTGCGTGGGTAATTATTTGCGAAATACCCGTCACAACTCTTCAGAGCATAATGCTTGAGTGTTCATATCTTGTACGTCATATTCTTCTGGTCTTTATTCCTTAAAATAGAGATGTTTGCGGCTTACACGACCTGAGCCTAGAAAAATGACTACAACTACGATCTATGGATTATCAGATCTCTAAGGGGTTCCTAATTTTCCCACATGGGCATTCATGACAAGATCGTGATCGGGATTCAGTTATTTTAATATTAATTAATCCATTAATGATTAAATTCGATTTAAAATAGTCTCCCTATAGTCTATCATCGTTTCCTTAAATGGATACCGTGATTCCCAATGTTTAATTACGATTGCGATAAATATAGAATTTATAGAAGATTATCTTTAAAATTGTTTTTTATTGTTTTTTCAGGAAAAATTCCGCACTTATATAATTCTGCGTGATGAATTTGTAATCGGGCATCGCACAGACCTTATCGTGTAACAGAAATCCTTTAAGTATTTCTCTATGGGGATGAGAAATGAGATTCTAAATATTTAAATTTATTTTCCGCTCAAGGTGAGAGAAGAATTTTTATTAATTTAAATCTCTCATCATTAATTAAAATTTTCATTAATTTAAATCATATCCTTTGTTAAATGCTCAAAGATGATTTTTTAAATATCGTTCCTTTCGCACGTTCGTCTGGACTAAACATTTCCGGATTATTTTTCTTATAACATTAAAAACATGTTCAAAGAAAAACGTCTAACTTCATTAAATGTTATATTTTCAAGTAAAATAATAGGAATATGAAATCGACCCAAGGAATCCTTTAGTAGAGCAATTGACTGCGATGAGCATGAATACATTTGCCATCTTTCCAACAGGTTTTCTAGCCTCTGTCCACATCGCACCGCGAATCAGTAAGAAGAAGATGTGTGAGCTTTATTGTTTTTATGACCGAGTCCGAGAATAGCAATATCAACTCAACCTTGGCCTAGATCAGGAACCATGGCAATTGCCAGTCCATTGCAGCTTACTCAACTGACACCTACTATCTTTAATTTATTTTCAATAGATTATGAATATAATGCGTAGTTCGAAAAACTTTCCTCTTATTTCAAAGATTGCTTGTTTCCTACGAACTCTACTTTTAATCGAGCATAAGATATTAAAAATATTTTATACTTGCATTTTTTATGGATTTTCAGCCTTTGTTAAGTCATAATCTTCACTTTAATTGTTACTAAAGCTATATAATGGTTCACGATACTTGGCTATCATAAGCGCTACTCCATTATCCAACTTGAAAATACATTTAGAAGAACTGAGATGTAAATTTTAAAAGAGATATCGAGGTCTCCATTTCTATAGAGAAAGAAAATAAAAGCAAATATTAAAATTTTGAACTATGTACGATTGGTCAAAGCGAATGAACCGATGGTTAATTCTTTCATTAGAGGCGGATAAGTCGAAAATAAACAGAGGGCTAATGGCATGATATGCCTCTCCAAGAGAGAACATTTTCCTCGAGACAAAAATAGCGTACTAAACGTCAGAGAGGAATGCTTTGAAGAGATCGGAGCAATCATTTACGTCCCCAACTCACGAAACTCAACTGACGAATTCGCTAAACAAAATAAGTAACAATAAGAAAAATGCCCTAAGATTCACCTTACAGCCGATTCCTATTATTTCTTTTGGAACGCCGAGTAGTCAAATATAAATTAAGCCATGACATTGTGATCAATCGCTTTCTCGATATACGAGAGAAGAGACAACTAGTGGACGGTCGACTATAAATGCAAGTTAGACTCCCTCCTGTTTTTGTGCCAAATGAATCCGATGAATTGCAATTTGAAAAACTGCAATTCAGCTTCTCTAAGTTTTAATTTCTGCCTTCTACGTGGCATTCGCTCTAAGCTTGCAGTGTATTTGCTTTTTTCAGTGTTTCAAATTATTAGATACAGGAAATCAATGAGAGTTTCTTTTAAAGAATCGAAATTATATTATTTTGAAACCACATACTATTATTTTGAAGGCGTTAAAAATCTTTCAGCTCGTATTAGAAGTTCAGTTAAAGCGGTTGTTAAATTCCTCAAAAGAATCGTTTTATCATTTTATAGAATTGAATCAACCTGTCGTCATACGAGTCGTATAAAGGAAATGTTACTATACAGAGAAGAATTTTATCAACCTTTCAATATCTATCGTACAAAAGATAGTTAAATGCAACGTGAATTGAAGATTAGAAGCTGAGATAAAATAATTATAGCAAAAAACGCCTTCGGTATTTAGAGAGGTCTAAATCAATAGAAAATCAGATTCAGAATCAGAATTTTAATCCCAATAAAAATTAATCTTTTAAATTTAATTTTAAATACTCTAGCTCGGATTAACTAGTTATTTAGATTTAAAAATCATTTTGTAATCACGTTATTATAGAGAATTCGCGTGTTCTTTTCTTTATTACCCTGCAGTAAGAGATTGAATATCTTAAAATGACAAAAGAATGTGGATTTAGGCTTCAGGATTTATTTTTATTCAGGAACGTATATCCCACATTGAAGACAACTATATCTTTTTGTAAATTTTCTTGGTAAATAGAAAGAAAAGAAGCTTCCATTCCAAATGCCCTCCATCAAATTCGATACCTATTAAATTGGTTCCTCATTTGAGAGCAGATAGCTCTCCTTTCTTTATTCTATCGGAAAAAACTGTAATTTTGCGGTCATTGGAAGCGAAGAACTTTCGATAAAACCCGCTTTTCCACCGAAAACAAAAACTATTCTGACACAGTTTCCCTATAAATGATAATATGTGGGCCAAACACGGGCGGCAGCTGTTTTCTTCGCAAATGAAGGAGACGCTGTTGCATCTCTATGCTGCCGGTTCCACACGAATGGTTCTTTAATTCGTGACTTGGATCATCAAGTCGTGTCACGGCTGGTAGAGCACGAACTAATTCTGCCACTGCGTTGCATGATAAATTATAATTAGCATCCGAAATGACTTGTCCTGGGAAGTAGTCCTTCACAATTTCCACGGTGAACTCGGATACTGTATTCCGTTGTTGTCCTAACATTTGGCTGCATACACCCACTTGAATTGTTTAAGGCTTGTTTACTTGTTGATCTCTCTTTTTATGAAGTAAAAACGTAACCTGATTCGTCTCAATACCGACCAACGTTGACTCTTTACACTAATGTTTAAAATATTTTTCTATGAAAACTTATTATCTTTTCTTACACCCAATGTCTGACAAGTTTTTTAGTCTACACCTTAGAAATATGTATGCGTTCAGTCAAAAATATTTATTTGGTTATTACTAAAACTTTCTCATAAATGTCGGTATATCTTTATCGCTGGTGTCGCTCTATTTTGTATGTCAGCTCTTACCAAATGCAGTGACTTCTATAGTGTGCATTTGATTTTATGTAGTAAGTAAAAGTGTTTACTTGCATCGATAATTTATAACTGATTCCAAATCGCATGGGTGCTGCAATTTTTTTTCGGTTACACAGCTTCCGTTCACTAAATATTCTTCTCTACAAGTTATCTCGCTCAGTTCCAAAAAAATAATTCTTCCTCATCACCTTTAAAGTATTTTATTTTTCTAACATTGAACCGAAAAACCTCTCAACTCAAATCAACAATAAACGTACAAATATACAATACTAAGTATGCTATTTTATAGACAAATTCCCTCAACCAAATATTTTCCGCCCAAAATTTCTAACTCTTCAAGTTACTAATTCGTTTTCCAAAGCATACAGAATGAAAAGAAGAAAAGATGTACTGCTTTTGGTATCAAGTAGTCGAAATCCTATCGTTGATTGTATTTAAAGAATCAATCTTCAGTATTCGTAAGGTAATTCAGAATCTTTACCTACATAAAAAAATGGAAACCAGAAAAAAAATGAAATTGATAGATTACACGAATATGTTAAATAGATTAATAGTTGCATTTATTAATAATTACTTATTAATGTGAATTTCCGTTTTCTCTATCGACGGAAAGAATGACCAATATGTTTATCAGGTAAATGAAGTAAATGAAAAATTCGAGAATATAATATTAATCTCCTTAAACGTACATTATATTTATTCAGCAAAAAATCACTCTTGGCAAAATATCGCATAAACCGGCTTGAGAACTCATTAGAATTTTCCTTCAACTCCACTATCAGTTGGTGCCGAGGAAAGCAGACACATTCCTTCTTTCTGTTAATGTTATACATGTATTGTATATGTCTCGTTCACATTATTTCATCTTAAGTAAACGGTTGGAAAAAAACTCCACTATACTTGTATACAACGATCGGAGTATACAGACACTGTTGGTATTAGAAGAAAAATATCAATAATGCTCTCCCACTGCTCCAGTGAAGAAAACGAAATCTATAAACGATTCATTGTAAATTTCAACATACGTGTGATATATCTGAAGGAGGGACACTTTATCAAATATTATCAGAGTATTCGTGATAAGAATTTCTACACCGACGTTGATGAAGTTCGAAGGTGGTAAATAGAAAAGCCATTAGAGATGTATTAGGTGCTCAGAGTTTGAAACTATCGGGACTGTGTCTATTATTAAAATACAAATTCTTTTATTCAAATATTGCTGCAACGCTTTTCCGACAAATGCTCTGCTGCGGAAATATGTAGCGATTTTGTAAAAGAAGATATTAACGATGATCTGTAAAACGAGTAAGTTCATCAATCAGTTTGTCTTAAGTAATTCCTTAGTTTTTCATTTCTTTATTTCTTTTACATTTAAACTGTGTGCCTGAAAATTGTTGTAATTTTAAGATTAGCCACAAATGAAACGATAAAGTAAAAAATTCCTCGATTGTAATAGATATTATTATATTTTTTCCATTTTTACACTAATTCATGAAAGTCGAATAATTCCGTCCGAAAAAATACTTCGTTGCTCAATTCTGATAAGTTCTCGTTTATTGTAATACCCAAGACGGAATTCAGCTTTTCTCCAACTATTCCTGAACACGACGAGAAAAATGTTTCATGGCCAATGAGAGTGAGGCAAAGAAGAAATCGCTCTTTCGCACGTTACCTACTGCAGCGTACTGCGTACATGCGCACGTGTGATTTATCATATGAAAGTAAATAAATACACATTATCGGTTCGAATAAACAGATTGAAAAGCTGCAGAAAATCCTCATTTTGTAAGGAGTATCTGTAGTTATAAGCATCACATATGGCGAACACATTACTTGAGTAAATGGTTTCTTTAAAGAGACGGAATTCTTAATAGTCTGATGAGCTGTTCACATTGTGGCAAAATGTCTTTCTTAGAGGTTTGGTTCTAATGTTCCTCATGGCAATCATGAATATTTAACAGTGTTCTTGCTATGACTATCCACTAATGGTTCTTTAAATTAGACAAGGCGTTAGTAATATCGACGATTTTCGCATCAAGATTTGACACTTACGGACTTAATGATATGAATCAGAAAAAAAAAGAAATTACGAAATACTTACAAAATATAATAGCTGTTGAAGTACAAATTCAATTCAAAGGATTTTTAGATTTGCTCTGCTTACTTTAGAAGTACGGCGAAAAAGCAGATGCTGGAACTAAAGCCCTCCACCGCTATCGATTTAAAAAGAAATATCGCTAAAGAATTCCAGCAACAAGTACGTTAGTGAGTTAGGATTAGTTATTAAAGCACTAATCTTTAGTATTGTTCATAAATATTCTCACTCTAAGAGAACACGATAATATCCAGCGTTCCTTTTCAATTTAAATCGATACTCTAAAAAACTGTACGAGCATTCTTAAAACACTCAATCTTAAAAGGATAACAAATAGGGTAATAAAAAGCGATTAGAAATTGATAAAGAGATCCTTTCTTTTGAAAATATTTATTTTTAAAGCGGATACGCGGAATAGTTTCTTTGCTCTTTCACTAATAATTTTCGATCATAATTTACGATTTCGATCTGAATTTTGATTTATGAAATGATGGTTTTTAATTTTCAAGTATCTGATAGTTGTGATAATTTTTATGAACGAAGAAATCTCCATTTCATCTGTATCTAAGAAGAAATTTCTAAATAGGCATGCATAAGATCGACTGTTAACTTCGTAATATTCGTGAATAGCTTCCTTTTAGAGAAAATTCATGGTCCAGTTCGTGCAGCTGCTTCTTGTCATCAAGACATCCCATATTGAGAATTCTTATAACTCCTCATCCAATCCAATTTTGCAAATTCTCCGAATTCGCAACGACTGACAAAGACTGAGACGTAGAAGACCTTTCAAATTGGCAATTGCTAATTAACCTTCATCTTTCCTTCTTACTCATCATGGATAACAGCCTCTTATTCTTTTACCTCCGCAAGTCGAGCTGAATCGAATAATAGCCCGGTAAGCTTTTAACTATCAACCCTGAATGTTTCTCGGTATATCTTAATGACTTAAACGCATCGTATCATCCTTCATTGATACTTAGTTAAGGCGGACGTTAACCAATTGCTATTCGTTTATTAGACCTCCAGGAGAAGGAATGTGATAGACGGACCGAACTCCTTCATTACCTCATTTGTTACTCGTTCTATTATTTTATCATATTTTCTTCACTATTATTACATTCATCATCGTTAGATGAACTCATCGTATGGCCATAGCAGAAGATGAGTGGGTTTTATCGGAGGAAACGGAATGATTAGATATGAGCTGTTTCCTGCGCTCCTCACAATCGTAGATTAGAGAACCAACCGCTGCTTTCTTCGTTAAGTTTCGACAAATAATCATATTACTTTAATTTTTATCCTCTAAATCCCTCCGTCTTAAGTTATGGATGTAATAGAGAAATGTACTAGGGAATAACTAAAGTGTTTGGCCTATATTCGATACTCATTGATGTTGTTATTTCATGTTTTCCGCATATAAAAAGGGAAAATTTCTATAAATCACATTATAGTAAGCAAACAGTACATCAATTTCCCTGCACATATTGAAAGGTATCGTACATAGTACTTAAGGAAAAATATCATTTATATTTTGTAATTTACATTACCATGGTTGGTTTTAACCATTTAGTGATGTTAGTATGTGAATCTAAAAGACCTTATTACGTATAGATGATGATTATTATTCAAAACGTACACATTTTGTATTCCGCTCTATCTTGCAATATCACTTCTAGAAGAGAAAACAAGGCTATCCCTCCATTTTCAAGAGGCATCTCTTATGTCGCAATCATCAGTAAAGGAGGGAAGGTGAAAGGGAAATCGTGACATTACTTGTTGGATTTTATCCCAGTAATACATATGAGTTGCATCTACACATGCGTTGGAGCAATAGGAATCGTACGAATAAAGACGAGAAAATGTGTAGAAACACAAGCTGTCGCAAGTGCTAACGACTTCCTACAACGCGAAGAAGGTGATCGGCTTCGTACGACTCCGTGACTTGTTATGAGGAAACGAGGAATGTCGTTGGAAATTTTCTGTGGTAACCATATGCATTTTCAACGAGGAAAGTGTGCCTTCGAAAGAGTCGTTCATCGAAGTGAAAATAATCCAGGTCTCGGATGGGTGTGTCTTCGCAGATGCTTTCAAGAGGAAAAAATCGAGGGCGAATTTGACTTTCCCCTTGATGGCTCGAGGGGTATGCCATGCCGGGACCAGACCTCTCTTGAACTGAAGCAAGGGAGGACTGCAAGTTCGTCCACTGGGCCAAGGACGAATGCATGGTTCCGCCCGGAAAACGCAATCCGAGGTCAATGCCAATGTCTTCGGCCAACTAAAGACCACCTTAGAGTCTTCAGGGAAACACGGACATCTTTTCCCTCTTGATTATTACGTGTTACAGAGAGATCAATGACCCCAAGAAGGAAATGCTTTTTATGATTTATTTACGATGTGAATTCAAGCAGACTTCTGTCCTATATCCTGTATATACGTTACCTTAATTTCTGTTTGCATGACCGATGCAGTTAATTTTTATTAAAACTAAGAAATATCAGATGATTGTGATTATACAAAATGATTAAATTAAGTAACCGATGAATTTATATCATTTTCATTGTTTTCCTTGTTTGGCTATGATTTTGTTTTCTTATTCATATGATCAATTTTTGATTTCTCAATGATACTTGATTACTTTCCGATTAAGTTAAAATGTCGTATATTAATTTCTAAAAATGCTCGAGATCAGAATTAAAATTAATTTTAAAATACTCAATTTTATGCTGGTTGATCGTTGAAAAAAATGCATCTACTTTAAATGATGTAAAACTGAGTTATGAATGCAAACTTAATGACCGAAGAAGTTTAAAAATTCTCTGAAAATACTTCAACATTTCCCCGCAAAAATAATCTTTCGGAAACTTTTCTTATCCTATAATTTATCATATTTACCTATTTCCCAGAATTCGAGCACTTTCATTTCCCGCGAAAACCAGTTCAGGAAAAGTCCCAATTTTTCAAAAACCTGAAAAAATTCTCTTTCCTTCAAATATGAAGATGGGCAGCAATTAAACACAATTATTAACTATTTCTGCAGTACATGTTTACTCTTTAGCCAACAAGAGATGAAATCAAATTCACACTGATACGAGCAAAGAGGTGAGATAAGAAAACTAGAAGCTGAAACTCATCACCAACAGAAACTACGGAATGTCTTTCTAGGAAACCACAAGGTCTGAGAAAACATGGTCTAATTTTGGCTAATGGTAACACTGACCATTAGTGTGGACAGTTAATATTGCGGGAACCATATGGTCAAAACTTGGCCCTGATGTGGATTTTGGGTCAGTGAGAAGATCATAAAAGAGTCCTCATTTTGGAGAGCATTTTGACCCCATTGTCGTCCTTCGGGGAAAGTTTTTTATAACCGAATTCGGGACGGTCACCAACAGAAAGCAGCGTTTCTTGTGAAAATATCAAACGAGATGTTATGATTGTTTGGTTTATTCCCACGTTACAAAATGAGAAGACGATTTGGAATGATAATCGATGGGAAAGGAGCGTAGAACGGGATTTTTCCTATTTCCGTTGTTTCCTAAATCCAAAACAATTCACATTACGTGTTTTGTTGTGTACTGGGCTTTATAATAATATGGTATAAGGTTATCGAAAAAATCTCGTCTTTTCTGTTAGTAAACTTCGTACGTTTTCCATAGAAATTGCAGATAATCAATAATGTATTACATTTTAAGAAATTCTAATGATTTGCTTTTAAGCAGCCAACCCAATTTCTTGTTATTTCTTCACAGGTTACATTAGTCCATCCCGAAATTGAATGAAAGGAACGATATCAATATCCGAAAGAATCAATTTGCAGAAAGACTAGGTTTGACGTACAACATGTGCGCATTGTCATTAACAGAATTAACTTGCAAAGCAACGAAAGCAATTTTTAATTTTTATCAAATGAAATACTACTTCCCAGATATTTCTTCAGGATTTCCAGAATACAATAAGGAAAATTTCATGAAGAACATATACTAAAGAAATGTTTTAACAAAACTATTCTTGATCGGCTCGATCTTAAGTGCCTCGAATATGAAAATCAATTTTCGGGAAAGTTAATTCTAAGATGCATTGGAGATACAGTTTAAAAAATTATTTTATTTCCTAAATTCAGTCAGTTTAAAAGTATACGATACAAATAGTCAGTTATATTTTCTATTCTGATATGTGTAGATAATGAAGTTTGCTAGCGCTTTATACTGTAAGTTAATTATATGAGTGTTAAGTTTAAGAAACGATGCATTTTTAGGTTTTTAATCGGGGACACTTTTTTATTTTTTTTTTATTGTTACCGGAGTAAAGTTAATGAAAGAAGAGAAAAGAAGAGATAATATTTTGATTTTTAAATGCCTGTTTGCTGAACAGAAAATGGTGTAACATAACAATATAAATTATGCATTTAGAAGTAATCATGAATAACTACAGGAAAACTTTTCTATTTCCTCTATTTCGCACGAAATTTTTCCATCGGAGCGCGATATATATGATCCGAGATTAAGAGAATAGAAGTCGCAGTATAAAAGAGAAGCCACGGAATTTCCCGTTACATCAGTTTTTTTGCTCTCTTCCATCGCTCGTGTTGACGTGGAAGTAAATACAGGAAAGAAATGAGATTCAGTGCGGAACTGTATTCTTCGTCAGGAACAACTCTGGAAGTGCTTACAAGTTACCTCTGCTATTCAGCGGGAACCATAAGTTACGGGAACAGTTCAACCTATTTTTCTAATCTGTTATTGTCTCTTAAGCAGAAAGCACAAACATTTAAAGAACATTAGTCAAATTTTTAAATCTAATAATTATCAAGGAATAATACTGAACTATGGAGGATCATACATTATGCTTAGATTATCTTTCTAGAACATATCTCTGGATCATTCCGTTTAACTGTGATTACATAAGTATAGTTTATAAAAGCAGCTCGTAATGCCGTGATGTATTAGTGCGAACGGGAAACGAAGCTGCAAATATGGTTCGATCAACGCGACCATGACAATAATAAACATTGAATTATTTAAGCAAAATGAAACATTTTTAGACGTTCGACTTTTTCATTTAAATAAGATATCCCATACAAAACGAAGAAATTGTGTCAGGAATTTTAATTAGTCGAGTATGAAGGTTGAATTGAACTCTTCTTAGCAATAAAGATATGAAATTGTGACAGTGGTGATTGGTAGGAAAATTCCATTAAATCCTCCCATTCTTCTCAACAATACTATCATCCAAGAGTCGTGTTCGCGTCTCAGGTACCGCCCGTCGATGATGACGCGGTACCCATGCAAGAGGATTTCTGCGGAAGTAACAATACATGTCTTTTACCATTCACAACGGTTTGATCTATTTTTTTCATATTTCGTTTTTCGTAATTTTTAATGTTTTCGATTTCTGAACGACAATGTTTCGCACGTTCCCACTCCACACTGATCTGGAAACACAAAATCTGGAAAGAATGCTACCTGTTCGGAAACAAGCTCAAAATGATCAACTACATGCAATAATATCGTTCTAATGATGGCAGAACTAGAGTATGGCGGAGTAGAAAGGCTTTTGTGAATTGCATATCGTTCGCCTTATGTCCTGATCCGTGAGAATTGCAGGATAATTAAAGCTTTCCGCGATGACCTTGTTACACGCCCTCTGCAATCACTTGGTTGCACGAAGAGTGTCGCCCCCAATCACAAGTGGCGCGTTCCCGTATCCCTCTAATTTCTCATTACAGCGTTTCTAACAGAATGCCATCTTCCTTATCGCTAACAATAGTAGCTCAAACGGCCTTGATGTTGTTTGTCTTCACAATCTGTGGTCTTCCGCCGATAGTCCTTTTATCCGAAGCCTCTGCTCGATGGACCTACTCGAATTTGAACGAATAGGCCATTCATTGATTATTTCAACGGTTGGAATTCGTAGTTATATAAAGCTCCAGAGCTCGCCTTTCTTTACTTCCTTACAACGCGCAAATTTCTTTTCCTCTTTTCAAAGATGTAATCAGGTTTAATGCCGATTACAAACACTTTTGTGTAATTATGGATCAACCCGTAGAATATTTAAAACTGGAAGAATGAGAATTACTAAAAATTAGAAATAGCGAATATTTTTTCGAAAATGAGAGAGGTCGCGGGGCACAAGATTCCAATTTAAAGATCCAAATATACATGTAAGTTAATCTCAAAATTAGATTTAATATAAAATCTAATTTATTTTAACACACTAATTCCTAACAAAATACTCGGAATAAATACATTAGTCATAAAATAGTACTTCGTGAATCGTAACTATGGAAAGGAAAATATTGGAAGAGATCAAGAAAAGCAAATGTCTGAAAATATTTAATGTGAAGAGAAGATGAAGGAATTGGAGAAGAAAGTAACTATTTGATTTCTGCATTCCAGAGAGCGAAGTTAAATAAGCATCGTTGAAAAGAACTGATTTTGAAATCTAGAAGATAATCTCTGAAACAGTCAACCAAACATCTTCAGTTAATGGACCGTAGAGATGGAATCAAGTCAAACATAGCTGAACACTGAGCAAGATAAGAGAAACACTCATCAAGTATTCCTCAACTATTTCAACTCAACAATATATATAATATGCTTTTCGTTTGTAATACTCTCATCTTCGTACGCTATTGGGTTGATAAGAATTATGTCGGATGTATTCTAAAAGAGAATTGCTGAGTCGCAAATCTGCGAAATCTCGCCACAAACCTCCCTTAACGTTTCACTTCCGTTTCCTGTCCAGACGTCATAAACACGCCAATTCGTTGTCGATGTAAATTAGAGGATGCCATGAACCCTAACTATTTTACATGCATCTAAAATGTAGAGTTTATGAAGCCATATACTCATTGCGGAAGTACTCCGTTGATAGTTGGGGCATTAATTTATAACATTTATAAGTCAGCAGAAGACAGGGAGAAAAAATGTTCGGAGCAAAAAATATACACCGAATATTCTGATACTCTTTCTAATAATAGTTACAAAGATTTTTAAGTTATTTTCAAGGCATCGTTAATATACTGGATGTTACATTAATTTACATATTTTATGAGTCGAAAAATATAGTTTTCAAAGGGTAAAATATTATTTGTTTTTTTTTTTCATTCCAATATTCATTTTGGATACTTAATTTGAACTTTTTCTCAAATATCTCGTAAGAATTTGATCGAATTGAGATACTTTATATTATTAAAATAATAGATTTCGAATAATGTTGCCTCAGTACTTACTTAGCTATTGATAATCTTAAAATGATTGCTAAAGAAATAGTTTATAATGGTCATAAATATACGTTTTGTCCATAAAAATTGAATGTATAGAGAAGCTTTAGCTCCTCCGAAGAATATCAATATCTTTGCTCGATTATATCTCAGAATGTGACGTAGGTACGAGTATATGGGACCATAAAGGTAGACTAGCATTCAGAAGGTGAAACTGCGTGCTTTCTTTATGATGACAATGGAAAAATAGCACGCGTTGCTATGACCCTCAATGTGAGCGCATAAGCGTGTGAGGTAGAAAGGAGTATCCATTTGCGGCCGTTCATAAATTGAAAAATATCTTTCGCGTCATAAGTGTTAATTTGACCTCCCTGCTACCTCGGTCTTTACTAGATTGAAGCAAAAAAATCGTTGCTTTAGTTATATATAATTGAAAATGAATCCTCACGGATTCTTGTAAGATATATTTGTAGATCGCTACAGAAACTCAGTTCTAATCAGTAAAAATCTACACTCTTCTTTACTCTCATTTCTTTCTATGCCAATGTTGCAAATTTGGAAACCGCGATCTATTTTGGACTCTTGATATTATGAGCCGAAATGAAAATACGATTGTATTCCAAAGTACGGCTGGCGTTGGTAGGTGATGTAATTGTTAGTACGGAGGCCACCGAAAGCGCAAGACCTCCATTGCATCATTTTATTATGGAAACGACAGATAATGGAAGATAGGGTGACGCAGTTAAATTTGATCATCCTCATGACATCGCTTAGCTAAGTGTTTGGAGGAAATTAATTCAACATTAATTCAATGATAACAATCATATCTGTCACATCATACTTCATCATACATTTGTATATGAATAAAAAATGTATGACGTAAATAACACCGAAAGAAAAAACCTATGATGAAAGCAAAGTGACTACAGAAGGAATTCCGAACGGAAAAGACTGGAGGAAACTTATTTCCCCAAAAAACAGCTTGTTGATTGTTGGAGAGGGGATTTTAACTCAAAAAGAAATATTTTAGCAGGGTTAGATGAAATAAACCAGAAACGAATAGTTTTCGTGCTTCGTGAGTGATGCAGATTTAATCACACAAAATTTTGATTCGAATAATTTGTGGAGCACAGAAAGAGTTTAGGTAGAAAATGAAACGTGATACATTTTTAAAAATAGGAGTAACATACTCTTAAGTAATAAACTTTATATTATCTTCTAATTCAAATTTTATAATTCGAAAACTACCTATATTCATATTTGTATGTATCTATTAACCGATTTCAACCTCTTGGATAAAACAGTTATATCGTTTATTTTCTTTCTTTCGGATTTAAACTTTCAAATGTACTTCTTTTTGTGCTTTGAAAAATGTCTTAACTTTTCTTTTCTTATGATTTAGCGTTAGACGGAATAAAATCTCTTTCGAGACATTTTATCATAATTATTTTATTATTTTGAGGATTATAATATCTTTAAAGTACTTATATTTTTGAATGAAAAAAGAGCGAAAATATTTCAAAAATAGCATATCTGCAGAATATCAAATAGTTGTTGATTATTGAGGAAAAATCCTCAATGGGATGGAGGATACACTGACGTATAAAAAAAAGTAGTTTTTTAAATGGTGTATTTGGAAGGATATTACCTTTATTGTTTTTACTAATTTTTATCAGAAAATTTCACTTTTAATTCAAACACACACAGCTGAAGAATAAATGAGGATATTTAGATACATACTTTTGAACGATAAAAAGAAAAATCTTTCACAACGAGAGCGTGTTCCGTTGCATGTTAGAAGAGATAGGAAAAAAGGTTAATCGGAAATTTCCGTTCCCATGACATCTGGGGATTTCCCTAGCGACAGTGCAGTTCATTCGATAGGGTCTGCAAAGATATCTAAGCCTCGCAAAGAATGATGACAAAGCGATAGATAGACTTACGGAAGTTTTACTTTCAGGTGTTTGAAGAAGAGAAGCTTATGGGAGAGACGAGTAATTGAAACAGAGCGAGATTCATCGCTGAAAAATAGTGTTATGCGCCTGAAATTCAGACCACATTAGATGCAATATATGGGTGCCACTGAACCAGAAAAGGTTAAGGTCATAGAGAGGGAATCTTAAGTTTAACTTAGCATCCTTCGCATGACCTCGAAACGGTACTATCTGTGGTTCCTCGTTCTTACCCAAACCACACCGTACGTTACGAAGCCAAAGTCGCTAAAATCCTTTAATCTGGAAACTGAAAAAAAAAACATTGTGAACGTATCCAGAATTTCAAATGCTTTTGTCGGAGCATAAAAAAGAATAAGTTTTCCCTCAAAATTAACCAAAAGAAAACGATCCAGCTTTCTTCCAAATGTAGTATGTACACCAGGTACAAACTAAAATAAAAGATTTCGCCGAAAACGTGAGAAGTTTGTAAAACCTAACATAATAGTAATTAATGGTCACTTACAGGTCACATTACATTATAACCTTCTTTACTTAAACTTGAATTACACTAAGCAAATCCTTAAACTCTTTAAATTTCAAGTCCTATATCACCTATATTACCGACATTATTACCAATTTACGCCCCTAGCGTTATACTTATAAAATTTGGCAGTTGATTTCTCCTACTCACAACGGAAACAGTGTGAATTAACATAGATTCACCACATAAGATACACACTATAATATAATTTTCGCCCAAAAGGGGTAATTACAGGAAATATCATTCCTTCATTAATTTTTTCAGTGTCGACATTAATATATCTCACTTTCCTCTTACGGACACATTCGCATTGCATATACAGAGATCTAAAATGCCTTACACTAAATGTACAAATACGTCGAATCTAGACATAAACAGACCCATTTACTTAAACTTCGGTAAAAAAAAGATAGATAAACAACTCTGTTTACGAATCACTCTATGGTGATGTTTCTGAGTAGTCAAGAATGAACCCTTAGTCTCTCATCACCATCGTGGATGGAAGAGGAAGCAAAAAACTCGCTTATTTTATGAAAGTATTCATCATTTTCGTGCAGGAGGTTTTGCATTCGCTTACTCGGTGTGAGATGGCCCTTCGGTCGCATTTGAGTTCCGTCTGTGAAATACGAGACTGAAGGGCGCACACAAAAAAGATAACAGCCTTGCCTCTCAGAATCATAACCAGGACGAGCATGAAACTTTAACAAAAGTAACATCAAGAAACAAGTGACAAACTCTTGAAAAGAAGAAAGCTGATTAGCTTGGACTAAAACAGGAAGCAGAGTGATTTATGTCATCACCATCGTTAATCTTTTTATGACACTTGGAACTATATATCGCGATTCCCTTTTTGTTAGGAAGTAGATGAAATGCCTAACCCACATATGAGAAGATATAGATTTAATTAAATAGAATAAAACGGATCAACGAGGTATGCGAGCATACGGGTGATGGGAAATCAGAGGGCCACCGATTACATTTATATTTTAATCAATATCGGAAAGAACTATAGAAAGGTTGCGTAATGTAACAATACTCCTTAAAATCAGCAGATCTATTCCTTATAAATGTGTTTATTGAGTAAAGAAATTAACATTAACAGTTAAACGAAAAAGGGGTATTTATTTCGTGTTAAATAACGTCTTCGTCCTTTTGAAACGTTATCTCTTCCAATCCCCTCTAAACGAACACAAAATATTCAATTAACGCTTCGTATTAAGCTCTACAAAGCCCGAAAGCAGTAGTGATGAGCGATGGTACAGCTACAACCATCTCGGAATGACCTAGTATTCCCGACCCCTCTATCCTGCTCACGCTAGACGAGAACCTAATTAACCTGCGCTTACGCAAAATCGTCAGCAGGAGATCATTTCGAACGTCGACTTGTTTTTCGGATCGTCCCAGTCGCTGTCGTAATCGTGGTCATCCTCCACTTGAACAGAGCTTCCTCTCGCGGTTTGCTGACGTCACATCCGTGTTCTCCCACTTCCTCCCTCGACGTGAATCGCGCCACAGCCGCCATCCTGTTAATTGACACACAGACTGCGTTCTCAAGGAATCCTCCACTTCTATACCCCTTCTTCATTAAAGGGATTGTAGAGGGCATCTGAAGAAGCATTATCATCGCACCTCTCGCTTTATGCCACAATCATTCCATCTATCCTGCCATTCTTTTTATATTGGCTGGTTCCCTAACAGGTCATCCAAGGACAAGATCCATTAAAAGGCTAATGAAGGGCATCTTGAAATGTACTCGCTGTGACGGAAAGGTATCTAAGGGGCAATTCAGACTTGCTTAACATTCAATGAGCTGTGGATCCCCAACGCGATATCCCTTTAACATCCACTGCCTTTCCGATATTCGATGTAATATCTCATACCCTCAAAAAGCATAAACAATTCACTGGTAGCTCCATTAGTAAAATTTAACTTTTTCTTTGGCCCTTAAATACATTTGATCTGGAATAGGATGACCTGAACGTCAAAAAGAACCTCGCAGATGGCTTTCAGTTGCAAATAATCTCAGAGAAAATGTTTTGAACAAGAGAAAAAGATTAACTCAGAATTTACTTTAACAAGTTATAAGAAGGCACTTTGAAATTATTTTAAATTTCCTGTATGAAAATGAATTTTGTATATCGAGGAGTCTCATGAGGATATAAAAAACAACAGACGCATTCTAGGAAGGAAAAAACTCTCAGGAAAACGTCACTTCCCCAACTCAATGTCACTTATCAAGGAACTTCAGAACGAAGGAAGGGAGTCTCCGCATAAAATGCATTTAAATTAAGAAATATTTCATTCCGTGAAATATTAATCTATAGTTTTGTACCGAGGTATATTATCCAAAAACCTTATATGAGTTTACAAAATATAAGTTTGATTTAGAATTTTCTGCGTTTTAATATCTACATTCATTGAGACATCAAAAGGATAATAATAATGAATTTTCGAACGAAATGATATTTTTTAATTTTTTTAAATAGATAACATGATTGCAACCTAATATAAAGTAATATTAATCTAATACGCACACCGCAATATGACTTTAACTATTGCTTCCCTAGAATGAAACTAATTCTTAAATTAAAACAAATAATAATAATTTTTACTTATATGAAATACATAAATGAACATTTTCTGATTTTACGGTAAAACTATTTCCGGAACCGAAAGCAAAAGATTCTGTGCCTTGAATGTACAAATCACTCTAATCAATCATTCAACTTACAAACAAACATCCACATCCGTAATCTGTAACGATAATAGTCTTATATTTGAGTGTAGAAGTTCTGTTTAGAGAATGTTTACATAGTTTGATGTTCTTCGATCAATATTATGAGCTGCTTTCCTTTATCGCCGAAAAATTCGTTTTGTCCCAAACATATCTCAAACGTTTAAATAGAGAAGGGGTTGATATTCTTATAAGTATGTGAACCTTAGCAAGATACGCACAGCTCTTAGCAGATTTCAATCCAAAACAACTCACTATGTATTAACCTATTAACTACCTTAAAATGGTACATAACAAAATTATAACAATATGTTTATTGAATACATTATATTTGAAAACTTATGATGTCATAATCTTTTACGATTTTACCGCAATTCATAATCTATACTTTGATCATTGGTTAACCCATTTATGCCTAGCGTTCCATTTTTGGAGCAGCAGTTACATTAAGTTATTTTGTAGCCTATGAATTAAATTTTATTTCAAATACTTGTTTTTTAATTTTTTTTACCTAACATTTATGAATTTCATCAAAAAATTCAAAAATTTTTTTCTTCGGCATAAATGGGTTAATGTAACTGCTGCTCCAAAAATGGAACGCTAGGCATAAATGGGTTAAATGAAATCTCCTCCAAATTTGTATTATTTATGGAAAGCTTAAATTTTAAGCATCTTTTCATTAAATTAAAGTTTTAAACTTAAGTATATACTGCATTGTTATTATCTTCAAACCTCTGATTATGATGAGTAAATAGACATCATCATCATTTACCCTTGGTGACATATGAGGTTCAGGAAGCTGAAATAGTGCAATTGCATCACGACATAGAATTCCCTCCATGAAATCGCACTCATATCTTAGGGAAATGATGAAGAATTTATTCTCAGAATAAACACACTCAAAATAGTTTTTCCCGAGGAAAGGGAATTTCGGATGAATTTCATATTTCTTAGATTTTGCGTAAATCTATCATTTTTATTCTATAACGCGTAAGCAAAGGAGCCTTTTGGATCGTTGTTGATAATACGTATTTAATTTTAAGGCATTCCTCATTACCCCTCTATCCCAACCTTTTGGTCACAAGCTATATACACCAAAGCGAGTTCTGTAGCTTTTCATTTTCCTATTTCTATTAATCGTAACAATTTCATTACTTACTATTATTAATGAATATTAATTATTTTCTACCAAGAATAATTTTATTGAATGCCTATTTCACCGTAAAACTGTTGTTTGGGGGTTCCTTTTAGTTTCTCTTCTTTCCTTGCAACATCGAATCAAGAATTAACGAAGGGAATATACATTTCTCTGTTAAATAGCCAATATTTTCTGGCCTTTCCTATCGACATCTCATATTTTAATTGTCTAAACTTTATTTATATATTATAATGTAGACTTCCATATCCAGTCCATATGGTTCCCTTCCCTTACTACCCGGGACCATAATTTTTAGCCCATTTAGTATGTAGCTATTAGCAACTTAACTTTGTCCTTTATGTTAAATTAACAAAAGGAGCCTATTTTATGAATAATTTTGACGATGGCCTTCCACAGAAGCGGAAGATGAGCCAGAAGAACGGTACAGGAGTTAATGGAGGGAGGCTGAGGCCCATCAAGATCACGGCCGTGGGCGACGGCATGGTAGGAAAGACATGTCTGCTCATCACGTACACCACCAAGCTGTTCCCTACGGAATACGTGCCCACAGTGTGAGTATCATCCTTTACTACATCACGGCGCATCAAAGCGGAATGCCTTCCTGGACACAGTTTCGTCTGCAGATCCAAAGAAGCGACGCTTCAAAACACGTGCGGAAGTCGAAAGATGAAAAGCGAGTTCTGAAGATGCTAAACAGCCTTTCTCTACCGACCGAAAATCATGAAGCCTAAAAATTAACATAATTTCTACGTCACTTTAAATAAAATATTAAATTGCTGTTTATCGCGGTCTCTGAATATTTATAAAATTTGAAATATGTAAAAAAATTGGGAGATCTCTGTGAAAGGCTAAACCGTTTTAACTTCCATCCATTCCATACTTTCGCCTCATAGTTTTGCTAAACGATCTATCTAATATAAATGGTAAAAATAAGACGCTTTATTTGTTCTTCAAAGCTTCAGATCAAGGTGATTATAAGATGATTTCATTTGAGCAATTTTTCGGAAAATCTAATCTGTTACAAAAATGTTTGATAATATATATTTTATTTATAATTTCTTTTCAATTAGAAAATGGTACTGTAATCTAGGTAATCTACTCGAATAACCATTTTCGAACTTCTGCTTTCAGAAGTAGCTGAGAATTGCTTGTTCTTACCAAGTGCTGCTCGTTCCATAAATAAATGCGTTAATGAGGAAGGAAAGTGTTATCTAACAAGTTGTGGAGAGGGCGTAAATGCAGTTGTGTCAACGTTAAATGAATGAACCTAACGAAGTTAATAGCGAGATTTAAGCGGATTTCATTCTCGAGGTCTTTTTATACTCCTCTGATGCCACGAGAGGTCTTAAACATCTCAGAGATCCGATTTCAAAAAAGCAGATTCACAATACGGGTGAAACAGAAACCAATTTCGTCTGAGTGAGAAAGAGATTTACAATTCCATGTAATTTCAATAAACGATACTTTCGACGTCTTTATTTTCACCTTCAATATTATCAGTACCGTATTTTGCACTAACCAGCGAAAATGGTATTTGTGGCAAAGGTACCAAATCCTATTCCTAACTATCTTCACATATGAATAAATTATTGATGAAATTCTTTAAGTTCTTGCTTCTTCTTAAATCAGATCAATAGTTCTCAATCAGAATACCAATGCACTCTGATTGAAAACTAATTAGAGAGCGATAGAAAAAATAAGAAAGACGATGAAAACTACGCCCATCATATTCACTTCCTAAATCACAAATCTGCAATGACACAGTTGCATTTAGAGGCCGATAAATTTAAAAATCTACCAGATGATAATAAATAATAAATTTAATTAAGATACTAAGTCTTAATTTTATTGCAATATTAATAAATGACATTTTAACATCTTATGTCTAATAATTTGTGAGTACGTAACTCTTTTATGGTCTCCATTTAAATTAAAATTTCTTGGGATACTTTGCCGATCCGATAATGCGCGTAATATACGCGAAATAGATGCTAGGACGAATCGCTTTAAAAAATCCTTCTTCCCGCGTTCAATATGCGATAATAATAGACTAAAATACGCGATAAATTAAAATAAGTGTTTACACCCCCTGCCACACGCCGAAAGGCGGCTTGCAGGGTACTTCTGCAGAGGTAGATACTTTAAGCGTACATAACTCCAGTTCGCTTCTGCCAGTTGGAATTTGTAACAATTAAGTTTGAAGTCCCTCTTCCGAATTAACCTAATAAAAGTACCTACATCGTATCAACTGATATATTATGAGAATTTATAGAACCATTTTAAGTGATCATTTTTGAAGAAACTTCTTCTAAGACTTACGTACGGTACCACGAATTCTCAGGATATTCAGATAATTTTCACATAATTTCGATTTTACACCGTGCGATTCTCTTAAATGCATTAAATATGTAAATAACCCATCTTTAACGCATTTATGAATGAATACACGCATGAATCGTCGCAGAGACTAATTTAACAAAAATTATCTCTATGGAAACAATAATCACAAATGGCGGAATTGGAGACGTACAATGCGCTGCTTTCATAAAATTTCTATTATGGATGTTGCATGCTCTAAAGATCCATTTGGAACATTCATTTAAAAAGCCTCAACCTTATAATAGGGAAAGATAGGTTTTATACTTAGTACGATGAGGCGTGCAACTTCTTCACAAAGTTAAACTGAAGTGGAAAAGCACACCTGTCCGGCAAATGGGGAACATAAGTTCGAGTGCCAGACATGTCGCTTTCTGTTTAACTTTGTCATAGCCTCAACCCTTCCGCGAACATCCCTACCGGTTCATAGTAATATTTTTTATGAATGATTCAGAAGATCGCCCAAGTTGCGTTTGTTATGATAATTATTTTACCTTTTGGAGTAAAATGCTTTAAAATGTCATACCTGATAAAGCGACAAAGATCTCTGACGAAATAGGGTACTGCCATCTTTCTTTTTGATGCTGATGCCTTAGGTGAATTCCAATGCAAGTGGTTAGTAGAGTTATTTCCAAATCTTTAGAAGATAGCAGCACTCAGTGAACTTAGGAACAGTAAATTTAATGGATTAGTATAAGAAAATCCTTTCCATGTCAAACATCTCAAGGAAGCGCTATTTGCAGACTTAATCAGGTGGTGTCTTCAAAGGGAACAAGAGAAGCCTAGTTATTTTCAAAATACACAACTCAAACAGAACTGATGTATTGACTAGCCATTGTCTTTGATTTTATAGCACAAATTAAAGTGATACTATTATGGAATGAATCAACCTTCTGGTTTTGAATTGCCATTACTCACTGTACGCTCTCTATCACACGCTTCTCCCGCTAATTTCTCAAACTAAAGATCATTTGATAATATAGAGTAGGTAGATAGCGACATCTGAAATTAGTCTGATTGTCACGCCAAGACAACGTACTTAAAGAAGATGACTCCTGGGATATAATCATTCTCAACCTTATTTTCAACTGCATTTTGGAAATGGTACTAATTCAGAATGAAGCACTAGGAAATATATTGGTGTATGAAAATATAATGATAAAATCCTTTATTTTTGAACGGCTACTTTGGGTGATAAATTTTAATTTTGCCATTATTTGCCACAAATGCAGGCCTTCCTATCGCCTATGCTGGAATTCTGAAGATACAGCAAATGAATTACAGCCGCCTTAAATCTCTTTGCCGGATAGTATTCGGATAAGACTAACAAACACTGAAATTTTTTTCTATCAGAAACTTATGTAATTTGCCGACATATGTCATTTTTTGCCCGATTCACACAGGGTCAGAGTGTTTCCAATGTTCCAGAAGATATTACCGAGTTTAAAAATCATTTTATTTTTAAACCGTCTTTAAAATCAAATTCTGGTTAACTTTCACCAAAAATAATAACCAAGTACTTTTAAGGGGCTTTCTGTTGAGAAATACAGTATTATGCCCGAATAAATATATTTATACACCAACATTTAGAATGAAAAGGATAAAAAATAATTTTCTATAAAATGTTGTATTAACCATTCTAAAAAATCAATGTGATCACATTTATTATTTTTGCATTTTTATGAAGGTTTGACAACTATGCAGATAATATCACAGTGGATGGACAAGATTTCAACATGATACTTTGGGATACAGCTGGGCAAGAGGATTATGAGAGATTGAGACCCCTCTCCTACCCAAATGTGAGTGTTTTTATGAAAAACAAGGGAGGCACTAGCTCTGCACTATATTACATAATTTGACCCTTTACTTGTAGCCATCAACTCAATTCAAGCTAGATTTTTTGTGGTTTTATTTGTTGTATATAGCATTACTTCTTTTTTAATTCAATGAATTGAAGTTCATACACTTTATTGTTTTTCTTTTTATTTTATTGATTTCAGAGCAATTCATAAGTTAATAATAATATTTAATAATTTTCTAAATTCACAAATGTGTGAACCTTGTAATAAAAAATAAAAATTAGTACTTTTTTAAAAATTAATTAAATGTAATTATGAATTATAAATCTGATTGTTTGGAGAATATCTTGTAATTTAGAATGAAAGAAAAACTAAATACTTGTGTTTGTAGTAAATTTGATGTTTTTAAATAATACTGAGTGGAGTTATTTTTAGTGCTCTTACATCATTTTATCTTCATTGAAAGTGTTATTTCTGTTTGTTAATTGAGCTCTAAATCTACATTAAAATAGATTATATGAAAAGTAGTGAACACAAACCTCTTGAAGAACAATATTGCTGGTCCATCATTCAGTTGATTGCTTTTATATAACTCTTTTGAATATTTAAAGTTTTTGTTTATAAAAATTGCTATAATTAGTTCAGATATGATTTTCATCCTATGGAAAATAGCCAATAGATTGTATACATCCCAATGTATAACTATCACAAAAAAAATAATTTTGTTTCTAATGCATCATCATTTACTTACATGGGTGCCCAAAAATGGCAGACTGATTGTTTCCTCCTATGCTTCTCAATCAGCAACAGAAGTTCATTTGAAAATATTCTCACCAAATGGACTCCAGAAATTAGACACCATTGCCCATATGTACCCATAGTTCTTGTTGGTAAGTATTCTTACAAGCTTTTTACCAGTTTCAATTATCATTTAGCAATTCTAAGGAGCATTTAGGAACTATTAACAATGTACAAAGATTGATCTGTTGAAATAGTTTGTTTCCAATCAATTCAGGTATACGATCAATTAAATTCTAATTTTCAGATTTTCTTATGGTCTCCTATATTTATTTTGGCCAACATTTTTTGATTTACATAAAGTTTTTTGTATAATATCCATGTATAAATTCCATGATTTTTTGCAATTATTACTTGAATTTGTTTGACATTTACTCAAATACTGTGTGGAGAACAGCAATCATAATTATTTTGAGTAATACTAATGAATGAGTTTTACTATATGCCCAGAAATTATTCTAATAAATCCTTTTAAATATATTTTATGTCACCATAATATGTACATCGTAGTCATATAGATCGTAGCAATGCGGTTTCAATTCAGTGATTTTAGTTTTATGTAATTTATCATTTTTTTTAATGTTGTATGTTTGATTGAATGAAGTAATAAAACCTGTTGGTCTATAAATAGTTAAAGCACTTGGAAACTGATGAGAATATTTAATAAGCCTTTCAGTTCCTATATTTCATTAATATTTTCTCTCTTAATCTATATATATAATAGAAATACAATTCAATTTTCATCTAATTGGATCAGGAAACACATTTAATTCTAGGAAAAGAAATGAAAGAATTATCAAAATCTGGCATGATTGGAAATATTGTACATGGATATGATAAGGACTATGTAATATAAATTTGTTCCCTTCATCTCATTTAAGTATAATATCTACTGTATATCTTCTATTACTAAACACACTTGTGCATAAAACATAGCAGAAATAATAATCAAATATGGAGAATCTAGGGTAGCTATAACAATTATAGCATGCATCTCAATTGACCTTTTTACCCAAGAAGTGAAATGATGTATCAGTAATGAAAATCCATTGCTATATATATATTCATGTATAGGATATAATAGACAAACAACTTACTAAATAAATAATTAAAAGTAATTCAAGTGGTCTTTGATGAATGGAGAAGGTTAAATCAATCTATCAATGATCTAGTCGCTAAGTTGAGCTTAGTCACTCACACAAAACAATAGCTGAATCGCTGAATTTGGCCACTGATCATAACTCCCTTTTGGTACAAGAAACACATGACACTGGCAAGATACAGTGAAATTTTGAAGGTAGATAAATGACTTATGATCAATTATATGCTGTACTTCATTTTACTGTAACAATAAATTTAGCAGGAAAAACAGAAGGTTTATATAAGAAATTAAGAAAATCATATAGTAAACCCTTCAGAAATTGATTTAAAAATCAGTTAATTCCTTAATTGTAGATGTTAGAATGTGTAAAACTTAAAAAGTTAAAAATATTTGTTCTCTTAGATATAGTATAATATGGTATATAATATATTATAGCAATATTCTTGACAACAATCTTGAAGCTCTCTTGCCATTTATTTTACAGTGAACTTTTTATAAGCACGGTTTTTATTCTCATAAATCATATCTTATTTTTGTGCTAAATTTTATAAGATTAATTTAATTCTACCCTGGATTCATTGAAATATAAAAGTTTAAAAAATTCACATTACAGCCACTAAAATAGACCTCCGTGAAAACCCAGGGGGAGATGATGACAGCAAAGCTGTGAATATTGAGGACCTGATCACAACAGTAGAGGGAAAGAAGTTACGTGCACGCATCAAGGCAGCTCGCTATGTTGAGTGCTCAGCAAAAAGTGGTGAAGGCTTGAAAGAAGTGTTTGAGGAAGCAGTACGTTGCGTTCTCAAGAGACCCCCATCAAAGAGAAGAGTCTGCAAGGTCCTCTGATGTGCCTCTTGATCTAAAAGACTAATTGTGTAAAAAGCCAGGGATGTGCATTTAAAGTTGTTGAACTTTAAGCTGATCAGCTACCAATCACCACAGATTGACCATATTGATTGGACATCTTTTCTCTTCTCTTATAGAGAGATAATCCTCCTAAATTTTTATCAGTTTCTTGCAAGTTCTAAGTTATTTTAAAGTGCTTTTAATAAAATAAATCATAATGACATTTGTAATAAAGTACCCTTATGGCTTTGTGTTACACTAAATATTATATTAGAACATTTTTTTCTAGTTGTGATATAAATATGTTATTCTGTTTTAAAATTAATTTTTATTTTAACAAGAGAAAATGTTCATAAGCACTGCCGAAAAATTATTCTGACAATCATGAGAAAGAAAGTAATTAAACCATGAAAGTTTATAGTACATTATGTATGTCATAATTAGTCATTATACAAATACTTTAATGTAATGCTTTTGTTACATGAGGATTGTGCATAACCTAGTTGCTTTAGGATTTGAATACTTTTAGCATCTTTGAAGAATGTGATAATTAATTGGAATAATGACTAAACTTTGAACTTCTATGAAAAAAAAATGAATGGATTGTGAAAACTGTAAATACAAAATATATGTTCAAAGGAAAGTTTATGAATTTACCTCCATGTATAACATAACTCTCATAAATTTATATATGTATCCCATCCAACAATTTCATAAAATATTCTATAAGTCAAGAAATTTATTTTAAACTAACCAACTTTATTTTTTATAATTATATCCCTATCCCTAATTTTCTATTCAACCCACCCTTTTAAATATTTTTATCATGTCACAGAACAATACATCTCAAAAATTAGTTTGTTAAAAAAAGTCTGAATCAGATTTTCAGCTAATGAAGATTTACTTCTCCTAGTAACAACCCTGATATAAATATATTTGTGTGTTTATAAAGAATGAGGAAAGGTGTGCTTGCTAACAGCAAGCAATGCTTTTATATATTTTTAATGAAAATAAGATATTTCGGAAGGTTAATCTTCGTACAGATTGCTAAAGGTAAACTAAACAAAATTATCTGATCACATATATTCATTGACATCATCTTCCCATGCATTTCTTATGGCAGAATTATTCCTGCCCTGGCGTCGAACCAAGGCCATCCTCCAAAAAATACTGTCATCATTCACTTAAGTGTGATTGAGTTAATAAACACTCCAAATTTCAAAAGGAAATTCATTCAGGAAAGGCCTGAAAAGGAGTTCTTTTTTCCCTATGCATTTCTTATGAAGATGTAGTAAATACCTTCTAGCATCAAATCAACAACCATTTACAATATTCTTATAGACGCTTTTATGTGAGAACGGGCCGTTTAATGTCTTCGTGAAATTTTAAACCTCTGTGAAGTTAGGAAGTGCCCTGAAAAGTTTTTGGAAATAAGGCCCATGTATTTCTTATGGGGAAAATCAAGAATACAGGTCTCACTGGAATAGAACCCATGACACAGAGAAAACTGCTGATTTTCTCAAATTATATAATATATGTATCTCCAAGTGTAAGAGGTTTGAATGATCTTTGAGTCATTTAAGAAAGATGTGATTTTTCAAAATTTGAAAATATTTTACCTCCTGGCTTCGAACCCATGATCTTTTGTGGATAAGAGATAACATTTTTGTGTAGAAACGTATAGTATCTATAGCCACATGAAATTTGGTTGTACTACATGCCATGGAAGTATTTTTTAAAATAGATCAAAAATCGTCCCCATACATTCTCATGGGGGAAAATCCGAATTAGGGGCCTCCTAGAATCAAATCCATGATAGGTAGCATAGGTTTCAGATTTTTTCCTGGGTAAGATTCAGATGGCCATTATGCAAAAAAATCGGCAAGCCCATGCCCCCAGCGGTTTGGGCCTGATATTTGTGTCCCCATAAAAATTTCCCCCCGAGGTAGCTTTATATAATAGATATTGACTGTACTAATTAACAATACATTGCTTACTAATGAAATAATCTTTTTAATTAATTATAATCCTTTTAGTAAGCGGTTTTTCTATTGGATTAATAATTTTCTTTTGGTTTAGTATTTACATCTTTAGGACATACAAGAATATGACGGGATCGTACTTTTTCCAAGAATTTTTTTTTTCACATATTAATTATATAGGTAAAATTGGTTTAGGCCATATTTAGCTCCTGAGTTTTGACTGATACATTAAAACACTGGGGTCAAATCTCCACCCATGTATATCATTTTATCACATAATTTATGGCCTCATAGCACTAGAGCAGTGATTCCCAAAGTGGTCTATACCCCCTAGGGGTCTACAACAGCAAGAAAAATATTTTGGGGTCCATGAAATGAAATGGGGTCCAGTGGAAACAGTGGATCTCAACACACACTGATAGTACCTTATTACTTATATAAT
Organism: Pantala flavescens; assembly: GCA_020796165.1. NCBI lineage: Eukaryota > Metazoa > Arthropoda > Insecta > Odonata > Libellulidae > Pantala > Pantala flavescens. The sequence goes on along the minus strand of CM036881.1, from coordinate 34,901,726 downwards.
AATATTTCATGAGTTTACTCATATTATATGAGTTGAAGTTTCATGATATATTGGCAACGTGAAATGTAATCCCTTACAGGATTGGTGTGAATCGAGATATTTATGTATACATAAGAATCCAAAGTTTCAATTTGCTGCCTCATGGTTACGGTCACCCATGTAAAATGTTTGTTATTAGAATCGACGTCTTTATTGGAACCTGTAGCAGGCAATTGCACACATTTTGACCTTGGCTTCATTGGTAGCCCTTATCGTTGAAAGACGGATTGAGTCCTTTATAAAATAAAAGTGGATTCTAATGCTTTTTAATAGTTGCATGTTTGTACATATTTGCATACATTTATTAAAAAATATATGTAGAAAACTTAATGTGTTTTTACTTAAGTTTTTAACTCGAACCTAGCCAAAACCAAAAAACATGACAAGGGGTCTACAACACAAAAAAGTTTGGGAACCTCTGCACTAGAGGCATCTTTGTAATAATGTTAATTTGGCTACATTTTTTACTGTCTCAGGAAAAATGGCACATTTTGGCATCAACCTTATGGTAGGAGTAAGAGACAGTTACTTCCCTAAACTTTTCATCAACAGAACTTCTTTCAAATTAAAGTGAAATGATATTTTGCCCCTCGAATGAAATGGGGTCAACTGCCTCTGAACTACCTTAAAAAACACAAGGAGCTGAGTTTTTTGGCTAAGGCTGGGAATTGCAAGTAAATCAATCTTTACTTTGATTCGCTTTGGATATTAAAGAGCAAGAATTGGGAAATTTATTTTAGGAGTTGATCGAGATGGGAAATCATTCAGAATAAGTTGCACTTCTGATGTTTAGATTTGCATCAAAGAAAGTACTGCTTTCATTTTGAATAAAAAATGTATTTTTCTTCGAGGGTCACTCAGCAATACGATGATTTGAAATCTATTTAGAATGATAATGGATGAAAGTGGATTCATAATTCAGTCTCTACAAATAAGACATGAATAACATTAATTGAGGTCAAAAAAACCATTCACAGGAAAGTTTTCATGGTTTATAAATTACTTCTTTCGTAGAAAATGTTAAATTTATTTAGGAAAGAGACAATTTAATTAAAACCAAAATGATGTGAGCTTAGGAGATGACACCGAATACTTTCCACAGGGAAAATGATGAGCAATTCAGCCAATCAAGCAAGATGAAATATGATTCTCTTTTCTTATCCAAAAATTCTTTCCTAATATAATCATTATCCAAAAAGAAAATACAACAAAAATAAAATATAACAAAATAATTAATAACAGAATCTTTGTTATATGTCAATTAACATAAAAATGAAAACAATACTTTTGAATTTATAAGATATGCCTATTAAGAAATTCCCTTATTTATCATTAAGGATTTTTCCATACTGTACATCAATCTATTTCAATCCATCTGATACTCAGCTTCATCTCATTCAAGAATTACTCTAATCCGGAATAATTAGAGCGCTAGTTTGTAATGCTTCAAATAACATTTAACTATGTACTAGGCATTATTTTCTCTTTTGAAAAATTGCATAGGTTTTGCATTTTTAAACAAAACACTGGATTTTTTTTCTGCACTTATGTTTACTCTTATTTGAATTAAAAGCTATTCAAAATTATATACAATAACATACATTGTTTTGCCTATTTCTCATTTAAAATCAGAAACCAGAGAGGTGGGACTGAAAGCAAAGAGGATCAAAGGAAGAATTAAAAAAGTAACTTGAAAAATGTTATAAATTTATTCTATGCCATCCATACATTACACACACAAACAATATGGTATTCTTCCCATAAATTATCAATGGAAATTCTATAATGATAAATATACAAAGCATGATGAAACCCTTACTATTAACAAAAACGTAAATGCAGCATTAACTTCATAGATACTATGAATTCCAGCTTACATGAAAGATCCATCAACTCAGAGAAAGAGCACAGACAAAGCTGGAAATTTTTTCTCTAATATCACGGCCATTACAAATAGGAAACAACAAATCCACACCTTTGGAAACTTTTTCTGAAGTCCTTACTCCTATCAAAGAGTGGCTCAGCTCCAAATGGGTTCCATGTCAAATATAAAAATATTCTGTACTTGTAAGGGCTCTGGATGATAGAACATTGGTTTAGTAGAAACATTAGATACCAGGTTCATGCCATCCCTGGAAGGGAGGCAACAGCAGGTACAGCAGTTTTCAGTTGAACATTCTTCCCATAACCCCCTCTTCCTTCATCATAGTCTGTGCGGTACTCATCCCTGACCTTAAATTAAAATCAGATTGAAAGATATGAACTAACAGAAAAAATTGAGTTAATTATTGAGTAAAAACTTCAAACAAGAAATTTTCCAACAAAATTATCTTTTCAATGGTTAAACGTTCTTCTTCCTGCTGAATAAACTTCAATTACATATAAATTGATTTTAATCAGCAGCTGTTCTCTACATTTTGGTTTAAGTTATATGTTGTTACATAATTCCACAATTAAAACATATCTTTACAATACAGAGAGAAAATGTTAGGAAAACTTACCTGTCCTCCAGTTTTACCCCTACCATACTGTCTCCCTTCGACAAATCCTGCATCCCAATCTGTCCTAACAGTTCTGTCATCTAATCTTGTCCCATTAATGTAACGCATACAGTGCTCAGCATCTGAACGCTGATAATATCTTAGGAATAGTTAAAGAATAAACACACCTATGTCTAGAGCATAAAATTAGTAAGTAACACTACCTATACATGAAATCAATGTGAGAAATGGTGACTTTATGGAATGCCATGGTAATTAAAACAACTTTGTAAATTTCTTTACAAAGTTGTTTTAATTACTACCCGTACACTATAGGAATATTATAATCTTACAGTCAAATGATTTAATGTAAAGCAATAAATAAAATATAATGGACCATGAAAACTATATATAATTATTTATTATGAAATGAAACCTTCCAATTAATGTCCTTGAGTAACTATTTTGTTATATTCTATAGAATATACTAGTAAATTATGATTAAAAAGATACTGGTGGACTGATAAATTTGACTTTTTTTGGTATCTAACAGTTACTACGACAATATAAGTGTATGATCCATTTATAATGCAAAAAACTGCAGTCAGCAAAGGGTAATATATATTGATTCTCAAATCTTTTGTGTGTTTAATACTTCATGATAAAAATTCAAAATCAATAAATAATACATAGAATTTTTAGAACGACATTGTATCAGACAATTCAAGCTTGTTAAATAATATAGAAGGTAAATTGATGGTAGCATCACGAAAAACATAAAAAATGTATACAAACATGTCATGAAAATAAAGGATACTCTACAAAACAAAATCCACAAGGAGTTTTCTTGTACTTGTCAAGTCCCATTATAATTCTTTTAACGTCTCCACATTTAGAAAAAAGTTCATAAATCTGCTCTTCAGTAGTATAAAACGACAAATTACCAACATAGAGTGTAGAAGATGTTCTTAGCAAACGTTCTTGGTCAGTACGAGAGCCCTGTGAATTGGAATGCACAATTAAAACAAGCGTTATAGTGCTACTAAAAGGAAAATAATATTTGCCGAAGTTGATTGAACTCACTTTAAAGTGCTGATCACGATAGGAGCTCAACTCGATCGATGAAGCCTGATTCGACATTTTATAGTATGGTCCGACTGAAATGTAAAGAAAAAATCACGTCAAAACGCAAGCATAATAAGGACATAATGTCGACATTAAAATGTTAATAATACAACAACTTACATGTTTCGAGGCCATATCCACCATCTCTTGGAGAAGTAGGGTCACTTCCGTAAACTCGGGACGACATTATTTTACCTTAACTCAAATTAGCAACAGCAAACTAACTGCTTAAGAGCAGCTACCTTTCTTACTTACGCTCTTTCCCAAACTTTTCTATGGAAATCAAAGGTGGCAGCGATGCTTGCGTAGCAGACTATCGAAATTCGTCTGTTATATTTTGTCAGCAAAACAAAAATGGCGCCCTCCTTGCGGCACCGTAATCAAGCGAATAACAGGAAAGAATTAAAGAAAATGAACTCAAAGAAATCCTCTAAATCGGGAAGGTTGTGAATAAATTAATATAAATTACTGTTTACCAAATAAATTAACGTTACTAATCCATCGCTTTAATGACTGTCCAAATTAAACATGAGGGTAAATTTCTTCCAGGCCTGAAGAGATTCCTGTTAATCCAAACCCTTCAGAATTTGACATTGTCTATCCAAGCGGGGAAACAGCCTTTAAAGCTCTTCTTTCTGCTAGATTCTGCGCTGCTATATGGAGTAATATTTCAGATTGTGATGAGACATATAACTACTGGGAGCCGGTATGGTATTAAAATGGTCATCTGATTCGAAGCCATTGTCTATCAAATTCTCTGTCTTTACCTAATATTTCTTTAAATTTAGAGTCACTATTTGCTCTTCGGAAAAGGGTTTGAGACATGGGAATATAGTCCGCAGTATGCACTCAGGTCATACACATATCTACTGCTTCACGTCATTCCTGCATGGTTTTATCACCGACTTTTACAGCCGAATAGGCTGTTGATATTTTATTTCTCACGTTGTTTGCTCGGACTTTTATGTGCTGCTTGTGAAGTATATTTTTATCGGTAAGAAAATTCTGTCCTGTTTACTAACTTTCTCCTTAATTTAACAAAATTTGTTAAAATTATCTGAAAAATTTTTTTTCATCCTGTACAAGTGAAAGCAAATCGTTTGCATAATCAATGATGTAGGAGGTAAAGAATTATGGATTAAATAATTCTCAAATCATCCACCTGTAATTGTTTCAATAGGAGTGTTTGCCGTGAATTTGGGGTTCATGTTGGCCGTCTAACGTTAGCTTTTATGGTATTTGGAGCAGGAATGTTCGTCGCAAGCACGGCGTATTTACCATCCAGTTTTTCAATGTGAGTTTAATCGAACTTTTCCTTTGCTTGACATATCTCTTTATTTGTATTTTTTTTAATATGATTAACTTATACAAACTTGTTAATACATAGGTATATGGCTATGTTATCCCTTGGTGCTTGGTATCAGAGAAAGTATGAATTTGCTATTTTCACCACTGCTTTGTCAACCTTCTTAAGTTGGCCCTTTGCAGGTTTGCTTGGGTGAGTATCAGTTTTTGTCCAATCATCCATAATTCCTTCTTTAACTGCTAAAGAATCATATAATACAAAGCGCACTGCTGAATATAAAAGTATGAAGCCTATGATTTCCATTTTCATGTATCACGTGACAAGTATAGCAAACATATTTTCTTTCAATTAAAATTTCATGAATAAAATTTTTTTTGCAAATTATTCTATATTGAACATTCATAAGAGGATATCAAATAAATTTGGCTTGTTGTCTCATTTATTCCTCTTCCAGTTGAATATATCTCATGCTATGGTAAATAGTTTAAATTTTCAAGATACTGTCTTTAAAGTTTTATTGCTGTCAGTATTTATTATATTGTAATTCTTTTAATTATTTTGATTTTATCACTTTTTCAGAGTTCCCATTGCTGTGGACATGGTTCTCCGCAGGAAAGAAATTTTCAAATTTTGTGAATGGTGCATAATATCATTTGTTGCTATACTGGTAAGCAGTTTTACTTAATTTTAACATCAATGTCATCAAAATGAAAACATTTTCATCAACAAAGAAATAAAATTTTTAAAGTACAATTGGCCAATGATTAACATTTATTAGTTTTCATGTCACATTTATAGTATAAATTAATGTATCCTTAACTTTGAAAAAATAATTGCATGACAAAAATAATTTTTAAATAATGTGGTAGCAGAAAAAGTAAGTTGAGAGATGTAAATAGTGTTCCTTTGAAGAATACTGTACAATATTTGAGGTTTAATTTTAATTTTTTATTCAATAAAAAATGTTAATTGTTGCCTATTTAATTAAGTATAATTTAAACATTATCTTGATTGAAGAGATAATTATCCTCATTTAGTAGTGAACATAAGTTTTGAATTTCAGAGACGAATCTTTAATTCTATAAAGTACATTAAACCTTTCTCACAGATGCCAATGGTGAAAATAGATTCCCAGTACTTCGGTCGACTTGTGATAGCTCCATACAATCTTGTCATGTATAATGTATTTGGCAAGGGAGGACCTAATCTCTATGGAACTGAACCCTGGCACTTTTACTTTGTCAATGGCCTTCTCAACTTCAATTTTGTTTTTATTTGTGCTCTGGTTGTTGGCCCTGCATTACTGATTGCTCATCAAGTATTACCATGTAGACCGAGGCACCCTCATTGCCTCCCATATGCACTTTCCCTGGCTCCATTTTACCTCTGGATTCTGGTTTTCTTCTTCCAGCCTCACAAGGTATGCAATATTTATATTTTGGTGAAATATTTGAATCATTTGTTTGCCATAAATTGATCTAGAGTTATCAAATTTTCTTTAGAATTAACAAAAGTTAAAATGCAGTTTCATTAAAATTCTCTTATCAAAAATCTCATCTCATTTCTGTCCTTGGGTTTTTTGTTAAGGAAACTGATATCTATTATGAACTTTGTGTTATTTATTAAAATTGAAGCAGTATAGTTAATTATACCACAATTTTCTATCTATTCCTGCTCAAAATTAATACTGGATAAGATATTGTTGAATTTACATTAATTTTCCTTTGTATATATATCAGTTTAATTTCTATTATTATTTATGTCATAAATCTGATTTTTATCATATTCTAACTGACTTATAGTCTATGGTAGAAGGATATAAATTTTGATTCTTTATGAAAAATTATTGTTTGATTGTCAAATGAACATGATGAAACAATATAATTATGTATTTATTTTTTATTTGTGACAGACGGCATAAATGTGACTGAAAATAACATCCATTTAGACTATTAAGTGAACTGCTGTTGGTGTTTTTAACTTGATAAGCTATTGAATATCGCAATTGATATTCTCTAAATTCACTTAATATAAGTTATGAACATCAAAATATCAGACACAGATGAATTTAAATATGGCAAATATTATAATCACTGAACTCTATATATGATTCTCTTCTTCTCTTTTTGTTCTGCTTATATTTAAAGAATCTTAAATATTTTTTCATATCTATTCTAAAATAATATTTAAGATGTTTTGACCATATATTTCATGAGTAGCCCAGTTTATTATGAAATTTTAAAAGTGCTCTCTCTAATATTTTTTTGTTCTTAAATCCTAATGTGAACTAAATAATTTGACAATATACCGTTTACAGGAGGAGAGGTTCCTCTTCCCAATATATCCACTCATTTGCCTCTGTGGGGCATTAACAGTTGATGTTGGTCAGAAGCTTTGGTTCCGATACATTGTAGGCACCAATAATAAAAGTCCCAAGCCTGTCAAACAACCAAGCTCTCCCAGCGCTGAAAAGACTTCTTCTGGGAACCCTCAGCCACCTGCTCATTACCTAAGACATACGATCTGGATTACTCTTCCAACAGTTGCAATCTGTTCCTTGTTAGGTGCATCAAGGATTCTAGCTCTCTATAAAGGTGAGTCTTGGTCTAATTATATGAAACTTTTCCTATTTATTTTTATTAAAATAATATGAAACTTGCAATTTTTCTGAGACCAGGTAGTATGATTCAGAGAAATACAGTAAATAATATATCTCCAGTATTTATCCAGAGATAGAGGCATATAATCTAAAACCTCCTCTGGACAGTACAAGTATTACTTAATTTTCAAAATCCTTGTGCATAAATCATCAATACTCACATGACTTAAATTGCCTTAAATCACTCTCAACAAATATATTTTTTTAATTATATCAAGCTGGAGCATTACATTATTACAATGTTGTATACTTAATACAAATATCTATACTTATAATCTATAATAGTATACATACTATAATACATTAGAAAAGTCAAAATTAAAATTTAGAAAGCTTAATTTTTCAAAAAAATAATCATATTTGTATATATTTGCAATTTTTATCCATTCTAACTCACTTATCATTGACATTTATACTCAATGTAACTCTTTTGTCTGATTTTTTTCCGTTACAATAGCTTCAAATTTCTTATAAAATGAGGTGATAAAATTTATTATATGTAATACTGTATTCCAAATTTCTATTCCAGGATATCATGCCCCTTTTGATGTATTCATGGAATTCAGTAAGATGGCAGCTGAAGGACATATACCAAGTGGAGGGAGACCTATAAATGTATGCATGGGAAAAGAATGGTATCGCTTCCCTTCTAGTTTCTTCCTACCTGATTCCAAGTAAGTCTTAATTGAGTTTATTTTTTGTGGATCAATTTATCCTTTTTTCTCAAATAATAGTCATAATAATCTCCTTAGTGATTCATTTATAAATTCATTCCTGGAATCTTTTGATATTGTTATACCTAGTGTGGCATATATCTACTTACAAATACTTGATCATAGTTTTCACTTTTATTTAAAGCCATCTTTTAAATGAATAATTATATGCTATCAAAAATGGTTAATTCTAGATATTTTGCATAGTTCAGTCTACATTTTTAGGCAGATTCAAAACTAGATGACTTTATAAATATTTTAAAATTTTTGAGTAAATTGCAAACTAAGATTGAAATTTGAATTAATAAATTTGAGACTGCCCACTTTTTGTAACTTAAAAGCTTATAATATTTTATGTAATACAAGTATTCTCTAAGAAAGGAAATTTTAGCCAAAGCCCCAAGAAAATTTGAGACAAGTGGAATGTTTGACAGAACTGCAAAGATAGTGTTTAAATAATGGCACGGCCTTAAATGCAGATAAATGCAAAATTATACTATAACCTACAATTTGTCACCTATATATCCAAATTTATTTGAAATCTAGTTTTAAGTGTTCTAAATTAATTAGTTTATTGTCCTCTTCAGAAATGCTATGTTTGTATATATGTATGTATATACTCATTTAGTTATACCTTTAACATTCCATTTTGTAAGATTTATGATTTATATAAATATTAATGATACTTATGATTGTGCTTAAAGTTGAATACTTAGTGTTATTAATTTCTGTATTTGTGTTGTTTTATACTAGTATCTTATACTTTTAAATTCTACAATGTGAAATTGGTGCTCTGACATTATTTGTAGTAAAAGGGTACATCCTGTTGAATACATAGATAAATAAATTAGTTATGCAACAAAATCAAAAAAATGTATTCCCAAGATATGAATGCTGAATGTAAGTAATAATCATAAGATAGTTGAAAGTCATCAAAAAGTTATGTAGCATTTAATTAGGAATAGTTTTTTGTTAAGTACTCAATTAATTTTGTTTGATAAAAATATGATTTTATATTTTTAATCCCTTTAGTTGGAACTTGAAATTTATTCAATCAGAATTTAGAGGTCAACTCCCAAAGGAATATAGTGCTCTTCCAAATGCAACAATGGTAGTACCAGAAGATATGAATGACATGAACTTGGAGGAGAAGAAACGTTATGTGAGTATATATCTATATTTTATGTATTTGAGTCTTGTTTATTTTGAACATTTTCAGTTTTTTTACTTATAACTTTATCAACTATATCTTAGGATTTCTTTAATTTATAGAGCATTTAGTGGTTTTCTGTGAAACCATTCACTTAATTTTATTGATTCCAAATAATAAAAGTAATTTATCAAGTCTTAACTTTACAAAATGCTCCTCTAACCATTTTGGGAAGCAATAATTCCTTATTAAAATCTATATTAGTAGAATCAACAAAAATTCATTGGGATGACCAGTTATGTCAACAGATTGAGATTAGTCAAATTATATAGACATTTTTGAACGTATATTGAAGAGAAATGAGGGAGGGGAATCGTGTGAAAATTTCGTGAGGGCTTAGGATGAGAACAGTAGAGTAGGTATGGAAAGAAGAGGGGAAGGGTTACAGAGCAAGAATTTACTGATGAGGAGATGCTCAAAATTTCCATTCTTTCTAAGGCCTCAAGGTGATAGCCTTTTTCTCCCAATATTTTGGTGCCACTAGAATGACAGTGGGTATAGAATGGTATTGAATGAATTTCCAGCATTATCAAAATTCCCTCCTTTACTTCTTTATTTTTATAATTAGAAAGATTTTTCTGAAAGCTAATCTAATTTGATTTGTGTTTGTATTTTCAGGTTCCTTTGAAGGATTGCCATTTCTTGGTTGATTTGGATGTGGATAGAGAAACATTGTTAGAGCCCCGATATTCTTTACAAACTGATAACTGGACAATTGTTGCCTCAATTCCCTTTCTAGATGCTGAAAAGTAAGGATTATTCCTATTCCTAAGGATCATTACTATTTCTTATTTTTACTGGAAAAAAGAAGATATATACATATATACATATATACATATATATATATATATATATATATATATATATATATAATCATCAAAACAGATTATAGAAAATGAAATGGACTAAACATTAGAGATGAGGGACAGTCACAATGTCAGAAGTCCTTGTGGTTGTCACAAATTAATGCATAAGAACTTAACTTAATGATAGCATTAACGCATCAACTCATATTATTTTTGATTGATAATTTAACCAATATAATGATTGATTCATTGTTCTTATTGTTTTCTTTAAGATCTCATCGACTGCTGAGAGCATTCTATGTACCAGGTCTTTCTGAAAGTTACTGCACCTATGCATCTTACAATCTCTTGCAGTCTACTAGATTCAGTCTCAAGGGAAGAGGACATCGTGCAACTGGTTAGCCTAAAAATAATAAAAAATCACAACTAATTGGCAATAATTGCAATGAAACGTGAAGGACTTTGAGGTTTAAATTTCAGAAACCATTTAAAAGTTGAGTTATAAGTCATAGGCAGCATTATGTAACCTTAAAATGCCTTAACTCCTTTACAAAGGAACTTAAATTTTAAACAACTTAAAGTTTATCGTTGGTACAAGCACCAAGCATAGCTCACTTTGAATGCGTGGAATCTTAATATGGTGCAGAGCTACAACTTGTAGCTGTTTCTAAGTAAAATGTTATTTTTGTTGTTGTTTAATGGTTTTAAAAAGTTTTGTTATATTTTGGATATCAGCAGTAATTTATGCTGTTCATTGTTTAATAAAGGGTCCATTGATTGAAGAATATGTATTAATGTATGTAATATATAATTTCAATTCCATAATGCATTTTCTAACATAGTTTGATGCCAAAGCAAATATCTAGTTAATGAATGAATAAGTAGTATGGGATGTTATCACTCCTGAAATTATGTCATTTGGTGAGTGATATTTCTAATCTAATTCAATGGTGCATTTGTGTGTTTGAAATTAAAAATAATGATTGTCTCTATAATATTTATAAATAAGACTTGTAAGAATATTTAACTAACTATAAAAAATATTACCATGGGATGTTAGATGTTGATAGAATAATGGCTAAAAGTACTACTATGTGTGTGCTTGTGTGGCTCATTTTTATATGTATGTCTGGGTATGTGCAAATGTTTGTCTGAAAGCATATATATTTAATCATGTTATAAATGTTTATATTGCCATAAGAAAGCTGGGAGATGGGGTTTTGGTACATGAAAAAGCAAAAATTGTTTTTTTTGTGTAGAATTGATCTCATTACTTTTCAACACCTCATGACAAACTCTACATTGTCATTTTATTTTTATTGTGTTTAATATTAGGTGTAACATGCATTATAAAATTTATAATGTTTTACATGCAAGATTGCCTGTAATCAAAATTTTGTATGTGGGAAGTGGACCATGTAGCTATTGAACTGATATATCATAAAGAATGTCCACTTTGTATTAATCAGCATGTTGAAGGGTTCATAATGCTTCATATATGAGAAGGTGAAAGGAAGGATTATAATTACGACTATCTTGGTCAATAAAGGACAGAATTATTATGAATATTTCATTTACATGTGTGCCATAAGGGGGTTTGCGTACATTCTGTATAAGAAACAACATCTGGATTTTTGATAAATCCGTTGTTGGTCACCTGAATTTGGTAGATATCAGAATATATTTTTATTTTAAGATAATTGCAGAAATAATATCAAGAAATCATAATGATTCAATACTGGAAGTTTAAATTATATTTATGAATAGCTTCCTCTTTGGCTCGTGTGCAGGAATAATACCATAGATAATTTGTCATTATCATTATACCATCTGAGGGGTTTGTTAGAAATCATGCTTTTATGTGTTTTGTGCATGTTGGTGTCAAAGACACATCAGTAAACCAGATTCTCAATCCTGAATGCAATTATTACCTATGGATAACCAAAAATCATAATGGATGGAACTAGTACTTCAGCAACTCATGGAACACTTCAACTGCAACAATACCACTAAAAACACTTCTTTAAATGTTTAAATTGTAATGCTTTTGCATTAAATTTTTCTCTTACTCAATTCCAATAAAATAAGAATCGGAGAAAGCTAAAAGTAAACAGTTTATCTCCTCGTGGAAAACATACTTGAGGATTTATTCTTAAATGAGATTTCACATATTTAGTTCTGTTTATTCTTCTGCTGCTCCTATACTCTATCAGGCATTTAAGATAAAGAATTTTAATTCTTAATCAGCAATGAAGATTACGTAGAAGAATTATTGCCTATATCTAAGAGTTTAATGAATCGTAACCATAACAAAGTTATTACTATATTTTTATAGCAATATACATGCCAATTTATAGTTTAACATTGATAATAGTATAACAATAATGAAATTTTAAAATGTATTAAAAAGAATTTTTATAAAGATAAGTTACTTATGTACATTTAAATGTTGAATGAAAAAAAAAATATATATATATATATAATACGCATTGATTTATATACAGTTTTTAAAGCTATCCGTTTCCAATATGTCTTATAACAGAAAAACGATTACGATATCCAGTATCTGAGGAAACAATCATTTAATAATACTTTAAAAGAGGATGTAAAATGGCGACCGAAATAAAGTAATTGTCGTCTGCTAGTATAGTTTTAAAAATTTCCGCTAGAAGCAGCACTGAAGCTCTCTTACGGGTCTGTTGGAGTAGGCGGTTCATTCGTTCAGAAACTGCTTCAGCGCAGACTGTGACAGTCTCTCTGTCGATGAATTCGCACTGTTTGTTTTTGCGCGCGAGGACTCATTTTTCAAACCCAAACAGTGTTTTTTTCCACTACATCAGCATCTGTTTGCCGTAGTGTGTGTTACCCATCGCGATTAATCGTTCCATTCAAGATTTGCATTACTGAGGTGCAAATAAGGACACCGAACGGATCTGTCACAATGCAATCCTTTGCGGAGAAGTCACGGATTATGGAGGTGTCAACAGTATTATTTCTTTTATTTATCGTTGTTATTGAGCCTGCGAAAGGGGTGATAAATTATTGCGATGAGCACACGTTCCAGACGAACACCTCTTATCTTCAATTCACCAAAGAGATCAGCGACAGGGAATATGCGATGGCGAGTAACTTCAAGGGTCTACATTGCTGTGCCAAAGGTTATAGAAGCATCGAATGGTAAGTTTCTGCAAATTTTATTTCCGCTCTTACACCGGAGACGAAAAATAAATTTCGCTCTCTGGTTTGCATCCTTCCAGCAAGACAGCTCTGTTTACGCTGTCACTTCCGTTGACCTCGCGAGTTTTGTTTGCTCATTCATGGTACATGCGGTATTACTTTCCACCCGTAATTTCTCCCACTTCCGAGAAAACGGACAGAACCATCGAAATAAATCGAAGGAAGCCCCGAAAAGCCGAGTATCAATGATCTAGGGCGTGCGGCGTTTCTCAGAATTTGCCGCGGGATGCGAGCCCCGGGCGTTATATTCTGCGCGCTGACAACCGAATCTTTCCCATGCGTCACCATTACGGACCGTCTTAGGGCGCGAATATCTCGATATCAGGATATTAGTTTTAATAGGCGGAGAGACGGTCGGTAGAAGGAGGTGTATGGTCGGCAGAGTCCGTTTATCGTTCGGTAGCAGCCCACTTCAAAGCCCCTGGAAATTGCGTCAGGTTGAGTTCCTAGAAAAGTTGCCGTAAGTTGAAACGGCCCGAGTGATTTCACCTTATATTACGATACAGTAACGGACGCTTGTTCTGCTCTGAGCACGAATGGAAAAATATCTTTTTAAAGATGTTATTATCTTTTAATTGTATCGACCAGCAAAATCAACATCGGAAAAAATATAAGATTAAATAATCTTATGCGCCGAGGAGCGCCCGTCAAAAGAACGAAAGCACGATTAGAGAAAAAATTCATTTCCTCTCACAAAGAAACCGATCCTCATCAATTTTGCAATCTCCTTGTATAGTAAAACATTCTAATCAATTCTCGTTCATAAATTCTACCAGTGGATTACGAATACTTTAACCGCAAAGCTTATACTTTTAATAGTTAGATATATATTTTCTTGATTCATCTAATCTGTAAAAATTACTGAAATAATTTTTACTTATCACTTTTTATTTTAAAATTTAATTTTTTTGTAGTTTTGTTTTGTAGGAATATTTGAAGCTCGGAAATTCCCGGTGCAAGAAAAACACGAAGATTATCTATATTCTTGGTAATACTAATAATTCACTGGTAATCTACTTTGATCATAAATATGACGTGTTAAGCAGACACAAAGTTTATATTCCATTTTCATGAAGGGTTTTACTTTTAATTTGTAATTTTCACCATTTATTCTTATCGCACAATTGTTTCATCTCAAAGCGAATCTTCCTGTATCTTTTTCGCACTCTCGCAGCCCGGGCCGTCTCCCGAAAATTCTCGTCTTATTTCCGTTGCGGCATCGAAGGAACTCATTTCCAAGGAAATCAAGGAATACCCCACGACCTATGAGAGCATCGCTTTGTTGGTCTTGTAGTTAATGCGACGTCACGTAAGTGACGCAACTTCGGCTGGAACACCCTTCGGCTCGAACTTTCTTCCCAATGGAGCTAAGGGGATTTCCGGATACGATATTCCCACTAAGAAACGGCATAACCATATCATCATTGTTTTTTTTCGAGGGAAATAGATAGACTAGTATGCTCAAATCAAAGATATTATTTCCCTGAAAAATAGTATATCATTATCGGCGAGAGGTTTTTGATACACGTGAATTAGGTATTTTTATAAGTTGAACTAATTTCTGCATTTGCTTCCTAAGCAGTCGGAATTTCGTTAAAGATGTTAATGTAACGTGCAGAGTTTTTAAAATGAGTCACAGCATTTTAGAGAAAAGAAGACGCAAGTATATACCAACAGTTCCACGTGGAACGATAGAAATTGTTACGCGTAAAATTTAGGATGAGAGTGTTGTTATTTTGGGCTTGGGTTGTTATGGTTCATTTCAACTCTAGTTCTAAAATATTTCATTCTTATTTAAGGTGGACCAAAATTCCTTTCTTTCAAAATCGATTTCTTGGAGGAGTGGGCGTTATTTTTTGATGAAAGGTCGCTTTCTCATAGTGGTGTCGTAATCTTCAGAATTACGTGCTGAAGAAATTTCTTTCCGATGTCTCATTCTACCACCTCGGAATTTTTTGAAATGCCCTCAACTATATCCTTTGTGGAAGAGTAAAGTAATTTAAGTAATAACAGAGAGTAGTAAAATAATTTATAGAGAGCCATTATGTACGTATAGAAAGATCCTGCGTCCGTTCTGCTATTCGATATTTATCTTTTCTATCCATTTAATGCCATTGTATGTAAGTCTTGGTATTGTCTTTTTTATCTTTAAAAACCATCGTCTTATAGTTCCGTCGCTAGTTATGAAATCGGTTATTTTTAAGTTATTCTCTCTGAAGATATAGATGGATATGACACAATACAGATCGAAACGATTTTGGGAATGGATCGTTATTTGTAATATTTAGTTATTCATAGCTTCGATTTAAATATAATTTTATTCAAACCTCGCTATTTCTACATTCCGTTGCGTGGTTGTTTGGATGATTTGTTTTCTTGAATTTCGGTACTATTTTTTTGTACAATAATTAAATTATCTTCTCTGATGGAAGGAATGGAATAGAATCCAAAGGAATTGTGGAAATGAAATTATCCTTCGCTCTTTCTATCTATCTAATGATGATTCTGAATTTCATTCGAATATTAAAGAAATGCGTCGTCCCTTTGTGTGACTTATGGTCCATATAGTACTAGATGGTAGTTTCGCTCAGTTGTCACCGTGCACTAAAGTAGCTTAACTCCGGTCAAGGTGGACTTCCAGCTAGTTTTTTATGTAATAACTAGCGGTCACCAAGTTCATGTGCAAAGAGTTATATATGATGACAAGAAAGGCCAAAGGTCGTTTACCGCAAAGTTTGTCTAAGGAATTTTATATTTCTTTGGAGGGCAATAAAGCGAGAGTCTGTGGCCGGAAAGAGGTCTTCATAATTATCGGCGTGGGAGAAGGTCTGTGGCAGACTTGTCCGGACAAGGTTTGGGTGGCTCGCGAGGTTGGCTTGGGTCGGTTTGCACGAACAAACATGTCGCTTGGGACAAAAGCGGGAGGTGTGTCTTCCGTGAAAGGCGGTCTTTTGGTGATTCCGAGGGTCGCATTCCACCCTTATTAACAATGGAACCCACTTCGGGAGAAGGACCGAGGACAAACTTTCCTTTAAGCTCGTATTTGAAGTTCCCATTATGATTTCTGCACTTATTCCCACGTTCCGTTTGTCCTCTCTATCCTCATCCTTACCGTGGGGTTTGTTTCCGTCGATGAATTTGATCCCGTGTTCTTTTTCGAAAGTCGAGAGGCGCTAAGACCCACAGGTGGGTGGAAGGTTCTTTTGCAGCTTTTACTCGCTGCTGGCGGATTCGCAGTCAACATGGCGCCATTGACAAATCCCTGTCGTGGGTGTGAACCTATAACGGACGAATTTAAAAACTGTTGAATTTGTCGTACACTTAGGAAACAGACGAGGGATTATTTAAATTTTTATTTCACGGCTGCCTTCCACCTAGTACATTTCATACATTTATGTGTCCTGTATCGAGTTTCCGGAAGATTCGACAATGCAATCTATGTAGGGAGGATTTACTATTTTTTCAAGCTGTTTATAATCTATGTCCACTGCAAATTTTCGTACGATGGTGTTCCGTTCGAGAAAGGAGGTATCTTACGAAAAGGTGAAAAATTTAGTGATGGGATTCACTAAGATGGAGAATCTGCTCACTTTATAAAATTACCATTATTATATATTATATTATATATATTTATTTACACCTGATCGAGGATAGATTTTTAATCTTACTCTTTTCGTTATAAAATATTTTTTGAAGTTGTAATCATTGATTTAATCTTTAGAATTGATCATAAGTTATACGCGAATTGGGTTTATGATCGAAAGAAGAAAACTGAAGATATAAGATGCGTGCAATCGAAGGCGCAGATTTCGCATGGGGATGTGGTTTCTATCCTTCTGTAGGACCGGATGTTGACGGAAAGGTAGTAAAACATTCCAGGAAACCGTTTATGAAACGGCTCTTGACACTCCGAACCCCTCGTAAATCATCCTATCTTCTTAGGTAGACGACATTATGAAGTAAACTAAAAACTGTCCCTTGATAATCGAATACAGAATCCGTCACTTAATTTTTCTATAATTAGTTAAATAGTTGGCATGTTATAGTGTGTATTATACTTTTTTATTATTTTTAATGCTTGAATATTCTTCTAATTCTCAAATTAATTTTATTCATGTTATATTCATTTTCACAAACGAACGTCATTATCATAGATATTTGAATTGATATTTGATCGGAAGAATATATCCGTGAGATAAATTCGTGACTATAAGATGTACGTAAGAAAGGAGTGGTTTTTTCTTTCTACACAGTGAGTGTGTTTTTCTATGAAGTATGTTCCGTTATGTTACTCTGTCATTTCTGTTAACTGTTGCTTCATCTTCCTCGCTTCATAATCTCAAATCAGGGCGTGGAATACGATATGTGACAGGGGAAAAGAATACTGCGTCACAAAGGTAGAATGTGCAGGAAATGGAAGTTTCTGCAGTTCTACGAATTAAATCCGTACAAATGCCATTGTAGGATGGCGATCATAGTCCTATCTCATACAATAGAACGAACCTGAATGCGTACATTGTTTCGGATGTGCGTCGTCAAGCAATTAAAGGGCACGTTTCCGCTATCACTAACTCCTCCTTCCTCACGTCGCCATGATTTGCTGAAAAGGAAATTTCCGGAATTCCGTCCGGGAATCAGATGTAATTTTCACGATTCCGATCCCTTTTTACTTTCGATTCTCAACTCGCTCCCATCTCTTCTGTAATTCTATGGAATACTTAATTGTTTCATAATATTTCGATACGTGTCTAGTAATTTGATCATTGTGGTGTTGATTTGGGGGATACTGGCTCAATAAAGAGCCTTATTTTATTGACTTTCAAATTTTTGAAGAAAAAAATCAATAAATGCTCGTATCGAATGGTCGGCTTTGTCGATTATAATCGCTTTACAATCAAGTACTAATTAATTAAGCTCAGCTTCGTGAACCGGCTGTCACGTTTGTTGTCCGTAACATTTTATTTTTGCTTTTATATGTAACCTGCTTTTGTAATCCACTTGTACTGGCGTTCGGCAGAATGATAACACAGAATTTGGGTTCTCCCCTGGGATTTGTTTTTTTTTTCAGTATCGCATTGTAAGTGCGGTGATACTTTCGTTTAGTTATATAGTTATGGTTGGGTCACTTTAATTTTTAAACAAAAATATATACCATCGGAATAGTGTATTTATGGGCAAATTTGTATTTAAATTCAATTGTTATGTATATTAGATGAATCATGAGTATCATAATACTTTACAATTTAATGGTTCTTTGTTTAATATAACATTTACTATTTCTTTGGTTTCCTTATTTTAGATTTACGCCATTTTAAGTGCTTTTACCGTATTTTGTTTAGATATCGTCTCATGATATTTATTAATACAGTCTTCTGTGGAATTGTATCGAGTATGATTCTCTACTTTTCCTTTGGACCCCTCTTACCTTCTCGGAAATTCATCCGAGCGTTAATACTCTATCTCCTTACGGTTTCGAGGTATTTTACACTTCAACACGAGAAGGCCTTTTGACGCGTTCTGCGGTCATGGGCGGAAGTGTGCTCCTCCTCAGGCGCTTATTCGTTGAGGGGCTCCCTTTCTTCCTCCAAATTGTACCGGGAATTGCGATGAGGAAAAGAGCGAACCGGGAATTCCTTGAATTCCTGCCGAGTCGCTCCCAATTTTTCCCAATTATCGCGTGTGCTGTACTTAATCCTCCGATCGATATTCTTTCCCGAACAGAGGATATTTTGCCTCGAAGTGTCGCCTCAGGGTCCTTATCTCGGACCGCAATAAGTTTTTACCGCAGTTTCTCCTAGAAATCTGGAGATAAGCGACGTCCGCGATAATGCAACGCAAGCACGTGAGCTCGATATTTTACGGAATCCGAGATAATGAAGGGATTCGGAGGTCGTGAAGTTTTTGATGAATTCGCGGAAACGGACTTAGCGATGACGTAGTGCCTTTCGTCGTTATTGCTGTGGGCGGCGGTCGATCGACGGAAACCGATACACGTGCAAATGGGTCGTAAAATGGTGTGGATTTTGTGGGAACTATAGAAATCGCGATGACTATTACCTTATTTTAATTTTTAATTATGAGATCATAGCGAGCGTCGCCTTTTATCTAACTTTGCGCTTCTTTATCCAATATAGTAAAGGTCGGGTTCTTTTTGTGATCTCTTTTTCAATTTTGAATAAAGAAAATTAAGTTATGAATAATGTCCTTCATGTTCTTAGAATATTTCCTTCATAGAGATATATGGCGGTTCTTGGGATGATGCATTAATACCATACAGCTTGTAATCAAGACTATTTAAGGCTTTAAGGAACTATGGTATTTGATTTAATCTGAGATAAAAAAATTCTTTTCCTCTCCGCACATATAAAAATGAATACCCTTGTTTTTCCTTATCTGACGATTATTGATTGCAAAGAGGGCGAAAAATTGTTTTCTAGGGAACTGGAGGTTGAAGTTTCCGTCTATTTTGTGGCGTTCCACGAACTCAGGAGGCATCATATTGATTAAATATGAATCGTATTGATTTAGCTCAGACTTAAACGCATCTTTCCGTACCTTATCTATGGGAGTGCTCATCAAATATGCAAGGGACATCCTCTGTGGCCCAATTTCAATACTTGTCTCTTTTAAATGCGTTTATTTTCCCGTATTAAATGCATGACTAGAAAAGGGAGAAGATTTCGTTCATTCGTGATTCCTCTTCTCGATTTTATGGAAAGTTTACGCGAAATTTACATTTCGAATGAACATTTCATTGGACCAGAGCGGATACGATGTGTAACACAACGGTAGGTATGGTCAGGAAGAACGTCTTAGGCTCCTATTTTTAATTTATAAATCCTGGACTTTAGTTCTTTCCGTGACATTTGTCCAGCTAATGTGCCCTTCCATCGCGCGCTTCGTGTTTCTGGGCTACAAAGAGTCCTCTTGTTCCAAAGCGGAAGTGACTGGTGTGCATGATTGTCACGGGTTGTCGACTTGGTAGTAAAAGAGTACCTCTGAATCAATCATAGGAATGGAATATGAATTTTATTTTTTCCCCTACCAGAAGCCCGCGACTGCTGATGCATTTCTCTGGAAATGAATCGTTCCCTCTGCTCCAGGAATTCCCTCGATAAGATCGCGTGTCGCTTTCCGCGTAACTAAAGACGTAAGTTTAAATACATTTATACAGTGTCGCGCAATTGTTCAGGTGTTAGATCCAAGATGGAAGGATGCATCAGGTCACGTGTAGATTTGTGATCCAACGGTGATGGCAGCATTGCAAATGACTGGGGTTTGAAATAATACAAATTCAAAGTTGATGGGGAAAGATGCACGTGTGAGCATTCGTGGAAAAGTACATGTTTTTTGGTTCGGCTTCTTGAGATTTTATTTAGTTTGATTAGGCGTTGCTGGAAATTCTTCATGTTCATATTAAACATCTTTGTTGTATTTTTCTTTTGTCTGTTTCTGGGAATATTCTGTATACTTTTTGTAAGGCTATGGCGGCAGTATGCTGTCCGAGTACGACCTTATTATGAATGTAAAACGAAATTCATTGCATTTGCCTCGGATCCGAGCCATCTCTCGGTTTACCCTCAATATTTTCTTAAGACCAGATGTGTAGTTTCTGTGATTTTATACATGTTTTCCGCATCTGCTCTTCAATAATTGGGTGTTCGCAATCTTATCGTGCTATCATATACAATTAGTAGATATCTTTGTGTGAAGGCTTTACATGTCTTTTCCTCCTTAGATCGGTTTTCCTGGACCTTAACGTAGTATAGCCTACGCTCTCGATAATCTTGTATATATGAGTTCAAGGAAGCGATTGAAATTCTTTTTTCTTTTGGATCGGTCAGTTATTGAGACAGATTTGTTTCGAATTTGTAGACTTACATTAGTTATTAAATAATGGGTGCTTCTCTTAACGGTGATGCGTCAGTTTAGCTACGCTGTTCGCGCATGTTTTCGTTTTTTCATACGAATGTTGAAATCTTAAAGTGGATGGATTTTTTACAAGGGGTCGATATTTCAAAGGAATCAAAAGAAATTTAAGGGTTAATTTAAAGGTATGGAAACTGCTCAAATCGGATATTGAATTCGGATGGTTCCTGGACTCGGTTTTTTACATCTAGTTAACAGTATCTAAGGTGCATTTATGTTTTTTCATAATATTTTTGTGCTTCAGCAATGTCTCGTTTTTCTTATTTTCCGAAATTAATATTTTATGTACCGGTGTGCATATTACTATTGCCTTTATTTATTTATTTATTAACAAAGACCGCACAAACATCCTCTTTCGGGACAATTACAGTGTGGTAGTTAACTCAACAAAGGACGTCACAGACATCCAGACCCTGAGAGGAAAATTTCCTCCTCAGCCGGGATTTGAACCCGGGACCTCAGCGTTCTAAGATTAGCAACTTTACGTATATATGTGAGTGTGTGTTGATACCGAGACTGTACTCCTCCTTGGTTGGCTTACATAAACAGTTTCTTCCCATAAGCCGGCGTTTTGGGATGAATTATTCTCGTTTATGTTTGCCGGGTTTGTGTTCCTCTTACCTTACGACTTACCGATTTGTTCTTTCTCCCTCCGTTACATCAATATTTCTCAAGAAACATTGACGTACTTTATTCCTAGAATGTGTTCGATAAGAGTAGACCTAATCGAGGACGCTTTATGACCCTGTCGCCCTCAATAGCGCAACCGGAGCGTACTCACCTCCACTTTAGCTTAAATCTTTTATTTCCATCGGGTCCTTTGTCTCCCTTCGGAGTTCGTCGAATCCACCTAAAGACTTTATCGAACTCGAAGCAGCGAAGCCTAAACGTATCTGCGAATTTGTTTACACGTCTGTTTCTTTGAAGGTCGCTTGTGCGTGATGCTCTAATCGATATGCTCCGTCCGAATTAAATGCGATATTTTTGCCCCGACGCGTAGGAGAGTATTTAGGACGTTTTTCGTATTAGGTCTTCTTTTGATTTTGCAGTTCATTGATTCATTTATTAATAGGTTTTACGGCACGTCTCGAGTTTTGATTTTATGGTAAATTTCAACGTATATATTTCTTATGGTGTCGTCTCTATTTTACATCCTTCCATCGCAGTGTTTAAATCTGAACACAGTCGCTGACAGTGACCGTTTTTAATTCTCAACTACACCACTTTTTGACAGTTTAATTGTGTCATACTGCACTCTGTACTTTAATCTTAAGCTTTAAAGTCGATTAGATTCTATTCAAAAAGCTACTATAATTGACGATTCTCTTCTTTCTATCATTGCTATCAATATATTTTCTTGTTGGCATTGGCCTCTTTCTATAGAGGTAATGGAGGCGGGATTGTCCTTCGTATATGCTTTCTCAATGAATCGATTTCTGCTTGGTTAATGAATCAATTCACAACTTTGAGCAAAGTCTATTTCTATTTTGTTATGGAAATAACTCCCATAGTTTCCCCTGATACCTTTTTATTGTCGAAGTATGTATTTCTGTCATTCGGATAACTTAGAGACGCATGGCCATCGTCTTACGTTGACGATGGGAGATTGGAGAGAAAGGGATGTCTCTATAACTAGACAAAATCGGTTGGCTTCCTTGCTATGAGGCCGTGTTCCAATGGATTGCATATGCTTCGGTCTATCTGCGTCATTTATTGATGTGTTGTGTTGGTAATGAATTTGAGGAGCCGAGGATGATCCTTATGAGACGAGATCGCCTGCCATCGTTTCCTTTGTTAGCAGTGGACACTACAAATGCCTCTATTCGTGGGTTACATTGAAACGCGGCTCATGAAGATGGATATGTTTTCAACTAAGCAGCTATCCGTCGTGAGGAATTTCCTTCCTTGTGTGAGCCAAAACCAGAGGCGGATGACATGAATTATCGAGTGCGTTTCGTAATGATTTTTCGTATTCCAGTTATGGTCTTTCTTTTAAACAAAACCCGCGACTTCCTTGACAAAACCGGATGTAGTTGAATAGGGAATTCGTGGACTGGATTTATATATGTATTATATTGTGACTGCTAAATATTTATATATATCTACGTTGCTTCCCCTTTACATGATCACTTTCCCATAATTTAACTCGAAATAGATTACGTATTATTAATACACATTACGTTAGCAGGATGATTTTAGGATAGTGGTTTAAAAGTTACTTGTTATGTTTTTCTGCTAATACCTATTTGCAATTTGCGATTATCAGCATAGAGATGGAGATATGTTCTTTGAATCCACCGTTATCCAGGGGTTTCATCGGAGCATTTCGCACCCTGAGCGAATTAGGCCGATTAATAATTGGCTTTTCTTACGGCGCGCGCGGAACATGCTTCCGTAAGCGCTTTTTGATGCGTCGCTTATGTTTTGTGGAAGCGATAAATCATTGTCGTTTCGTAGAACGGCATTTGCGTGGACGGGCGTTGTTCACGGCTTAATTGCAGTGTTCTCGTGACTGTTGGGAAAATCGATCCACGCTCGGCCACTTTGTCGATTTCGTGTTTCGTGATAGAATGGGATATTCTAGTCATCCCGAGTAACAATGGTTTGATTGGCGATTATTATAGATCGTTTACCAACACTAGTAGATATACATGTGCTTAAATGTCTCAAGGTAATTGTGGATGTAGTTTTCAATGAATTTTCGTTGATAAATTGACGATATGTTTATAACTTTTCAACAGATTTAGCGCATGTTTCCTGTTTCTATTATTTCCTTTTTCGACGAGCTGTACATTAATCACCGGTTTTTGCTATTGATATTATCATATCGTAGTTCCTGAGATATTCGTTAGATTTTACACATGATCCTGGTATTGCAGTGTTATAGTTCTTTACGTGGATTCTAAAGTGTTGCGGTTTTTCCTGATTCAATCGGGGATTGGGAGAAATTTGCTCTAAATACGGAAGTTTCTCCATGTAGAATCTTGGTACGAAATGATCCCCTCTAAACTTCGTTACCGTAACAAAGTTTACCATCTACAGATGCAGTCTAATTCTGATGAGTTCGCCGAACCGCTCATGCTCATCTGGTCCTTGCAAAGTCAATTACTGTTAATCGCGGCCCGCAGGTACAGAAGGAGGCCGAGGAGAATTTTGCGGAGTGAGGAACGTCTTTCCACCGGTTGATTAACGCTTGTGACGCGTTCCTCCGCTAAACAGAATTAGAACTGACGAATCCACTCGTTAAGGTATTCGCCTCAATCGATATCCATGGCTTTATAAAAGCTATGCCGGGCTCTTCTGTTTTCGTACGTCTGGGCCGTCTTCTTCATCCGTTGCTGTAGTTGCACTCATTGTAGGGATGTAAGAGGTCGCATATTTATGATGTAGAGTAATTCCTTTGCGGGAAATATTATAAATTTTATATTCGTACGCTGATTGGATTTGCTTCAATGCGTTTAATGATGAATTTGATGAAGTGTTTAAGTGTACGCATAGAAAGGGGCGCTCTCCAGTAACTCTTGTCGGCCATCACTTTCCTCGTACTCCCGAGCACCAGATATCACGAGGCTGATTATCTATATCGCCATTTAGGAGACGTATGCATGGAATATATAAGGAAGTGTGGGAGTTTATACAAATCAATGTTGAGTACATCCTATTCTTCCTCTCCCTATCCGTCTTTTTTGTGTTTCTCCCTTCGCTAATTTTAGTGGCTACCGGTGCATGAGTCATCAAGTTTCATCGTCGTATACTGTTTGAGCAGATTTTCTGTCGATCTATTGCATCTGTCTGCGGTAGACGTAAAGGAATTTCCCGCGAGCAATCAGAAGGGAGTACATTACTCATATCTGCGAAGGGTATCCGATAGTAGGTGGACGAGAATGGATTCTTTGTGGCTTGTTTCGACTGAACAGGTGGTATCTATTGTGTCATCATAATTTTAACGCGTGTGTGCTCTTTTGTAGGGCTCGTCAGTGTTTTTCTCACTCGTCGTCGCATTCTAATCTTGGGTTCGGCTCTGTTTATCCTCCTCCTTGCGAAGTCGGTGATAATTAACTGTCATGGTCTAAGTTTAGGATCTTAGATGCCGAATGCTTTGTCGTTTAATTCTATTGATACGAATTGTGATAATGATCGTGGTAAAGTTTATGTTCTCGTGGTTCGGTTCCTATCACTTGAAAACTTTCAATGCACGAAGTTAAACATTTTATGCCATTATCGAAATACGTCCTCTACGTTAATATTAAAAATTTCATGTCGTTTGCTGCTGCTTCGGATCTTATCCGAATACTGTTTGATTGATGATTCAATAGTCGTGGGATGAGTTTGGTAGATTCAGACTCGGCATAGGATATGGCCAATCATGATTCTTGATATTGGAAAATGGTTTTCGAGGAACAGATTTAGCACAGATTAAGTATTTCCAGTTCTCAGATGGGAATCTGTTTTCGGAGAAGGATCGCCGTTGGTAATTAACGCGCCCTCAGCCCTTTTTCCCTCGAAAGTGCCTAACCCTTCGAAAGAAGACCAGGAATGTATCCTCTCTGTTATTATTTCGCAATTTAAGGAGGGTTTCCTCCCATAAATTTGTAACGGCTGCATAAGCTCTGAGCATGCTGCACCGTCCGGCAGATTTTCCTTTCTGCTAAGGCAATTTCGATTAATCAAAACTTAATAGAGGCTTCGACGTGGAATAATTCTCTTGAAGATTTCCTTCCTGGTGAAGAGGGGAAATTATTTATTCGGAATGCGATGTTTTAATTTCCATAAGGAATGAGGACGGAAGTTGGTGCTTCACAGCTTTCTTAGAACAGAGACTTGATATTTAGTAAATGACGTCTAACACTTTTCGTGTTGCCTTCTGCCCACTGGCGTCTGAATTTTTCGGATTTGCAGTGGAATTGTTTGGACAGTCATAATTTTGTATGGAATCTATCAGATTCTTTCCGTTGGATTCCGTATTGGAATCTTTCTTTTACTTTGGAACGTTTCTTATATTTTGGCGTGTACCTTATTTAATAAGCTTGTACCTTTATTATTTTAGGTATTTCTGTGGTAATCATTATTCATAAATCATTAAAAGTAATATTTCTCTAGTGGATGTTTCAACTTTGACATGTATATATAATGTAGGTATAAAGATAGTGAGAGTTTTCTGCAAATAGATTAGCATAACAAATTACATTACTGGGCGTTTATAACCCTAAATTCCTAAGCGAGATATGGATGAGTATACTATTTTCGGGCCATCGAACCGTCTCCATTTACAACTCTCCATCGCGTTTGTTGGACGAGTGCAACACGTTGGCATTAAGATGAGTTCTTCGTCGTGAGTAAACGTTTCATTCTCTTGGCAATTCTGTTATACGGTGGCTTTTATCTCTCAGATGGATCGATAGTTGTCATTTGGGCGATCAGTCAACACGGCGACGGATTTCGCATGCATAATCACGTCTTCCGCTCCGGAAATCGCTGCGGAGGATCCATTCGGTTTATCTACTGCGAAAGTGTTAACAATTTAGGTTATCCTTATGGTCGCCATTGAGGCGGATTATTTCGGAAGGCTTCGTAACGGTTCGTACTCTCCGTTGTGAGTAATTCAGGCCCCACGGCTCTATGAGTGCTTTTGCAATCCCGATTCCGAGAAATGCTTTATTTCCTTTCGCCTTATGAAGGATGGGGGGTGCTCTCCCACATCGCTAAAGTGAGTCCGACTGTCTTTCGACATCGGATTAATCTTGTACAGTTACATGCAGTCTTCATTGAAGCTATTCACCTTTAGGCGTGCGTCATTTATTTATTTAACCTTTCCCACGTAGCTGTGAAAGTTGTGTGTTTGTGGAATGTTATTTACTGAACAATTTTGATGTTTTATCCCGTTGTTTATTGAGGAAGTGAGATAATTATTTGTTTATCTAAGGTTTGTGCTGTTTTACTCTCAGTCAAACATTCGATCGGTTGTTTCATTTTTAAAAGCCTTCTTCGCCGTAATAGCTCTTTCCGTAATTCGGATGTTTTATTCGTCGATACGTATCTTCGAGTTGAGTTAGACTGTAGGTCTTGAATTTCTAAATTAAGTAATCTTATTTAATAATTTGTAATTTCTATGTGATCGTTTGTACGATGAGCTCATATCTCTTTCATTTTCAGAACACCAAACTAGCTGAGGAGTAAGATGAGTCGTTTATAGTTTCTTGCAGTTATATGCACCGTTTAAGCTAACACGATTATAAATATGGATCATTTACTAACTAATGGTTATAACACCTTCTCTTTGCTGCCTGAGGTTTTAAGAGTTTATTTCTGAGTAAGAGTATATTTTCTGTTACTGATCCCTGGATTCTATTTGGGAGAGGAAATAATACCGCCATCTTACTATTACTCTACCAAGGCGTTGTCTCCGTAATTTCTTCACCCACACCTCTCGCGTTTGTCGTAAGCGCTGTTGCATTTTTGTTTTACATAATTGCCATTAATAACATATTTATTTCGATTACTGTTAGCTACGTACTACTCATAGATGTAATCGAGGTTCGCCGAAGAAGTGAATAACAGGCGTTACATGCGATTCTTTATGAGGACTTTGTGTTCCGTGATTCCGGCTGTAATATCGTTGACTTTTTTGCAAGTTCATTTGGAACGGGCCGACGCCTCCGATTCACAGATCAATGCGTCTTTTGAGACGACTGACATTGCCGACGAACGCTGTTTATTGTCGCGGTCATGCGTTAGCCTTCCAACCAGCGCTTTGTGCAATTGGATGTTCATTAATTATTGGGGTTCGTTCGTAGCTTTATAAATGTGAAAACCAATAGAGAAATGGATTAGATATATCTATTGTGGAATCCTATCTTTCTTTTTCAGAATTTTGAAAATAGTATAATATGTAAACATTATTGGTAGAAAAGATGCTGAAACTGAACTCGGCGTAATTCAAGTTTCTTTCATTACGAATACGTAAACTACTTATATTATTCTATTCCGGCGTTCATTTTACCCATATTAATATTTCAATGTTTGCCGTGGTGACTGGTAAATTTCTAGATGATCGAATCCCAATAATTCTTTTAATTCAACTTCTTCTAATTAATAAAGTTTCATTTTCAAATAGCCGCCTTGTTTCTTTTGAATTAGATATTGGAAAGCTTCTTACATTAGATTCATCATGCGAGAGGAGCCTTTTATGCGTATGAGCAACCATCCATCTTTTTCTGACGGAAAGATTGTATTCTTAATCGCAAAAATCGATCTTAGGGATAACGAGCTTGTATTACAGCTATTATCAGACTTCTCGGAATCAAACGGTAATTAGCCGCGTTACGAAACTAATTTCATCGCTTTCGGCGTGTGTAGACGGTTTATCTTCTTGAAATACGGTGGCAGGATGCATCCTCGATCGAAATATCTCGACCTTTTCTCGCGTATCTCGTGTCAGTTGCCACGGCGATAGCCATAATTCCGCAACCACCGAGATTTATGTCGTTTCTCGTCCGGCGCACTTTTAAAACGTTGATATCCTGCGCGTCCATGATGAATCGAGGGATCGGGGATTGTTTCTGCGAAACCCGCCCCGCTTTGAGGGACGTCAGAAAAGTGGCAATTGGTGGGCGAGTATTAGTCGTTGACAGAACTTGACTATCCGCTTTTGAAGAGATAGGACGTCGACACCAGCAGGTATAACCTTGAATGAGGTGTGCGTCGCCGGTAGCCTAGTGGAACGGAAGGCATGCCTTCTGTCGCATTTCCTTTTTCGATGGGACGTCGGCTGACCACTTGATGACTTCCACTTGACGATTACTTCCCGAATGGAAGACGAATCGGCCGCTTTCGCCTTTCAGACGCGCTTCTCTAGACATCCGTTAGGATAAATGTGCGCGCTCACAATGTATATACTACATCTGCCTCTCATGGGCATTTCCAATATCCGCTCGTCCAGTCTGCTCTTTCTGATTTCTTAAACCTTCATGCGTTAATTATCTCCTGTATTATTGAAGGCGATAAGTAGCTCTGTAGAGAGGTTAATCCATCTAACGGTACTTTATAATGGACAATTCTTCATTGGCATCTTGGCGAAGATTGATTATATTATATTTGTCAGCGGAAACCAGTTTTGGACTATGATAAAATATTATTATCGATCTAGGCATTCTTCTATCGACATCTATTATTGTCAGATTGTCCATATTTGTTTGCGCAAATTGCCCGAATATTAGTTTTTTGCCATAAATCGATAGTAGAGTTGTGCATTACTCCCGATGGCGGGATGGAGAAATCTTCCCGACCATGGTTTGGACGCTTAATCATTCATTTTTATGTTCATCCTTACTACTTCGCCAGAAGCTCACTATCTTTCGAACGCTTCCCGTCCATATTTACATCAACTAATCCATAGTTTATATTCCATTCATTATCCCTGCTTCGAAAAGTCCTCCACCTGCTTCGTTTTTGCCAATGAGCCCATCTTCATTACGTCTTAAGCCATGCGATTCTTATCTCTTCACGGCGCCTGCTCTGATACTTCTGGAAAATTTTAATCATGGTTTATCAAACAAGCTCTTAAATGGGATTGAGAGTATGAAATTTATGATACCACGCTGAGGTATTTTGCGATGTAGATTTTCAGTGATGTGCGGTTTCTCTAGTAGCTGTTAAACATTTTTGCGATGCCATTTTTTGTTATTCGACACTTTCAAAGACGGTGCTGTGACTTAAATAATTTTCTTTGTTTGTGTCCCACTGTTGTCATGGTGGCTTTTGAAACGAGGATATATAGTTTTTTGGCTACGGATTTTGTGAGATTCCATGTTAAATTTTAATTCTTGAACGCTTCTTATTGATAATATTTTCCCTACCTTCAATTGTTTATGATTCTTTAGGAGTGAAAGCGCCTTATTTTGCCCTTAATAAAGACATTATGATTATTATTTTTCATTGATTCCTTCGAAATACGTCTGATTATTCCATTCGGCCTTACAATATTTCCAAGAAGCAGATTTTAATTGATTAAAGCCATTAGCTAAACTTTCTGCTGTGATGATCTCTACCATTAATAAAGGTTTTTCTCGAGTGTTCTCAATTAAACGAACCATCTAGGTATTCGCAGACACAGTATTATTGTTATGATTCTATAGCGATTAATATTTGGTTTTGATTTATTATTATGAAATTTACTGTCTCGAATAACTTTCTATAGCGCGGAAGCGTGTAAAAAGTAATAAAATTATAATAATAAAAAGAGTAATCTCTGTTACATTTTACTTATATGCCTAATTGTGGCATAGATGTCAGAGAACTAAAACACGTGTTGCTACATGGTGAGAATACTTATATATATCATACGTTTTCTCTGTAGAAGGATTTTTGGAGTACACTAAGCAAAGAAAAATAAACTTAGTACTATCCGCCAATTTTTTTCGTCTTTTTTAATAGTTAAATTAAGAACACATATCACTGTGATGCAATAAACTTAAGCAGCAAAATAAACCCTAAGGAATGCCCCCGAGTGTTTCGGCAGGTGGGTTTCAATGATATCTAATAATAGACGAGATGAGACATCGTGTTTTCTCTCTCAACTAGCGTCTGTTCGCAGTGTATGCACGTAACGAAAAATTTTATTTTTAGAATTATTATTTGGTTGTGTTTGGTCTAATAATGTACAACGTCACCAATCAAGCGTCTTGTATCCTTTTCTCGCGACGCATATTGTTCTCTTAGTCATCACGCACACGCGAAAATAGTATGGCCGAATCGCTCGCGAATTTAAATAAGTTCACGAGCTTTGGCCGAATTCCGCGCGCCATTAGCCTCGAGGTGAGAAGTCGTTCGTAGATTCCCGGAAAGAAAGGAAACGATAATTTCACTAACTGCGCATTTGAGTTTATAACCACACTTTTTAGAAGTGTCTCTCTTGCATCCCAGTGATCATACGTCACTCATTCTCGGAAAGCTTAAACGTGCTTTTAAGACACTTTTCCTCGAAGAGAAAGCAAACAAATTTGGTAATTCCCCGAATTGGGTCGCAAGCCTTATTTTCATCTATTAGAGCACATTAAGTTTCCCCTCGATTTATTAGAATTTATAAAACGTTTCGCTTCGTTAACGAAATATGCGAAACCCGGAGTCCTTTACGCTTTTCGGTACATTATTCAATCCTTGGATTTTCAATTTTTATCTTAAAGTTTGTGGTTAAATTTGAGTTAAAAGTATTAAGAATGAGAGTAGTACATCTGTTTTTCATTTGTTTATCTTTGTGTTTGCAAAGTTTCATAGCATAATGTTCAAATTTATATATGGTTAATTGATGATGATATTGAAATATTTCCGAAAAGGAGAGAAAAATACACATTTTCAATGAATCGATGGAAAGTGTGGAAATGGTATAGGAGTATGTGAAAGACATTTCTCTGTGAAATGTTCCTCGTATTTTAAACTCCAAACCTAGCAGGGTCCGAAACTGACCCTTCTGACTTGGGCCTCGACTTGCGGAAAGTTTTTCCTCGCACAGCCGTACAATCACGTATAGAATACAGGACGTGACATACTGGTTGTAATTTGTTTCATTTCATGAAATACGATTTCACGGATAGATTTTTATGGAGTTATCTTATACGAGAAAAAAAAACAAATAATGAATAGTTCCCAAATATAAGCAAGCATTAGTAGCCTGTTTTGGTTAATAGTATTTCTTATGTTACTTAAGTAACCAACCAGTTTAGAATATTAATCATCCGCTGCGGATTGAAATTTTATTTAATTCCTCTTTACTGTGATCTATTTATTGTGAATTTTTGTATTTACTTTATTGCTTAGTTAGTTTTTTTTTAAGCAAAAGCGATTTTTTTCGGTTTATGCCCTCACATTTCAACATTTTCCAGAATATATTATTATGATACTTTATCGGCCAAGTATACACTCTCCTTTAAAAGTGTGAAAAACTGCATGTTCATGACCAAGAGCAGAATTTCCGAGAAAAAAAATTTCTAGTTCTACTGTAAGTTTCCCCGAGCATGTTCTAAAAGCATTCCATTTTCTGGAATTTCTCCTTTCACTCCAGAAATAGAGATCTGAATGATTCGTTTATTCCTTTCACATTATTTGTTATCGATTTAAATATTTTTTGAAGGATATTGGGAATAAGAGATCAAAGAAACCGCTGATCGATGCATTTGTTGTTTATCTCCTCTTGGCCATGATGAGGTGTTCCTCTTCCTAGAAGTCATATCTCTCTCTTGAACCCTTGCCACTATAGTCGGTAGATAACGTCACAGAGGATAACCTTTCCCTTAGAAAATGGTCACTCACTCATGTGTGTCCCTTTCTATTGTCCGTAAGGGAGACGTTAGCACCCTGTGGTGTTGTGCTATGGTCCCGAATGGACCCAACGGTTTCAAGGGCTGGGAAATCCCTATGACATTGGTTTTGGGACACCTTTTAGGCCGTGAAATCTCCAACAATGCCAAAAAAACCTTTTGGGGTACAACTAAATTTAGGATGCTCCATTGGGGCTTTTCTTACTTCACATTTACATCTGGGCGCGTGAAGACTTCGGCGTGTGCCGATGGCCGTGGAAATTGCGTGTCGTACCTTTATTCGATTTAGATTAACTCACAAAGAGGTTCCAAGTGCTTGCTTACTTATGGAAGCCTGTACATCTCTCTTAACGATGGATAAAAAGATCATAATGAACCAGTGATTGTATTTATTGTAATGATCAGGATACCAGTCAATTTTTATGACGTTTCCGTTGCATGCTAAATATCTTTTATGTTATATTATATTAAGAACTATTAATCATATTCTAAGAGAAACTCCAGTTAATGATGTGTTTTTTATCTCAACAACTGTAGGGACTACGACTATTTCATACTTACCTCATAAAATATTTATCTTGTGGATTATCAGTGCAATTATTAACTGAATTATGATAATTTAGAGAATTTAATTTTTTGTATGTTTGTTATTTTTTAATATTCTATTTGATTTATCGCAAATCTGATAAATTATTTACTACGTTTTAGCAATAACTATTTAAGATAAACGGATATGTTTAAAATTCACCACCCTTCCAATAACTATTGAGATGCCCATATTCATGTATTATACCCCACATTCCTTCCCAAATATTTAAAAGTTTGATCTTCCTCATTATGAACGATGAAACACTAGCAGAATTTCTTATTTTTACAATATATTTTCTTTTTTCCTCTCTACCTCGTTCTTCCGTGGTGAGCCTCTTTCTGGCAAAAGAATCGCCCCATCTGCAATCTGCATCCCGCCTCGGAAAGCATCCTCGGGTTGAAATCGTGACTACGTAAAAAGAAAATACATTCAATAAGGAAAGGAATGACAGTGCTACCAACCATTCCGGAATATTTTTGAATCTAGTCAGTTCAAGAAAGGCATCGGGGGATCATTGTTATCTCACGATAATAACTTTCTTAATTACCTTACCGATCGTGAATTAAAAAGTTTTTCTCTTTCAAAAAGCAACATTAAGGAGTTGTTCCACAATAAAAAATATTTTACTTCCTTTAGTTACTTATTATATCTATAAGAAGTATTTATCGTTTCAGAATCGTACAAATAAAATATTCCTCATCTTTCATACTCGTGTATAATCGAGTTTAATTCAAACGTGCTGATTAGAATTCAGAGTGGAAAAACTAATAAAATTATGAACCTTGAATTGAATTTTGAAAAAAAAATTTTAATTATTATTAAAGTTATGACCTTGAACCTATGTTTTGAAACCGAATTGGAAAATGTTAATTATTGCTATTTGACCAGGAAAAAATTTGATATAACTTTGAATTAAGAGTCTTTACTTTAGCATTCAACTATCTATTAATTAAGATTGACTCATTTATCGTTGGGTGCTCGGAATTCTATCTTTCTCTTTATCTTTAAGTACCTTTTTCCTGTCTAGATTACTCCGTGTAAGATGTTTTTGAAGCATATTTCGAATAAATGAAACGGTTGCGTATACCCAATCGTAATTTCTCTTCAATTTATAACGCTTTGTTTCCTTACTTTCCAATGGATTCATTATAATTTCATTGGATACTTGATTGGATTCAACATTATGGTTACAATGTTGTAGAATACTTGAAGAAGTTAGATTGTGGTATTTTAGATATTCCTATGCAGTGGATTCCCTCAAAGGGTCGTGTTCCCTTCGAGAGGAATACAATGGATAGATTCTATCTCTCCATCACAGGCGAGTCTACGCCATTGGCCCCTGAAATTTCCAACTATGTATAATGTAGCCAAGGATGGCTTTAAACATACCGATTCATTCCTTGGTCTTTGTTGCTTTCATATCTTTTTTCGGACTTTGAAATGCCTTTTAATTTTCATTATTGCTCTAAAGAGCTGCTAGAAAGCTGCATTCTGTTTGCAGCATCATCTTTATCCTTCGGTAGAATTTGTGACTCGTAATTTTATTCGTGTTTTTTGTCAATTATTTATTATAGATTCTATTGATATGTCTAAGCGGATTGAATAATTGTCGAAAGACGAAGAAGGCTCATTACTAATACATGCATCGCATATCGATTTCATTTGGGTTTCTTTCTTCTTAAGCTCTCGTATAGTTAGTCTTTTAATCTTTTTGACATCCGGATGTTTTCAATACAAATTTTGAGTCATCCATAGAGTTATAAATTAAATAAGGACAATTCCACCAAAACGCTTGGGAATTAATATCATCCATTGATTTTATATAAATAATTTAATTACTTCTTTTAAAACATATCGTTGGAAGCTCTTTATAAGAGCTTCCAACGATATGTTATAAAGGACCTTATAAGAATTTAATATAATTATACATTGGGAAATTTTCTTTTTCGTCAGAGAAAAATGAAATGAGTAAGAAATTCATAATTTATCATCAATGAAAAGTTTTTTTTTTGGTTCTCCAGTAAGAATTGTTGAGAAAAAAGTGCCCGTTACATCTTAATATTCGCCTCTGACTAATGCACTCATCATTTCCTTCGATTTTTCGATAAACGCAGCTGCTATCTCTAATGGTACATCAGTATTCCGCCTCTATAGTAGTTCTATGGAAATTCCATTTAGGAACGTTGATTTCAGATAACCACCACTTCCTCGCTCATTTCCTCCCTTCGGAGGTGCATCGTTTGCGCATGATCTGCCGAATTTGAGCAGTCGCAAACCGGTTCCGAACATTTTTATTGCTTTTTCATTCTCTGACCGATTTTCGAGGAAGGACACTGCTTCGTTACCTCAGGAAGACAAGGGGAATACAATAGGGAGAGATGTGGGGTATTTATCGATCTTATATTCTGAGATGACGTGCGCAGATTTGATAAACCTCAGGCATTAAAGTATGTATAGATATAGTAGGATCCTTTTCAAGGGAAGCCTCTAGTGGCAGGTGTTCTAAACTGAATAGTCCCCGGTGTCCTTACAAATACATCTTTTAGGAGCACACTCTTTTCTTAATCATCATTTAAAATAGAATTCCTGTCGTTTCAATTTGAAATTCGACTTGACGAAATCGAATTGAATGCTATACCTCGTTTAATTGCAAAAAGTTTTTTTTATCTTTAATAAAAACATTGTTCGTTTTATCTTTTGGAAATTAATAAAGGCAGAATATTTTAATATTAACAATGCACTATCCTCAAACAATCAAACTTATTACAAGTTTTTATCTACTTATGAACTGCTACTCTTTCTTGCAATATTAGTTTTCGGGAACGAAGCAGTGGTAATTTTAATGTAACGAAATTTTATTACATAAAAAGGTGGATAAAATAACCATCTCCATTTTGCTATCCACAAAGTTATGTCCTTTTCCTTTATCTTACATTCATTACTGGCATATTGGTGACGAATTCGTAGTGAGTTCATATTTTGGATCATTTGAACTTTATTTACTTTCCTATATACTCTTTCCGCTCGTAATGTACGTGATTGCCTTGCATAACTATCAAGGACGATTAGAATATGTCGTATTGCGTGGTAGTAACTTCCAGTTTCATGTATTAATTGCCATTTATGTAATACTTAGTGATGGACGAAACAAGCCGAATCAATCGAAGGACAGACGTTGGCAGGTAGAACTCTCAAACGACCGAATCCAATTCATTGTGTTCTCTGAAGGGTTTCAAGAGAGATCATTAGCCACTTGATCGGTTTCAGAGAAATTCGGGATGGTGATCCATCTACATAATACTAAGCAATTCATCGCTAGTAGGAGGGCCTGCTTTAATTTTTTGTTCCGTCTTTGAAGCATTCTCCATTGTACAATTTCGTACGGGGAGCTTATAATACCACAGTTGATTAGCCATGTAACATCTTCAAAAGGTCTTTTTCTTCAGTCATTAAGGTTTCCAAAAATTTCGTCTTCGTTCGTTGTGTATTAGAAAAGCTGTTTGCCTTAAAAATATGAGATATATTCATGCATATTTGTATTCGTCGATTTTATGGTATGTTAAAAAGATTACACTATTTGGACATCTAAATATTACGAAAGATATTTTTTAATTATTATCATATAATTGTATAAACCAAGCAATATCCACTCTCCGTTCTCAGTATAATCTTACGAATTTTTTTATAAATCTCGTCTCGGAAATCTTGTTCGCTGACCGCGGGGATAACGTCTTGGATTTCATAATGTTTATAGTTATCTAGAAATTTCGCGAGCAATCTTTGCCTGAACTCTTCTTTCCTCAACAAAATTCCAAACAATGGTTGTAATCGACTCTGATTCACTGCTATCGCACCTATAATCTTCTTTTGCGATCCGCCCTTCGCTATACGTGCTATAGCGCCGAGAAAAAACTAGTGAAGGTTCCTCACAATCGCAGTACAGTTCTCAAGCAATAGATGAACCATGAAAAGTATCTTAATAGTATAATCTTACACTCGATTGTCTCTTAGAACGTGGTTTTATAGCCTAAGAATCTTATCCGCTTAACCGACGTTAATCGTCCATGCGTTAAAAGTTGTTATGAAATATGAAACCTTACTATTTTTATAGGCTTACGAATTCTAATCTACGATAGGTAGTTAAGCTGGAATTTTATCGGGATAGGAAATCGAATCAGTTGTCAGAAAATATTTCGCTTGACTCAAGATCTTCAAGCGTCCATGGTGATGTAGATGATGATGTGTCTATAAATCATTTCTGGGGATTTCCAGAGGGTCAAGCAATTGAGACGGTGTCTGCGGACGCAGAACCATCTCCCGGATTTCAATCGTGAATTCAATCATCTCTATTCGAAGTTCATTCACCTCGGAACATATTCAGCTTAATCTAACTTTTGTTAAATATAAAGAAAAGGTTCTCTTTCACTTTTTAAATATTTAACCATCATTCCTTTCATTTTGCAAAAACCATCAAACTTCTACAACTTATACATCTTTGAATATACTTTCTAACCAATTCTATCTACAGTTCACGTTTGAAAATCTCATTATTCTTAATATCCTGTGATGAAATATATTCTTGGTATTTACAGAATGGAGAATTATTGTCTTTCATTTCGGTCTTTTGGATGGAATCCTGTGTTTCTTAAATTGTGGCTATTATTATTTCATGAGCAGCTAAGCATTTTCTAAATTTATCTCATTTCTGAAGCGAAGACAAAAGATCAAATAAACCGCGTGAGAGTTCTCTACTAATCGCTGTTAATACCCTCTCGGTTGATGGGTTCTTCTTAGAATCACTAGTAAAACTTTTAAAGAAGTCGGCAGATAATGTCACACAAGCACTTGGGGTAAAGGGTTCCTTTCACCCGCACCCCACAGTGACACTCCGGATAAGTTTTCCCCCATTGCAGGCTAAAACAGGAAGTCTTCCCTCTCTACCTGTTTGTCTGCGGATTTCAATGGAATTCCGGCAATCTCTCAGCAACTAACGTTTCGGATGTTGAACCAAAGATAAGAAGAGGAAGAAAGAAACTTGTGCACATTCTTTTGTATTCTGTGTAGTACCTTCGTAGATTAGTTGCGATTTCA
Organism: Pantala flavescens; assembly: GCA_020796165.1. NCBI lineage: Eukaryota > Metazoa > Arthropoda > Insecta > Odonata > Libellulidae > Pantala > Pantala flavescens. The sequence goes on along the minus strand of CM036881.1, from coordinate 34,863,230 downwards.
AGGAAGAGCGAACTAGTTTTGACATGTTTAGACATGAAATTTGCGGTACAGTATGACATTAACACGAACGAACTCTTCTTCATTGAAAATCTTAGGAGTATTTATCATGTAATCTCAGTTGTTTGTGGTAGATTACTTTCATGTATAATTTTTTTATTTCCTAAGTGTTTATACATTAATCATTTGCGTTTGTATAGCAACTTTTTGTATTTATATTTCAACACAGTATTTTAGCGCCCGTATTATATTTTGAAATATTCATATATTCTGTGTTTTATGAACTCATACTTTTTCTAAGTCTTGAGCTCATCAATACAATTTTTGAAAAGACCAATGCCTTGCCTTTCTCTCCCTCCTTCATTTTATTTCGTGTACAATGGCGGAACAGATGTATAAAAATAAAAAAACTAAGGGACTGTTTCACCCCCACCATGATACCCTCACTCGAGTCTCGGTGTCCGGGTACAGATAGGATCTGCCCACTTTGGTGAATTGCAGTTTTCGATATCCATGTTGAGGGTGACTTGCACTATATTTTTTAGATGTTGACGTAACTTCCAAGAAGAGGAAGTCGTTAAAGAAGAAAAAATGGGCCTCGATGTAATTTATGTACCTATAATGGTCGATGTAAAGAAATATCACTTGGAACTAATTTCGGTTTATATGCTCGTGCGGTTTTTGAGTCTCGCATTTTCTTCTCCTTTTCATGTATTCCTCAATCTATGAATTTAACAGTGCGCGTATCTTACGCTTCAGTAATGAAACCTTATGAAGAGAATACGTGAAAGAGTTGGAGATATCTATTGAGAATGTGGGCTAATGCAGAATGTATGCATTAAAATTAAATTCTTGGCTCTGGACTTATGAAATTGGTTCTGAATATGTCTCAAATATGTTTTTCTTCAACTTTTGTACTTCAACGTCCTTCGGTTTTTATTAAATGAGCCTACATATCATCATGTTTCCGTACTTTTCAGCAATTTATTATGTTTTGCTATATTTAGTTCCATTTTAATTTACGAATGTTCGGAACCTGTTGAAATTATCATACTTGTTATTCTGATTCTGCTAAATCTTGCTTTTCCTCCGTGTAGTTGCTTCAACTTTATCAATCCTTCATGTCTATTCATAAATTTTTCATTCAATTGTAAGTTTACTATTATTTGAACATTCTGTATATTTGTATATTATTCTGTAATTATCATAGAAAAGTGTGTCGGTGTCTTAAATTCATGATATAGATTTTTTTTAATAATTGCGCTATTTCTCTGGAAAGTATTCGAAGTTACACTCTCTCCACTTTGTACACCATTATACGCTTATAATTAAGGACTTATCAACAATATCGATCTACGCCGAATTGGGAATTGCAAGTCTTTTTTCATCGAGTGGAGGAAATCATTTGCAGCCGTGGATTTTCACTTAGTTCGTCTATCGTTCAGTTAGCGCCCCGACACGGGTGCGTTTTCTCCATCAAATCCTTCCTTTTTCCATGGACTCCGCGGTCTTCTCTCTTCATGTCGATGCGCGCAACTTCCTTCATTTTTACTGCGACTTTAACGGCACCTGCCGTCGTTGAATGCTTTTTAAATTGCAGGCGGCCCATCGACTTCTTTTTTACTCCCCTCATGGCCTCCAGCTCCATCACTAACTCGATTTGGTTCGGGGAAAATTTTTCCTTTCTACATAGGTGGTAATTTTTTCGACGTCTATCGGGATACTCGGACAGACTGAGAGATTTCAGGGCCGAGGGACGACCGGCCGACGACGCACGAGCTAACGAAGATTCGTTCCTGATGTTTGATTGAAAGAATTGTATCATTGTAGAAAATGTAGCGTTCTTCAAACGTTTACATTCCAGCATTCCCACTACGTTGCCAATTCGAGATGTCCTCCGAAAACTTGGCATCCGTGAAGATTCGGCTGTTTTTACTCTCTTCAAATTTTAAGTACACTTGCTTTAGTATCATCGTCAAGATTTGGGAAGGTTGATGCCCTTTTTCGTAAAAGATCGCAATTCAAACGAAAAAAATTCAGACAACATTTACGAAGTGTAATTTTCTGAACATTAATTCCGGATGCTTCGGTTCCCACTCCCATTCCACCGTAATTAAGACTTGCCATTTAAGTGTAACGTTTCATTCGTCTTTCATTAATAATAGACCTCGGTTACAGACCTCGCTGCTGTCCGTGCAACCATCGAAAACATTTTGCCCTTGATCGAACTTTTACCAATATATATATGCTTGGAATATTTTTGGATGAAAAACAATTCTTTCTGCTCGAGAAGAGCATATTATTTCCAAATTAAGGATAACTAAAAATTCTACGTTCTGTTTAATCATAATGAAAATCGTATTAAAATTTAACAACGGAATAACTTACGTAATTCAACTTCTCGAAGTAAACTTAAAGCTTACATTAACATTTTCTCGCCACTGATCAAAAAATCGAAAAATATTCCAATTGATGTAGGAAACTCTATATTCAAATATTAAATTTAATCTTACACGTTTGTGAAAGGTATAAGTTTATTTGCATTTTTATGTTTTTAGTTCTCATCGCCTGATAAGAACTCATGTCGATCATAGCTCAGTTGTTTTAGAGCATGATCAATGTTACTTTTGTTTATGCCTAAAACTCTCGCATGAAATATTGTTCTAATTTCTGTTCATAAATCTATTCCTCGAAAATTTCCTTCTGTTGGAATAAATGACCTAAAAGTTTATCTTCCGTTTTTCAACGTCGTTGATGGCGTTCGTGATAAATTTGTCGTTATGCATCAATTCTGGAATATCGAATAATTCATTTTTAATGCAATTATATTTGCTATGAGTTTCTTTTAATTGCTCTTCATTTCACATTATTACCACGCAAACCGCCTTTTGGCGTATGGCAGAGAGCGAAACGGAACTACTAGCGAAACTACTCATTATGTTCATGCATATAATGCTATCGGGAAAGAAAGGCCTATAATAACTTTCTGGTCAAGCGAAAATTTCACGAAATCTAAATTTATGTTCGCTACTGGGCTATCTAATATTTTGAAAGATGTGTCTCGATCAGAAGCAACAAGCCTCTCTCTTGTTAGTGATTTGTCGCCTTAAAAATATTTGCATGTTTCTTATACTCTCAATTACTGTTTGCATAATTATCTCACCCGTCACCGTTGCGTTTAGGACTCGTGTCGCAGCGTCTTTACAAGAGCCATTAATAGCCGTGAAATAACCCGGATATCGCTACGGAATTCATCGAACCGATCTCCCTTCTATATTGCTTCACTTCGGAATCTGTGCTCTCAGTGTGCGGCTTTTTCACTTTGAGATATAGGAGAAATTTTAGAAATCGCTCAATTTGATTATATGGATTATTGATTGATTGAAGTATTTTATAAAATGATTACGTTACTGATTATTTAAATATTATGCGTATAATATTGCACTTACCTATGCAAGCTTCGTAATTCGTGAGAAGTTGTATTAAATGAGGGTAATGTATATTATACAAGTTATGCCTCAAGGAATTGTTGCAATCTTCTATCTTATTCTCAAAAACTCTACTTTTGATGTAACGAATTCTCACGTAATGATTCCTGAAATAATCTTCGATATCTTTAACTGTTAATTACAGAAAACTTGTTTTTGATGCACTTCTTCTATTATTTTCTGCGAAACAAAAATTTTATTGTACTTATTTATTACTAATCTTTTGCAATGAATATTCTACGTCATTAACTGGAGTTAAAATGAAGAAAGATTATGATGTGAAGATTGTCGTAATCTACCCCTCTATAAATTAGATTCAAATAATCAAATCTCCCCTTTTTGGAGTGAGGCTTTAGAAGATTTAAGTAAAGTCAGACAAAGTATTGTGGGTGGAATTAGATTGAATATAATCCTGTTTAGAATTGTTTGCAGAGATTGCTCAAAGTTTCTAACTGTGGCTAAGCATTTGTTTCCTGTCTAATCCGCCGAGAAGGCGATTCGGAAAGAAGTGTATATATCTACATCTGTCGCCCATATTTCCAGGCGAATTGTTTAGTTTCTGATGTTAACTCTGATGCATCACTTATGTTGATAAATATCTTTTTTATATGATTGAATAGAGACGAAAGTGTTTTAATTTGTTAACTGAATATTTAGAATTTTTGCCTACGATTGAGTAAAATATAAGTCACAGGGTATGTTTTGTAGTTTCGTTGTATCGATCAAATTGAAAATCAGACATTAACTTTGAGTCACGTAAATTTAGCGAAGTATTTACCAGGTACTAGGGTAAAATTAATTTACTATATAATTCATAAAGTTGATTTTTCCAGAAATTTTTATGTTTTAATGGAATAAAATTAGTTGGATGTGATATTCTAACTCAGTTCATTTCATTACTTCAGGTATAAGGATGGGATGGCGTACCCTTGGCCCAGTGGTGTGTCTAACTTGATTCTTTATCCTGAGTCAGCGAACCAGACTGTGTATGCGCGAACAGTTTCTACAGAGGATTCCGGGAACTACACATGCACTGTGAGGAATGACTCCCATGTCATCAGTCATTCTGTGATTCTCTCAGTTATTGGTGAGTTTTATACAAAAATTTCGAATTTCAAAATTTATAATTTTTTGATATATTTATATGATAACGTAGTACATTTTCATAATATCATATATGTAGCTTATAATAAGGAAGAAAATGCATTAAATTATATTATGTTATAATGGGTAATATAATATTTATCTAATTGATTGTCTTTCCGTAATCAGAACATGCATATTCTGTTTTCAGAAGTAGCTTGTTATATGTCTTTTATCGATTATTAATATTTTCTTTACAATCGTTTTAGAAGTAGTCAATAGCGTATTCTATGATTAAGATACCTGTACTTGATTCAAGTACAGGTATCCTAATCATAAGCTTTTTCGAGTTACAAAAATTCCATACATTTTCAATGATCGATCGGGAACAAATTTGTTGCATAGAATGACGTTTCAGTTAAACTCCTTTTGCGGAAGAAGTAAATGGACAATATTGTATTGTCTCTTGATGCTTTAATTTTCAATCGAATAATTGATTTAAGGCTTTCCGAAATGAATTCCTCTCAACGTCAGCTTATCAAACTTCGGAAGTTAATCCTTTGGGACTTGCAAGTGACGAATGATTTGAGTTCTCAAATCCTGAGCGATTATAATCATAGTATTGAGAAAATGAATTTAAACTTATTAGAGGAAATGATTTTGTAAAAGTTCCATCTGAAAATCTAGTCTCCATCAAATTGAATCAAAAATTTCTTCATCCCTACTTGATATAAAACGTAATTATAATTGTTACTGTTTTTTATTAGAGGCATAGTCGAGTGGAACAATTTGACCCGATCACACTTTACAGCACTTTATATTACATTTTGGTGTTAATTTTTTGTAAAATAAATCACAAAAACGTATTGTTTAGACATGTCTTAATGTTTTTAATGAGCTTGAAAATTTTATATTTTATGAATCATTCTCCGTCCCTATCGTAGTACATATATTAACTGACAAATTATGCTATGAATGAATTGAATGTGAATGTGAATGAATGAATGTTCTATTTCCGCATTTAGTTTATTCTTATCTATTTTCTTTTCTTTTGCAGAATCTGAAGTTGAAAAAGTGGGTTATACCGGGTCTCCGCTTCCAACGTATGAGCCCCGTGACCAATACGCCAGTAGAGGTCAGACTATCAGGTTCTTCTGTGAAGCATTTGTTGGTGAGAATTTTTTTTATTAACACTTGTCAATTAATCATGGTGCTATCAAATTGTATAACTATATTGTATAGCAGGTTGAAGGGTTCATTAGGTGATTAACGGTTGATTTGTAAGGGGTAAAATTAATCCCAGTTAATATTTGGTCTCAATTACTGGATCATTGGAATTCAATATATATGTGATTTTACTGAACGTACCTCTATTTTATGAAAATATTATTTACTTTCATATTCAGTGCTCTATAAAAATTTCACACATTATAACCAGGCAGTCTTTAATTGCTTATTTAAAAAAATCTGAAACTTAAGCGAATATATTGTGATTAAGGCAATCGTTTCATAAAATGTGTAGATTTCCTAGTTTTACCTCTTTAAATGTTTATTGTTCAACGTTAAATAATCCTTCGAGCAGTACTAAATTAATGTTGTAACGTTTATATAAACGCACGACTCTGACAAGTAATCTCAAAAATAACGATCGAGATTCTCACTTTCAAGATATTCCTAAATCTGTATAATTATTTTGTTTACTTACGTATATTATGTTATTTTGTGTTCATATGTTTGACAGTGAGTAATTCTTCGTCCTTTTCCTATTCCGGAAGTTTTGCATAATGATTGGAGTTGATTGATTTTAAATGGCTTGATTTAATGCTATGAACTTATGAACTCTAGAGGCTCAACCTTCTTATACCACATCATTAATATCTGCAAATTCCCTGACATAATGATGATAAATTGCAATTTTTCAGGACACATCGATCTCCCAGACGCGAAAAGTGAAGTAAGGTGGTGGCGTGGCATTCCATCTGGAGCTGAAGAGGGTGCTGAAACTGATCTCAAGGTAGAGAATGGGCAAGAACTCTCTAACTTCCCGAACGCAGTCAATCCAACAAAATTTCATCATCTCCACAAGAAGTCCCATACTAAACTCAGGCAACGTCTCCATCAAGAAACTGTTCCTCGGTGAGTCTATAACAAACCTTAATATAGTAACGTCTGGTTCATTAATCATTTTCTACTATTGACCTTAGGAATGGATTTAGGAAAAAGATGAAGAGGCTTTATGCAAATACAAACTTCATTTCATTGAATATTTGGTCTCTATACTATTTTGGTTACCTCCTACTCAAACTGAAATACAATATTCTGATTCCTCTAATTAATTATATTGTATGTTAAAAACATTTTTATATTAACCAAAATGTTTCTTTTTCTGGTTTTTAGAGAGGACAGCCAGATTTTGGGAGCATATTTATTAATCCATGATATCCAGACTGAAGATTTTGGTGAATACAGGTGTGCAGTGAAAAATGCAGCAGGAGAACACACACTTCAAATGTCTTCTTGGCTCCGAGAAGAAGGTATGCTATAATCTTATCTATTACATCTGATAATATAAGGATAATTGTTTGATGTATGTAACTCTAATAAAACTAGGCAATATCATTATTGATATACATCACTGTTATAAAACATTTATTTGGGTAATAATAGATTCAATAATAGGAAAGGATTTTGTATTACTTAGCACGTTAAAGCGTGCGCTTTTTTGCAAAGTTGGACAGAAGTGAAAAATAGCAACATGACTGGGACACGAACCCAGGTATAACATGCTAAGTAATACAAAATCCTTTCCTATCAAGTAACCTCAAGGAGGATTCCTTAAAAATCTGCCTTTTGAGCGGGTACCTCGTGAGAGGACCAAGGCAGTGGTTAGTGCCACTGTGTAGACAACATTGCCTTGCGAGCAAGGCATCACCCTAAACAGAAGTGGAATTGACGCAGCATGGTGGTGTAGCGGCCAGCATACCTGCCCGGCAAGTGGGAGACCTGGGTTTATGTCCCAGTCATGTCACTATTTTTCACTTCTGTCCAACTTTAGATTCAATAATATTCAATAATCAATTCTTTTCTCTAGTCTATAATCTGTATTGCGATATTTCACAATCACTTATCTAACTTTAATACCTTGTTGATGATTTAAAATTATAATAAAAATATTTTCATCTGTTATGAAAATGCATTTACTAGGTTTACACTTGTAATGTGATACAAAGTCAAAGGAAACAAGTTGACGTATCAAATAGTCCTTTGAGCTAATTCTCAGTTAATTTTTCCTTTGTCAATCTTACATTACTTTATTGAGTATTGGATTTACTAATGTACACTATGCTAAGACTGTTTTTGAGTACATAATATGGTTGACTATACCATCACAAAGGTTGCTCCATATTTGAATTAATGGGAATAATGGTATCTTATGAAATTATATAAAATTTATACACTTTGTAATTAAAATATTCTCTAGACTTCAGTAATAATGCCTGACTGTTCTGTGTAGATATATTTATTGTCTAAAGTAAGTAACCAGAAATTTGGATTTGATTCTCAAGCCTTCACTTTTATTAATCCTTTTTAAAAAAATTCATAACTGCAGCCTCAGGAAATATTACAATTTTTATTCTTTCATATTTTTATTGAAATTTATCTTAAACTACCTTTTCCTGTTTAATTTTTTCAGATGACAGAATCAGAAGTGATGAAGTAGAAGATGTAACATTCCTGGCCCATGATAATTCCATGGTCATTCATATTATTCTTGTTTTCCTCACTGTGATCCTATTTTGCCTTCTATTAATGCTTGTTCTGAATTGGAAATTTGATGTCTTTCTTGTCTGGAAAAATCGATGCAGAAGAAAGCCTGATGGAGGTAAGTTAAAGAATATTAGTAGAATTTATGTGTATTAATGTATGCTTTCCAAAAATTTGACTTATTTCTGTAAATAAGGAACTACAGCAAAAGATAGGAATTTTAATTTAAAAAGTAGAGCTTGAAACTTACGTTCAACTATTTGGAAGGCTGGCTTGAAGTCTCTGCTCTAAAGATACATACATTTTAACTTCCCGCTTAGTGCTAAATAATGCAAGGAAGCAATTAATATGCAGAAAATTAACTTTGTTATTAGCCATATAAATACAGTTTTCCATATTAGTATTTGAAAGAGTTCAAGTTCTATTTTGATGATCTCGTATGTCATCAAGCATGTCTAATAATAATAAGCATAATGACAAAAACTTATGTGTTTGGGATATAAGTAAAAATTATTTTAACCATACATTATTATTTTCGATTTAATAAATAAGATAAGTTACCATTTGAGAATGTTAATGTCTTGCACAGTCTAAAATTGGCTTTCAATTTTCTGGATTTGTACATTATGATTGTATCTCATTCTTCTGCTTAAATTCCTCATGTAATGGAATGTGCTTTGAGATACAATCTTACTGTTGATATTTCCTAACTTTTGTCTTAATGTAAATCTATGAAATAAACCAAACATTTACAAAATGTCTGAAACGCATTAATTGTCTGAAAATAACATCTGTCTCTCCTCTTTTTGTGTTTCATTTCTACTTTACTTTAAGCTAAATAATGATTGAAAGGAAGGGCATCAAAATGGGAAAGTATAGCTCAATAAACTGAAAAAATTGCCAAATGATCAATATAAGTAAAACTTCAATTATATGTCTATTCAAAAGACAGTCATTCACTGACCCTATATCTAACAAGTTGTTAACATTTAACTATCTCTAAAGTTATCAAGAATCAATTTTCACCAATGGAAAGATAGAAATGATAATCTCTCGTGAACTATAATTTCTATAATTATGAATTCCAGATGGAAAAGAGTATGATGTTTGCATCTTCTATGAAAGCAAGAAAAATACAGCAACTCACTCAATAACTGCTAAAGACACAGCATTGTCTCATATACTACCCACTTCACATTGTGGCTATCATTGTTTTACTCATCCATTGCCTTCTGGTGACTCTTCTGAGAAAGGTAATCATGTTTGTTCATGATGACTAGTAACATGAGTGTTGTTGTTTAGAAAATGATTACAATCTGTATTTTCCACTTTATCAGTACTTTTCCATTTTATTGAAATTCCTCAATTATAATTGTTAAAATCTTATGTTAAATTCTCTGGGTGAAATGATAGTTCATTCCCTTCATAAGTTCATCGTACTCAAAAAGATCATCTGATGTATAGACTTTTCTGTAAAGTAGTAAGATATATTAACTAAGTTTTAACATATTTCTTTCTTACCAGAAAGATGCCTCAATGCCTAACATTTCTCTAATATAACATAACATTACTAAATACCATGCATTTTTTAATAATTGCTAATGATTCTCACTTAAATTGCTGCTAACCAATATTTATACTTGTATCCATTGAAATAACATTTGCATATAAATTTATGACTCATTAGAATTGTTTGTTAAATTGAAGTATACTAGTTATTTAATTATTTCTCATTGATATCAAAATTGTGGTGTGGATAAAGTTATATAAAAAAGAAGTTATTTAGATATAACAGGGTATTGATGTAACATACAGATTAAGGGTTGTTCATAAATGATAAATAGCACTGAATGTATCAATAAAATTTCTTAAAGTTATTTAGATTTCTGTATGAGATAATATAATTGTGAAATTTTGAATGTGAATTTGTTTTAATGCCTATTTCTATTTCCAGTTTTTGTCGATGTCAAAGCGTAGACTGTTCTTCTCCAGTGATAAAAAGTGGATGTGCTCCATGAAAGTGATTTCTCAGCTGTATTTATGTTGCAGCCTTGGAAGAGATTGTGTAAATAATTTATTGGTGATATATTGGTCAGGTTCACCTCAAGTTACTTTGGTTGGTTGTCATAACCTGTCAGTTTGCAATTCCTCCAAAGAAACTAGGACAGTAGAGAAACATCTTAACAGTTCCTATAAGGCACTCTGTTTTCATAAATTGAAGCACATTGCTTATGAGTGTCTTAGAGTTTGAGTGTTTCAAGTGATCTCTGAAACAACTTGGAAGAAATTAATCTGCTCTATTTATGTTATCTGAGAATATTTGTTTTGTGAGTCTGAGGAATATATATTTCTTAAAATAGGAGAGTTTTCTGACTTGAATGATAAGTGTGCATGGTTTGAATGTTTTTTATAAGTGTCTTTTATTGTGAATGGAGGTTCATAAAAAGATTTGATGAAACTTTAAACATCTTCCTCATTGTAAATAACTCAGCATATTCATTTTTTACTGGAATAGCAGAAACGATTAGTTATTCAAGTATTTGAATTTCAGTGGAAATGAAGTAGTCAAGTTTTAAGTATTCTTTTTTCTCTATTGACTGAAATGTCCTTTAAATATGTATAAATAGAACAATGATTTTTTGTTTATTGTATTTCCATTTGTTTTGTACAGTGAATGGTCAGAAATTAAATTGTAATGTTGTATAGAAATGGGAGCCTTCTAGGCAATATAGCTAAATTATCAATGTAAATGACCATCAAAAGGTATTGATTGACTATGTAAAAATGTGCATTTCTGTAAAACATGAACAGTGGAAGGATTTTGCCTATAATGAATTATATTGTATGATAATAATTTTTCTCAGTTTTCCATTTTATTTATTTAATTCATTACTAAAGAACACATCATTGTCTGTTCAAGGTAGATTGAATACTACCTAAAACTTTTTGTGTTATTTTTAAAGTTTAATTCTAAATTGTATCATGTTTTCTTTCACAATTTGTAGATCTACATTGGAATATCATTCAAATAAATAAGGAACACTTATTTAATTATATTTTCCATTACTCATATATGAAACTGAAGTTGATATTTTTTCAATTCTAAATCTTTTTTGTATTATAATAAGTCATTAATGTAAAACAGAAGAGAGGACATATCTGGGTGTTTTATTTTGCAGGAAATGCCTCAGTATGATCACTCCTTACCTAGTTACCAGGAATATGATTTCTAGTGAAGCTTTAATTCATTCTTTATCATTTTCTTAGATAATAAATAATCATTACTGATAATCATTTTGATGAATCAACAAATTTCCTTATTGTAGAAATAACTTTTGTAATATCAAGTGAATCAAGTGATAAATAGGATATTATATTTTTAAAAATTGAAAATGAGTACCTCATTTTCACACAAGTTTTAATGTTTAATGATTAAGATGAAAACAAAATCCCAAGTCGTTGCACAAACCTCTTGTTTGGAAAAACTTCATTGGCCAATTGAGACATTTTATCCTTGCAAATAACCCCATTTATTCTTATTATGTTTTTAACGTGTAGCAAGCTAGATGACATACTTCATACTCTTGCATGATATTATTGAATGATTAATTGTTATGATGTCCAATAATGATAATTTTTCAAATCATTCCTAACATGCAACATTTTCTAATATTTCAGTCTCATTTGGTTCAATATCAATCATGTATGAACTAGCTCTGGCTAAGGAAGACACTGTTTGATTATATTTGTTAGGAATGTCTGTAGAAGCTCCTTTATCCATTAGAATTTGTATAACAGGGAAATTCCAATGGATGATTGCTGAGTGAAGTAAGGTATTGTTATCATATTCTTTAAATCTATAATTTATATCTTCAACTTTATCCAATTGTTGTTCAAATTTTGCAAGATCCTTAGCTTTCATATGAACTGCAGTTTTGCGTAACAACCATTTCATATCTTTTGGTGTTCTCTCTGATACACAAGACTTAAAGCAGCACAAAGCCATAGAAGTTAATACTTACGTAGACCTACAAAGATGGAGAGACGAGAAGTTAAAAATTACTTGATATTAAAAACCTGATATATGCATTTAATAAAAGATTAATGGAGAGCATTATCTTCTCCAAATAACGTATAAAGGTTGTATCTCATTTAATCATTGAAACTATAATCATGAATCACCTAAGTTTCTGAGATACTGGTTAAGCTCAACTTCATATATGATTGACAAAGAAATATTTTACAAAATTCTTTTTGATGAAATTTGCCGTAGGTACATTACAAAATAGAACGGAAAAGATGCGAATACTCGCTACAAGCAGTAAGCATATCTATATAGGTAATCTCGTTTTAAGTTATTTACCTTCAAATCGCTATGGAAATAAAATACTCAACTTCTATTCTAATTATTGAATATTTTAAAATTGTCTACCATTTAATGAACTTGTAGCGTTTGACATGAGGCAACTGTGGAATTATACCTAAAGATTTGTTTTAAGGCTAGATATTTTACGGCTTAAGCAGTATATCTTTTATTTTTGACATAATGTATGAAAAAAAAATTTTAAATTGAAATGAAAATTATTATTCACAGGTAAAATATTAATTTACTTATTGTTAAAGGATGAAAAGCGTTGGAAAGGAGTTTGCCGTCAGGAGATGAGAATACGAAAGTATTATACCGAACCAAATCTTCGTACTTTATGAGAAGAACCTATTAGCTTTGAATGGGGAAATGATAATGATTCCGATATTCAGCTAATCATCATTTAGTCATTCTACCGAGCTGAGAAACTCTTATTGCTTCGATGTCAATGGAAATTGTGTAATTTAACTCTGTTTCGCATGATTTTCTTAGAAATGTACAAAATTTATTAAAATTTGAAAGATGCGCGACTTCGATATAGTTTTCGAAAAAATCCGAAATGTACATGCAAAAATTTACTTCATTGTCAGACATTTTACTCAAAGGTTCTTCGTTTTACTTTTTCTTTGTTTTAAAAATACTTCCGGTAGTAATGTTTTGTACGTTTTGTACTATAAACAGACAAGAAATAGTGAATTTTTCAAAAATCTTGGCCTTGAAGAGCAAATAATAATTAATAGAAAAAAAAATTGCTGAAATTTAGCCATGTATATCAGACAGATTATATAGTTTCGTTGAGAGAAAATAATTTTAATATCATGAAAAGTATCTTTTTGAAAGAGTACATCTTCTCTCTGCTTCTTACACATATTATTTTGGCAGAATGATAATAGTTGTATTAATTCATCTGAAAATAATAAAGATAGGGATCTAATTAGCCGGGTTGGGTTTTATAAACAACACTCGTATGACGAGAAATTTATATTTTAAAATGTATTTCCTGTCCGACTAAAAGGCTCTTAACCTAAAACACCTAAGACTTCACATGTTTGATTTCATTGGTAGAAAGAGATAGGTTGAATAATTAATTGATGAATAAGTTTAAAGAGATTTTAGGGAAAATTTATTTCATAGCAAAGAGAATAATATTTCGAGAAGAATATCGATATTTGTGAGATTTCGAGGAAATCTTCAACCCTGCAATTTTCATTCAAAGTTTGCTGTAATTATCAACCAGGAATAATGAAGTCATTAATATATATCACAATATAAACTGTATTTATTCTACATGACTGAAAAACGCACAGAAACGATTATCATTTCTCTTCTTAACTCGGAAAATTGATAATAATAATAATAGAAAGCATTAATCATACTATCACACTATATCTAACCGAAGTTAATTTGCGGTAAAAAAAGTATAAATAACACTATAAAATAAACGATTCAAATTTTCCACATTCCGGCGCAATAGGTTAATCCCACGTCCTCGTTTACGAACAACTGCCTTACAAAATATAGTGTGTACCGCATGGCTGTCGATTAACTAGGGTAAATTTCCCCCCTGTAACCAGATTGCATCTGGTATATGTATAATTTTTTTATAAGAAAATCTAATAGATTACCAAGGTATGTTTATTCTTTCTAGATTTTATTTGTGTTTTATTGACTCGAAGATGATTTACTTTTTCAAATTACTCTTGGGTATCTAACCCCGTTGGGTAGAATCATATTTATAAAAGGTACTTCATAAAGGTTTTTACGCATTATAATGTTGAATACGAGATAAAATCCGAATCTTAACTCTCAAAATTTCAAAAAACAGGTATTGAAAATGCAAAAGGTTCCTGAAACAATCAATTTCTCGAAAGAGGAGGAGAAGATACTAGAATTATGGAAAAAAATTGATGCATTCAATACATGTATTAAACAATCCAAAGGCAGACCAAGGTGAGAAAATCCTGAGAAGTCTATACCTTCCAACTTAATGATTAGATATGGAAGATATAGCTATTGCATATTTATATTATGATTTAACTGAAAGTATGATGCAACATTTTTTCCATTCCATAGTAATATTTGTTTCTAAGATTCACCTATAACTGAAGCTACAGATAAAATTTTGTATTAATTTGTTTTCATGTAGATATTTATTTCCTCCTCTATTTATTTCTTCTGCAGAAATGCTTAAAGCAACATAGAATTAGAATTTTCATTCTGCATATTTTATAACGCTAATGTTAAGATAGAACTAAAGTGGATTTTAATTTGAGACTACAGTTCTCGTTCATCTGCCACATTTTTATTTCCCCTTACTTCCTAGGTATTCTTTTTATGATGGTCCACCGTTTGCCACAGGACTTCCCCATTATGGTCATCTCTTAGCAGGTACCATTAAGGATATAGTTACAAGGTATGCTCATCAAAGAGGATTCTATGTTGAAAGACGATTTGGATGGGATTGTCATGGACTGCCTGTGGTAAGTACTGATTCAAGTTAGTTGATAACTGCTAAATAGAAGATATGGTGGTTCTTATATTAGTAATATTGAATAATATTTTATAGGAGTATGAAATTGACAAATCTTTAGGAATCAAAGGACCAGATGATGTAGCAAAAATGGGTATCAAGGCATACAATGATGAATGTCGTAAAATTGTGATGAGATATTCACATGAATGGGAAGTTATTGTTGGAAGGCTTGGAAGATGGATAGGTAACTGAAATATTATAAAAATAAAAAATATGAAGTATATCTATAACTGTTATTTGAGCAAATTGAAAATAATCTATTATTCTAATAATATTTTATACTAGATTTCAAGAATGATTACAAGACATTGTACCCATGGTTTATGGAGAGTGTGTGGTGGGTATTTAAAGAGCTATATAACAAAGGTTTGGTTTATAGAGGTGTGAAAGTGATGCCATATTCTACTGCCTGCAACACTCCATTATCAAATTTTGAGTCTGGACAAAATTACAAAGAGGTTGTTGATCCTGCAGGTAAACCCCTTTTATAAAAATTTTGATGTGAATCATGTTATTAGTTATTATTCAAGCAGCAACTTCAAAGTAGAAAGTCAATTTCAATTTTATATGATGAAAACAAATAACACTAAAAATATCATTCTTTAGTCTATATTAATTCTTGATGTATATTGGTTTGAAATTTAGTAAATTATTTTTTTTGATAATTATAGTGATAGTGAGCTTTCCTTTGGATGATGAACCAGATGTTTCCATGATTGCTTGGACAACAACCCCTTGGACCTTACCTAGTAACTTGGCTTTGTGTGTAAATCCTAATTTAGATTATGTCAAAGTCAAAGGTGAGTATATAATTCAGCTATAATGGAGTAACCCGTTTTTATTCTTTAATTATTTTTAAGTTATGTTATCTGAATGAATCTAATATTTACTATTTGCCTTTACTTAGACCACACAACAGGTCAAACTTATATAATGATGGAAGCACGAATAGAAAGCATGTACAAAACTGAAGATCAGTATACCATTCTTGATAAATTTAAAGGATCTGCATTGAAAGGAAGGAAATATGATCCTTTATTCCCTTACTTTTCTCATGTAAGTTTAGAAATTATCAAAAATTGCAAATTTTTGATTTTTGCCACAGTTACTTGCCAGGCTCCCTGTTAGAACCTGAGTACATTCTAAATTATAATTTTTAAATTTACTTTACTGCTATTTTCAAGGTGAAAGTAATATGTGGTGTGTTATTTCAAGTTCACTGAACCTATGAATTAAAATTCTTGATACATTGCCAAGTCACATTTTTATGTTATGATGAATTCATCTCCTCCACAATATGTGAAAATGAATGTAAAATTCATCATACTGTATTGAATTTTAATTTGTGGTTATTCTATGATTCAATATATTATGCAATGTTTCATTCCACTTGAATATAAGTACTTCAGTTGAAACATATGTATATTTTACAACTCATAACTGTCATGATACTAAGTATAGTCATCATTTTCAGTATGCATGTTTCTTATAAGTCATTCTTCTTTAAATAAAAGCAATGTTTCAGTTTTTTGTATTTCTTTTGGCCTGATCTCCTGCTCATCCTAAATATGGCCTTTACAAGTTAATTCTTAAAAAAGTAGTTATTTAATTACTCTGTTTTCTGGAAATACCCTAACTTTTTTAGATTATTTTGCAAGTTATTATCTTTTTTTATTTCATTCAGTAAGAAATTCATTATTGATATACGTTCTTCATTTTTCTTAGCTAAAAGCAAAAGGAGCTTTCAGTATTCTTAACGATGGTTATGTCACAGAAGAGTCTGGTACAGGTGTTGTCCACCAGGCTCCCTACTTTGGTGAAGATGATTACAGGGTATGCTTAAATGCTGGTGTTATCACAAGGGATCAGGATATGATATGTCCAGTTGATGCTAGTGGGAAGTTCATCGAACCGGTCACAGACTTTCTTGGACAATATGTTAAGGTAATTATATAAAAAATAATTAATGCTGTGATGTGTATGCTAAAAATAAACATCAGAATAATGATTTTAGTTGTTGCTGTGCTTAAGATGTTTAACTTAAATACATTATTTTTGTATTATGGATCATTATGTATTGTTTATTTGATACTTATTAAATTTTTTCTATTTTACTTCAATTTTATCTGAAATTTGGTTATATTGCATAGGATAAACTTTTTTAGTCATCACAAAATTCTGTAAAAATGATTTAATCAGGATTAATTTCAAAGGACATTGGTTTAAGAATTTTAAGGAAGTTAGTTTTTATATTAAAAAACAAGCCTATTTATTATTATTTTATTTTGAAGCCCATTGTACTTGTATTTCTTGCTTTAAGTTTAACCTTTTGTGAAATTATATTTTCTCTCAGTTCTGAAGAATTTTTCATTCTGTTTGACCATCATTTCCTTTTATAGCCCAAAATTCTCATCTTCTCCTCAACAAAGAATCAATTAAAAAATGTAATTTTGTAATGTGATTTTGTCGGACAACTTCATTTTTTATTTTTGTTTATTATCATTGAATAGACTCATGAATCACTGTGTGAGATTCTTATAAATCATCTATTAAAGCAGAATATATCTATATTTATTATTTATTAGAGTATTTATTTCAGTAATAGTTTTTTATTATTCTGCTTTTATTTTTATAAATTTTTTATATTATCCTAATAATAATTATAATATTATCACCTAATACTTAGCATTATAATATCTCCATTTGTAAAGAGTGGAATTACTGAAATTTTTTATGATATACATGGTCTGTCTAAAAAGTATGTATTCATCAACCATTCAATATGTATTTCAGGATGCTGATAAAAACATCATCAAGTTGCTTAAGAGTAAAAATCGTTTGGTGAATGCAAGCACTACGAAGCATAATTATCCTTTTTGCTGGAGATCTGAAACTCCACTCATTTATAGAGCTGTACCCTCTTGGTTCATAAGAGTGGAAACCATTGTAGAGGATTTGCTCTCAACTAATAAGCAGACATACTGGTGAGTAATTTTCAGTCAGTCTCAGAGAAAGTTAGTTAATTCACTGAATGTTGTAATAAGCTGCTTTACAAGAGATTCCCTTGTCTTTGTTATTTATGGTTTTATTCTCATCTTTCAATGTTGAAAGTGTATTAATTTTCCATGTTTGACCTTTCAACTTGCAGTGATGTAAAATGACTAAGGAAGAGAATTTGATTTTTTAAGGATATTCACTATTCACATACTAAGAGAGGGATTTAAATCCAAATAATTCTATAAAGAATTGTTAATTATCTATGTGAATGATGATTAACAACTTCAAAGAAATCTCATTCTATCAGATTAGAGTATAGAATGAGTTAGTTTCAATTCAATCTATGTTGATGAATATTTTCATAAAATAATATTTGAAATAAATGAACTCTTAGTTACTTCCAGGAAAACACTCGATTAAGAACGGAAGTTTTTTTAGTTACTAAATTTTCTTTATTTATTTTGTATGGATTCTCTCTATGAAGTTGAGCTTGAATGTATCCGTTATAATAATTTTTAATTTATGGCTTACAAGATATTTTGTAGAAAATGTTATGTATTCATGTTCATGTTTTTGAATGGTAAAAATAATTTTCAGGGTTCCTGACTTTGTGAAGGAAAAACGTTTTGGAAACTGGTTAAGAGAAGCTAGAGATTGGGCTGTGAGTCGAAATAGATACTGGGGAACTCCTATTCCTCTGTGGATTTCTGAAGATGGGCAAGAAGTTGTTTGCATAGGAAGTATTAAAGAATTAGAAGAGCTCTCTGGTACCAAAGTTACTGATCTCCACAGAGATAAGTGAGTACTCTTGTGTATGATTTTGTAAAGTAAATCATCATATAACCATAATTACTGTTTCATATGTAATATAAACATTAATCTAGAATTATGGGAGTGATGTAAACCATTGTCTTTTCATATTCTTTGGATCTCATTGCAAAATTGCTGTAATATAAATGTTTTTAACACAATTTTATATTTCATAGACTATTTATGAATTATTTTAATTTGGTTTTTGATATCTTAAAGATTATGGCTTTTCAAGAAGTTCCCATTAAATATTCAGCAGTTTTATAAAATTTGGTTTAACCATTTAATAAATCAAAACTCAAAAATAGTTCTGTATTTTATCGCTCAGTACTCTAGTGTGAGTATTGAAATATGGCTTGCTAGTCATTCAAGAATTTCATGAAGAACTAAAACAGAATTTTATAGTCTGGCTTATAATTTCCTTTATATTAGCTTTTAGTTATAATGAATGATCAACAAAAATAATCTCATCAGTAGCTGATAAGCAATTGAAACTTGTATTTTGAAATATTTTTATAATACATCTGTCATGAATATTGTTAATATTGTTGAATGAACATAATTTCACCGTTAATTCTGCATTATTGACAGCAAATTGAATAAATGGAAAATGAGGCTACAACATGGGCATAATGTTATGTTTATGAAAGAAAAATCAGTGTTCAAATTATAATAACTCATGAAAGTATTTTTATAATTTTGACCAAATTCTTGTTAGTGTGGATCACCTGACTATTCCATCCAAGAGACCAGGAATGCCTCCTCTTAAACGTGTGAATGAAGTATTTGATTGCTGGTTTGAATCTGGATCAATGCCTTATGCACAACAGCACTATCCATTTGAAAATAAGAAGGAGTTTGAGGAATCTTTCCCTGCAGATTTCATTGCCGAGGGTATTGACCAGACCAGGGGATGGTAAGTTTACCTTTCCTGGAAAAAGTTTGTAGTATCTAAACTGGTGCCAATGAAGTTCCCAAGCTGAATGATTGAAATTCTTCTTTCTTGTTTTTTTTTTAATTACAGCTTTTTTGTTAACGTAATTCTATTTGGAAAGTTTGGATTAACTATTACAGGATTCGCTGTTTGAAATTAGAAATGCTCTGAAATTGTTGCTTAAAACTTTGCATTATCTCATTCATATTGGGATTGATTAAGCAAAAGAAGAAACTTAGTTAAAGTAGTTGTTTTGATTACTGCCAAGAAAGTTAAATTTTCAGTTTGAAGCTCTTTTTCATGCTTTCTAGGTTGATTGTAAAATGATGCAGATATATTTAATTTTGTCTTGAAAGTGGAAATATATTTTACTTTAACATTGAGTTTTTGATCATTCCAAACTTTTTTATTCATGTTTATAGTAATCATCTTAATAAAATCAATCAAATTAATTGTCCCTTATTAATGATGTATACTTTTTTAGGTTTTATACTATCCTTGTGATATCTACTGCTCTCTTTAATAAGCCTCCCTTCAAGAACCTCATTGCCAATGGATTAGTCTTGGCTAATGATGGACAGAAGATGTCTAAGAGGAAGAAGAATTATCCTGATCCTATGGAGGTAACATTTTGAAGTTATTATCAATTTCATCTACAAGTTATATCACATACCATCCCCTAAAAATATAGAATCAAAAGTTATGCTCTTTGCAGACAATTGCAATTTATATAGGCATAGCAAGGAAGATGAGACTAAAAAATTTTGTCCTCTGAATCATTTGGTGGAATAATATTGTTTATATCTTAGATTTCAATTTTCATAAGATACATAACTGAAGTTTGTGAACATATTGTTCATTTTATTAATTATGTGCTGAAAGATTGTCATCTATAAAATGAGTTAATATTATTATTATTATTAAATATACAATTATATTCTTGAGACTCCCTGAAAGCTACTCTGCTGAATTAATTTTTTAGGTTATCAATAAATTTGGAAGCGATGCCCTTCGTCTGTATTTGATTAATTCACCTGTAGTCAGGGCTGACAACTTGCGGTTCAAGGAAGAAGGTGTGAGAGATGTGTTGAAAGATGTATTCCTTCCTTGGTTCAATGCATACAGATTCCTCATTCAAAATGTGGAAAGGTTTTGCAAGGTTTGTTGTTTTATTCTCTAATACCAAATATGCGTATTTTATATTCTAATTAGTATATAGTATTATATAACTGAATAGTAAGTATGTGGCAGCTCATTTTTGCATATCTTTAAAAATCAAATTAGGACATTATTGAAATCCATCCATGATTTGAAAAATGCAAAATTAATTAAGAATTTATTGGATTTTAATATTTAAAAACAATTTCATTCTCATACATATTGACTTACATGAAATCCTCAGTAAATGCTCTGTAACTCTAGGATATGTTAAAAATATATGAAAAGTGTATTTCTAAAGAAGTATTTATATTATAACAATCTGAAGTATGTATTTTTGTGCAATGATCATGCAATGATCAACATATTAGATTTTTTTTGTTAATAATGTTAAATTTATATTAAAATAAATTTTGATGAAGTAAATAGAAAAGTCAAAACTGACTGCCAAAATTTGCTCATAAACATTATAAAAAACTTGTTGTAAATTTTGGCTAAGAATTCAATGTTTTGAAACCCAAGTTTCATCTATAAATATGAAAATGATCTCTGAGTAAAGTAAATTACTGATAGGAATTATCAAAACTTTTTAAGTAAATATATTTTTCTTTATTTAAACTTCTGACTTTTTTATAATTTTTTTTCTAATTTTAGGAAGAAAGTGTCAAGTTTAAGTATGATGAGTCTTCAGTGAAGGTTTCAAAAAATACTATGGATAAGTGGATATTATCATTTACTCAAACACTGCTTCAATTTGTGAAGCAAGAAATGTCAGCATATCGCCTTTATACTGTTGTTCCCAAGCTTGTGAAATTCATTGATCATCTCACCAACTGGTATGTCAGGATGAATAGGAAGAGAATCAAGGTGTGTCTCAATTTTAGAGTTAAATATGCTTTCATGTAAAAATATAATTTTCATCGTGTTAATTTTTTGCAGTACTCAAATGCAGTTGATGTATATAATTTTTATTAATGCTCCAAATCATTCATTCCATTTATAAGAACATTCATTTTCATAATTTTTCCCTTATCTTATTCTGTCTATTTTTTTATATATATAGTAAATTTTAGTTAATATTTATAAATAGTAAACATTCTGTCTTAGGTTTGCACCAGAAGTGATACCTATTTTCTGCACTCAGAGTAAGATATCTATTTTAAAATTTTCATGAAGTTAAGAAAATTTTTGTTTGTATGATATAAATTTTGATGAAAATAGTAGCAGTAAAAAGTATCAGGAAAGTTTATTGTGAACATTGACAGTGTGAAAATGTTAATATATGTTGAGAGGAAACTTTAGTGACTAAATCAGTTGACTATTTAGATCAAGACCAACAGTCCTTCAAATAATGTTCTAGAGAGAGAAAATTAAGTTAAAAATTATTTTTCAGGGAGAAGGGGGATTTGAAGATTGTCTTGCTGCACTTGAGACTTTAACTTGTGTGCTCTACTCAATGATTAGGATCATGGCTCCATTCACACCATTTCTCACAGAGTATATGTTCCAGAATTTACGTCACCTAGTGGAAGGAGAAAAGAGTGAGAGTGTGCACTATGTCATGCTTCCTGAACCAAGGTTCTTATTGCCTTCTTTTATCTGTAACCCAATCTGCATCTTTCATGGTTCTTATTTAAACTTTTGTTTTTAAGGAATGAGCTGTCTAATTCAGAAATTGAGAGGTCTGTATCAAGTATGCAGTCAGTAGTAGAGCTGGGAAGAGTTATAAGAGATCGAAAAACCATTCCTATCAAGGTGAGTATCAGATGTCTTTTTTTCATTATTCTGAGTTTTTTGAGCATTTTTAAACAATACTCTAGATTAATCCTTAAGATACATAGAATCATGGTGCTTGCTCCTACTGCCACACACCAAAAGGTGGCTCACAAGTTATACTCATAGATATAGTTAAAATTTAGATCCAAATTTTAAAGGAGCTAATTTATCTTTTTTCTTTAAATTCATTAAAATATCATATTTAGTTCTTAATGTTTTTTTAATTTCAAAAATCAATCATGGAATCTTTTACTTTCATACCAACTTACCATGGTATTTTTCTACATTATTTTATTAGTATCCTCTGCCAGAAGTTGTGGTTATTCACAAAAGTGAAGAGTATTTGAAAGATGTAAAATCCTTGGAATCATATATACTAGAAGAATTGAATGTCAGGACCCTGACCGTAACTACTGACAAACACAAGTATGGTGTCTCTTTGCGAGCAGAACCTGATCACAAAACTTTGGGTGCCAGGCTGAAGGGAGAATTCAAAGCTGTTACTGCTGCTGTTAAGGTAAATATATATAACTTAAAGAACTCCTCATAATCATAATAGAATTATTTGACAGTTTGAGCTTTAATTTTTTTTGTAGATTTTTTGATAAATATTTTTGTAATTGAGATTATATTTTACCTTAATGAAATTGATATCACATTATTTATTTTGGAAGCTAATTTATCAGTTTTACTTTGTAACAAGGTTGGATTAGAAGTTAGAATATCTTCCTAAAAGTACACCTAAGTTTGTAGGGTGCTTATTTTTAATGTATAATATTAATATCAATATTCCTTTCTAGGAGCTAACAGATTCACAGCTTCATCAGTTTTTGTCTGATGGAAGCATTGAAGTTCTTGGTCATAAACTTGAAGGAAGTGACCTTCGCCTAATGTTCAACTTCACCGGAGAAGCAGCAAAGGAACTTGGGGAGAAGTATGAAGCTCATTCAGAGGGAGAAGTGAGAATTATCATTAAATCTTTTTTCACAATTTCTCTAAGGTTATCCATGCTTTATTGCACTATGACTTATATCTTCATTGGGTTGATTGGATGCATAATTTTAAATAAAAAATAAGCTGATCATGAATCTGAAATACAAAAATCTAAGAAGGGTTATTTGCATAGCAAAGGCTTGTTTTCTTTACTTTCTAATTTTGGTGAAGTGAAATGATCAATGCAACTATGACTACGTTAATTATTCTTAATGCAGAGCAATTTAGAATATACCCAAAGTTTTTTTTTAGCAATGAATGCATATTTTCACCAATTGACAATGGACATGGCAATAATTGCTCTCTAATTTTATGCTATGAAATACTAGTATAAGATAACATAACGAGTTGTTAGAGTGATCATATAATATTGAAAACTTACCTAAATTAGATGAGCTGTAATGTAAATGATCAAGGAAATAATTATGGAAATATATTACTTTTCACCTAGCTTTTTTAGAAAAGACAGAACTGGTTTGAAAGATTTTTCTCCATTGAAAGATCTGAATTCCTTAGGTTATTTCCAAGAAATATCATTATCTAAATATTTTGGTGTTTAATATTTTTTATTGATAATTTTACATTCTTATATTTTAATATATATTACAGCAAGTTATTTTTATCATAATTTTTATGTGTTATATTTTTTAATTATAGAATCTGAATATGCTTAAAACTTAAATGGAAGAATTAACTTTTAGATTTCACTGAATCTAGTGACAGATTAAAGGAGAATGGGATTTGGTTTAAATAATTCCTATGTGGAAATGAAATTGCTTTTACTTATTTATTTACTTATGTATTTACTTATTTATTTGGTTCCTTTTTTTGCAGCTTTTAGTTCTTTTGGATGTCACTCCTGATCAGACTATGCTAGATGAGGGTATTGCACGTGAAGTTATCAATAGAATTCAGAAACTGAGAAAGAAGGCCCAATTGGTACCACTGGATGAGGTAGATGTTTTCTATAAAGTAACTCCTGAAAATAGTACTCTGCAGAGCATCACAGTTTCTCACAAGGAATTCATTGAAAGCACTACCAAGACTCCAATGTATCATTTAGATGAATACAAATCTCAACATGTAATCATTGAAGAAAATGCAGTGGTAAGGTTACTCCTGTTATTGCAAGTTCATCATCCTGAAATCCTCTGAGTTATTTAGATGCAAATATTGTTTCTCTGTAACTGAATGTAATTATAGATGGTAGAGTAAACTTGGTAAATTATGATATAATATTTTTTGTAGTTGTAGTTCTTTCTATTTTATAAATAATTTTTTGTTGTTCTTGATAGATCAAAGGAGTTAACATCTATTTAAAGTTAACCAAAGGTTCTTCAGAAACTTCTCTTGTGAACAGAACTGGTGAGATTGGTGAGAAACCATCAGTGAGGTAAATCTTTGTGAGAGTGTATTAGACACATATTCGTCTTCTTCTTTTTTATTTTTACACATTTAAGAAATTGAGCAGTTATAAAATCATATTTCTTGTTCAAAATTAAAAATAATTTAGAATAGAATTCTTGTACAAATTTTGATGATACTTTATAAATTATTGATTCTATAGTAACTAATGACAGTCAACTTCATCATTATCATTGTAAATTTCACAGAAAATTGTCTATTTCAGTTATATAAATGTTAAACTATGTGATATATCTCCGAGGTTGGGAGTGAATGGAACTTATGGCACTATTCTCCTTGAAAATCCAGTAGGGAGCTATCCATTAACAGTAATTCAATTGAGGAAGGAAGTAAGTTAAATTTGCATTTCTTTTTTTTACAAAAAAATATTCTTTACAGTAATTCCCTTATGTTGGTGTCATGCTTTTAGTCTATTTTTACAAAATTTCTTATTGAGCAAATTCAAGGTAAAATAAATATATTAAGTGAAATAATCACCGTTAGATATAGCTTTCTGTTTCCTCAATGAGTTTTTTTCCTTACATCTTATGTTTTATTATCTTATAATTTATCTTTGTTTGACTATTTATAGTAATGAAAATGGACTTCTTTCTTTCAGATTGATAAGCTATTTGGAATTCATGGTTTATCCTATAGAATGTACCTATGCAGTAGCAAAAATTTACAGATTACTTCAGATATGGATATAAAGTCTCTTTCAGGGAAAACAATTTGTGTATATCCTCTGAAAGATGATCAAAGTGTTGCTTGCAATATCTCCAAAGAAGAAAGGAAGTTTAGGTGAGATAGGTGATATTTTATGCTAGAGCCAAGATAGTTCTGATTTTATATTTTTTGAACCCCTAGAAAAGACCTAGAAGCTTTGTATAGAGGTCTTGTTGTTTTTTTAGTATTTACTTTTGTTAATCAATAACTTATAACTTAAATTAGGATTTTAGGGTAATGAGGAGACTCATGAGTCTGTTCTTAAATCTAATCCTTCCTTAGAATGCAAGTGCATTCCAAGAGAATACCTTAATTATAAAAGACAATTATTAAGTTAAATATTATATAAATTAAGTTTTCACTCTCAAGGTAAAATTTTAAAATAATTTTTATATTTTTTGATAATTGTATTTTTGGTCAAAGACATTTTATGACCAAAACAGCTGGGTTTAATATATTTACTAGTTTTTACTGAATATAAAAAAATACAAGTTTATCATTTGCCAATTTTAGATTTGTGAATGTCAACTATAATGGAGAACATGGAACCATTCTTTTGGAG
The DNA here is from genome assembly GCA_020796165.1 of Pantala flavescens. NCBI lineage: Eukaryota > Metazoa > Arthropoda > Insecta > Odonata > Libellulidae > Pantala > Pantala flavescens. Next base: position 34,836,638 of record CM036881.1, on the reverse strand, counting down.
AACCCAGTGGGAGAGAGCAGATTGGATATAAGTCAGCTTTTATTAAGAGTTAAATTGCTTTATGATTTGGAATCTTCTACTATTAATTTATATTCATCAGAAGATTGTAGTAGTGCAGTGACAAGTGTCTCTGCAGCTGTGGAAGGAAGAACCTTGTATGTCAAATGTCAATGAGAAAGTATTTATGTTTATGGCAATGTTAATAAAGAGGTGATAAACAGTTTCATGGATAAGTGTTACTATTATTTAAAAAAACTTTTTATGAGCAAAAGTAAGTAATTGTATTGAAATGTTCCACTATTGATTTGGTCTCTTTAGGAGAATTCATTAATGTTCCGATATGGAGATTTATCTCATAATAGATAAATAAAATGAGATTTGTACATATAAGGTTTCAATGAAGCTGTGCAAGTAAGAACTTTGTCTGAAAAGTATTTAAGCAGGTTTTGTCTTTTCCATTATTGCTTATGCTTTACTTTCAATTCAAATTGCTGCATCATTGCATTGATGGTCTGTTGCTGCTGTTGGATAGATCCCTTTTGCGTATTTGTAAAAACGTGTTAAAATTCAGTCCTTCGGTAATAAAACTATCAGCTCATTAATGCAGCAACGACTGTGATGATGATAACTTTTAACTGAATTCATTCCCATCTTCATCTGCAGGGAAAATTTAGAATATGAAATACATATGGTCCAATGTGATGTTCAAATATTACTTTAAGGCCATAATCTTGTTATCTGTTGTTAATCAAACTTGCATTAATATAGATTTATTCCCATTTCAATTATTTTCGTTTATCGTGGAATAGAAGTGCTATATTTTGGAAAAGTTGATTTTTTTAGAAATGCTTGTAGCTATATTAAACATAGAACAGTCATGATATCTTGTGACCAAACAATCTATTTTTGTCAGTTGAATTAATTACTGGCTTATCAGCTTATAGTTGCTCTTTTTGATTCACTAGTGGTTCAAGTAAACAACGGTCTAATACAAACTACGTTTATCGAAAAATGTGAGTATGACCTTTTTAATGAAAGGCTAAAGGAATTCTTATTCTAATACTACACTGAAATGCTATTTTTGGATTCTCAGAGAACTTCTGACAATGAGTGAGCTGATATGGAATTAGTCACGATTTAATATTCCAGTTCACTGACGTTCAACCTATTATTAGCCAAAGCAGATTAAGCAAAAATGATAACGAGTAAGGCGACTTTAGGAAAGAAAAATATTCTGTCCACTAATATTCCTGCAAGGAGGATTCCTGAACTAGATCTGTCTGTATTCAGTCGCTAACCAAGTGATTTAGATATCCGCTGCTGGACTCATTGAAGAGTAATTTAAGGAGTTAAATAAAAAACCAGCCTTAGTTCTATAAAACCAATTGAAATTGTTCCTGTGTATATAATATTCAAATCTGAAAATAAGTAGTAAAATTTACCGAGAAAAACTGTAGCGGAAGATGAATTAGCATCGCAATTTTTTGATTGTTAACAGCCTAACACTATAGAATAATCATAGTACAGCAAGGTTTGCAAGATATTCTTCGGTCGACGGCTCATTGAATCTGATTCCTAACGAAACTAATATTTTTTCTTCCTTATCCATGGCGAAACGATAGATCGATATTCCGCGTAACAGTAGACGGCTTGAATGAGTCTTGCGCTTCTCGTGTTCAAGTCGGGTGAGATTAAGGTGCGAATGTAAATCCCGGCTCCTTAGCTATAGAAAGACATGTGAACTGCTTTTTCTCTACGTTAACCATCAGGTATATCTGTTTTGGTAAGTACTATTGCTCTCTAATGGTGAATTATTTAGAGTTGTCCTTCCGAGTTTAGGGACTTCCATAATGTCACTTGTTATTTAGCATGACATTCAGCATAAGATAGTACATTTTCTTTAAATTTTATTCGATGTAAATAACTTTAAGGTATCTTAGCGCTTTCAAATAAATTGCAAGACTTATTTTTGTGATCCTGTTCATTAGTAGTTGCCAGAATAAAATTAAAATAACTTTACTCTTTTCTATCACGTATGTCTTCATCATGAAGTGCCGAAATTTTTTGTTATTTTGACATTGTCAATTTAACAAACGAATATCAGGAAAATCTTTAACATTTCTTTTTTCTGGGTTTTCCTTAAAAAATTCAGGTTCTCATCTGTGACGTTTTAGCCTAACTTTTTCAAATTACTGGAGAATTTTAACCAAGATTACCGACTTTTTATAAATTGGCTCTCCACTACATTACCTGCGAGTCTGAGCATAATGTCGTCATATTAATAGGATTTATTCTAAGAAAAGTCCATCTATGAGTGTAAAATAATTATGCTTCACAGCGTGCACCGGAATAAATGCGAAAGACATAAGGAGAGTAAAGAGGGAGTTTTGAATGTGCATTACTCAAGGGAAAGAATGAATCGATCTAATTTAATTTTCATTGTTCATATTGGTTTGAATGATGCGCTATCTCAAGATTTTACTTTTAATACCGTAATTCTGTTAAGAAAGAAGTCGAATCTCAGAAACAAAACCTTTTTTGAGAAAAAATATTTTATTCTATGTAGGAAAATCAGTGTGATTCAATGTATACGGCATTATCAGATTTCGTAATCATTATTTTTTCTCCTGCCATCCATTAGAGCAGGGGACTTTCCAGCCTTACGGCCATTACTTACTCCAGTAAGTTCCGAGAGCCAAAACCATATTATCATTGTTTATCCAACTTATCACAAAAACAATAAGCCTACAACAATGTTACGAGTAGTTAGCCCATGACCATATCAATGTAGATGTCATATTAACAATTATTCAGCATAAAATTAGAAAACTTAAGTAAACTAAATTTAATTTGCTGTAAAAAATATGTTCTCTAAAAGGAGTTTTCAAGTAAGCTAGCTCTCCGGATGTGGCCCGAGGGCTGTAGTTTGGAGACCCCTGCATTAGAGGATAATTGTATGCAAGAATGCAATAGCAAAATGATTTGCAATCGAATGCGCTTTCATATGCAGTGACCAGTTAAATTAATACAGGGAATAAAATCGCAGATTAATTGAAAGATATTTATAGTATTATGCTTCGAATCATCTATTCTAAATCCATCTTATTCTGAGAATACTCCAATGAAGAATTTGACTTTCACTTACCATTACTGGATATAGGTCTCATTTTCTGTGATGCTATTATATAGAAACGCTCTACACTACCTGTACATCAAAATCTCGATGGAAAAGTCTCTTTGAGTACCTTCTGCTGAAAAATTATCAGAGCTATTAGAATTTTAGCCCTTAGTAAGTTAATTTCTAACAGTCTGTGAGAAATATAAGTTGTCTCTCTTAGACTGAATTACCTTAGGGGTAAATATCACAGGATAATAAATTTCTGAATTAAAAGCTCTGAAATTCATACTCTACGTCGATTTTAAATGCTAGATTATGTGGTCTTACATTCACTAATGTTCATATATCACCCACATATTTATAACAACACTTATAGGTCAGCACTTATAGACAGCTCAGTACTTTATTATTAATTTAAGTTGCTTTCTAGTAATAGCTTCCTCACGGATCATTTACTGTGTTTATGATATCCCAGAGGCATATAGGTTGCAGTCTTAATGGTAGATTAATTATCAAGTTAGCCAGCAATGCCTGTTGCTTTTCGAGAAACTATGTAAAATTATAAAGTGAAACATAATAAAAGATAATGCCAGCTTATTGTAATATGCAATATCTTCATATTTTGAGGAATTATATAGAATATTATGATGAATTTCACTGAAACTATTAACTATTATTTTAAAGGTATTCCAAGGTTTTAGCAGAAGTATGAACAGTCCTGGCTATATTCTAGCAATAGGAGCTAATCATACTAAGTTAACTGTTACCCTGTGTTAATGAAATCAAGTATTTAGCCTCATAATTTGCTGACCCTTATCACCATCTTAGTATTTCTTAAATGTAACTAATTGATAGCTTATTTGATATCTTGAATGCTCTATTAAAGCTGGTAAAATTATCTCCAAAGAAAATTTGATTTCTTCAATGCAGTTAAGGTACATCTTTATTATACCTGAACTACAATGACTGATACCTCCTCATTATATAAATTTCACTCTAAACCTCCAGGTTTATAACACTAATATCCCTTCACGTGGTCAACATTAACAATACATTATAACAATATTTTAACAAGGTATAATAATTTCATTACCTTATATTCATTGGAAATGATGTTAAATCAGTTATCTCACTACTGATTCTAGTTGTTATCTTTAGAAAGCTTTCTCATTACAGCACGACATTTCTTAGCTTTCTGGTGGACTTTAAGCAAGCATGGAAATTTGTATTCCCTTCCACATGCCTTGCATTTTGTTTCTCCTATTTTCTTTGGAAATAGGTGAACTTTCATGTGTGATCTCAACCTTCCTTTCCTCAGGAAACTTTTTCCACAAGTATCACAAATGAATTCTTTTTCTCTTGTGTGTATATTAATATGCTTTGTAAAATCTCCTTTGTTCTTAAAACATTGGGTGCAGAAAGTACACTCATAGGGCTTATTCTCAGCATGCCTCTCAAGATGAGATTTAAGGTTGCCTTTTCTTAAAAATTCTCGATTGCAGACTGGACATTTATGTAGTTTGAGTACAGCAGAGTGAGAAATATGGGACCTGAAAAATTGAAATGCATTATATTATCAGAGGATTGCCAATGGTAGAAAATATGAACATAACCAAGCTCGACAATATGAATAATGAATGAACACTGATTATCCCAAAAAACATGAATTTTAAAGAGAGAAATTAACAAAGAAATCAACTAGTGCACCAGAGAATATTTAATTTCATCTAAATTCAAAAAGTAAAGTAAACTAAAGTAAACTAAAGTAAATCACAACATTTTAAGCAATAACCTAATAAAAAATAAGGAAAAGTTAAAACTCTGGCTCATTAAATAGGCTTCATTTTCAATAAAGAAGTTAAATCCCAGTATGTTTAATTCAAACAAAAGATAAAACCTTGAATCTAAAGAAGAATTACAGAATGTCTTTTACCAGAAATTTGGGAAATACCAAAACTGTAGAGTACACTAGCATTTAAGACAAATCAGAATTACAATTACAGTTTTCATGGTTGATAACTTCACTGAAAAATGATTATTAACTGCATTTACACAATACAATAACTTAAAACAAAATAGAGCATCTAATCATAAAATTATTTATTTTAATAACTAATTAATTGTCTATGTAGAATATCTGTATTGAAGTAATAATAATTTAAGTATATAGTTATTACAAATTGCTCTTAACCAGTTGTATGGATGATTAAATTTTCAAAGCCGATGCAATAATAGATATTTGATTTTTAGCAAAGGCTATTTTTTAATCTTTCATAAGTTTCTAGTAATGCATTAAAATGTGGTATTCTTGTTAATTTAAAATAATAGTTTGTAAGGTTCAGATAGAATGACACTTTTAGATGTCTTGCCCAGATAAGTGGTTAATAATAGTTCAAAGTTTAAAGGAATATTTTTTCTTGTGCTCTAAAATATGGCTTCTTTATTGCAGACTTACTCTCTGTGCAGTGCTACGTTGGTACCTCTTCTGAAGGTCTTAGGACAGAGTCCACATGCAATAGGCTTCTCTCCAGTGTGTATCTGATAGTGAATCCGAAGCTGTCCTTTAAGACGGAACCTTTTCTCACAGACATCACAGGAATAGGGTTTTTCTCCTGTGTGAATTCTATTGTGCCGAACCCAATCAGATTTTGAAGAAAATCCGCGGCCGCAAGGTGAACACGAATAAGGGCGGTAGTCCGTGTGGGTATATTTGTGGAGGCGGTAACACGTATCCCTTGCAAAGGTCATTCCACAATCTTCACAAACAAAAGGCCGCTCTTTGGTATGTGCTGAACGTACATGCGCCTCAAGACCATTTTTCCTTGCAAAAGATTGATCACAAGTTGGGCATAAGAATCGAGGCAGTGGTGCTATGTGGATGAGCTGGTGCCTATTCCGATTTGCATGGTGAAAGAACATTCTAGGGCAGTAAGAACACTTGAAACGACCACTATTTGGATGCAGCTTTTGCCGGTGCAGGGCCAAGGCATAGGCACTTTCGTGTTTGATCTTGCAAATTGAGCACCAGTGTTTCGGTGTCTGAGTTACCTCCAGCTTCCTCCTCCTACATCTTGGCATCTCTTTGTTATCATCAGTCTGAAAAGTGATAATTTCCATTACTGAGAGACCAAGTTGTTCTCTTGAGTGACATCTGAAGCAACCTTATTTTGCAAATCAGAGCTATGAGTTCATCAGGAAGTGACAGTGGAGATGAAGATTATGTCCCATCTGAGGGCGAAGCTCCATCAGAAGTCGAATCAGAAGGAGAGGAGGAAGACTTTTGCAGCAAGGAAGAGGTAGAGGAGAAAGTCACAAAGGGAAGAAAGAAGGGCAAGAAGCGTGAACGATGTGTCAATGAACAGGAAGAATGTGAAGAGACAAAAAATGAGGATGAAAAGCCAGGAGATATTAAAAAAAAATCTGAGTCACTCTGGTCTGACTTTTTGAAGCAAGTTACCCCAAGTGACAATGAGGGCAGTTCTTCTGACAAACCTAAAAGTGAAGAAGAGAAACAGGTAGTGACTCAAGTATATGAATTTGCAGGAGAAAGAGTAACTGTAGAAAAAGAAATTGATTCAGTGGTAGAAACTAAAAAGATGAAGGTTTCTGTCAGCACAGAGGAGAAAAAAGAAGTAATTAAAGATGTAGAGGAAAGTGAAGGAACAAAAAAACTTGCAGTTAGAAAATCTGGATTAGGTATTTCTCCTGTAAGCCATGCTATATCTAAGCCAAAAATGGGTGGAAGCATTCTCAGCTCTGCTCTTGACAAGTTAGGAAAGAAAAATAAGCTCTCTACTTTGGAGAAGTCAAAGTTAGATTGGGAAAGCTATAAGAGTAAAGAAGGTATTAATGAAGAGATAAGTTCCTATAATAAGGGTAAAATGGGATTTTTAGAAAAGAGAGATTTCTTAGAAAGAACTGATTTGAAACAGTATGAACTTGAAAAGCAGTTGCGAAATTCACAAAGAAGCAAGCGATAAATGGAAGATTTGATCAAGTAACTTATTTCCTAATTTGTCAATTTAAATTGAAAACTTTCATTTTGCTTTTCTAGCTCAATCTGGATTTTTTATATACATACTGTAGTACTTAATACACATTCCTTCAAGAAGTAGAAGTTTATTCTGATTGTGAAATTTTCCATTTGATCTAATCAAATTCCCTCCAGGATTAAATTAAAGAAACCAACGCAAATTAGAATAATGGAAATTTTTCTGCCCTATCTAAATTTAACTTGTTTATTAGTAATTTAGTTTTGATTAGTAGTAGAGATTTTTTACTAATCTCTATGGTTGTATGATACATAGAATTCAAACTTTTATTCTTCAGATTCAATGACTTATACACACAGAAAGGACAATAGCCAGTATGAAATGGATGTTGTGTGTGTGTGGAATTAGTGTGAACAAGATAAGAGGCATATTAATTTCATAATTTGTAATCCTGGAATAATCATTTACTATAGATTGCTGGTAAAACTGTCAATATGATTTATCACAGCTAATATCTGACTGATAAAATCATAGAAGATAAAAAATTAATTTTTAAACCGTTGGTATCAAATTTCCTTTTTCTAACTCAAAGAGAAAAGGGAAATTATTTTATATGTACTTTATCATCTCCTTTACAATGCATACCACATACAATAATATTATGATTATCACTATTAATTAAATTATGAGATATGTCAATTTCATCATCCTTAAAATTAAGTATGTTTCTGGAAGAATGTAAGAAATTTAAATCATACATTTGATTAATGAAAAACATTTTCTGGGAGTATTCTTTCAGCATATCCTGTATTTCACATTCCAAATGTTACTATTTTCTTAGCAACATTTCTTTCAGGTATTACATATAGAGATTATTCTGTTCTTAACGGTAATTAGATCTTTATTTGGATAATATGTATAGGTGTTAATTTAGTGTTTTCTTTTCCTCTTGTGACTGAAATAAAAATTTTATTTAAGAAGAAAATTTGTTATTTTTGTAAATTACATTCTCACCTAAAAAAATTCAAATAAAAATAATTACAATTTAAATAATTCACATCTATCTCTTCTTTGGTAAACCATCTTGTATAGCATTTTTATATGTCCAATAATAATGTAGAAATTAATTAAATTTTAATCTTAGAAATAACTGATTCATCCTGGATAACAATGAAGAGAAGTCTTAGTAAATGTCCATAATAACCACAAAGTACAGAAATTTCTCTCGCTGTAGCTCTTTAGAATTAGAATATTATAGTTTGCAGGTACATCTTCCTCACTAGGTGAGAAAGTGATGAATGTCATGCTTGAAAATAATTTATATTTTTATGCAATCAAACAACTTATCATTGATAGATTTAGATTTTTTAAGTATGGTCTTAAATCACATAGGGTTTAATACTTAAAATGGATATATCCTATTTTTATTAAAGAAAATCGATGTTCTAAAAATCCAAGATGAGAGCTGTGGAATCAGTAATACATACATTTGAAATACCATATCCTGATAAAAATTTACTATCCTTTGTGAATAAACATGTCTTTCATTCTCAATATAACTCGTGAATCAGTTATTTAGTTATCTCGTAGTTTACTATCATGTTCTAAATGTTGTTTGCGTTTTACTCAGATGAATAGAAAGTATTGATTATTCTTGAAATTTCAATTCCTAAGGACTTAAGTTCTATTCTATCAAGCTTTAAGCGTCATTTATGTTTGCAAAATAAAAAAATTCTTAGAACTATAGGCAACCTATTCAAACTTAATGGAGATATTACTTGTCATGCCAGTTTTTGCTGTTACGAATAACGGAAAAAGTTTCCTATTATCCCACAAAGAACTTACATTAAATTTTTCATCCTCTTCGAGGCCATTAGTTTCTGTGAGAATATTGTCCTCCCAAGTGTAGGTAACCATTTCATTTATGTCTAAGACTTCTTCTTTAACAATAGAAAGATCTATGGTGTCTCCGTTAATACGGCATTCATTTTTAGAATCAGTTTTAGAGAAAAGTGATTGAGCTCCTTTTTTCGGTAGTTTGATTTTCTCATCGGATGTACTTTTATAGTTCTCTTTTCTTCTGACGCGAAGTTCCATCTTCTGAGAATCCATCGTCGTTGGATGCACTTTCGAGATCAGCTGAAATTTTCCAAACTTTGTTACTGAAAGGTTGTAAAGCATACTATTTTTCGTTTAAAAATAGCTGTTTACAATTAAAACCTATGATTGGAAACTAGAGAAAAAGGATTTCAGATAAAATTTACAAAGTACACTATAGTTTTCTGGTAATTTGAAAGAGGATAGTAACCCTCTACGTCTTGTTAGTTCTTTCTTAAAATAGAAAGATCAACAGGAATTTACGAAAAGGTAGCATTGCATTCACTTGCTAATATATTGTATGGATATTTATTTTCGCCTTTAACCTTTCATGTCGTAAGAACATAAACATGATTATTTTAAACTATTTTTTCAGAGAAAGGACAACTATGGGAGAAAATTCACTGAAAAAATAATTAGCAATAAAACATGAAATAACGTTGTAGAGCAACCGACCAGTATCTGGGTGATTCAGCTTCCTTTCCCAATAATTTAGTAATTTTTTCGAGTCCGATCCTCCAAGCAAATTATAGATTCAAATGCAAGAAACAGAGGAAATGAAAATTGAATAGAATAAACGTACATGGGACAGAATGATATTCACACTAAAATTATGATGATGACAACATAAATACTGGTATTTTAAACGAATGAGATGCTTAAATCACAAACAATAATAACAAACCTTAAATTTTGACCGAGAAGAGAAAAATTAAGGGCTGAGACATCCTTTAGTCTTTTCTTCGAATCTCTACAATTACTTCGAATAATTTAAGATATTTTCCACTGTTTAAAACAGGTTAAATACTGAAGTAAAGCATGCATTTCTTGTAAATAAACTTTTCTACATTATTGCGGCCTGTTCGAATCAAAAACACAGGGTTGCTAATATGCTTATGAGGCAATCAGCAGATAGCGGCGTTTTCTTGCAATCATACTGAGGATAAAAGACGAACGTATTATAGAATGTCAACATCACAGAGCGACTTCTCAACATGTGGGTAGCATCAATGTTTTAAGATGACTTAGAAAAGATTGAAACTTAGACAATGAAAAAGTCTATTTATGGAAGCAGTAATTATTCAGTTCTCTTACCTTGTAAACGTAGAAGTATCTGATATCGACCACTATCCAAGACTTCCTCCAACCTCTTTTATTTTCGATTAATTACATCGTTTACTCTAACGTCTACTCTAGTAATCCAGCAAAATGCCGAAGGAACAGTTCAGAGAGACTGATTGCATTCGGAAAATGTATGCGCAAATTCTTAATTTTTATAGTGTCCAAAAATATGTTCCGACAAGCTTACTAACTATAAAATACATATCTATTTCAGTTCCAATGTATCCTTCGGCTTGCAAAGCCCTCAAGAGATGCAACAGCAAGCCCACATTCATGTGGTTGCGAAGAGTTTATACAACCAAGATATACAAAGGACACCTATAACCTACGGAGTTTTGGATAGGAGGATGGTTAGTTTCTGAAATTTACTTTTTGAATCCATTTCTTAAGTATAGACTAAGGTTGTTTCTCGTAAATCATTTACAGGGAACTAGTCAGAAAAACTCCAACTGCATGACTTGTGGAAAAGGACTAAGCGATTGTGTTGGACATTTTGGTTATATAGATTTGGAATTACCTGTTTTTCACGTGGGTTATTTTCGTTCAGTCATTAATATTCTTCAAACAATATGCAAGGTATGACGTATGAAGTTTAAGATTTTAGACCAGAAAACTTGTATCTGCTTTTCAATTAGTGATATTATTTATTTATAACTTATTTTTTCAGTCCTGCTCGCATGTATTAGTGCCTCCTGCGGAAAAGAAAAATTTCAAAGCAAAGGTGAAAAATCCTGATATACCATACTTAACAAAGAAAGCTTTAAGAAAGAAAATTCAAGATCGTGCAAAGAAAATAAATATATGCCCGTATTGTAAAGCTCATAATGGCGTAATTAAAAAGTTTGGTATGCTGAAAATAGTGCATGAAAAATATCGCCATGTAAAAAAGGGTGACAGTATTATGAATGAAGTAATCTGTGAGTATGAATAATTGCAAGATTTTTTAAAATATTTATTAAGTATGTAAGTGATGATATTGGTATTGTCTAACGCTTGAGTGTAGGGCTTATGTTAAAATATATCTTTGCCCAGATTTGAAAGAATATTACTCAACTCTAGAATTATGTTGCTTATATTGTCATTGTTAACAAGTATTCATGTATTGTGTTTAAAAATTTGTATGTAATATTTTATTAAAAATCGTATATTTAATTCATTTTTTAAATGAAAAATTTTATTATTGCACATGTGATTTCAAGCCCCAATTTTTCTCAATTTTGACAGCTGAATTTTCTGAAGCAGTGGAAGCCAATCCTGAGGTTGAATCTGTTCTGGGTAATGCATCAGCTCATATCCTTAATCCATTAGAAGTGTTACACCTTTTGGAAAGAATACCAGATGAAGATGTTCCTCTACTACTCATGCATCCAGATAGTGGACGTCCTCAAGATCTAATTTTACAGAGATTACCTGTTCCACCTCTTTGCATCAGGCCTTCAGTAGTATCAGATGTCAAAATGGGCACGTAAGTCGTTCTACTGAAAGTTAAAATCAATAAAATCTTTTTGATTGTATTTATAATGATGATTATTTATAGCTTTTGTAATAGAGTTATTAAATACATTATTCTATAATCAAATTTTCTCTCTTTCATTGAACTTAAGAGTAAATGAGCTTGGAGCTCAGAGTTGTGGATATAAAATATTGTAATGATGAAATTTTCATGTTAATTAGCTAGCCATAATTCTTTTCAGTTTGAACTGATTGAATAAGGAATTATTTAATAAGCAGTAAATTTCATAACCTATTAATATTCTAGGGGAACAATAGTTTGAGAGTTTATTATCTTTAAATTGTTCTTATTAGTCTAGAAAAGTACTGTCATTAATTACAGTATAAGGTCCTATCAGCCAAAGGGTTGGTGTTCAATGCTATGCTATGAACCTTTCTTTAAAATTCCTTATCGTTAAAGAGTAAGTTGGCATAATAAATCCTTTCTAAGTCATCACATCAAAATTTAAGATTCATGATAAACAAAATGTTTGTAATCATTCTTGTATAGTTGATTATAAAATTGTTTTTATGTTGCAATAAGTGTTTGAAAGGGATATCTTAGATGTGTGGCGGGGGATCCAGAATTTTAGGATCTCAAAAATTGCATCTCAACTGCCTTCCTGGCTTTATTAATAACATTATTAATTTGTAAGTTTCGTCTTATTTTCTGAGCTGATTTTGTAAAATTAGGGAGAGAAAAAGGTTAATGGTACTAAATCTAGGTAGTATATTACTTATTTCTCTTTTGATTTATAATTAATGTGCATCTTAATATTTGTAGGAATGAAGATGACTTAACTATGAAGTTGACAGAAATTGTGTTCCTCAATGATGTTATAGTAAAGCACAGGCAGTCTGGAGCAAAAGTTCAGATGATTAATGAAGACTGGGATTTTCTTCAGCTTCAATGTGCCCTGTACATCAATAGTGAAACATCAGGCATACCATTAAGTATGCAGGTAATAAATTATAATGTTAGATATCCATGTCAAGGCATAGTTGTTTTCCTACTAATTTTTTTATGATTAAAATGTTGTAGTATAAAATCTATGGATTTTTAGCAAGGCTAGTATCATTGAGTCCAAATGCTTTCTAGTTTTTTTTGTCTATTTTCTACTTCTCTGTCTTATGTTCTTGGCTGATTTCATACTCAGGTAGCTTCCCTGTGTTTTTATCAATTGAGAGCACATGAGATCTATTTGTCTACTTAAAAATATACTTACATAGAAATGGTATCCATGCACAGTTCATTACTTTACTTTAACTGTAGGAGAAAGATAATCACCAAACATATAGAGATTCCTATAAATTTTACTTTTCTATATGACTTCATCAATTCCTCTTGTATCAGTTTCTTTAATTTGCCATCTTTAATGCCTTTCTTCATGAATTCTGGTTACATTTTGTATATTATTTTTTCTACTTGATATCTAAATGATGTACATAAGTTTTTATTTAATAATTTTATAACTGAATGTAGTTTTTGAGAAAAATATTTTTGTTAAAATTTCTTAAATATTTAATTGATACCTCATCAAGGGGCCTGGCACAATGAAATGGAGATTTTTGTACTAGCAGAAGATAATTCTTGGATTAAACATAGCTCATGTTTTTTTTTATTTTAGCCTCGAAAACCCAGTCGTGGGTTTGTACAACGTTTGAAAGGAAAGCAAGGTCGCTTCCGTGGAAATCTCTCTGGTAAAAGAGTAGATTTTTCAAGCAGAACTGTTATTTCACCTGACCCTAACCTAAGAATAGATCAGGTTTGTTTACAGCAAATTTTTTCATATTATTAAATTAATCAAAATTCATTTGTAGTGCATATGAAAATCTAATAATCATATTTTACCTCCCTATAGGTTGGGGTTCCTGTGCACATAGCCAAAATTTTAACTTATCCTCAGAAAGTAAATAAGGCAAACATTGAACTAATGAGGAAGTTGGTCATGAATGGAGTGGATGTTCATCCAGGGGCTAATTTTGTTGAAATACAAGGTACTGCTTTTAAGAAATTCCTCAAGTATGGTAACAGGAAAAAAATAGCTCAAGAGTTGAAGGTACTGTAATTGTTCATTGCAAAATGAGATACAGATGAGTTAACAATAATAAATCATAATCATGTGTTAACTTATTTCAGCCTGGTGATATAGTTGAGCGCCATTTAATGGATGATGATATTGTGCTGTTTAATAGGCAACCAAGTTTACATAAGTTGAGCATAATGTCTCATCGAGCAAAGGTTTTAGAGCACAGGACTTTTAGGTAAGTTTTTAACACTAAATAGAAAAGAAAGCTACTGATTTATTTCCTGCCAACCTATAAATTATTATTATTTTCTCCCTTAGGTTCAATGAATGTGTTTGCAATCCCTACAATGCAGACTTTGATGGAGATGAAATGAATCTACACCTTCCACAGACAGAAGAAGCCAGGGCAGAGGCACTTATTCTAATGGGGGTAAGATGATTTTTTGACTATCTCCATTATATTTTTAATTTACCCTTAAAAGGTGTTAAATATTTTGAAAATGTGTGTATAGTTTTATAAATTTGCTAATGTATGTACAATTTTATTATAATTACAGTTTTAATATTATATCCTAATATAATCATAATCAAAGAGAATGTTTTTATTCACAACATAGATATTAGTTTCCCAGGTTTTCATTATTAGCAAAGCGAGGATAAGGAAATAATTAGAAATCATGAAAAATAATTTCTTCATCCCTGACAATATTATTGGGGATTTTTATAATAGAATCTTCTATAATGGTTCTATACATATAGTTTCTCTTTTATTTTAAATAAGAGTATTATGGAAGATTTGATTAAGAAAATTTTTATTCTGTTTCACAAAAAGGGTGTTTTAACAAAGGTAGAAAATTATAAACTGATGTGCCTAACCTTGGTTTTATTGAAGAAAATGGAGAAAATGTTAACAGCTGTTAAAGAAAATGTTGGAATGAAAACTTTTTTACTACTGTTATATCAGTTATTCATAAATATGTTTATTGAATGTATATAATTTAGTGTTACCTTATGAACAAAAGAAAATTATTGGCCTAATCTCAGTATATTGCTAAATTAGAAACTTGTCATGTGTTTGCTAATATTGTCAAAAAGAAAATAATTATGATATAAACATATCAATGATCTGTTCATTGAAACTACAAAATATTATGTATATTTAAATTATGTGTACTAGATTAAAATAGAATAATAGAAAGGAAAGATTAAAAGAATATATATGAAGTCTTACATACACATACAAGCATGCATGCATAAACATATGTCATTAACAGTTATGAAATAATATTATAAATACTTTTTAATCTTTCCATTTATTTACTTAATTTAACCATTTCAGAATAAATCAAACATGGTTACTCCAAGAAATGGAGAGCTTTTGATTGCCCCTACTCAGGATTTTATTACTGGAGGCTATCTCCTCACTCAGAAAGATGTTTTCCTTGATAAGGGACAAGCATCTCAGCTTGCAGCCTCTTTACTTGCTGGAAATGATTCAGGCACTAGAATTGACTTGCCTCCTCCTGCAATTTGGAAGGTATGCGAACAAAACTAATTGTATTAATTCTTTAACTCTCTTCAACTTGCTTTCAATTTCAGTTCGTGACTTGTATATGCTCAATTCAGTCAATCTTTCTAGTCATTTATTGCTATGTTGTTCTGATGAACTTGATACTTTTTTGATAGAAAAATCATTAGTATAATTAGATATCTCATTATTTGAACTTCATTCAAATTCTTAGGAGGATGAATGATTTTTTCTAAGAGTATTTTGTCTTGAAAGTAATGAAAAATCATTTCTATATTTTTCTCCCTTCTAATGAACTATGTACACATTTCTTGTCAAATGCTGCTTAAAAATTAATCAGTCCAGATTCTAAAACAACTTCATTTAGTGTATTTTGGTATCTTGATTTACATTTAAGTGCTCTGCTATGACTACAATGTATACTGAGAATATTATTAATTTGAAGTATCATGATTCAGGGAGTTACTTTTAAGCATTATGTTTGGGCTTAATTTCTTTTGCCATTTTATTATATTTCTTTTCCTCTTTTCCGTCATATATTTTAGATGAATGTTAGAAATCCTTTGTAACTTGTCAAAACTAGTTTGTGTGAGATTGAAGCTATTCCTTTTTTATTTTGTGAACTCTTTGACTCATTTCTCCACATTTTCTGATTAATATCTTATGTTGCATATGTTTTATTAAAGAAATGACATTAAAGTAATTTTTTATCATCATCAATATCATTTTTGCTAGTCTTTTAACAGGTCTGTGATTTAATGCCTAACTGATCTCTTCATGTTTTTCTGCTATAATCATGAGATCCTGATAGAACCTTTTGTTTATCCTAAGATACTATCTCTTTCTTCATTAGAATGAGCCCTATCCAGTTTGCTTTTCTCCTTCATATTTTTTCTATTAGTTCCCTTTTTCTGCTATTCATTGTTATACCTCTTCATTACCATTCATCTGCACAATCTGTTTTTCATAGTGACCCGCAATTGTTAGAGCCAGCCCTGCATAGACCAATTCAGTATTTATGATAATAATGTTTTTTTCCTTATTCTGTCTCTCTCTACATACTCCCACTGGAACAAAGCGTAAATCAATGGGAGGGAATTTTATCGTTGTGATTATAAGTACTTATTCATCCGTCTAGTGATACTTGTTAACTTGTTTATAATAGTCTTCAACAGTAAATTTTTTTGGTGTAATTTTATAATCATGAATTCAGAAATAATAGTCATTTATACTTGAAAATTTTATAATTTGTATCTTCTTATGATTTTAAATGTGATCAAAATTTTCTTGTATAAGTACATATGTTTTATTCTTAGCCTGCTGCTCTTTGGACTGGAAAGCAGATATTCAGTTTAACCCTTCGGCCTAATTCTGATTGTCCTGTCAAGGCAAACTTAAGAACCAAAGGACGTGCATATACATACAATGAAGAGCTTTGCAAAAATGATTCTTGTAAGTTTTTAGAGTGAGTGAGCTTTGGTTGATCAATTGATTTTTGTTTTAACCAATAGTATTTATAATTTAAAACTTAACAATTGGCCTCCAAAAATTTGTGTTAGATAACCTCTCATTTGACCATCCATATTGACTATATACTTTATAAATATTCCTGAAAGAAGTTAACCTAAGAATTTTGAATAAAATAATTTAGAAATAAACTTCATCTTTTATAAAATATCTTCTTTAGATGTTGTCATCAGGAACTCAGTACTTCTTGCTGGTGCCATGGATAAGGCTACACTTGGCTCAGGCTCAAAAAGCAATATATATTATGTGTTGCTCAGAGACTGGGGAGAGGATGTTTCTGCCACTGCTATGTGGAGACTAGCACGCATGGCCTCTTATTTTCTGATGAACCGTGGATTCTCAATCGGCATTGGAGATGTTACTCCAAGTTTAGGATTGTTAAAGGCAAAACAAGAACTTCTTCATGCAGGGTGAGAGACTTTTGAACATCTTTCAATGATGTATGCTGTATTAGTTCTTTTCTAATGCAGAAAAATCTTTACCAATAAGTAAGGCTTAAAAGTATATTGGATGAGTGATCAGTTAAAATAAAATATTTGTTGAAATATACATAGTTTTTCACTTCTGAATTTAAAAATAGCATCTAAGGACTTAAATGATAAAAATCTGGATAACAGAAGTCCCATTAAATTAGGAAGGGAAGTAATTATACTGTAACAATTGTCAGCTGTTTTCACTTGGTGGAACAGAACTCTTCCTAAAGACTGTAATTTTGGTAATATTTATAAAGAGTGTGTGAATAGAGAACTGTAGTAAGAGATTTCTGAATTGTCAGTTTAATCTTGATGTTTATGTTTTATTTAGAGATGTTTATGACAAGTAATTTCTTAGTTTCTAGTCTTAATTTTCATTGTAAGAAGACTTAGTTCGCTCTTTCTTACCTTTCATATTAGTCATACCTTTCTTACATTTCATGTTTAATGGCAGAATATGTGGAAAGATCTGTTATTATGATATGTTTATATTTAATCTCAATATCATCCAGGTTCATAATTGTTAATCTCTGCAGTAAGTTGTATATGTGTAAGTGGTTCTATCTACCAATTTAAATTTGGTTTGTTTCATTGAATATATTATCTGCAGTTATATATTATGTTGTTTTAAATCCTGGGAACATTTTTATATTGCCTTAGTATTTTAATTCAACTCTCTTATTGCTCTATTAACCTTGAAAATGAATTATGTATTATTGTTTTCTTTTGACAGTTATACTCGCTGCGATGAAAATATCAAAGAACTAGAAAGTGGCAGACTTCAGACTCAGCCTGGATGCTCTGCGGAAGAGACGCTTGAAGCTCTTATTCTGAAGGAATTGTCTGTAATTCGAGATTTAGCTGGAAAATCTTGTCTGAAAGAGTTGCATCACAGTAATAGTGCCTTAATTATGGCCCTGAGTGGTTCTAAAGGTGAAAATGTACCAGCTTAGATTCTGATGAGTCAATTTTTGTTTGGGTAAAATGATGATTTCATTCATTCTTTTTAATTTTCAGGCTCCTTCATTAATATATCTCAAATGATTGCTTGTGTTGGTCAGCAAGCTATCAGTGGCAAACGAGTGCCTAATGGTTTTGAAGACAGGGCATTGCCTCACTTTGATAGGCATGGTAAGGCTATTTTTGAGCTTAATATCTATTAACCAATTCTAATTGTGTTTTTTAACCTCAAATCAAAGATAGGATTGATGAAAGTATACTAGCAGGAAATTGTTCTGTTGACTTGTGGCTGTATACTTGTATATAACCTTAATAATGAATAATGTTGTTATGTCTTGTCCAGGAAAACAAGAATAGAAAATTTTAGCAATGATATGAAGTTTTTAAGAACATTCTCTATAATAAATAAAGTTTCTAATAGTATCTAATAATCAAATTCCATGTAATTCCTTCATTTACCTTTGCATATAAGTATTACATTGCAAGAATTCATCCTCCTTTTAATAATCATCTAAATTATTTTTTTGTATCAAATTTGTTGAATTCTCTAAAATAGTGAATCATTTTGATTACTTATTCTTGAATATAATCTTAGTAATACTGTAAGAAAGATAAAATTTTGATTCTGAGTTTTATTTCATTCTTAAGTCTTTGAATGATTATCTCCTCATTAAAAAATTATATTGCTAACTAACATGTTTTATTTTTAGCCAAAATTCCTGCTGCGAAAGGTTTTGTGGAAAATAGTTTTTATTCTGGACTAACACCAACAGAATTTTTTTTCCATACCATGGGTGGAAGAGAGGGTCTCGTAGATACTGCTGTCAAAACAGCGGAAACTGGTTACATGCAGCGTAGATTAATAAAAGTTAGTAATTCTTACTGTGTCTTTAGAAATGTTTCTTTTGATTCTGTGTATTTTCCTTAGGATACTAAGGAAAAACCTTATAAAAATAATGTTGAGTTTTCAAATTTTTTTTTTATTTATTTCATTATTGTAGAATTTGATTTAAGAAGTCAGGAAAGTAATTTTTAGTTTTTGTTTCAGAGGAAACGTTCCAATATATTATTCATAATCATTTCATTTAACTTGAATACTTCTTTAGTTTACTAAGGTTCAAGTAACCTTTGTTGAACATGCAATTCGTTTTTTTCTGATTTCTTCTAAGTAGAAAAAGTTATGAAAGAAGGTGTATTCTATTATTCTTAATGATTAACTTTTTTCAGGCTTTGGAAGATCTTTGTGCAGAATATGATTGTACTGTTCGTAATTCTGTTGGGGAAGTAGTTCAGTTTGTATATGGTGGAGATGGGCTAGATCCAGCTTACATGGAAGGTAAACCACTGTTAATTGAATTATGACTCAGTCATTTTGTTATTTTCTATTATTGCTATTTACTAAACTTTGGTTATTAAAAGGTATCATCTCTTATTCCATTGATGTTTATGATACGCTATTTCAGTTGAGTATGTGATAACATGCGTATAAATAAATTTGATATACCTAATATTACATATAAATGCAGAAAAGCTCAATAATAAGAGTGTTATTCTAATATTTTTTATTATAAAAATGGTGTTTAATATGTTATAAATAAGACATGTTCAATGAAGTCCCTCAAAGAAAAAACTTTTATCACTGAAAAAAATTAAAAATTAATAGATAAAGTATTTAAGTATATTTAAGAATTGAGGACTCATTAAGTCTAATATTATATTTACTTAATAAAAGGCAAGGATCGTCCAGTAGACTTCATGAGAGTACTGGAACATGTAAAGGCAAAATCTCCATTCCATGAAGAAGTCCCATTGGATGGTGGTAGCATCATGCATTTGGCTAAGGAGGTAGTCAAATCTGAGCAGTTCAATGCTTGCAGCCAAGAATTCAAGGATGAATTAATGTATGACATAGCAATTTTTTTTCTAAATTGATGAAAAAGTCTTTTCATTTGAAAATGAGAATGCACAATCATAGAATTGAATCTATCATCATATTCAAGGGCAAGATGAAAAGTTCTTGTTTGTATATTCCTTCTTCATTTAAGGAAGTTCTTCTCATTTATTTTAGGCTTCTTACAATAAATGATAGATAGTTTGCTAAATGTCAAATCAATTTGATTTGTGGTTAAATGTAAATTAATAATTATGATTTGCTTTTGTGACTGGATATCTATCAAATTTGATTTAGTTCTTGGGTGTGATTGTAGACTCATTTTAAGGAATTTTCTCATTTTTGATCTTGCGAATGAATCTATAGTTTATAAATAAACCATTAAAAATCAACCTTTTAGATAAAACTTATTTTTTCATTTTCTTCCTAAACCCTAGAATATCTTGTTTTAAATTATTTTAGTGTTATTACAGTATGCTATAAATAATAACAATTTTTTCATTTAAAAGTTTGTGTAAAAATTCTGAAAAACTAGATAATTTTATAGTTATTTCTCACTAAGAGAGATGAATTAATATGGAGTTTTTTCTTTCAGCTCTTTCATGACATCATATGCATGTCGTGTTGAAAAGGTACACACTAAGTTTGGTTTGGATAAAAAGAAAAGCCTCAGTCCTGTTGAAAAACACCTTGAAAGATTGACATTTGGACAATTGGTGGAGTTTTTTGGTATTTGTCAGGAAAAATTCATGAGATCGAAAATTGAACCGGGTTTGTTCTATTCCTTTCTATTATTTTCTATCTTTGTAATTAAATCATTCATTAAAAATGCCTAAGCAAAACCAGTGTAAAATTTTGTGTTTCTTTTATAATATATTTAAAATGTTAATTCTAAAATGAGTATTTTTAGCTCTTGTGTCCCCATTATTTTTCTGTCTTTTTATGTACAGCCAAAAAATTTTAAGGAGTGGATATTATGCTAAATTATAAAAAATAATTTGAATATGCTTTTATGAAAGTTAGTTGTAAGTTATTTTATATTTTTATTATTATCCGTGGTACCTTAGTGGTCATTAGTTGTAGTAAATTGTATATTTCTTAATTATCACAAGTGGACATTTTTAAATAATTCCTAATTGATGAAAAAAGTCATAGGTATAAAGCAATAAAAGGACATGTCATGAAATTGCAAATGTTACTTTGTCGTGTCATACACTCATATAAATGTATTTTGTAAATTTTAAATTTGGTTTAAAATATTACCAATAGGTACGGCAGTTGGTGCTCTTGCTGCTCAGAGTATTGGTGAGCCAGGAACTCAAATGACCCTGAAAACTTTCCATTTTGCTGGTGTAGCTTCAATGAACATCACTCAAGGTGTGCCTAGGTTTGTATTTTGTATCTTTTCATTGTAATGATATTCTTTTATGATATTAAAGATAAACGAGTGCTTATTTCTGATTTTAGGATAAAAGAAATCATTAATGCCTCAAAAACTATAAGTACCCCAATAATTACTGCATTCTTGGAAAATGGAGTAAATCCTGAGTTTGCCCGTAGAGTTAAAGGAAGGATTGAAAAAACTACTTTAGGAGAAGTAAGTTATGTATTTCTATCCTTCATGATCATTGTTTTGTGGAATTTGATTCCTTAGAAAGGCAGTTATTTCTTAATATAAATTTTTAATATTTGTTAATTTTTTCAGGTCTGTGAATTCCTTGAAGAAGTTTATCTTCCAGATGATTGCTTTCTTTTGATAAAGCTGGATATAGATAGGATACGTTTATTGAAGTTGGAAGTGGACTCTGATTCAATTTGTTATTGGTAATTAGAGAAAACTTTTGCTAGTTTTTAAATATGTCTAAATAAAATATTTTTAAGTACCAGTATTCATTAAATTTTAATTAATAAACTTCAAGCTTGAGGTGTGATGATACTAAACCAGTCAGTCTTGATAAGAATTATTCCTGATATATTTCAACCATGTACTGTAATGAATTTTCAGTTATTTTTTGCTGATGATGATTGACTGAAGAGTTGTCTGGTTATTGTTAATTCAGGCAAAGAATTTCTTTGACTTGTATATCGAGTGATGAGTAAAAATTCAAAGACAGTTTTTTTATTATATATAATTTACTTAATGCCACTTTCTTATGTATTTGCCAGAGGTTCTTATTTTATAGAATTTAAACTTGAATTCACATATCCATTGAAAAACATAGTAATATTTTCAGGTATTAGACATTTTCTGCCAAAATAAAAATACTTAAGATTCAATTTACTGAAATGGAATTGTTCTGATTTGATATCTATCTCTTTGCAGCATTTGCACATCGCGGTTGAAAGTCAAACCAAACGATATTGAAAAAGTGTCTGATACAATTATCATCATTAGACCATCTCTCTATTCATCTCATAGTACTGCATACTCACTTCAGCATCTTAAAGATAATGTTCCTAATGTGGTGATCAAGGTGAGTGTGCACTCATGTTCCTTACCAAAAAATATTTACTTTTCAGTACTTTCCCACTAGTCAATAAGAGTTTATTTTTTAGGGTCTTCCTACTGTTAGTCGTGCTGTAATTCATAAAGATGAAAGTGTTGGGGATGTTCCTTATCATAAATTATTTGTTGAGGGAGGAAATCTTCGAGATGTACTTGCTACACCTGGAGTGTGGGGGAAGAAAACAACTTCAAACAATATATATGATGTTGCTGCAACTCTTGGCATTGAGGCTGCCAGGTAAGCACAATCTTTAAATTAAGCTTGTTGGTTGACAGAACTAGACACAGCGTTTCAAATGTACTGATAATGTTATATTTTTGTAGAAGATAATTTTTGAGAAATATAATTATGAAAAGTAATTTGAAAAATCTTGGTTGTAATTCTAGAATTTTACTTGAGTTTTAACACTACTCATGAATTGGTTCAAACATTCTTTCAAACCTTATCATTTTAATTAAATCATCAGATGTAATATATTTGCAGCTATAGGTTTATTTTCTCATAAATACTAATGTATTTCTTCGATGTCTGAGATCTATTTAAAAGAACACCGAAAATATTTCACAGATTCTTCTATCTTCATTATTTTGTAGATATTCTTGTATCTTATTTTTATTTATCATACTTTTCTAGTTATTTGAGACACCCCATTAATTAAAATTATAATGTAAATTATTTAATTAAATCATAAAGTTATGAGTGTTACTTTGGTAAAATAGTAATTTGACTAAGTATATAAACACTTATGATTCTCATTTTTTGCTTTAAATTTGTTTTGAAATAAAGAGCTTTCATGTGGATGCAATGAATTGATAAATATCAATCTTTTTCTTTTACGTTTCCATAATAATTTTCAGAGCCACCATCATAAATGAAATCAGGTATACTATGGAAAACCATGGCATGAGTATCGATTGCCGACATCTGACACTTGTGGCTGATCTTATGACCTGCAGAGGTGAAGTTTTGGGTATCACTAGACATGGTTTAGCAAAGATGAAGGAATCAGTTCTTATGCTGGCATCTGTAAGTAGAATTTTAATATTTTATCAGCTAATGAATATATGTATATATACGTATAAGTTAATAAATATATAATAAATGTATATAAAAATAATTTAATTGTACTCATCAGTCTTGTTACTATCTTAATGTTAATTAGACATACTGAAAAATTAAATTTATAATAGGCTGTAACAAAGTTTAAATTGGTTCTTGATACACAAAGCAGCTCAAATCAACTTAGGATTTTAATGTTTATTAATGAAGTATCTCT
Organism: Pantala flavescens; assembly: GCA_020796165.1. NCBI lineage: Eukaryota > Metazoa > Arthropoda > Insecta > Odonata > Libellulidae > Pantala > Pantala flavescens. The sequence goes on along the minus strand of CM036881.1, from coordinate 34,812,626 downwards.
TGAGAAGAATAAGGCCTAAAAACCTATGTCATCCAATATTTAAGGTTAAAACTCATTAATTCCCATGATTTGTCTTACATACTTTAATCTGCTTATGTTCACTTTTATAATATTATAATAATTTACTAATAATTATAATAATTTCACTGAAATTAGGTATTCTATTCATGGAGTCAGCTGTGGTAAAGTTGTACAGTAACATGTAGTAATGCATTTTTATTTTCATTATTTTCAATAAAATGTGTGAATAAAAAAAATACACTGAACAAAGTGATTCATGTTTTTATGAACTTAAAAAGTGATTCCCAAAATTATTACCTTATTGAATATTGACTTGCTTATTGAATTAAAATATGTCCATATGTCCATAACTTCTTCACTTCTGTATAACCTTTATATTGAAGTCTCAAAAATTCATTGAGGTAAGATATTTCTTTGTTTCCATAATATTGTATTTTTTAAAATGGGTATTGACACTATAATCTGCCTTGTCTCCATGAGAACAGATTTGATTTAATATTAACCTACCATGTAGAGCATAACTGCTTTCCTCCTCAGACATAACAGAGGGAAATTGATGGAACATGGTCGTGTGATGATTGGTATACTTGCTAAGTTAGAGGGGGCATAGATTCGTATCCCAATAATGTTACTTTTCTTACATCTGTATAATCTTTGTCTTGAAGTTGTACAAATTCATCTAGCTATCTGCTCTTTTACTTAATCCTATAATATCTGTATTATGACTGAGAATTTCTTTTTTAAAGTTTAAATTTTTGATTTACTACTTGAAAAATTCCAATTCTACACCGGAAGTACAATTTTATTTAAGCTTTCATTCACTATAATCCTATACTTAGATTATAGACCAAGTGGGAGAGAAAACTAATTTTTCATTTATGTCATTTTTAAGGTTTAATTTGTTTTTCCCTGGATTTTAAAAATAAATTTAAAAAAGTTTGATAGGATTCTCTCTTTTAACTTCTTTGTATTCTCATACAGATATATTGTGAGATTAATGTAAATTATGAACAGAATTGTTTTTTTATTTTAAAATTATCTATTAATTTTATTCATCAATGAAATTTTTATTATTAACTAACCTGTAATTCATTAAATTTCAGTTTGAAAAAACATCTGATCACCTGTTTGATGCTGCTTATTATGGGCAAAAGGATGCAATCACAGGAGTCAGTGAGTGCATCATAATGGGTATACCAATGAATGTTGGTACTGGCATCTTCAAGTTGCTTCAAAAATATCCTTTTCTATCTCTTTTATGTCAGTTAAAGGTATTTTATATAGGTATAGACATATGTAATATATAAAGCATCATCATCAGCCGATGTCAATCCGACATCAAATGTAGGCCTCCCCTTTTCCATTTCCTTCTATCACGAGCCTCTCTTTGCCATCCCAAAGGGAAGAAAAGAAGGTGTGTAGTAGTGGTAAGTGAAAAGTAAAGTAGCCCTACTCAATAATTAATAGAAATTTCAAACAAATAGTAAGTACTGAGGTCAATAGGAGGTTAAATGAAAATTAAATTTCATACTCTCAGGATCAGTTTAGGAAATCTGTATCATGATTTAGGAAATCTCTATTGCAGTCATCCAACAGTTGTTGTTTCTTCTTGCCACATTTCCTGTCCATCTCCAGTTTAAGGACTTTATCTTCTCTATTATATCTGTAACCCCTGTGATCTTCCTCACACTAGTATTATACTTCCTGCTTTTCTTGTGATCACAAGCATGCAGTGCTCCATACTTATTTGTGTGGTCTGAAGCCCCTGAGTTGCTGCTGAATTCAGAACCTTCAGAAAAAAAAGAATGTTCCACTACCGTTTTTGAGACAGAAAGAAAAACTTGATTGAAGACCTTGTTTTTACTTCCATTGGTATTGTTGACTTGAGGATGTATAAGTTTGGTCCAAAGGCACTCAAACCCAGTTTTATTCTTAGGTTAACTTTGTTTATTCCATTCTTCTCCCCTGTTGTCACAAGTTTTCCGAGGTACATGAGTTCCTAGCATACTTTAAGGGGGATTTATTCAAGTTTTATTGCCACCTGCTTCAAAAAGAAATTATGTATTACTTTAGCTTGGCTGAATTTCACCTTTAATTGTATCTTCTGTCCTGTCATATTTAGTTCTTGATGCCAATTCTTCTCCATTGGTGGCAAAAAGGATTATATAATCTGCAAATTTCAGGCTGAATAGATGAAAGCATTGTCTTCAATATCTGCCTATTACCATTTTGAAAGTTGTGTACATAACTTGGAGGATACTGACAGGGTAATATTTCTTCAAATCTTCCTTGCTTCCATTTTTGTTTAGAAGACAGTAATTGCATGCTTCCAATTCGTTGGTATTTTCCCAAGTTGAATGCATTCAGTAAATGCTTTTGCTAAAATGGGAGCAATTTCTGTCTCCACAAGTTTAAAATATTCCACCAATACTTCATCTGTTCCGCTTATTGTTTTGTTAATTATCCTATTATTTGCTGCAGTTACTTCTTCTGGCAGGATTCCTTATATTCCTTGAAATCTTGGTTATCTTCTCCCAATTCTGCTTTCACTATTTGGCCAGAGATATATTGTTGAAACCTTCTTAGCATGGTTAAAGCTGAGCTATACTTTGCCTCCAACCTCTGTAACCCTATACTCTGTTGAGGCAATGAACTGTGGCAGTTTGAGGAGAAGATATATATATATATATATCTTGATATATATTATATCTTAATCTTATATTATATTCTTAATCTTATATTATATCTCTTAATATATATATATATATGTATTATCAATTCTTGAGTCAGATCATTCTATCTGTCTTAATGTATGTAAGAAACAACAATCGTTGGACTTCAGCAGTACTCAAATGGATACCAAGATGTGAAGAGATCAAGAAGAAGACCAAATTACTAATTGAACAGAGATATCATCAAATACCTAGGAGTAAGATGTCAAAAAGTGGCTCAAAAAAGAGAGAATTGGAAAAGGTTTGGGGAGGCCAACATCCAATGTTGAATACAGCAGATTATGATGATATATTAAAAATTATTTATGATATGCAGATAATTAGTAATTAATTTAGACAATTTAATAATATTGCATGAATTGGCCATAATTATTCATAAGTTCTTGATAATGATACAGATTTCCTAAATCTGATCCTGAGTATGTGAAAATTAATTTTCATTTGACCTCAATACTAACTTTTTGTTTGAAATTTCTATAAATTATTGAATTCCCTACTTTACTTTTCACTTATCACTACTACACACCTTCTTTTCTTCTCTTTGAATAAATAAGATTAATTAATTAATCTCACTCACTTTGTCCTGAATCTGGTCAACTTGATTCTAAATTAAGCTTTAAACTATGATAATGCTCAAATAAAATTCTTGAACTCTAAGCCTATTTTAAAAGTTAGCTCAAATTTAAAACTGTTTTTCTTAAGATAATGGACAATTTTTTTTTATTGTGGTTCTAAATTTCTAATATGAAAATATATATTTATTTGCTCTTGCAACGTACCATTCTTTGAAAGGAATATTGCTAGTAGTATGAACTGATGAGTATTGTACGGAGGACCTTGGAACAGTAAAAGTAGAAAATAACCACTTTAGAGAAGTTTTAAAATAATAATGCCAAACTTGAACTTGGAATGGATGTGGCATGGTGGTGTAGAGGTCAGCATACCTGTCTGGCAAGTGGGAGACCTGGGTTCAGACGTAGCGATATAGATAATTGTGACATGAGTCCCAGTCATGTTGCTATTTTTCACTTTATTTTATGAGTTATGATATTCTAAAAATAGAATATTGTTGTTTATAATATGGAAACATAGGCTGCTAAATATTGTAAGGGGATTAAGTAAGGTGAAAGGAAAGTTTATACATGAAATTTTGGAGCAATTTAAGAGCATTTTTTTTGAATAACAGTAATCATACAAAATGTTTTATAAAAAAATAATTTTATTTCCTGGAAACCTATTTTTTAACTTTAAATATGATTTTTATGAATCTTATGATCACATCAAGATTATCCTAGAAGGTCCAAAGTACTATTAACCTTGTTTTAGTTTTTTCTAACCTCTTTATTTAACATTTTTGACAGCCAAATTCATTATATGGGGAATTAGAATAAACTACTCTCTCTCTCTCCTTGGACATCCAATCTCTAGCCTTAATTAAAAGGATTTCATTTCATTGGTACATTCCAAGGTCCAAGATAGGACATTTTATCCACAAATATGTATTCTGTGGAATAAAATGAACCATTCTTGCTATATTTAAAAACTCGTATTAGTGTTGGTACGTGAATTTTTTCTTTGTAGAAATTTATGAGTTCAGGTGTTTAGTTTTACTTTTTTCCTTAACATAATCTACAGCTGAGAAGACTGTTAACCCGCCAATGGCTCCCCTTATTTTTGACTGCCCAGAATATCACATTCCAGCTGGAAAATAAGCTTTATCAATAAACCTTTGTAATAATAAAAGGTTTCATTTTATTTGTACATTTATAGCTCATATCTGATTTTCAAAAGTAATTATTTATCAATTTTCCTATTTGAATATGTAAATATAAGAATAACATTTATTATATTAATTTATAAGGAAACATAATTTTGATGGAGTTAACCCTGAAAAGCTTTTCTACATTTTTAAAGGTGTTTTATTTGATTTTTGATATTGTTTCCATGCTAATTGACAATCTAACATTATAATTATTCAGCATAATTTTTTCACTCATTCACATCCAAAAGTAATGTAGGAATTCTCAAAGAGTTGAGTTTTTTATAACAATTGTTTTGATATTCTATTTTTGTAAACATTACATGGACTCTGAATAACTCAAATTAAAGGTAAAAAATAACATTTCCTGTTATGAATGATCTTACAAAAATATTATTACTTTTTAATTTAGAGCCCATAAACAGAAAATCACTTTGAGACCTTGTATTTGGAGCAGATTTGCTCCTAAAAAGCTGCCAGTATCTTTAGTATTTATCATATTTCAATTTACCAACCACTAATAAACAGCCAAACTATATATATATGTCATTTTCATCACTACCACACTTTTTCAATATATTTCCATTAAGGTTTGAATGCAAAAAGGTTTGGATTTTTTGGAGGTATTAGATTAATAAAAGACAATAGCATTTTATAAACATTTATGGCAGCAAAAAATAGGTAAATACACATCACAGAGATCAACAGTAAACCTGATTAATCCAAATAAAAAATTTTGTACATTGATAGTTTGCTCTCAACATTCATTCAAATATTCTCTCCTTCATCAAATTTAATCTTTCAGAGCAATACCTTCTTTTTCAAAAAATTATTGCATACCTAGAATAGATTCACAGCAAAAATACCTTGTTTTGAAATTTTGGCAGTTCCTTAATTCGCATATAAATGCTTCAGAGATCACATTAATTGCACTAACATACATTTCTAGTATCAAAAATCAATCACAAAACTTGGGGGAATCTACATTCTTCTAACTATCTCACGTGGCTGCTCCACACTTTGAATTTGATTATTTGCTTATTTAAGGCAGTAAGAATCACAAGTCAAAAGCGATCACATTTGAACCTTATAAAATACTGTACACTGAATACACAATAAAAGAACGTTTTGATGTATAGCACAAAATTGGCAGTATCTTTAATCATTAATCAGTAAACATTGACTATATCGAGTATAAAAAGATATCATATCTTCAATACAAAGTTAATGTGATACAAACTTTAAAATAAAAAAATAAAAATATATTTTCCATACACTGAAGTATGGTTTGGTAAAGTGTGAAGACAACCATACCAAAATGCTTTCAAGATTGAGCTTTATAACGACCAAACTTGTCATTATACAAATAGATAGTTTGGCAAGATCCAATGACGATAAATCACAAAATAATTCATAACTATTTTAGTAAATACAGAAAATATTAAATTATATGAATATAAACAATAACATTCCTAACAATATTTAATGCATAATCACCAACAACAACATCACAAGGAAGTCAATATAACCTGTGGCTAAGCACCCTGGGGGATGGGATAATGCTACATAAAAGGCTACTGAACTTAAAGTGATATGTTTTGTTTGTTTTCTTTAGGGCACAGGCAGAAAATAACAGGAAAATGATAGAGGTTGCAATTTACCTCCATCTTGTGCATCAGCACTATCATTAAGGTAACAAAAAATGATGGCACATATTTGTACACAATTTCAAGAACTTTGTTCTTCACTCATAGCTACCTCATTCTTTTTAGGAGTTAAATACAATTCTCTTGTGAGCATACAGACAAATGAAGGAATCTGCTTCTTTTCATCAAATTCAGGATATGTATCATTGAAAGATTGGTATTGAAAAGCAACTTTTGCATGAACTCGAACCATAATTTTCAAGAGATCCTTTCCTTCAGGTACAAGCCGTCTCAGTTCTTCACACAAGCTCTGAACAAACCATGTTCCATTTTCTGGGTTCCTCCATGAATAATAACCTGAAAATTCATTTCATTGCATCTGTGAAATCTGTAAAACTCTTAAATTTATTTCTTAGTTTCTATATCTAAGAAAATTTCATAGCTTAGCCCTTGACAAACTGATCTGAAAAAGAACTCAAACTTACCATCCACTGTACTATAACAAATTAAAAAGTCTGCTTTGTTTGGAATCTTATAGCTCATAGCTCCAGCATCTGTCTCTGTTCTTCTGAGGGTTACACCAGAGTCTACTTTTTCACCACGACATGCCTAAAATAGGATACACTCAATACCTTAGAAAAGTAAAATTACATTTTATATTGAATTATACACCAGAACTTGATAGAAATTCCAAATACAAACAATAATGGAATTTTAATAAATAATTATTTATTCTAAAAATCTGTAATCAGATGTATTAACAAAATATGTGATCTCAGAATATATGAGAGAGAGGATTATTCAAAGAAATTATTTGTAATCAAGATGAAGTTTTCTTATAATGTAAGTATATAACATAATAAAAGTGCAGCTAGAATTAGCGGCTACCTGACAGAAAACCCTATTAATAAACTTCCTTCATGACATTCATGAGGAAAACACTAGATCTTTCCGTAATAAAGATATACACTAAAAGGCACAGCGACATTATTCAAAAACTTAGGGTAACTCACTTGAATGAAAAAGAGCTTTGGTTTTCCAGCCAATGTTTGACACTGAGATGCAGTAAATGGAGTCCAAAGAATATCTGTAGGGTAGAGGACATCCTTTGCATACAGGTAACCTCGTTCATTGCCATGAGTAAGAACAGCTATTGCCAAGCAGTCAGCATCTGAATGATCTTCTTCGGCAACTGGTAATAAGAATTAATCATATAATTCAGAATCATTTAATATCTTTTCTTCAAAGACAAATCATTAAGAAAAATTAAATAAATAAGAAAAATTGGCCATCCTAAATTAGATAGTATGAATTTTTAGGCTGATTCCAGCCAAGTCTTGAAATTTAATTAAAATTCCATTTCATGAATCATATTCATCATTCCATTTCATGAATCATATTCATCATTCCATTTCATCAATTATATGAAATAGTTATTTGATACACTTAATTTTAAGCTCTAAAATTACTGTTTTAAAACATTTTAAGTTAATAATATGCCTTAGTTTATTAATATTAAAAGGGTTTGGAGTAATAACATACGTTTATTTATGTAACTTTTGATTTTGTCATAAGGCCAGTTGTTGCATACTACTGTCTCAAATCCCAAAAATTCAGCAGTAGTTTTTAAAACTTCCACATCCACTGTTGATCCTGGACGACTCAAATTCTCAACATCAAATGTGTCATGATTCAAAATAACGAAGTACCCACGTCTTGGATGGTTCATATTGTAAGTTTCTGACTCTAGATCAACAACCATTCTGGCTATCACTGAGTTTTTTACCTTATCTGAGCTGAAATTTGAGTTATAATTGATTATAAAAACAAATTTTCAGTAAAATATAATCCATTATAATAAGACAACACGATACTTACCATAATTCAATTTCATTTTCATTACTTGAAAAACTTGTGGGCTTTGCATCTGTAACGGTATTTACTTTGAAGTTGGACTCCATTCCTCCAAAAAATGAATTTGATTTCTTGATGACATTTGTCCCATCAACTGTTGGAAGAGTTCCAACATAAGTAGGAGTTGCTGGAGGCCCTTCACAGCACGAAGTGCTACGTCTTCTTCCTTGACTGTCTATGACATCTGGGACCCTCCTTCTGCCTCCTATTGCACCTGTGGACATTCTGCCTATACTATTACGATCTGCCAATGATGTTGGAACAGAATTATCTGGAGTAGGCGGTGGTGTTGCTGGAACACTAGGTATATTGATGTTGGATGTCATTCTGATATGTTTTTCATTTGAGCAGCTTATGGATAGCTGGAAGATAAAAATCCTTTATGACAGAAAACAAGGAATTGAGAACATGAACCTAAGGTAGTTGTATTAAATTTAATTTATCGGTGACCTTTTGGTTCAATTTTCTTTGGCATTATATTTTAACTAAAACTAATTTTGCAACAAGTATGTCCGTTTCCATTGATTGGTGAGGAAACAATATATGAAAAGGTAGCTCTTTTTTAGTTTAAATTACATCGTTCATTAATTGAAAAGACTGTTAAATTGACAAGTGGATCGTGATTCACACTCATTCATTCTCAATATGTGACGTGAATTTAAATTACATCAAAATAACCTACCGATAACTCGCATACAGTTTTGATTAAAAAGTGACAATCGAGAGCTTATTTACATAAATTGGCAGACAACTTCATAGAAAACTACCGTCAAAATTAAGCAAAGCGGAATTGTTATAAAACACTATTTCAGATACATCCAAGACTTCGAACATGCATGAAAGCAAATGATCCATAACAGCTAGTGAATTTTGATGATCACTTACGATTATAGATGAACATAGTTAAAGAATCTATAAAACATCCTGAATAATTCACTATAAAAATTGTACATCTACCTGAGAGTCAATCTAAAAGTTTGATGAATGCGCAATTGTAATAGAACATTAAGTAAATCAAAAATGATAAGATATCCTGAGATTTTGTTAAATTAAAGTCGAATAGATTGAGTCCAACGGGAAAATCTCAGATATCTAAGTTAATCTAATCCCTATTTTTAAATCTAAAGATAAAAGATAAGGAAGATCACTCGTCATTCATGGAACCCTTTGTGATATGTTTAATACTCATTAAATAATTTAAAATATATGGATATTTATATTCCTACATTTTACATGAGAATTAAAGTAACATATGTGGTTACTTAAGATATAAATAAGTAAACTTTTAATTCATTAAAAAGGACGAATAGTAACTTTGTTGAATAAAACGAATCTATCATAGCTCGATAATTAAAGTTAAATAATAAATTAGTGATCAAAAGCAAAATATATGAATAAATCGTCAACAGAAGCTAAATTAATGCAATCATCAAACATACGTGACAATGCTTCGTCATTTTAAGTTTGTAAACAACGCAAAAAGAGTAGTAGAAATAGACGTTCAAATAATTTTTTCGCTATGGAGCAAATTACAAAGGATAATTAGTTCCCGATATAACACTTACTTCCTGCATCATAAAAATGACGTAAAACAATAAGAAAGAAAGGTGAACTCAAAAGTGAAATACTCAAGTGGTCATCTACCTGATTCATGTCCCCTTGAATATCCCTCTGCTGACTCATGTCTTACCATAACTTCACCAGCAAATAGACTAATTTAACCACTATCGGCAGCAAAGCTTAAGTAAAACGGCATCTGAAGCCCCAAAGTCAGATAACAAAATTATCAAAAAATCACAGATTGACAGTCAATGATAACATTAACGGTAAGAAGCTAAACTGCGTTCATCGTCGCTTCACGCGTTTTGACGCGATTGTGATGAACCGGATGGAAGGGATGGAACCTTCGATTTTCGCGCGGTAATTTAAATATGTATTCGGGAATATTCTAAATATTTAATTAAATTTGTGGAAATAGGTTAAACATACCTAAATTTGATTCAGATAGAGTTTTTAGGAAGATGTAAGAGTGATACTAGGAGGACGAGTCAAGTCGAGTTTTACTCGCTGTTTTCAGCAATAAAATTTGTTGCGCTCGAACTTTCTTATACCTCAATTTTGAATTCATCTTCTATACAGAAGTGTTCCATCAGTTATTTATGAAATATAGGTCTCAAAGTAAAATTGATGAAAAGAATCTTTATTGATCCACGACGGAATATTGTTGCCTAAAGTTAAGCTTAATTCCAGTTTTAAACTCTTATCATGAAAATTATATTTCTCATTGTCCGAAATAAAATAAAATTTTGTCCGAGTTCATATTTGGAAACTTAGATACTTCCTTTGTTTATTTCAATTATAATTTTTCATATGAATGTCTTTAAATATTTTTAACTAACTTGAGTCTGCTCGATTGAATTCTCTCTGAAGTTGAAGTAAAGCATTATTAATTTCAGTTTTGCGCATTGCGATAGTTTAGTATGGGGAATGACGAAAATAATTTTCGCCTGAATATTTCGAGAATTGCGTGTCATGAATACGAAAACGTAAATTTCATTTATTCGTTCCTTTTGAACTTACTAACTACATCGGTACCTGAACTCAATGTCGCACATATCTGTCAGGGTTTGATTTGACACTAGTCTATGATACCATTTGATTCTTAGTACACTGATTTATATCGTTTGTATCTGACTAGAATCATCAGCAGTAGAGCCACACACACACTTCTTAAAGAGTTCAGCACTCACCTTGTCATATAGAAAAGTAACTACTGTAAAGGATCCTTTGTTGGTAATGAAGCTGAGCCACTTGAGGTGAATTTAAAAGAAAAAGTTATATGAAGACACATTCGCATGCCATATGTATAAAGATAGATTTTAAAATAATATTTATAGAGTCATATAAAAATAGATTCCCTTGATTTCGCAAAAGTACGTACGCTTAAACGTACGTTTGAAATCTCGTAATAGATTCACCCATTTCCAAGTATTTCGCTATAAGTTGAGTTTTTGACGAGTAGAAGAAATTTAACATAGTAGAGTTCTTAATTTGTTTTCCTTGTATAATCATTTAAGCTACTTGCTATACGCGACTTTTAATCTATGGGGTTGTTATCTTTAGTAAAACGGAAATTTCCTGTTTTGAGCATTTTATCGAAATTCTCGAAATAATAATTATGTTTCATTAATATTTTCAATATATTTTATTTCCCCGTAAAATTATAAACTATAAATAATTCGGATAATTATCGTAACGTTGGATCGTTTGTTTAAATCTCATAAACCAAAGAGTACCCTCTCTTACTGTAGAGACATCTATCGTATCGACGTGGCAGTAGAACGTACGGTGCTGATGTTGTCGAGCGAGCTGCCATCAATGGAGAACCGTGGATATAAAAGCAAATTTTTAATTTAGGATTAACCTGTTTTCATAGATTCTATTAAAATATCTCTTTATTATGAAGAGCCTTAATTATATTGTCGTATTTTGTATGTTGTTAAGAGTCAACGCCGATGAACATACGCACATAGTGAGTATGGTTGCTCTATACTTTTCGCCGAAAAGGGCGTTTGCCTGTTACCTATGTTAAAATGATTTTCCTGCTCTAACTTACTGTCTCAAAATTTAAAATTTTGCCCTCCTTGATTTAGCCTCAGGAATTTTGTATTACTTACTTAACGGAAACTTGATTTCAGTACAACTTGTCAAGAAAAAAGCAGGTTACTTAAACAATACAACAGTTATCAATAATCTTTTTTTGCTTTTAAATCATTTCTCTAAAGTCGATTTTCATTGTCGTTCAAGGTTAGACTATCTTGAATTTTTCAGGCTTTGTTTAAATATTATAATTTCCCTGCTCATTTAATTGTTATTTACGCATTTTAGTATGAAGACAATGAAGAAGTTGTTCTTTGGATGAATACTGTTGGCCCTTACCACAATCGTCAGGAGACTTATGCATACTTTTCTCTACCATTCTGTGTTGGCACCAAAGATACAATCAGTCACTATCATGAAACTCTTGGTGAAGCACTCCAAGGTGTTGAGTTGGAATTCAGTGGCTTGGATATCGAATTTAAAGGTTGGAAATTTTAAAAGTAGTTAAATGGCGATTTTTTAGATAGACTGATAGTCTTCATTCTTGTATTTTATTTATTACAGCGGATATCTCCAGTACACCGTACTGTGAAATAGTTCTAACAGAAGAAAAACAGAAAGCATTCATATATGCTGTCAAGAATCATTATTGGTATCAAATGTACATTGATGATCTCCCGGTTTGGGGTAAGTTATTTAAATATCCGATATCCCTTTGTTCGTTTTCAGAACCACAAAAACTTATAGTATTATAAGTAATTCTCACACGAAATATTAAATTATAATAGCTTTGTTTTGGGGTTAAACATCCTATGTGATGGATCATATATTATAATATTTGAAGATTTTTTAGAGAAATTGAGTGTTGTTACTTAAGATTTTTTGTGAACTTGAACTATATTTGCTACTGTATAAAAGGAAGTAGAAATTTGCAGATAGCTCATGAAAGTTTGAATTAATATATATTTGATTCTTTCTTCACATATTGGTAAATTCCCAATTGCAAAACACTGATATATGCGTAGGAATGCGTTTTTCTATAGAGCATATAGTGAAGAAAATTAAATGGATGTTTATTTCATAAAAAGAATGATTTCGATCAAGAAATGGTTAGGCATCTACTTTAGTGAAAAACATTGTTTGTAACCAAGAAATACATCTGAATAAGCAAAAGAAAATTCAAGTTGATAATTTATATGTGAATCTCTCATTATTGGGTGTCATTTACCCCTATTTTTCTTACATTGATCTTACAAAAATACTGGCATTTTTATCCTATGTTTTGAAGATCATGCAATAATTAATTTTCTGCTTAATTTTCTAAATCATTCCTCATTTATTTCTTGTTTTTATGTCAAATGAGATAGATATTTAACTTTTATAGCTCTAAATTAAAATTCTGTTCATAAATATTTCATTGCTTTTATGATTATTCATTGTTAAAATATATTTTTATTGAATGATTTTCCCCTATTCTCTTCTGCTTTCATAGAGTAATTATAATAATTTTTGATGTGCACCTTTTTATGTTTCTGAACTTCCTCCTTCAATGTATTCATGATTGAAGTATGACCTATCAAGCACATCCTAATAGTCTCTCATCTCCAAAAATATCATCATGGTCCTGTTTTCTTGTTTTGGTGTATTGCCTGATCAATCCAGAAAAATCAATCTAGGTCTTTTTTTATATGAGTCATCTTTGCAATATACGTATATCTGTTTTTTTTTCATCCATAGTTTCATGATTATTGTGGGTATTAATTTATTCTGACCTTATATAGGTTGACTCATGAATCCCATTACAAGACTTTATATTATGTTAAAATATAGTGCTTCTTTAAAGTTGTGAATATCTGTAACATAGAGTTAATAAAAAGTTTATGACTAAATATTATTAATGAATGCATTTATAATGTTCATAATATAATGCAATAAAAATGGTATCTCTGGTTTATTAAAATTTTAAAAGTTTAAATAAAATTACAACTTAAAATTTTACCTTGGTTTAAATTTTAAATTATGATATTTGGTTTTTAAAGATTATGTTTTTGATAAAGTTCCTAAATTTTGAAAAATTTACAAGAATATATATTTATTACATTAAAATGAAATTTATTTTAAATAAATGAAAGTAACATCTTTAAATTTCATTACATGTAACATTTGAAATGATTATAGTACATAAAAGAACTAAATGCAGTAGGTTTGCAACCTGTTAAGATTAGGGTTATGGTAAAAGAATTATATCTCACCCAAAAAACTTCAGAAAACCCATCTACTGCAAGTACAGCAAAGTGAAAGGATGTAAATAACAGCAGGAGAAGCCCTACCGCAGAATAGAACAGCATATGCATTATAAACAGTTGAAAAAACAAGTTAATATTCATTGATGTCATATTACCTATGCCCCCAGTCATGGCATGCATAAACCTCATATACATATAAGTCCTTAACTGTGAGGTTGTACTTTTTTATTAGATGATTGATTTCAATGGCATTTTATTCATTTTCAATGGTATACCTATGGTAAATTATCTTAGATACTCAAGTTCATGATTTATATGCTGTTTAAATTTCATATTATAATCATCTTTTCCATTTCTGTTGGAAACAAATTTTTCCCTCTGAATTTTCTGAATCTTAAATCACACAATACTGTGCTTCAATTCTTGTTTTAGCTCTCTAATTGAAATAATAATTGTGTGTTAAGCTTTTATTGGTTTAGGTGTTCATAAATGTAATTGTTGCTCTATTTTATCATTCTCTTATTTCCAGATTGTCATGTAAGAATTTTGATGTTCTTACTATATACTTATATATTTTGGCTCTGAAAAAATAAAATTTGCTGTTTTTATCTATTTGTCTACTTTTCAATGTTTAACAGCCAGTTGTTAATTTATTTCCCCATCCCTGTGGCTATTTGATTGTTTTGAAAATTAGTGTCTCAATTAATGTATGGAGTTTTTCTTAATATTACTGTAATCTTGGTTATTGCTCTAAAGGATATCATTGTCTCTTAGCGAGCACTATTTATTATCTTGGTTTGTCTTCTTGAGCTTAGCAAACAAGGAGAGATTTTTAAGGAATTCGTTAATCAGTTCCTAGCATCTAAGAAAATACATGCAAATTTCTTATTCTTTGGAATTATATACAACTTCCCCACTATTATGAATGAAACAAGCAATGACACTGTGGTTAAGGTTGATCTATGTAAACAAGCAACCTCATAATTTGTCCTGAATAATTTTGTCTTTTAAGCCAAGCTCAAGCAAAGAGCTACAAAATGAACATCCTTAATAATTAATAAATTATAGAGTGTTCATAGTTACCTTAATCTATTATTATCTTGCATGTGTGATTTTTCAGGTATTGTTGGGGAAGTGGAAGAAAATGGAGGAGTTTATAATTACTACATCTGGACTCACAAAAAATTTGATATAGGTTATAATGGGAAGCAAATAGTTGATGTAAATTTGACTTCAGAAAATAAAGTCAAGCT
Source organism: Pantala flavescens (assembly GCA_020796165.1). NCBI lineage: Eukaryota > Metazoa > Arthropoda > Insecta > Odonata > Libellulidae > Pantala > Pantala flavescens. Next base: position 34,797,455 of record CM036881.1, on the reverse strand, counting down.
GACATTGGAAGCAAAAATACCCTTTACATATGAAGTTAACTGGAAAAAATCAAATATTAAATTTGAGGATAGATTTGATAAATATTTGGATCCTAATTTTTTCCAACATAGGGTAAGTTAATCTTTTGATTGAGTTTAAATAAGTTACTATCTTTTTTGTATTATTAAATAATGATTCATTGTTTTATTTAAAATATATACATTTTTTAACCAATGTAAAATGTATTCAGGCATGGTGTTAATTAATAAAAACAACTTTGTAAATTTCCACAGAAAATTGTATTTCGCAACCGGTTTCGTAATATGAAATTACATCTTCAGGCTTCAGAAATTACATCTTCCTGAAGATGTAATTTCATATTACGAAACCGGTCGCGAAATACAATTTTCTGTGGAAATTTACAAAGTTGTTTTTATTACTATGGCATTCTATGAAGTCACGCCTTCTCACATTGATTTCATGGTGTTAATTGTTGAATCATGTTAGTTTCTTTAGTATAAAGAGCACTTAAAGTTCTGTTGGAAAAATTTCAAATAGTCAAATTCCTTCTTATTCAGAAAATTAAATGTTATTCAAATGCTTGTAAAATTATGAGCAATTGAATGAATGAATAAGGTATACATTGATCAAGATTCAAAGAAAGTCTGAGAGAGTTCTCCTTGTGCTCATGGTCTTTGTGAATGATTTGTTATAATTTATCAAACATTGATGGATGAGGCTGAGTTTATCATAAATACTATCAATAACCCTATCCCTTAATTGTTCAATTTATACTGTCCTATAATTTCAAGTTAGTAATATTTCATGAGTATTGTCCCTATGCACTATAATACAGGAACTGGAAAGTTAATCCTAATTATGTTAATATTATAGATTCACTGGTTCAGCATTTTCAACAGTTTTATGATGGTGATTTTTTTGGTGGGGCTGGTGTCCATGATTCTTATGAGAACACTAAGAAAGGACTATGCTCGTTACAGCAAAGATGAAGAGCTTGATGATATGGTAAGTAAAGTTAATCTTTCAAGTGTTATCTCCTAAGCATCATAAAACTATTAAGAAGTTAGAGCTTAACTGCTCTGTAAGTACACTTAATTTTTATTAACTTGTTTGATGTTTCAAAGCCTTATCTTTTGGTTATTAAAATACTTAGCTGTATAATTAATCAAATTGTCCTCAGAAATATTTTTCGATTTCAAAGCTCTTTAATCATGAAATCTTGCATATTAGTCTTAATAAATATTTTTGAATGAAATTCAAGACTTTTTAAGGGAGTAGAAAATTTAATATTACTTATACATGTTAAATTACTATTCATTAGCTGCAAATACAGATGGTAATTTTTCTATTTGATGGCTCAGTCCCTTTATCAATCCTTAATACTAGACTACTATATATTTAGCTATGAAATCTCTGAATCACCATTTATTATAATTATGTATGTCTTAAATTATAATTATTAAATTAATGAATTAATAAATTGAAGGAATGAGCAAAAGGTGAGCATAGTAATTTAATGAGTTAATAATAAAAGAAATTTCTCTAAAATAGTTCTGTTTCTATTTTTAAATATTTTTCAATTAGAATTTATATCTCTAATATGGCTAAGAATCTGTTACTGTTAAGAACTTTTATGCTTATGTAGAGTATATTTTTAGGAGCGTGATTTGGGAGATGAATATGGCTGGAAGCAGGTTCATGGGGATGTATTTAGGCCAGCATCTCATTCAATGCTCTTCTCTGCTTTGATTGGAGCTGGATATCAGATCACTGTTGTCACTCTTAGTGTTATTGTGTTTGCAATTCTTGGAGAACTGTATACTGAGTGAGTAAATAATCTGTAGATATAAATTTAACTCTCCATGTTAGTCTGATATCAGTAAATATTGCTGCTTTCTTTGATTTAATTACTTTAGAAGTTTATAAGTTTTAAAAGTTTAAAATCAAACTATAAAGATTTATTGTTATAGTTTGGTTTAATTTAGTGGAAGTTTCATTTCAGTGACACAATCTTTCTGATAAAAATTAGTGATATAGTATTTATGTTTATCTTAAGAATGTGCTCTTAATAAGTTGTTAATTTTTCAATTATTTAGAATGTATGAGCATGAGGAATATTTTATTACATTTACACAATTTTGTAAGGAATGTATGAATATCATGTGATTAAGACTTGGTTCTTTGTATACATATTTTAGGCGGGGTTCTCTCCTAAGCACAGCTATATTTGTTTATGCAGCCACATCTCCTATCAATGGCTACTTTGGTGGTAGTCTATATGCAAGAATGGGTGGGAAGATATGGATTCGTCAGATGCTTCTTTCAGCATTCATGTTACCTGCACTAGTGTGTGGGACAGCATTTTTCATCAATTTTATTGCTATTTACTATCACGCATCTCGAGCAATTCCATTTGGTACCATGGTGAGCTCTAATTCTACATGTACCTTTTTTTAATAAACAAGAGGCTATTTACTATCTTGAATTTTGGGTGATGCTTTCTCAGTCATTGCAAGTCTATTAATCTTTCTTGGTGTGTTTCATATCTTCTGAGCATTCTGTATCACGCAATCACTTTCTGAAATGGAATGGTTTGATTTTTTATAATCATTCTGTTTTTATTTATTGCTAATAAGGTTATCATTATAACAGTCCAATAATTATTTCTTTTTATCTTTAAAAGTATTCATCTAACTGATTCTGAGTGGGTGATGTGATGTTGTTCTTATTTTGCTAAACTATTCTATTTTAAATTTATCTTTCCATATTAATTTAAACAACACCTTCCTTTATTAGGTTCTAAGATGTATTTAAAGTCAACAATCGATAAAATCAAAGTGAAATAAATGATCATAAAGAAAATTTTAATCCAAACAAAGCAAAATTTATTGATTAAAAAAATTCTATAATGTAATTTCAGGTTGCTGTCACCTGTATTTGCCTATTTGTCATACTTCCTCTGACATTAGTGGGAACTGTCCTTGGAAGAAATTTAGCTGGTCAGCCAGATTTTCCATGCAGGGTGAATGCAGTTCCTCGGCCAATCCCAGAGAAAAAGTGGTTCATGGAGCCTGCTGTTATTGTTGTTCTTGGAGGCGTTTTGCCTTTTGGGTCAATCTTCATTGAAATGTAAGTTGATCTTGGATATATTCAGATGCAACAACAGGTATATGTTTGAATCATATACATGTATATACTGTCATAGAAAATTTATTTCCATGTCCAGAAACAGGAAATAAATTGTCTGTTACAGTTCAAAGTATACACCCTGTGTATGTGTATATATATATACTAGTTAAGGTATGCTTGCTAACAGCAAGCAATATAATAATATATCTTGAAAGGAAAGATAAGATTTTACAAAAGGTTAATCTTTGTCCACATTAATAAATGTAAGTTAAGAAATAATCGGAACACATATATATTTTGACATGGTCTTCCAATGCTTTTCCTATGGCATCATTATTACCGCCTGGCATCAAACCAAGGCCATCCTGCAAAAACCACTGTCTACTTTTGCTTGAGTATGATAATCTTTATAAATACTCCAAATTTCAAATGGAAATACTTTAAGGAGGTACCTCAAAATGAGTCCTTTATTCCCTATGCATTTCTTTTGGACATAGAGTAAACACTCCCTAGAATGGAACCAACGATCATTTACAACAATCTTAGGGACGCTTTTATGTGAGAATGGTCCCTTTTATGGCTGTGTGAAATTTTAAACCTCTGCGCGGTTGCGAAGTTTCATAAAAAGCTTTCGGAAATATAGTCAATGTATTTTAAACGGGAAAAATCGAGTTTACGGGACGCTCTGGAATTGAACCCATGGCACATAGGCAAGTGCTGATTTTTTTCTTTCTTTCTGACAAGGAAAAGAGTGGTCCGCTTGCTTAAGCAGAAGATAAAACAGAAACTGAAGATTGTTTATATCCACTATAATCTGGTAGTGTGATGTGTAAGAGAATTTTGGGACTTAACTTTCAAGAGGCAGAGAAGAGAGACTCGTGATGAGAAGAGCAAATTTTGAAAAGGATAACAGATATATATCTTAAGTCAATTGTGTTAGGTCTCTAGCAGATTAATATGAGAGTCATTCTTAGAGTTAAAAAAAATATCTCTCCATTCTGAGTGAAGTGAATATAAGCAGATTTGAAATGAAGAGCGCCTCAGTGGTCCCTAAAGGAACCGCTTGGCTGTTCGTGACTACATTTGGTGGTCCCTATAGGGATCCACTTATAGTCCCTATAGGGATCATTTGGACGATAAAGGTTAAGAGAGTTACGATTTTTCAAAATTTGAAAATATTTCACCTCCTGGCATCGAACCCATGACTAGTTGCAGCTAAATTATACCATTATTCCATAGAAATATATAACAGCATTAGCTATATGAAATCTTATCTCTCTGGCTTAATGGAAAGTATTTTTGAAAAACTACCCCTTGCATTCTTACGGGGGAAAGTTGATCTTTAGGGCCTCCTAGAATTGAACCCATGACAGGTAGGGTCGGTTTTCGATTTTTTTCTAGGAGAGATTTATTGGGCCAATACTTAAAAAAAATCGGCGACTCTGTGGCCTGGGGTTTGGGCCTGACATTAATATCTTATCTACTATATCTATTATATATAGACGGTTCGGGGATATATATCTTAATATCCTATATATATATATCCCCGAAGCATCTATATATAAATATAGGATATTAATGTCAGGCCCAAACCGCTTTGGCCATGGAGTCGCCGATTTTTTTTTAAGTGAGCAAGTGGTTTTTGTGACTAATTATGCATTAACTATAGCTAACCAAAAGTTTTTTTATACTCATATTCTCCTAAAAATATATTTTAATTCATTATATCAGTGTCTCGTGATTAAAGTTCATTTAAAGATTGCTTATCTTTCCCCTAAGATTCATATTCTTTAAGCACTCTCTAAGTTTCAAGAATGAATCTAAGTATCTGGAAATGTATCAAAATGTATTCTAATTTTCCCATGATTTCCTTATGGTGAAAATTTAAATGCCCCCAAGAATTGAACTCATGACCTCCTGCAGTATGATCTTTTTTCTTAGAAAGATAATTATGCATGGTATTGCCTTGCAAATTTACATTGCCCATCTCTCAAATATATACCTGAAAATTATTATTCAAATATGTCTTCCATGTAATTTGAATGGGGAAATTCAATCAAGCCTGGTATCAAAAAATGACCACCAATACCAAATAGATATCAGAAATATATAGTAGTTATTTACAGATCTATGTTTTCGGGAAGTATTTTTTTAATCTTAGAAAATCAGTCTTGTGCTTTCTTATAGAGGAAAGTCTAATTTTGATGATTCCAAGAATCGAACTTAAGATAGGTAGCGTTTGTTTCTGATTTTTTTCCCTTGTAATTTGGGTTGTACATTCGTATCCAATAAATGTGTGTCAAATCCATGATATTCTGAAATTTGAGGGGCAAAAAAGACTGGTTAGATTAGATTCCAGTAAAGCATTTTACAGAGTTCCTTACCATTAACTACTGTTATAATTAAAAATTGTTAATACAGTTAATAATAAATTGCCGTTACTAAATCAGAGCAAAATATAGTCTACGTAGACCACTTTCACATTTAACCACAATGGACAAACACAAATATATCCCATCCCAGATCAGATAATTTTCCAATCTTTCAGGACTTGCACCTCGAGACTTAGAGTGCACTCCATGCGCTATGGCACATACTCAGCCACCGAGACTGACAAATATATGTAATCTAATTGGATACAGTGAATAAAATGAAGGAAATAGGTGAAAAGACTAACAGCTTGTAAAATTCGTTTTTTCCTCAAGTCATGAGTGATAGTAATCATTTAGATACATAGTTATATTAACCTTGCCACATCAAGAAGTGACAGACAGGGTATATCATAGATATAGTTATATTTGTTTTGTGAACAGTTATTATGTCATGGTTTTTTTAAAGTCCTGAAGTTTTCCAGAATATCCAAAGTTTTAAAGTCAAATACATAAAATGATTGTCGCATGTTGCTCTCAGCTCTTCCAGTGTCAGTAACAAGCTTAATCCTTGTAGAATGAAATTTTTGCATTTATTTCTGTGATGGTGGTATTTGTAAACATTTATCCCTCAATGCATACTATAGTCCGTTCCACAAAAGCTGGCAGTCGATATCTTAAATAGAACTTTAGTTTTTGAATTTATTTATTTTTTTCTTTGAATTTATGAACTCAGAATAACCTGTAAGTGAAAATAACAACATTTAGTTTTAGTATTGTTCACGGCTAGTAAGGCCTCCAATTTTTTTTTTCATTCAGCTATAAAATTTATTTCTTTTCTTAAAATGATGAGAGATCTTTCTCAATATGTAGAACCATCCTAACTTATCCAAATTTCACCGAAAAATTGGAAAAAAAATCCACCAAACTAAGTTGAAAATCTTAACTTCATCCGTTGCAAAGGCAAATTTTGTGGATATCGTGGTTATTCTGGAAAAATGACCTGGCGTACGAGGCTATTCGATTTCCCCATAAGATAATACTGCCTAGAAAAGTGGAACAGACTATAGAACATAATTGAGCAATTTCTCTCAATAGAATTTTAATTTTTTTTATATTTTTCTCATTTCAATGGTTGCAGTAACAAGATGGTAAGATTCTCTGAAAAAAGATATGCTGCACGATTGTCTAGAAAAAATCAAAGTATTCTTTCTTTGAATTGTAATTTCATGTCCTGTAATATCAACCTATTCTAAAAATATTTGAAAGTCATCAGAATTTCTCTAGTTTTCCTCTGGTTGACCAGTCAAATCTGGGTTGATTTTCTTGTTGCATGAGGTGTACTGTGGTAGATTTTGGTTCAATGTTTATCTCTGCCAGTCTGTGATGACTTTTGTTGAATGGGTGGGTTCTAATTTTATCTAGTTAAATAATTTTATTTGCAAAAGTAAGATCATCTCTGTATCCTTGCACATTTTCTCATAAAAGAGAAAAACACATAGAAAGCAGGTTGCTTTATGTCTTTAGAGGCAGGAAGGGTGTAAATATAATAAATTATTTCAGGGTGTAAATCTAAATCAATAATATTCAGCACCAATACAGCCTTGCAACTTTTCTATACCATGTATTTATTAGAGCTTACTTTTTCTCACATAAAATGATATGATGACTTAGTGTAAGTTTGCATCCATTACTGCCCTAATTAAGTGGTATACTGTTCCAGATATTAAAATATGTAAAAATATTATCTTACTTCCAAAAATCTTCAATCTTAAAGATACTCATCATTAATTTTGATTTAAAGAAAAGGTAATTTTTATCAATAATTCTTACACTGTATCTAAATATCGCTTTTATTGTCTTTAGATAATTATTATTGAAAAGTGCATAACATGTCTTACTTTAACTTGCCAATATATTTGATTTAAGCTTACATATTTGTATGTTGAACTTTTCATGAGGTAAATATCCATATTAAGTAATTTGTTTTTGCCAACACAAGCAATGCCTCTTAGTTTAATTCTGCTCTGAAGTTGATCAGAAGTTTTTTTTTCAAACTCTTTTACAATGGAATTAGGTTATTCATGATGTTTTTTAAAATAAACTTTGAAATAAATATTTTTGCAATGCAAAGAATTAGGCACCATCACACTTGCAATGATATATATCACTTTCTGAAGTAGAGCGAATGATGATATGTTATCTTTAAAAGGAAAAACTTTAATCCCATCTTCATCATTTGTATTTTAGAAGGTAGTTTAAGAAGAATGTTAATGATGAATATATTTATGGATACTGATCCTTACATATTTGGTCTACTCATATTTTATTTTCATTTCAGGTATTTCATCTTTACATCCTTTTGGGCTTACAAAATCTACTATGTATATGGCTTCATGCTGCTAGTTTTTATCATTTTGATGATAGTTACTGTCTGTGTCACCATAGTATGCACCTACTTCTTGTTAAATGCAGAAGACTATAGATGGTATGAATAATTTTTGTCCATTCTTTATTTCTGTTATTTTCTAACTTTGTTTATGAATATTATGTTATTGACTGCTTGTCTCTCACTATATAGGCAGTGGACGAGTTTCCTAGCAGCAGCTTCGACTTCAGGATATGTGTACTTGTATTCATTTTATTACTTCTTTTTTAAAACCAAGTAAGTGATATATTTATTATAATTATAAGTGTAATTGAAGAACATAATTATAAGGTTTGAGTTTTATTTTGCTCATCAGTAAAGAACTATATTTGTGTGTTGTTTACTCTGTAATTTGTTTGATTTATTGTAAAGTAATCGGTTGCCCACCTTTTATTATGAAATTTTTCTCATTTCAGAATGTATGGTTTGTTCCAAACAGCTTTCTACTTTGGCTACATGGCCTTATTCAGTATTGCTTTGGGTATTCTTTGTGGCACGGTTGGCTATATAGGCACATGCGTGTTTGTGCGTAAGATCTACTCTACAGTGAAGATAGATTAACTCACTCAAACCAACTACTTGAGGAAAATACTAAGTGTGAAGAGTTTGGTGCACTCATGATGAATTGGCTTGGGGCTGTTGCATCCAGCGAGATGTTAAGAGGCTCAATTTCGGCTGTGTAGTCTTGGTGACAATTGTTTGTTACCTCACATTGCTGAAAGAGTCTGAACTATTTGGTCCTCGCCTCCCCTCCTTGCTTTGTTGATCAGAGGCACCATTTTTTAATAGAATGTGTGAGTTTGGAGTGGATGGGAGAGAATGTCCCATGGGATTGGTCTTACAGACTTGGTTTGTTTGGTATTTGTGTGAAAAGTGCATTCCAGGACATTTCGTGCAAAGGCAATTTATCCATTTACACATTTCATGTTTGAACAAATTTTGTAAATAAAATATTTTCAAATTTTGAGTTTTCAGTGAAATTTTGTTGGGTTATGCACAAAATTATAATGACTTCAATGGTTCAGTTCCACATTGAATGGGGATTTACTAAAAAGTAGGATATTCCAGATGAGTTTCAACTTTGGTTAGTTGGAAAAAGTCTAATGTTCATATCCTAATTGCACTAATAATGGGTGTTTTAATTGGTTTTATTCCTTATATCAGGCATTTTATGTTGTGAAATCTTATAAAATGTCTTTGGATGAGTTGTTGTTGGACGAAATGTCAATGGGGTAATAAATATGCCTGTGACATGCTGAGTGATCAGATATAGAGGTTTAGTGTGTGAGGATAAAATGCAGCCAATATGATGTTCTTTAGTTGACCATCCTATGTATTTAAAAGAAATCTTGTGATCATTTGTAAATAAGATAAGCTCTTCTTCATTACTAATTATTGATTTACATGTGGCTCCATTTAGTAGGTAAAAAGAGGCAATGATTTCAGGCAAAGACTTAATTGCCTGCCTGACTTTGCATATGCTGCATTTGTTTTCAAACTTAATCCACCTTACCAGAGGACACTTTCTCTCCTTAGTATTGTTAACTATGATCAAAGAGTTAACTCTACAAAGATTATCTTTGTGAGAGGAAATCTTTCTCTTGCCATTTGATGAAAGAAAACCTGATCCTATCAACTACTTTACAAATAACAATAATATGGCTTTGTATAAAAATCTCTTATAAGGTGCACCTTTTGTTATCAACCTCTTTGCTGAAATGGTGTTTATCCACTAGTGCCTGTAAAGAAATTTCAGGTACATTTATTTACCAATGACTCATTGCTATTTTGTTGTAAAGCCTTTTTAAGTATCCTGATTGTCTGGGTGATAATTTTGTGTACACTGTGTGTGACTTAATTCATTTTAAAGGCTACATTCAGTCCTGTGAACTATTGAAGATTCACAGATGAAAATGGAATAAATAGTTTTAAAAAATAGTTAATTCACCATTAGTTGTTTCTGTTTGTGGTTAAGTTTTTGTGGGACCTGTTTACAAATTTCATTCCAGTCTGTTAATATTGTGATAATGATGTGAAGTGTTTGTGATTTCTGCTGTGAACTATGAAGCCAGAATTGTCCATTGCATCATTGAAAATCCTTATCAAAATATCACATTTTCTAAAAATGTTCACCTGGAAAATAATTCCCTTCTGATCAATCAGCGGTCCTTTTCATCATCATGTTACCTTAATGAATTTCAAAGATGTTTAAAAGTTTCTATTTCATTTATCGAGACTAATTGGAAATTAATGATGAGTTTAATTGATATGCCTTGCTCATTAATGAGATTTGGTTCATCCTACATTATTTACATTTCTTGATATTGACATAACAATTCTACAAATTTTAGGTGACTCTAAAATGAAAGAGATTTTAGGCTGTGGAAAAGTCAGTCTCTCGTACTTGTTGAATTTTTATTAATGTAGAAAATCTGATTATCAAATAGAATCCTGTTCTCTCAGACTTAGATTCTGAACCTGTTCCAGTTGAATAAAAATGGTAATGAATTGGCTGCTGAAAAATATTGTGTCAAATCTAACTTACATGAGTTAGAACTCAAAACTTCTATATAATAAAATACAATCTAGGAAAGGAATCTCAATTAATTTTTATCAATGTGATGAAGTAACCATCTGAATTGCTATGAGGGAATAATAAATAGTTTTACTCATTATGTTGAGTAGACTTTTATTTACCGAATCTTCATTGGCCAGTGAATATCCATAATATGTGACGAGGAGAGAGAAATCGTTTAAAAATATGAATTGAAACTCTCATGAAAAGTTCAACTCTAAAAGTTCTATACTTGGATAAATGTACAACATGCATACTCTTTGAATTCTTTCACTCTATATTGAATCAATTGCACTTTTAGGGGTTTTTACTATGTTGTTATTCTTTTATGATTCTCTTTTTTTATGTAGCTCCTGGAGTTTTTGATGAAGGTTATGGCATAAAAGGTAACAATTATGTGGGATTTTATTGTGTTATTGATTCAGTTTTCTTTTTACTTAGCTATGGATACTTTTTGCTCTATTGATGATAAGTACCGATTTGTTGTAAGACAAACATTTTACTATAATCTAGTCTCTTAAAAAAATCAAATAATGCAAAATTGTTTAATTAATTAAATAATATTAAAAATCATTAAGTCTTCATATCAAAATTTAAACATCCGAGTTAATTTCACCAAACGTTTAGCCTTGTCAACTAATTGTTGTAGAGAATGTAAGTTAACTTATTTACTGATGTGAGTATTATAGAGGAGGGGGGTAGATAAGTCGGCGATGGAATTGTTGAACTGTGGTGTGGGATAAAACCAAATAAATGAGAAGGAAGATTTACTATAAGAGGTTCTTAAGCACCTGAAGAAATAAGCGAAGTAAAAGTGATTAGCGCATCATCTTAAACAATCGGAACAATAGACTTATGGGACTGACGTTAATAGAAAAAATCCTATGATACGGAGCTGAGTTTGGAGGATGAGCATTATTATGTAATCCATTAAAATAATTGAATACCATAGCTAGGACAAGAACCGAATGAAAAAGGAAAAAAAAATCATTGAACTTAATTTTCTTTGTTGCATAAACATACTTTAAATTTTGTATATATGATGTAGAAATCTTGTTAGTGAGATAAAATTCCTAAGGAACGAATTTTTCGAGGTATTTCCCCTTTTACGCCATAAAATAAATACTAGTAAAATTTTAAATTGCCCGATAGACGTTTATCTGACTATCCGTATAACTGCATTTGTTTCTTAAGGAACAGATAATCATTCATATCCTGGTATTTAATTAAACATTTCTATAGCTTATCCTTATTGAAATAAATGTTTCTAAGCAATCTTATTAATTAAATGTAAAAAGGCCCGTTCTGAATTATGGAATGGTGTAAAAAAGTTTAAAGTTACTACATTGAAAAAGTGCTCCATGCTCTGTTTAGATAATGTAATTTTCACAGATACCGATTACAACTAATTCGAATAAATCTGGCTATGCGTGATTGGCGACTGCCAGTGATATTATATTTAATATCATTTAAGATCAGAGAGTTGGGAATGGAAAAAGATACTGAAGTAAGTAGGTGATGAAATTCATCCCTCTTATCTACTGAAAACCTTCGTTATCTAGCACAATGCTTTAAGCGCGATTTTAAATGTAGCTTCTTGTGGTGTGAGCATATTCTGTGAAGGCCATATTATTGATTTTCTCTCTGCTCAAAAAAGCTTCCAAAATACCACGGTTCGTATCCTTCGTTTCTTATCTATTCCTAGATTGCTATGTGATAAAGGTTTGTGGACAGAAATAGTTCATTAAAAAGCGCTCCGATTATAAATGAAAATTTTTGATCATCCCTTAAAAGTAGAATGATATATAAAAAATAGGAAAAGACGAGCCCCTATCCTAATTTCCAAAATTTAATAAAAATACTTAGTATTGATTTTCCGAGGGAATTCAGAACTGAATTTTGAGAATCTGATCCATTAGACAAAATACCATGATGCCCTCATCTTCCCCTTTGTCTCGATCCATTGAATGATCTTCATACTTATTAAGTATACTTGAATCATTATCAACATTGAAATGAGACATCATACTTGAATTATGATGAGACTTTTATCTAATTAAGTCATCTCACTAAGCTGTACGATAATTTCAACAACAGCCAAAACTGAATTCCTGTTTTTATTATCTTTCTATGCATTCACTTAAAAACATAAATCATTTTTATGAATTATATGTTTTCATCATTTTATATTTTTAGTGAAGTGAAAATTTACTCTATCATTGGACGAACCGATTTTACCACTTCACTCGTTTCTCAGCACGAATTTTATATGAGAAAATTATTACGTCTAAGCTCATGCCTCAAGCATTAATGTACTGCTCTCTGGTATCTTATGTTTCTTGTACAGCAACATCATCTACTTTATTTTCATCTAGCCCTCCACTATCATTTCACTGAACTAAAACAATTCTACCTTTAACTACTGAACAGTATAATTCCAGCTATCATTCGGCCAATTATTACGAATTTATCATCAGCTAGAACTTCCCTTTCACTTGATTCTTCATAAAGAAGGTGGATAACTGTATCGTCCATAAAAGAAAACAATATCAGCTTTTAAAATGTCGTTTTAGTGAAGGCAACATATTTACTATTTGAATAAATTCAGTGATAATTACGGAACGATTATTTACGGGTAAACTTTCAGATGATTAGTCGAGAAAACTCTGAGTTAATACATTAATCACTAATTTATTTTATCGAACTATTCTCAAACATCAATTTTAAGGATAATATTTGGCACGTGTGTATGTTATTTCCATTTCATCTGGGATTTTTATGCTGTTTAGATTATATTTCGAAGGGGGAATGATTACTTAAATGTATATTTAAAATTATATATGTTGAACATGTCGAGATATCTTAAATTTTTACGCCCATCACAGGTGTTTTCCAAGTTTTAATCGTATATCCTTTCAATAGTAGATAATCGCTTCAGATCACCAAATTTTTATGCTAGCCTATTTAAATTACTGAGTTGAGCAAATGATTAAATTCGTCATTTTACACAAATCAAAGTGAAATAATGTGAATTATGTTTTCTTCGCTGTTTATTATTTCCTATTAAATGCAATTCAAACAGATTTAACCTATTTCTAGTAATATTGAAACTTTAATACCCTATTAGCTAATTAATCAGAGAATTTATGATTGGGAATAGCCAATATTTCTATTTAAATTTCAAGATAATTTTTATAAATACGCTATCCTGCTTCGAGTACTAGCTAATGTTCATTCTGAATATAAAAGATCAACCTAATGATCAACATTTTCTTCTGCCACACCTCAGTCCGTATGTCTATTTTTAAATTCTTTGCCCATGTCTCGAGATCTGCTAATCAACTTACTTCCGGTGACAATATTGAGCAAGATAATTAAGCAGCATGCATAGCAGCATCTTTTTAAGTGAATAATCAAACGCCTTTAACAAATTAATTAAAACTCATTAATTAATAGTACTGGTGGCAAATCGGCACTTTGAAAAATAATTTGCTTTAGAAATATGAAATTATAAAATAGAAATGAAAAAAAACTTCTTCAAAGACCACCGAGATAACTTATTTAATATATAATATTCTACTGAGAAATTTTCAGCTGGATTCATTACAGCTGGGAACTCGGAGAATGAATGCAAATCAAAGAACTTCCGAAATGGAGAGAAATTTTTTTGTTCGAAAGCGAACTTCTTTATGGAAATCAAGAGGCTTTTAGTTTTTCCATCGACCGATATTGATTTTTATTTCCTTCGATTTACGTTTTTTTAATTTTATATATATCAACCTAAGAAATAGTTTGGAGAGATTTTGAGCTCAATCTGAAGTAATCGATTCATTCTATTTTAAACTTCAAAATCGCCAAAAATATTCGTTAAATACTATTCTTTGATTGTATCAGTAACTATAATCTAAATCTCATGTATATTATTAGGGGAACTATTTATATTGATTTCATAAACCTTTCCTAATACTCAGGCTACGACAGACTAACGAAAGAGCGTTGAAAAAAATACATAGTATATCTACATATCACCGTCGCACCGCTTTTGGTTGGTACATGGCCGTTTCCCTTGCACACATATACAACAAGTAACAACACGGTGTGCGATTTAGGGTAATCCCAAAAAAACCGCGTCGTACTGAAACAGCGTTAAGCGGGGCAGCGTTAAGTGTGCGTGCTCTTACTGATGAATGTTAACAAATAACTTGCAATATTTTTCATACATTTCATACATTTTGAAGCGCATTAATTTTTTTGTATTGTGAAACTGAAAAAAAAAAAGATTCGTTACTTATAAAGCGTCAAAAAGGATTGTTGAAATTATATCGTTATATTATTTTTGTTTGAGAAAATGTGTGGAGACATCTAACTTACATTTAGAAAGCCAATATAGTAAATGTCGAAAGACTTAGCCGAAAGCATAATTCTACGTTCATTTTTAAATTTTATGATTAACTTTTTCTTTCATCATTTTAGTGCTATTTTTGAATCTGAAAGTTAAATCTAACTGCACTACTCGACGATGCGCGTGGTTCACTCCACTTCGGACTGTGAAAGTGATTTAGCTAACGGATTTTCTAAATAATATTCGAGGGTGATTGGTGTAACTGTTTTATGTTAAAGTAAGGAGGATCTGGCAAAATGTGGTTTTCCAAGTAAATACTTGTAAACTGATTGAATATTAGTGCTTATGCGGTAGAGAAATTTTACAGAGATTTATTCTATTTTAGTTTTAATAATTAGAGAGGGAAAAAGTTTTTCAGATTTTATAATATATTTTACGATTAAAATAGCTTTGAAGAAAATCGGCAAAAATTCAGTAGCATAAAAATGCTTCGGTAATGAATCAAATTAATTAAATGAGTAATTTGACAACATTCGTACGAGACGAAGTGTTTATTTTTATGCTATTTAACTGGAAGTGATTATTAGTGATATTTGGATACCACCAGAGATGTAGTTTTTAAATACTTAAAGAGTATATAAGTCTATCTTACTCTAGAGCTTATAGCAAACGGCATAGGGATGAACCTCATTGCACGCTTTGGGGTCAGGGACGTTCAATTGCTATGTTTATGGACGCATTATAGTCCCCAGTTCCCTCCCTCAGCACGAATTCAAGGATTAAACTGAGTCTGGGAGTAAGGCATGACTCTTGTAAAAGTTATGGAGAGCTATGTTGAAGTTTATCTGGATTACAAGTAATCCGATAAAGTTAAACATTACCCGATATAGTTAAACGTTTCTTAAACTGTTTGTTTGGTAAAAAATTTTACGCACTGTGGATAAAATTTGTGAATGAAAAGTGCGAACCGAATTATGTAGAAGTAGCGTGGTTTGCATTTTTTGAATTTCCAATTACAACAGTAGATGCGTAAACATAAGACAAATTTAAAATAGCAAAATGTATGATGAGATCTGTTACGAAAAACGTATTACTAATTGCGCGTTTGCAGTTAAAACACTCGATAGAGAGGAAATAAAATCTTAATAAATTATTTGCGGTTTTAATAATATTAATCTTAGTGTAAATGTATCAAATCGTATTTTTAAGTGTGCTTTATGCATCGTGCGTACACTAATAAAGTAAGTTTTAAGTTATAGGATTTGTATAAACGAAATTGATTAATTAGTGGTTCTTTCAGCCTTTTTCGTATCCTTTTTCCTGAATGCTAGTTGCATATGTTAAAATTCATATACTGCAAAATATTTTTCCTTTTAACCTTCCGTGCAATATCATTGCCGGAATTGAATACTTGTATCCTCCTTTATTTTGTTCACGTCCCACATTGTCTATTACATTCTAGTCAAATTATTTGTCGATTTTTGTGAAGTCTGAAAGTGATAAATTCTGAGTGCAGTTACTTAACAGTTCATTTATCGTTAATTCTAAGGTAATCTAGCGTTGTTTTGGCTGTTGTCTATATGGTTACCTATTTTTAGGAAAATTTTAGCTCGTTTTGGAGATAATGCTGAGATATTTTCGACTAAAAACTTAAATGTCGATTCGGTCAATTTTTTGTATCTAACTAAACGGAGAAAGTTATACTGAAACTTCTACCGTAAAGGAAATGCAGCTGTGGATACTACAGAGATGTTTCGAAGAAGCCATAGTTACAAGTTGTTTGCCCTTTTGAAGATAAATAATCGGTAGAATGACGAGGTTTCAATTGACAGAGCTTGAGGATAATTTCCCGATATATATATTTTGGCCACTAAGTAGCTATCATCAATGGATGGAATGGGTGGGAGCGTAGGTGATGTATGTATATGTTGCGTATTTTGGCTATTTTCAATTCATTTGGATGTCATTATGAGCTGTCTGAAATACGTTCTTTGAACGATAGAAGGAAAACGATGTCCTTTGTAAACGATCATGAGGTATTTTTGAGGCTTAGTCAAAATTTATCGTTTTCAAGTTAAATATACAAGAATGTAATATTTTTCGTACGAACAAGGCTAATGAAAACTTATTACGGCATTAATGCCGTTATGCCTCAAATTTATTGAAAAATATTTTACTAAATACACTTGTGTGCTCTTCTTTACCTCCAATTCACAGCTTATAAATTGAAATTGTTCTCGGTTCTCCCCTTAAGCAATTAAATGAAAGGAAACAGGATGTCGTAAAGTTTTCATTTCTTCCGAAGCAATGCCTCAAATGTGATTCCTTTCAAAGATTTGGAGATTGGAAAAACTATATTCAGCCAGGAAATGATACCGAACACACTCAAAAGTTTTTGTTAAAAAAGGAAGGAAATCGTATTATCTGATTCTTGACGTGAAATTCAGCAAAAATGTGCTGCTATTTCAAGCAAGAGCATTAAAAATTTCTGTGTTGCCCAAAAAAAAGTGTCACTTGTCCAGTGAGTTAAAAAAATCCCATTATTAATAAATGAGAATTTTTAATTGCTGGATAGCCTCAGGTGAGGGAAGAGTCCTAAGGGGAAAAACAATTAACGTAGTCACCAATTTCGTTGAATAATAAAGGCATAAATAAATTACAAAATATTCTTCAAACGGTAATGCCTCACTGAGAAAGATTGTTCAGAAATTAAATGTAAATATTTTTAGCTATAAAATTTTATTCAATCGGTTTTTATTCCACTTTAAACTCGTTTTATTTATGAAGTCTAGTAAAAGGAATAGCTTTACAATTCCCAGCGTTTTTATATACATAACCGGTTAATCTTTTCTTTATAAATATTTTGTTTTTAAATTATTTATACCAATATAATAATTCTATTGGATCAAATTGGTTACTCTTTTATAATTCCGTCTTTATTATCTGGAGCTTTAGAGAAAAAAATTAAGGAAAATTCCCACCCATCTGTTTATGCTTACACTATATTTAATCATAAGTTCATTAAATAAAAATTAAAACAAAATCAATAGATAATAAAACAGTAATTTAATTCCATGACCTCTTTTATTTTCTGTTGTAAAGTGCTTGCATTAAAATATTACAGCAACTGTTAGTGCCATGAGGACAAAATCACATTCTCTTCACTTTCAATTATTTCTACAGGGTACACACAATAACAACAATAGGATTACACTGAACAACTATTTCATTTATCAAATCAATGACATCCTCTATTAAACACATGTACCCTGGTTTCACACTTGTATCACATTTAGCAAAATCATACAAGGGATTGCACTAAAAATATGGTTCATTCATCAAAAATAGGTACATTTGTTTTTGATTGACTGTTTCCTCCCCCATTATTTAACAAAAGACCTACCAAAGGACAATTAGTTGATCCATTCCAAGCAAAATACTAACAAACATACCAACTATATTTATATATGTATTACAAAAATACAGACATTCAGCAGCCATAGGGCTAGGATGTTTCAACAAGAGGTCACGATTCTCAACAACGAAGAAATACATTGCTATCTATGAATCTTTGACAACACACACAGTTCAAAAATCCGTCACTGGCCTCTTTGCTACCCATTCTTTGATTCCAGGCAAATCAAAGACCTTTTCTTTCAATGCTTTCAAATTTGGGTATTGATCCAGAGCTTCCTTTCCGAATATCAATTCAAAGTTTTCCAATGAGGCTGCATATTGAAAGTCTGCCCACGTTAACTGAAAAGAAAACAGTGAAATCTTCTCACAACAGTTGTAAACTAATTAATAATATCTTTGTTCCCAATTTTTTAGAAAAGAAATATATTTGCCTAAAAAATATCAGATTTTTTATATATGAAATTATTTTCAAATTCAGTTTGTCTAAAAACCTGAGTGCATACTTCCATCAATATATACCACTCTCTCACTCTTTAGAATTTTTGGTGTGTGAAAATGGATATGGGAATTCATTTTAAAAGCAAAAATGTATTAAAAATATAAATTAATGTAAGATGCTTACCTGCCCTCCAACTAGATAACCATCATTTTCCTTTACAACATGCTCCAGTTTTTGCAAATAAAATGGAATGGTTTCTTTGATCAGAGCTTGTTTCTTTTCCTCTCTAACTGTTGGGTCTTGCTCCATTCTGTATTGGCCAACCTCTGTGAACATTAAATAATTTTCAGCATTCCACAGTTTACAATATTATTTTAAAATGTTATTATTATTAATAGTATGTACACAAAAAACTTTTAAAAATATCAACTTATTTTATGATTTGAAAAAATTCATTTATATTTTAGAATCCATTTATATATCATGAAATTACATGAGAATGATACATATCTGCTTTTAAAAAGAAAATAAACTAAACATACGTTGTTTGAGGTCTCCTAGGGTGTCAACCAAAACATCACACTGTAGTGAGTCCCAGTCATCCTTTCCAGCAAGGTTCCATTTCTTTCCAAGATAGCGGCAAATGGCTACAGACTGACCCACCTTTTTCCCATCAAATTCAAGAATTGGCAACTTGCCAAATGGGGTAGCTAGAAAGATGAATATTTTTTGAAAAACTTCATTCTTAGTATTGTTTATCAACTGAAAGTGTATAACCAATTAATAACGAAAATAAAAATTGAAACCATTTATAAAATGAGGAGGTAATATGAATACCTATTATCAAAGAGTAAAATTTTGTTGTACATTTTCATATAATTAATTAATCATTGCTGTGATTATTAAAATGCCTCTCCATCATTATTTATGATGTAAAAAGTCAAATAAATCAGAGCAAGAAATAATAGTGTATTAATAAAGAATAATATAGAACTAATAGTTTAATAAATATTATTAGTGCCTTAGTAAGTAAATTTCTATTGACTTAATAGAGAAATGAATGGTAACCTACTAATTGAGGTTATCCTAACATTAACATCTAAAAAGTATTTTCTTGCAAAGACCTATTTTTAAAATTTGACGAAACCTTTCTTTGGATTTGGAAGAATAATAGTCATTAAAAGTATTTTCGCTAGATGAATAAATAAAAGATATCCTGAAAGTATATTGATAAATTATAAATGATAAAAAATGCATTTTAAACTCGAATAAATTATTCTTTTGTTGAAGATTCACCTAATTTGTCTAATATTAACCACATTCCCATTTGTTGGTGTTTTGATTTTCGAAGAAATTAACAAAAATTGAATGTTAGTTATAATTGCCCTGAATTCATCGTGCAGTATCATTTTTATGCTTTTGATTATTAAAACGCGTAAAATTTAATTTAATTTATTTTATTTGTAGCATTTTACTTTTGCGTGGACTTCATCATAAAACGATTTAGCCCTAATATAGAAGAGGCATAATCATCATATCCCAATTTATAACAATTCTCTTATAATATTTGATTATCTCGGTTGAAAATTCTGTCCATCACCTTTCAACCCTGCGTGAAAATTATTTTAATTTTAATCGATTTATAAAATTAAATATAAATCGATTAATTCGAAACATTTGAGGATTTTATTATGTGCTACATTGCCAAATCTAAAAAATTTATTTAATATTTATATGGAATAAAATTGCCGAACTCTTTCAATCGAATTTCAAATATTAGAGAATAATAATTTCGTAGTATTATATATCGCGCAAGGAAAGATCTTGCTTCACAAAAAAGGCTTTCCTTAAAAATTCAATATCTCTCGTCAATCGTCATTGGAAACACGAAATGTCACCGATTATGATACTCACTTGGCTTCATACTTGGCCATTGAGGTTTTTCTATCCTCACATCCTCGTAGTCTACTTTGGAATAAGCAAAGAGTAAACGAATGGGCTCCGCCAAACCTCTCCCGTTGAAGTAAGTCAGCTTATATTGGGTCTCCATCTCTGAGAATCACCTGTTCAGAAAAAAAAGAAAAATTTCGTTCTGCCCGAAAGATTGCGCAAATGGGCGGTGCGTTTCAGGAATGTGGGATTTAATGGGATGACACCCGACAATCATAATACAAGGTCACGTTTCCAACAGGTCTTTTTTCTCACGCCGTCATCCTCTCGAGCGTTAACTTCCCTTCCGCACGTCTATTGACCTGTTAAGTCACACGGAAGCGATCTTTTGCTATCGACTGCATTTCCGTTAAATCGTTGCTTATCTCTCCATTCCGAAGGAGAGAATTCGATTTTCCAGATGCTATCAAAGGCGAATATCATCGGAATGAGGATAAATACGAGAATTCCACTAAATATTTATTCCCATTAAAGCCTCAGATGAAAAGGGTTTGGATAGTAAAAGGAGATCTGGAGAAAAATAAATGCTAACCAAAAATTTTCGTCGAAAATGTCAACCGAAAAACGGCGATTAAAGAATAATTTGTAAATATTTACGAAATAACTGTCTCGTATAACATTAGGAATATCAATCTCGCGATATATTCTATGATTTGTTGACTTACGTATAGCTGAATCCTTCTCTGCGGAGTCTTGCTTCCTTCTGGGAGGTTTCGTAGCGAGGGAGTAGCCGGTGCGAGGTTTTACGGCAGTAAGAAGATTAGATCGCTAGAGCCATCTGCCGGCGAAAGTCGAACTTCGCCGGTAATTGGAAATTATTTCGAGCAACAAAATCGATATATAGATAAAAATTTGCGGACCACCATTATCATAACAGTCGATTTTTTTCTGTTTTAAATTTTTCGGAAAATTGCTTTCTCGTGACGCGTTTCGAGAACCGAATTCCGAAAGGTGATAGGGAAACGAATGGTCATTGTCAAGGTTATCGGCCTGCGTTCACGAAAGTAGCGAGATGGACAGTTTCTTTCTTTTGCATTACATATACATACATATATTGTAGTTTTATGAATCATAGTTTAACAATTATGGGAACATACACATCGATCGTTCTTCTTATCAATTCAGGATGTAAAAGAATGAAAATATTTAAATATATTAACCTGTAAATTATGCTGGTCGTAGCATCTTATATGTTATGCAACACTTTTTTCAGTTTTAAGGTATGAAGTCGTCTCGAATTAGGAAGGATGATTCAATTCAAAAGGAACGTTGTATTTCTCGATGTTTACATACTTCACCAAGCGGGTGGAAATGAATTTTGGGTGTAAATCGGAGAAAATATTTTTTAATTAACATCCAAAACGATCATCTCACACTTCGGAGAATAGGAGTTGATGGATCATGGATACCGAGAAATCTTCTATTTCTTTGGCGGTAAGATAAGGTATTGACTAAAGTTCAGTTTCGGTAGCACATTTGCTTGCATCCGGTCCTCTCAAGGATAGCTCACACAACCGCGAGCCAGCTCCGCGATCAGTCTAATTTAAACGGGCATTTTTTACTGGATGTCTTTCTTATTTTGAATGGATACCAAGAGAAATTATTTTAAGAAATGTTTCAGTTGAATCTCTTAAAGTCCCCTTTGAATAATTTAAACACCCGTGCTTTTCACATGGGAAACGGTTCAATACCTTTCTGACGCAGCTTCTTCTGCGACCTCTGTAAGTCATTTCGCGACTTAGTCATGCGTGCCATTTTAGCGAGGATTCATTTTATGAATTATCTATGGGATACAAATAATCATATCTAATTATCAGAAAAAACATTCAAGCATGAAAGTTTAAGTGTATTTTCATTTCGTATAAAACAGGGGATTAATGGTACAATATTCTCAAGCAAAATAATAGCTATTCATGCACACGGACAACTATGAAATTTGAAACTTTTTAAAATACTTTCAAAAGGTTAGTTTTTTGTATAATTTCAAAAAAGATACGGGTCGATAACGTGCAGATCATAATATTTTATCTAACTGAAGCTATTCGGCACTAAGATTATTTTTGATTGATCCTCCCAATATTAGATGAAAATGCAAATGGAACCTAAAGAACTGCAAATTCTTTCAACCATGTATGAAAGAATGCACATCTTCAACAGAAAAACCCTTTTCTAACTACCCAAAGAGATTCCGTACAAAGAAGAGTAAGATTTTCCCTTTAAACGCATGAGCTCACCTGGTTAATACCATTCGTGTGAGGAAACAGGTAATTCTCCTTTGGATCCTTCGCGAGAAATCCCGAGACTAATTTAGAAGGAACTGACTTTATACTCGGTAAAATAGGGAGAATTTCACAGTAGTCAACCCATAAATCCCATGGACCTTTTTAGATTGTAGAACTCAGCCAACGCACTACGGATCTTCTCTTTTACGTTATTTTTGGCGAAAAATGTCCTGGAGAATTTTTATTATTGACATGCGTAAAAATAGCACGGTTTCTTGGATTTTCTAGCCAATTTCTCCCTTAAACTCCTCAAAGAGCTTAAAACTATATTTTGACGACTCTCATTTCCGAAAAATCTCACAATTATTTCGCAAGAGTAAGCAGAGGCCTTATCATGAATTCCCTTAATATCTTCTCTCTTCAGATCAAATTAACCTCAAACATGGAATCATAAATAGATATTACGCAAAACAAGTATTTACTAAAACATTTTATGCAGAAGCACTAAGATTAACAATAGTATTTAATAATCTATTTAAAGTAACCAGAATAAACTTTTAAAAGGCGATTATTGAGAGGTTTTCAACAATGGAAAAATAACAAAATCGATTCTTGGACAAGAAATTCTCATCTGTTGAGATAACAATGCTGTACCTTGACATAAGACGCTTAGACGTTACCTTTAAAAATAACATTAATTGAAATAACCATATTTTCATCCTAGATATATAAAATTAATCATTATTAGTCAAGCTAAATTAGATTTTGGAGTAGAGAGGAAAGAAGTTACATCCCCAAGGGATGTTTCCATAAATTATTAAGTTGAGATAAGGGAAGTGTGTTCAACTTTGAAAGTTTGCTCACAGCTTGGTTCCTTATGGATCCACGGTAAAGTTTTTCTTCGCTCTTCCATCTATCCTTGAATTATTGACTTCTCTGGATTGATGAGAGCATCAAGAGTAAAGCATTCCACAAACATCGTGCAAAGTTACTCCGCTAAGTTTACGGGACCTCCATTTTCTCTGGTCATCGTAACTTAACCAACAAAGAGATAAGTTGCCATTAATTACTGATTAATGAAAATAATGTTATGCAGCTCATTTTTTTCTGGAATGAAGAATTTAATTCTCTCCGTCTAATTCCTCTTTAAAGTGAATGCATTTTTAACTATTCATTTCATCTTCCCTGCTGCTCTTTCTGTCCAAAGCAATTTGCTTCGACTGCAACTAAGACAATCCTCAATAGAATTTCAAGGTCAACGAGGATGCCCAAAGACAATCACAAAGATAATGAAATTTCCTGAAAATTGGATCAAAAGAGGCAGATACTATCTAGGTTGATTAAATCTCTCTTGCCCTCCGGCCATCATCCAAACGAGTACATTCACGAGCCCATTAGCTTCTAAGGCGTTCATTACGGGAAACGATTCTGTATTCTGATTGGAATTATAGTAGAGCATAAAACACCCATAATTTACAGAAATTTGCTCTATGAAAATTTTATACTTTCAATCACCAGAAAGTTTCCATTAAAAATAGGGAAATATAGAAACCAGCAGAGAAACTCAGTCATCAATTTGCTTTAGGGTATTTGAATGAAATCTACGGAAGAAATTTGATAGAATTATTAGAAATAGTAACGATTTATGTTTACAAAAACATATATATATATATATATATATATATATATATAATGAATCTCGGTAATTAATCATTAAATAAAAAGTAGAATTATTTATTCATCGTTTATGAAATTGCTCTCCCAAATGTTTGGAGCAAGACATTTTTCTTCCTATTTAGATTGAAATTTTGTATCTACTCCTCCTCCTCCACTATCTTAATTTGTAAATCCTTCTAATCATTGTATCATATTGAACGAATTTCCAGTGAAATTCAAATTGGTGGCAATTGAATCCGCCATTCAAGTTGCAAACGTGCCACTCCCACTTAACTCTCTTGGGCGACTCACGCGATTTCCCCTGAAATGCGGCCATTTATGCAAACATATAAACATTAATATATAAGTCATAAACTATTCAAAACCAGTCAAAATATATACATGCTTAGAGTTAGACGGAGTTGAAGAAGGTATATTTTAATTCTGAATTGTTTCCAAGAATTGAGAAATGAGGTCCAATAAATAAATATATATTGATTTTTATAAATTTATTAACTGTGCAAACTTTTTGCTTAAATATAGAAAAATTTTCGTTTTCCCTATCAGCACATGAAATTTCGCTAAAGAAAAATTTTGTGATAGAATGTCATTCGAATATGGAGAAAGTTAACAATGAAATTTGCTTTGCCGTTTCGAGAAAAAGAAAATGGATTATTCAAATGTATTTAGCAATTTCAAATGTAAAATAAGAATAAAATTATTTTAATTTCATAAAAATATTAGAAGAAGACGTTGTATTTACTCATTAGCTAACTGAGAACACTTGAGAGGTAAGATATTGACTCATAATAATTAGATGGACCAAATTAATTATTAACAATTTAATACCGGCATATTATTTAAACTAAGCGATCATTTCCCAATAAAATTTTCCTTTCATAGGTGGTAAAAGTTAAAACATAATATGTAACATATTTCAAATTATAGTATTGATTGGTTGAAAAGGTTAATTTTTAAAGTTATATCAAACTAGCAAACATCTGCGATTGACGGTGAAATTTGGATTTCGTTCTGAGTGTGATATTCGATGGCCAAGATGTCCTCTCGAAAATACGTGTACTTCGCTCCTGTGATGAAAGAAAGCACGTCAACACGATAAGAGCCGTGATACTTTTATTAACTGAATTATGTCACACTTGTATATCGGTGTAAATAAACGCTCGAGGAGATAATCATAGCACTTTATTACTCAATCCACTCACATTGAAGTGTACGCCAACGATATTTGAGAATATTTTTGCTTTGAATCGGCAGCAATTCTGTAGTCCAGAAATTAAATTACACCACATTTTAAACTTAAGGCGAGGAAAATATTTTATCCGATGTTTTTTGAGTGAAAATTTTTCTTTAAATTAGTGGTTTATACGAAGAAATTAGTACGACCACATGGACCCTGTTGAAGGAAGGCGAAAGTGGGCATGAAAAAATATAGCTGCAATTGTTTTTTTATACGGTGAGACACGGAAATAAACATGGACACTTAATTGGGACAGTGAGAAGGAAAGCAACATGAAGGGTGAGAAAAGAGTGAAAATGATTGAACGTTCGTTTGAAATGCGCTTGTTACGAGTAACAATGGAATCTCGACCCCAGGGGACTAATTACATTGGCAGCTAATGAAACGGAATTCATCGGTGCCATTGAGTTATGAGAATTGTTTCCTCGTTACAGAACGCACCTTCCAAAACTTGCGTCCTTATTTCTTTCTTTCTCGCCAGCAAATAGGTCATAGGTCAAGCGACAAGGTCAAAAGGGAAATCTCAAAACTAACACGGATATCAGCTAAACTTTTCAACAATCAAAAATTTTATACTCGTTTTTGATATTTTATAAAAACATTTCATATTCACTTAAGAAAGGAATCGGAAAACTTCGAAGGTTCAATTGAAATCTTTCGTATAACCCTCCCTTCGGAAGTAATAAAAAATAAGTGTAGAATGAATAGGTACTAGATTAGTTCCAAAATTGCCCATTTTAGGAAAATTTTATTTTGTTAAAATTGTATCAAAAATGAAAAATAAAATTATATATTGTCATAAGCGCCTGTTAAAGAATTCAAATAACTAAAATAATTATTTTATTTTAATAATAATTAATTTTATTTTTCCATTAATACGTGCGGAGTGAAATTAGTTTAAAAACTGCCGGATTCCTTTTTAAAGCGCCGACTCAGTCCCGGTGTAAATAAAAAATCAAAATCAGAATTCCAGAGAAATCTCAAATTATATAAAAGCTGAGATTCCGAAAATAAAAGATAAAAGAAAAATCCAGATTTATTGTGGAAGATTCTTTCGTTACAGTTCGTGCGGGTCTTTTCAACTCTTTCATCAATGGAAATATCATTTTACGGATTTCGGCCAAATTAATTTTTCCCTCGAAATGTTACCCAACAATGAATTTGTTTTGAAATATCTTCCACCTCGAAATATTTGCGTTGTAGCTGAATCCCTGTATTGCGAATAAAGATCGTTGAAACATTCTATTTATTTCCTTATTTCTAACTCATAATCCAGCGTTCAAACGTGATATCCCATTTGTGTTTGTATGGATATCCTCTTTCACCGTCCGAGATAGATCATAAAATCTTGGCAGTTTTTGGAGTAAAAATCGCGAGTCGATACGAGCAATTGCTACGAAGCCCGTATTATAGCAGAGTGCTTCGGTGATATTACGGGGGCAAAGGGGAGAGGGGAGCTGAAGGAGAAGGGGAATACCCTCATACACTATTGATCCCCACCGTGGAAACCCTTTCTCCCTCCTGCTCATCCTCTCACGCCTCCCTCGCCCAGAAACTCAACAAAAGAACTCTCCTTATCTTTACCTCGATTCTTCACCCTCAAGCGCCCCATTCTTATTTTCTCGTCACTTTCTTTTCCATTCCACTCATCTCCGATCCTTCCTTAATTGACATTCTGAGTCTTCCTTTCTCTTCTTTTACAATTCTTAAACATTGTTGAATTGATCGATCTACAGCGAAAGGCTCAAAATACATTATTGACATCTATACTTATCTTCCCCTATCTATGGAGACTATCACAAACTCATCGCCCTTGGTCTCGGTTTTCAGCTAAATTATTTCCGTTCACTTGACTTTGATAAAAATTAAAATTCTTTTATTATTTTTATCTATAAAATCAATAAACAATATAATATAACAATATATATTCTTCAGTTGTGGAGAGTACTTAATTAAGTAGACATTATTGTTTGTTCCGTAATTTTTCTTTGTACCCATTCATTTTTGCTTCTCATTTAAACTTCGAAACCGAATTCAGGTGTATAAGTTTTCTCAAAAACTGTCTTTCGTATATTTTAACTGATAAACTTTTCATGATAAATTGAGACGTTAATTTTTGCATAATTTTGGATTTCACATCCTCTTCTTAAATGGAAACGGTAAAGCGCGCGAATGAAATAATCGGCAGAATATATTGATCGTAGCATTAGCGGAGAAACAATTAAGCCCCGGCTAATGGAAAACGATCCCTTGCTGTCTCACTCCAGCGTTTCAACGCCCTTTTAAAAGTCCTAAAGTTTCCTCTTTAATTGCTATAAAGTGGACACAAACTGTTGAATGCAAAAAATCGATTGTTGCCCGAGGTTAAATATAATGAACTAGGTTAATAGTCTAAGATAACTCTCTTTTAGTCTTCGAATTAGGAATTAACTTTTTTTGAGAGATATTATCCATCAGGGAGAATTCCGTGTTCCTTTTCCAAAGGAAATAAAGTACTTGTATAAAATAGAGTTCACTAAAAAATTTTTGAAAGATAAAGTAAATTAAGTACAATAGGAAACATCATTATTAAGGAATCTTGAGAAAAGTATTAAATATGTTCTTATCAGGCTTTCTACCATTTATCCTAATAATGAATACAAGGGATGCAGCATTTAAGTTTTAACTGTGTTTCATCTTATTATTAAAAAAAATTGAAACCTAGGAAAAACTGCTGGGTATTATATGAATGAAACAATCAATCGATTTTTTGCATTCAACATATTGTGTGGAAATGGTAGGCCTCCTCACCAATTTGGCTATACAAGAATTTCTAAGTGTTCTCCTTTCTTAATATAGCTTATAAAAGAACAATTCAAAGCAGTACAGAATCTCATTTATTTTGTAAGGGACCTTACAGAAATACAAAAAAGAATTCCAGAAGAATGATAATTGCAGTTTATATCATTTCCTTCTTTCTGAATATTATATTTCAATGCTACATAAAGAAAATAATGAATTAATTTTCTTCTCTTTATTTTAACCTCTGCCGGATAGGATTTTAAAAAATAGGAGCTCTCGGTTACGACCATATAAAGGCACAGTTAAATAACTCATCATTTTGTTTGATCTTAAGAACCTAATATGTCTCTGATATCAAATAGGAGACATACAAAACAATATCTTTGGCTGTGATAAAAATTACATCGAATAAGCATTTTAAACCCAAATAGGACTGGTAATAGTTAAAAACTCATCAAATCTGATGTATCAAATTTTGGACAAGGTGGAAATTTTTAATATCTCAAGATATATAACTAGTTATGCATGTTTAATGAACATACCATAGGAGATAAAGTGACAAAATATAACTATCAACATGTACCCAGAGATTAGAGTAGATATCCTCAGTAAGGTATGATATTTTGAATCTTTATTGAATTAATTAATGTTGAATAATCAAGGACTGATCAGCAATTTTAACATTATATAAATGTTATTGTTTTTTTCAATTTTCTGAGAGTCTTGATTACCATGTTAGCATATTGTCATTTGATGGAAAGTAATAGCCAACATATCATCAAGTTTCAAATACAGATTTGTCTTTTAATAACACAATTCAGAGTATCTAGAAGTATACTATATTGTTTACAATCATCCAACAAAACAACAAACATATTATCATATTCTTGCTGACATACTCTCTTAAAAAAGAATTTTAAGTACTATTGATGATTTTATTTCACTGTGTCAATGAATAAATATGATTGATTTTAATTGGTAAGCTTGCAATTTTCACTTTAAATACATAAGATTTACTTACTACTACTAGATGCTTAAATCTACTTATTTCTAATGAAATGCTCTATTTGTATTGATAGAAACAGTGTTAACATTAAAAAATCTGAATAAGTAATATACAAATTTTTGGCACACAAATGATAACAAGAGAACCAAATCATCCTTTCCTTTTAAATTTTTAACAGAAAATGTGGGATTCAATGATTTCTTAAAAATCATATTGTGATATGATCAATGGTTCTATATTATCTCTTGCAAGTTAATTACCTCTTCTATTCCATAACTGATTTCTCAAGAATAACCAAATTTTCAGATATTGAATTTAAAGTTACTGCCTAAGAACCCCTGTGATACAATCCAATTGAGATCTTTTATTTATAAAGCAACTAGCTATTAAATTAAATTTCTTTAAAAGTTTAAATTGGTTCTAACACTTATAGAATTAAATTAAAATGCTCCATCTCAACCAAAACGAAAGATTTGACTGATCTACATACCAAAAATTATAGGGGATTAAAATTACATCACTCTAGGCTCTAGATTTTAATCTAATTATAAATATCCAAATTCTTTGAACTTTAAATTCAAGATTTTGATGATTTTTTTCACAATACACACCAGTAATTTCAATTTATTTATATGTATGCAGTTTCAATTCTTTACATCATATTTTTCTCAGATGCAACTAATTCAAGTCAAAGGAAATAATGTGAGTTTCTGCTAAATTAAACTCTTCCACTAAGTTATAAGAAGGAAGGGAGAAGGCTTATTAATAATAAGAGGAAAATTCTTTCTGTGGAAATTACGTTTTTCCACAGAATTGACAAAGTGGAAAATGCTATTACCAGAGTATTTACTATGTAGGCACTATTATTGCAAGAGTATACTAACTTTCTTTGAAAAACTCTTAGGAAGCTGGTAGAGTGATAAAATGTATTATTAAGTCATGTTCATGGAAAATTATTCTGCTCTCCTTCCATCATAGCTTTAAATTTTGGTAAATCTTATAAGGATCTAAGGATAAATAAGGATAAAGTGGTAATAACCCTGTACTGAACTGTAACCCTTTTTCCTCTCCTCCTAAAAGAGAGAGAAATGTATTCATAAACATACACAATTTACATTTCATTTAACTTCAATATTTTGTGAATGAAACTATTTTTATTTAAGTGTGGTGGTAAATTCCCAAATTGAGTTTACAGCCAGCTTTGTATAATAATGAATGCATGAAAAGGTATTTACTTTCATATGCCCTATTTATTAGGAAATTCTTTCCCAATACTTAGAAGATCTCCTTAGAAGAGTACTCATTGGATAATAATAGGGTTCTTTTTGTATTTTCCAGCACTACTCAAATTTATTGAATATTTAATTAAAAGTTCTTGATATAACTCTTAGATTATATAATAGTTATCAGAAGTTTAGCTTATTATAGCTGTTTGATACAAGCTCTTAGCTTCTAATTTCTTTAGTTGATTATCATTTGAATAACCTCTCTTGAATAATTCTTCTGAAAATATTTATATAAAATGATTTCCCATTATTAAGATAAGTTTGGTGTAAATTTAAACAGGATGAGTTAGTGGAACTTGAGTGGGAATTCTCTATTTTCAATTTCTGTGTAACCTTTGACATATCGATTTTGTTTTACAAGTTTGTTTATCTTGAAAGAAACTCATTATTCTTCATCCATTCTTTTATTCTATTCTACATCCATAATGTGAGGTTATAAATATCCACATTTATTTTTTGGTCAGTATCTATCATTGTTATAACATCTTGCACCCTCACAATAGTTTCTTCCATTGGCTTTCTCATCCATATTTATTGGTCTGTTTCTAAGAGTGCATTATAATAAAATGTAGCATATAAATGAAAATAAGTTACATCGAAAGATAATAATTAATATTAAATTTTGGCTAGAAATATTATAGAGTTAAAACCCTAATAATTTGCTGAATTTGATTAATAAAAAATAAAAGAGACAGAACTTAAAAAGTTTTTCTGCAATATAATGAATAATAAATATAACAATAGAATACTTTTACATACATTACCATAGAATACTTCATGTAGCATTGTCATCAGCTCATCCTCACCAAGAATCTATCTTGATGTAATGTACAATAGTGTTCTGAATTTCTTTTATCATGATTGGCTACTAAACATTAATGGCAAATTGTAGTGGAATTTCTTTCTAAATTCTTTGTTTGAAACAGAAAATATTGAAATGAATCAAAATTTACCTGATATTCTTGTTAGATCACATAACTATTACTTGAACTTTACCTTTTTATGCCATTCAATTATAGGTCTTATAATTCCTTCACATTATTTTAATTCCTCCTCCATGTCTTCTTAAAATCTACAAATAACATTCTGGAACTCAGTCTTATGCTTGAAAATTACTCCCTGCAGAGGCAAGAGCCATTTTGATAATGTTAATACCTTGTTTGTTTGTTATCGCTTGTTGTAATGTCCATTATAGCTTCTGTATTCTTCCTCTAATTTCTAAATAACAAAACTATAGAGAACAGGATGTATGACCATTGTTATTAATACTCAAAATTGTATACAAATATTGCACATCAATTGGTATATTTTTAAAATTACTTTTATTTATAGAATATACTCAAATTAAATTTAATCAAACATTTGACAGATAACTCAGCACCTAATGTTTTGAATATATGACTTTAATAGCCGTTTACGCAATACTCATCTGATTTACATACCCTTTCCTTCTGAATGAAAAAGCTCTAAATGAAAAGAGGGAACGATAAGTAACTTATACCTTTGCCAAAATTTTGTTTTGAACTACCACAAAGTCCAAGCCAAGTTAGCAGAGAGTATTAAAAAAGATGCTTTTGATTAGAAAATTGTTTTTCAATGCAATAGTTTTCCTCTTCCTTTTCATGTCAAAATCACTGGATAAATTATAATTAAATTATATTTTTAAAAATCTATAAATGTAAGGTTATTCAAAAAATATTTTCAGAAGATTAATTGTATATATATATATATATATATATATATATATATATTTTATATCTATGGAAATATCTCTACAGTCTGGCCATATTGTTTAAATCTGCAAATAATACACTCTTTTCTTTTATATTCCCTCTCATACTTTCAATTGACTACATTTACTATGGTTAAGAATGTTAAAAATTTAAAGAGAAGCTCAAACAATACAGTATCATTGGTATAGGTCTCATGAGCTGGGGTAAGTCCATACAGAAATATAGCCTTAGTGATGATATAGTTCAGAGGTTTCCAAATTTTTTCGTGTCGTAGACCTTTGCCATGTTTCTCCGTTTTGGGTAGACCCCCTACTAACCTGATTTTACGTAAGTTTCTAACAGTAGTGAAGTTTAGTGTAAAAAACATAAAGTAAAGATAAATTTAAAGTTTTATATATTTATTAATTGCATTTAAATTAAAAATACTCAAAATAAACATAAATAAATAATCTGAATTTTTTTGCTGACATAGACCCCTAGGGGTCAATATAGACCACTTTGGGAACCACTGATATAGTTTAATATTTTCATCAACTTTATGTACATGAT
This sequence comes from Pantala flavescens, assembly GCA_020796165.1. Classification (NCBI taxonomy): domain Eukaryota; kingdom Metazoa; phylum Arthropoda; class Insecta; order Odonata; family Libellulidae; genus Pantala; species Pantala flavescens. Next base: position 34,764,314 of record CM036881.1, on the reverse strand, counting down.
GATTAAAGATATATAAGAAGATAAATTACAGTTTGGGATAAGTATCCTATGAAATTTTTAGTGAAATAATTAGCCAGGTTTAAAATAGACAAATGGACTTTCAGAAATGTTATTTTGAGTCATATGTCATATATTATAAATCTGAAGGCTGTGTCATTGGATATTGTAAATTACTATTGTAAATTTTTGATGATATAATTGGTCTTTTAATGATTATAATTGGTCAATGAACTGTTGTAAATTAAAAAAGATGCTTTAATTGATCCTTATATCTCATCTTCATCTTCCAAAGTTTTCGTAATTCTGTGAAGCAGTCTTCTAATAATGAACAAATCCCTTTCTTTTTAGCTTCTGAAAAAGTTAGACTATGCTGAAAGTCAATGGATAACATAATCTTATCATTACTTATCTAGAATTTCACCTCAGCTTAAGTTACTTTTTTTGAAACACCTCAACATTGATTAAAAAGGCCAAAAGGTAACTTGTAATGGTATTTATTTAGATTTAGATAAAGTGGTAGTTTAAGACTTTTATATGCATTGTAATTGTTCTCAGATCTAGACCTTATACTTTGATAAAAACCTTTCTTATTATTTGAAGTATATGTTTTTACATTCTAAAAATAAAAAATCAAAAGTGGATCATTTTATCAGGCATTAAGTTCAGACCTATCTTTCATTGCTCAGTATTAATATGTACAACATAAAATTTCTCTCATTGATTGTATAAAGCTTATTAAGTCATAAAAAGTTCATTACATTTACATTTAAATGTATAATGGAAATAAAATATTACAATTCCTTGAAATTAGTTTAAAAAATCTTAATTTTCTTGAGATCATTCATTCACAGATTTTTTTATATTCAGGTAATGGTTTTGAATATAATCTTGAGTTCTATAAAAAATTTGATGTTTGAAGCACCCTAATGAAATACTATTTAAGGATTTCAGAGTTGACACAGAATATTTTAGAAACTTTTTAGAATTTGCTTAATCTTCTCGTTACTTCATAAATATTTATATAATATGTCATAATCATTATTCACAATATATTTTACTACATATCTTCCATTGAGCTTGACTCCTCATAACCATCATTATTTTATGTGCTCAATAGATAGTTTAGTATGATAAGTATAATATAAATCGACATCCAAAGTCTTAGGCAGTGAAACTATTCAGAATTAATATAAACTGCTAAAAACAACTATGTCTTCATATCATTTCTAATAACCTTTACTTCATATTTGTTTGTAAGATATTTAAATGTTGTTATTATTGTGAAATAAACAAGCTGTCATAAGTTTATTTTGTATCCACACATCTAAAATAATTCATATCAATCCATCAATAATTCAAGATACTTAATTTAAAATTTCAAATTTGAGAATGTTATGTGCTAGGTGCTCTATTAAATATACTTCCCATTTAGTCATTAACCATGAGATTTTTTGGCATAATCAAAATATTATTTTCACTTTTTTTGTTTAGTTGATTAAATCAAAAACTTAAGTGGAATTTAGTCTTTCCATGGTTAAATGATGGCTTATTTTCAATCAAAAAAATTTAGATAAAAAATTCTAAATTTCTGATTTTTAATTTTAAAATATATAATTCCTTTTGTTATTTCACAACTATCATTAAACTAAGAGGGGAAATACAATATTTATTAAATTCATTACTACTCCCAGATTACATCTTTACTATTCCCGGATTAAAGAAGTCTAGTGTATAGAGTGGATCATGCTATGCATAGTAGTATAGAGTGTTTGATGAGTATGAGAAAGACAAACTAAAAAATTTCAACATTCCTTCATCATCTGGTGAAGATGATCAATTTTCATTCATTAAAATCGGTCATTTGTGTTTTTACAAAAATATTTTTTGAGGTAAGAGTAAAAAACTCTATGAGAATATTTCTAATCTTATTTTCATTTTACTTTCATACTATTCATAGTTTTGCGTAAGAAATATTGCTTCAACTAGCTGATTGTTTTTTTAGAGATTTCTCACCATTTTAACAAAAGCATAGAATTTAGTTATCGAATACCCTAATGCATGAGGTTATTTACTAATTAATAATGTCTCTCTTTTCAACTGAAGCAAGTATGGTATTCATTAAAAAATATGACTTAAAAAGTTTTTTTTTATGACCTGATTTCATATAAGATAAGCCAATCAAAGTTTAAATAAGATATACAGCTGTTATAATTTCCTTAAAGATTTATTTTTTATCTTCATAATTTGGATTATATTGAAAAAATTAATAGTGTCCTTGTTACTAAATACAACTTTTGTTCATAGTTAATTTTACGATTAATAAGCATAAAGAGAAAATAGTTACTAATGTAGCAATGAATTATGATTATGAGTCAACAAAGTAAGTATCAAGATTTTGTGCAATTCATCTCTAGCCAGCATTTGCAACCATTGGCTATTTCCTTGATATCAATCATCAATTAGTAGATTTATGAATACAATGGTAAATGTAAATGCACGTACAATGTCTCAAGAATACTTTAAATAAGTTATATAATAGTTTTGCTGTTCATCTCATCTGCATTGATTATTTTGAAACTTAGTATTTTTGGTAATAAATTATCCTGTATAATGATATAGCTTGTAATACATGACATTAGATTATAGAAAGTAGAATTGAGAACAGTTAGCGTACATTAATAAACCTTGTTTTTACCCTTTTTATAGAATTTCCATCCAAAGAATGTATCCTATATATAGGATAATTAATGAATTAGAAAAGAGGACAATAAAAATGTTGAAATACAAGAAAATATGAATATTCATGTTTATGTTCATAAGAATTATTGGATACTTATCATCTAATAAATTATTAATTCATTAACGTTACGATATTAAACTGAAATAAGAGCAACATATTTACTAATGAAAGAAAATCATTGAGCTGAAAGAGTTGATATATGCAGATCGTGGATGAATTATGTTAATAATTCACCATAACATTATTATCTAACTTTTACGATTTATGTTAACTTCTAACTTTGTATTAAATTTTCATCTACAACCTATGATACAGCAAATAAGTCTCACGGAATTCATAAACTTAGGGAATATTGAATATTTTTCATAGTACTCACTACGAAAGTTACTTTGGGTAAATAGGATATAGTTACAATAGGAATAGGAAATATGTTGGAGCGCCCATAATAATTTCCCTTCATTAAAAGGTACAATATTGTATTTCGTGCAGAAAATTTCTCCCGGAAATCTTATGCACTAGTTTCTCATTTGGTTCCTTAATTTTAATTCTACAGATCGTTCGCAGCATAAGTAGATTTATGAAATCAACCTAATTCCGATTAGACCGTATTTTTCGGCTGCTATTATGAGAAATTCAACAGCAAAAAATTTTACTTACGCATAGAATATTTGTAATGATAAAATATGCTATTGTATTGTTTTGTGTTGAGGCTAATTTAAAATATTTGTATAATATACTTGATTTATGAAACACATTTTTTATTCTCTCTTTGAATCAGTTTATCATGTAGATACTCAATTTGGACACTCTAATTTTCATACTTCGGAACGAATGGCCTCCTTGCGCAGAATATTGCGCAGTGTGCATTGCTGTAAGGTTTCCAGTGCACGACATTTTGTGTTTCAGTAGAATATAGCTTGTGATATCTGTGGTATCCAGGAACATCCGATGTTTATGGTGTAGCTTAAGTGTAAAAGAACTTCGAAATGTCGTCGAATAATCAGAAACTTTCAACCACAGAGCGGGTTATCAAAAGTAAGTGACTTTTAATGCTCCTTTGGTATAGGTGTTATATTGCTGCTTTACATGGATTGATTTTCTCAGTCGCCATTTCTATCGATTACTCTGTCTTATATTGTATTTATGATATAAAATGATTTCAGATGTAAATTTTTAAATCGTTGCAGCAACATTTGCTATAAATACGTATATTCGTCATACGTAGCTCGTAACTAGCTTCGGCATTCGGTTCACTGTCAAGGGTCGTCTGCTTGGAGGATGGGCCTTATTATGCCTAACTTCTGGTTGCCCCGAAATTTGTGTGTGTCCTTTCCGTATTTTCGCTCCTACAACTAGGTTCGTGAAGGATTTTGTGGAGTTTTTATTTCTAAGGGAAAACTCTGATAAAAATGTTTATAATAGTAGTCCAAAGATTATTTGTTATGAAATTATAATTAGCTGTATTCACTAGTGACAGCGATTATGGTTTGTGCAGCTAAATATTTTGATCAGACACTTGATTATATTTTAATTTTTAATATATACTTCTATTTATTAATTAAGACACCAAATCAGTTTTAGAAAGTGATGGATATTGGATTAATTGCGAATAGTTAAGAAAAGTTGAGCGGGATTGACCTTCTCTCCTCTTCACTAGTATTCACGGAAGGTAATCCCTTCATTCTTTAGATGAAAATGGTGATTGCTGTAAATTCGATCTGTAAACAAATCTTTACTAGAAAAATATCGTGATTTTCATCTCATCATGCCGAATGCGTGTGCTGGGTGGTCAATATCAATAACTATGAAGTATTTATCTTCCTTTGTTTTCTACGGCGCGTAGTAAATAGCGTGGATGTTGTGTCGCGCAGCACTTGATTGCCGGTCCGCTTTCCCTTTATCCCCATTCTTGGTCGACTCCATTACGTACTCTCGCGTGCGTAAAATGCGAAGGCAACCAGTGCGTGTTCCAGCCGTTTGACACACATATCTTGGTCGTCTCCATCTCTCGCATGGCTTTGGCGCCAAGAGCGGAAGGTGCTGCTGCTCTCGGGAATTCCGTAGCTCTATTTCGATCGCTACTCTGACACGCAATCCCTCCCACGCCCCTATTCTACCCAAAGGCAGTGTATATATTGTAAAGCTGCTACGGGTCAAATTGCCTACACCAAGAAGTTGTTAACCTCCAGGACAATCGTTTCGTTACGCTCGCCTCTGCAAGGTGCGGCGATAAGATGTTCACCCCTAAAACGTCCGCATTAGGTCCCGGTTGTTCGTAATTCTAGATCCGCGGCTTTCCTGTCACTCGTTGAAAATGGTTAAAACACCATCATTCTGCATAGATGCACCTGGCCGCCGGGTTTATTGAGATGTCCAGGAAAACATACAAGGGCGAAAGTAGATTAGACTGTGGTGACTTCGTCATTGATTGTTTACACGTAACTAAGCGGCAATCCTTGGATCTTGCCTTTTATCAATTTTTTTGCCTAAAGATTCGTTGATGTATCATAGTTTTTAGGTAGTAATGTAGTTACTGATCCTCGTTGTTTTTTCGAACTTATTCTGCATTGATGTGGTGTAAAATTCTGGTAAATATAATCAATAGATGGTGAGCCAAGAGTAGCTGTAATGAAATAGTAAAACAGTATCCAGATTTTGCTGTCATAATTACTAACATTTTCACCTTAGTTTGATTCAAAGAAGTTACTTTAGTTGTATTCAAATTTCATACCTATAACTTTAAATATAGCTATTCTTTATTACAAAACGCAATGTTTAATCAAACCTCGAACGGTTCAGATTATGGTTTGTTGCATTCACAGTTGCCATAAGCTTATTTATTTTTAAGTTTTGACCGATTAAAAACGATTTTTAGTAGTGACTTCACTGAGAAGCAAATGTAATTGAAATATTTTGTGTAAGTTTATTAAAGTCGGAGTTATAAATCGTGGAAGTTTACCGGCTGCGGTGGAGTTAATGTTAAGAGTTCGTTGCCCTTATTTATTCAATGGCACAAATTCTAAGACAAATCTCAGTACAGGGAGGTGAAGGAATTCGAAGAATATTTGTTATCTTGCTATCATTTTTGTTTTAATGAACTCCCAGAACTTTTTACTTTACAGCTTTTCAAAAAATTGTAGAAGGATTTGGGTTTTTTCATCACCTTCAAACATTTTAGATCTTATATCCTTTTATTTGAAAGTTTTTATATAATTAATTTCTGACAGGGATTAAACAGGTCAATTTAGTTCAGTTCAATCCCCTTTCACTTTTTTCCTTCGAAGGAAATAAAATAAATGTATGAAGTATAAATGAATGAAAGGATTGTTTAAATTCTAACTAACACTCCATACTGTAACAATTAATTTTAAAATTTTAAGTCATAATACTTTTTCTTGTTTTAATCTTATAATACCGTTTGATACATCTGTAAATATCTCAGTATCGCTGTTAATAAATTCAATATCTCATAATAAAGCAAGAATGAACCGCAGGGGATTTTCTCAGCTTTGGCGTGTCCAACTACTTGCCCTCGTGTCACTTTATCGGAATATCTTGTCACGTAAACATTTTCTCGGAACGTGTTCCTATGCAGAACTTAGTAGTCCTTACATGCATACGGATTGCCGCTATACATTCATCGCTATGAATACAGAGTCAATATCGCTTGTAAAATTATTAACTCTACAGACCTTCTTATGCATGAGATCCAGTCCTGGGATGGAAAGTTCCCAGCTGTTCATGGTAAGTAAATGTCGAAATTCACTCCTGCTGGGGTTTTTATTAAAATGAAAGAATGTTACGTGAATTTGAGTGGTCACCATGAAAAAAATCTGCCACATCTCATCTGGTTGCACATTTCGCAAATGTCACCGTTTTATTATCATTGGGATTTTTGACCGACTTCGAGCAATCGACCAGTATTGCGAAGTGAAAAGGCCGCGGCTCCGGTTGAAGGGAAAGTGAAAAATTATCGAATATGACCCACTTGTTATAACATATTCAACGAAATGATCGATGGAGAAGAGCACCCAATCGAAGCAGATTAATATTTATTCGATAATCCACTGCCGCGATTGTTTTTAAGTCACAGTACATAATTGATCGCGTGAATCCCGTTTTTCAGGTCGATTTCGTCACTGCGTGGTTTTTCGATTATGAACCGGATTCAGGGGAGGCAGGGCGGCTACAGAATCAAAGACAATACTTGTTTGAATAAGTATTACGAAATTTAAGAGGGAAATGTAATAATACTCTTTTGAAGAAATCGATGTCTACTGAATCGAATCTAAATTTTGTGCTTTGGCTGAGTTTATTCTGGAAGCATTCCAAAACACTTTTGCTTCGAAAGCACCTTTATTCCCTCGCGAATTCTCATATTTGATCTCCTATCTTGGTCGTTTATATTTCTTTATTTATATTCAGAGGCTAATTTTCGCGTTTCTGTATAGAGAATTGTTTGTTTTGGATTATGTAAGCTATGGTATTCAGCAACGATATTTTTGTCTCATCTTTTAGTCTTTTTATATTATTGTCTCGTATAACATTAACAGTAAAATACTGACCAGCTAAACAATTTTTATTCAAATTCATCGTAATTATGATTATTAGACTCTTTGAACTTACAAATTTTCCCTGAATCGTGGTATGCTGTAAAATTTTAACGACTAATCAAATATTTTGCTTTGTGCTTCGGATAAGTTAAATTTCGATTAATTTATTATGCACATCGGTTTACACATTTATTCCTACTTCATGCTGATTAATTGGAAGTTCTTCGATAGATTGATTTCGTTTTTTTCGTATGAAAACTTGAGCTTATATTTCTCTATATTTCATGTATGGTACATGTACAAACTGAATACTTTTTTATTTTCATTTTTCAAATCTCTTTGCCTAGGTTCATTTTAGCTCATTATTCGTATTTATGAATTTTTATGAATATCTTCTCATTTTTCTTTAATTTGAATTTGCAACCATCCGCAACTTCAACATTCGCCAAAAATAACGGTAAAATCGTCGGTCTATTTAACTTTCTTATCTAGGATTCATTCACTTCTATCTTTTGTTAGGGATCCAACGCTTTATAAATCAGTTATGTAATGGCATTTACAATTGAAGAAACAAACCTATGTTCCTTGGATTTGGCGATTGTAAAAAGGTTCTTGACCTTGCTTTAGTTTCATTATAAAATAACAATATATATAATTATCTTCGATTAATTGGATTAATTTACTTTTCATATTAATGTTTTGATACGTTGTTTGACTCCCTTACATCGCAACTAAAGTGTTACATCGCTGTTTTCCTCTTGTGAATGTTTATTCCAATTTTAGTTCCTTTTTCGAATCTGAGATATCAAACTATTTTTATTTTGGCAGCTCTCGAATCCAATTTCCTTGTTTACGTCTGCGTGATATTCTGTATTCCTCTTAACTACTGTGCAAGCGTAGGTGTGTAGTCGGATGAAATATTTTGGCGATAAAATATTAAAGGCTTTTCATGTTTCCTACTCTTCACCAGTATCTCTAGAATTACTGCTATTGGCGGATTATGATTTATTATTTGGCCCTTTTGTCTCTGATCCATTTCAGTTTTTGTGATGACATCGGAGGCATTTTCGTTATTAAAAATATACGATTACTTTCATATGTTTTTTAATTACTGATTTGAATATTGATACGATCCTAACGTTTACGAATATTTTGATATTATATTTTTTCGAGGAAATATTACGAAAATTCGTATTTCTTATCAACTCCCTGTCCTGAGTAAGTTAAAGTTTATTTTCTGTCTTTCAATTTAGACTTAATGCTTCAATTATTATTTTTTTATGTCGAGTAAGTAAAACGAAGGTGAAAGATTCAAGATTAATTTTCATTCATTTGTATTCTAAAAATTTAAGTCTCAAATATAAATACTTATTTTTAGTTTGTTTAGACCGTTTTATAATAGTTCTTAATTATTTATAAAAATAATTTTATAAATAAAATAATAATGAATATTAATGTCAAAAGTGTCACAACAGAAATGATTTTTATTATGGAAGAGAGAAATCAGTTATACAATTACGAATCGAATTCTTGAAATTGTACCCAATGCAGCTTTCGCCAGACACACGTCTCGTCTAAGCTCTCTTAATCTAAATCGAGCTAAAACTGTTAATCGTCAAAAACTTTTAAATCCATGATTTCTTTTTTTTTATCATTATTTACAGCATCCCTGAGCGGGATGTGGCGAATTAACTGTTACCTGAAGTTGAAAAATAAAGTTTGGGATTGGGACATCCCTCTGTTAATAAAAAAACAATATATTGTTAATTTTAAAAATCAGCCCAACTAGAGACACGCTTAGACATATACTGTAATTTATTGAAATGTTAAGTCTGTATTGAGTAATTTAACCCCGAGAAACCAGCTTATATAATCCTGCTGTATATATATTATGCTAAAACGAAGAGTTGGTGAAAGTTCTCTTTCCATGAGTCACAATGTGTTTTGAGACTGAGTATTACGGATTCGTTTTCATCTTTTCTGGAAGTAAAATTGTGCATCGGAAGACGTCTGTCGTCTGGAAGTCGTGCGACTTAAACTTGCAAATGCCTGAGTTTTGAAATAGGTGCACCGATGCAGGCTTCCTTCGCATTCATCACTCCGAAATCCCAGACATTTCCATGGAAGAGGTGCCGAATGGGATTCTTCCTTGTTCCATTAGGTTGAAGCACTGCAAACAGGACGTTCTCGATATCTAAACGGAAACGTGTTTTCGATTTCTCCGAAAAACATCTCTTGTGTATCCGTTGCTACATTTTCAGAATAATTGTCGAATGCGCCGCAAGAGAAACGAAATCTTGAAATTTCACGTGCTGCTACTTCTAGACATTCTCTCGATGTTATTTATTATTTTCGTAAAATTCGTTAATGTTTCCAACCTTTCGTCTCTTCATTCCTATTCTGTAACATTTGTTTTTTTTTTCCGATTTTTGACTCCATATATTATCAGAAATTATTTCTGAAATGTCCAATTTTCAGTTTAGGATGATGGTTTGATTGGCACGAAGTATTTCCTCATTTATCATCAAATACTATTTAATAAAACGAACACTCTAAGGGGGTTGATTGTCGTTTCTCTAAACGTTCGTAATTAGGATTTTTGTGCATAGTTTTAGTTATCGCTTCTTTGTCCCTATCTTTCTCCGCAAGGTTATCTGAGGGCATTTAATTGCTCTTTGCGATTTGTGGCAGGATGCGGGCCAGAAGCATTTAACCTAGATGCGCTTCAGTACAATTAGCTATTTCCGGATGAAGTGGACGTTAAACATTTTTCCTCAACTATTCTCCGTGGCGATTTATTCGCACGACCTTTCCTTCGGCATAAAGTGCGTTCCATCCCAAATCGCTAACTTGATGGTCCTATTGAAAGGCAGTTAGTTTTTAATGCCAATTACTTAACATCTAACGCTGTTTTAACGCGCTATATCTTCACAAAATCAGCCACTTGTTTTATTTTAATTGGGAATGCGTTTTAGATTCCGGTCAGTAATGAACGGTAGGAATTTGTTGGAGGATGGAAGTCATAAAGCTATTTTTTGTATCGAACTATGTGGGGGACAGAAACACCCTTGGAGTCTGTAATTAGATCTGCGATGGATAATCCCAAGGATGATCTGGCATTAAATAAAGGTTATCGCATTGTTAGTGAAAACTTCGCAGCCTTACACCTAAATACTCATGATTAACTCTTAACTGATACAGTTGATATTGGAAGTAAATTTTTTTATCAAAGTGATCTACTCTCGTTCTTTCGATATGTTTCTATCTTAATTGATCTCTCTTTGATTTCGATTGAATCATTTTTATCTAAATACTAATCCTTTATTTGCTTTGATGCGTAAAAGTCTGGTTGTCTATTAAACTCATCTGATCAGTTGTTTTAATGCCATAAGACCTCTTGCTGTAATTCCCTAGGTAGAGGTATATATATACACATCTTGTTCCTCTAGCTGTAACGTTAATTATAGTTTTAAATCTTACAATGCAAAATAAATCGTTTATTGAAAGGACAAAAATCAAAATGTATAACATGAGTTTCTGAGAATCGACTCAATGTGAATCATAATGTCAACAATGCGTGAAGTTTGTATTAACATTAGTCGATAAGTGCCAATCCTGAAAGCAAATTGACTGCTGTCAGCACTAATTATCGTTTACGTAGGGATTGTTGACAAATGTAAGGTGTTGATGACTCATAAAAGGAGTTTCCGTTTATTTATATCCAGAAGGTCGCTGGGTGAGAAGAGCAGGTCCGATGTTTGCGACTAGGTGACACTATTTTTGTAGCCTTTCTAAGAGATGTAAAATTTGGCACTCTTCAGGGTGCAATTCCTTTCTGTTGGACCGATCGCATGCAGGAATGTGCGGTAGAACCTCGGAGGAATCTTTTCTATGATCGTGCATGTTGCAGTAATACATTTAAAAAAATCAACTTTATTTTCAGGTTTATGTAGCTAAAACAACTCGTTCAGTAACAAGAGCGCGTACTCTCTCTTCAGTGAGGTATTATGTCTCCGTTTCAAGGGGTGCTGTAGAGGAAAACTAGGGACTTAGGGAACTCATTTTACTGTGGAACATACTAAATTGTGAGGCTGTATCACCAGTATTCGGAGTACGTCTCGGAGCTACCTGCCAGACCAACACTGCACCCCATCAGAAGGAAATACTTGCATGTAGAGTGTGCTAGGTAAATAACGTTAGGGTCATCTATTAACTAAATAGTTTTCTTTTTCTTTGATTATTTATTGTACGAAATTTATCAAATATTAAATTTTAAATCTGCTCGTTCTAAAATTGTTTCTTCTTGGTTAAGAGTTCATTCGTCGTTCGAAGTAATTCACTGGGATGAAAACAATCATGGTGATAAAAGTTGAGCCGTTAAGATTCGTCGAGATTAAATTTATCTAATAAATCTGCAGATTGATTACCTAAGATAAGTTTTGGTTTGCCAGATTTTGAGTACTTATCACTTCGGCATGAGTTTCATCATCTTGTTTATTTCACTATCTTTTGGAAAAGAACTGAATAAATGAATTGGATCGTGGGTATTTGTCAACTTTAGTTAAAATAAAAGAATAATAATATTTTGTTTTGCTTAAATTGAAATACCTTGTACAATGTCATCGCAAAGTTTTGAAAGGGAATATGTAAGAGCAACATGAAAACCTACTATTTCCTTTGCTTATCTTTCGTTTATGCCCTCAGATATTACGATTCCCTCAGTAGAAAACCTACTTAATACAAGTACACATTGAGTTCTGAATTACAAGATAGGATTGATAAACATTATCGTGCGTGGCATTTATGTCAAGCTGTCGCAACAGATGTCGTAAGGCTCAATACAACGGGATTAGTGAAGTATGTTTTTTGTTTGCATTAACTATGGGTCTCATTGACAGATTGGTTAGGAGTAGAACGAGTGCACGTGGTAACCAGGATTCCAAGATTGCCTCGTTATTAACGTTCCATGAATGATGTAACCACCGTTCATTGCTGCAGTGTTAATGTCGATCGAACATCTTCAATCATTTCTCCATATCTCTTCCATGAGCACAAGTGTTTGAAACTCGGCAGCATGAATTAGAGGAGATGTCCTTAATTGTACGAATCGAGGACGCCTCACGGATTTTACGATAGAGGTATGCTATAAAAAGTAACGGAAATACATTTCACGCGCCCGTTAATTTTACGAACAAAGGCTTATATTATTTTTTCGCGGGCTTGAAATCGTTGGCATACGAGTCGCAGAAGGCGAAGGAATGGATTCGATGTATTCTGACTTGTTACATAGCTTTCTGCTTGTTTTACAGTTCAACCAGAATGTGTCTTACACGTTGCGGGTCTACTAATGGCCTCCACTCGACAGCTTGCCGCTATGTCCGTGTTTTTGTGGTGGATCGCTAATCTACGCTCTTATGTTCTCTTCTATGGATGAGAATCCCTCGAAGTATTTTTTTCAATTGTAATTGTTGCTTAGTAAGAAAATTTTGAATTATTACCAATGACAACCAAAAGTAACTAACTAGAGAGATAAAAAATATTTTGGCTTACGCTGAACTTCTATTGGTCATATATTAAGATAAATGAATTAAGAGTAATTTAGCAATATCAAAATTTATTAAGTACGTTATTAGTAATTGTATTTGTAGCTTAAAAGGTTAGGGTGAGACACTCTTGGTAGGCGTGGTAGTTAGCCTCCATTCTGATAAATTGGCAGATAAGATCCTGCGAGAATATTGAAACAGTTGATTGAGCTAATCGATTCAAAAATTATTTTACCTTACAGAACACGCAACGGATACTGAATTGGGAAATAAATAGGACGATGCACGACTCCCTTGCCTCCAGAAGCCGCCTTCTACAATTACAATTCATCGTAGAAATATTTATTATTTATATGATGATTTTTAACTTCTATCATTGCGAAGTTTTTATTATTATTTTTGTATTAGGCTAAGGTTCGTCCACGATACCTTTGGAAAAATAGATAAAACTTGAAATTATAAACAAATATTCATAAGTATTTCGAATTTAATTGTATTTGGCTCATTCAAACCTCCCCTGATCTGTTAGATGACTACCAAATTCGTTCAGACCTTCGCGATCGGTGTTATTTTCGACCCGATAGACTTTTCCTTTTTCATGAAATTTTCGCCAGTCTCTATTCCTGTTCCTCAAGAGGCAACCCGTGACGTCAGGGCGAGCGAATTTCACGGCTTTTCAAAATGGATTTCCAGCTCGTGATCTCGTTTTGACAAGGTAAATAACGTGATCGTCTCGGACAAGCCATGCACACACTGTTCCGGACTGCTTGCCAGTTTGAATGTCTTCATCTCTGAGCCTCCGATTTCCCTGCATCTCTTGTCCATTCGGATCCTTTTGTAGTCACGTAAGATGATTCTCAAGTGCGGATTTAGTTTTCGTAATTCATTTCATTTTAAACCTTAAAGGTGTCAGAAGCGTACATCCTTGCAGAGGTATCTAGTATTTTGGGGTATGCCTATCTCTGTAGTCCATCTTATTCTTCATGCAGGCTCTTCCATGGAACTTTACCTTCTTTTCTCGTCAATTCAAGCTCTTATTTCATGCCTGCTCCTTATTATTCCTGTCATCTATATATTTTTGTTTATTCACTTGTTCACTCATTATGATCTTATCGATAATAATGGGTGATATTTTATCGTCCCGATATATTCATTAAAGGCTTCATCAGATTCGGTATTGGCAGTTTTATACATGGGTGTTGAGAAGGTGTTTTAGTCCTTGTTTTATTCGTGAACATTTCCGAGAAATTTAACGACGAATTCGGATTCCCCCGAGAAGAAATCTTTCTTCATTGCAGGAAGTGGTATTCCCCATTTCCTTTCTGACATATTTTCCTTCCTCTTCTCGAGAGAACTCGAGGTTTTGCTTCTGCCTCTAGCAAAATGCGTTTTTACCACGTATTTGATTTTTTTATTTTTAATGTTTGTAAATACGCACTATTCGTGTTGCGTCCTCGTGCGGTATTATCACTTTCGAATTTCAACTCTTAACTGCCTACACTACTGGAATGGTCATTCAGGATCAGAGAAATTAAATTTTAATGAGGAAAAACTTTGAATTTTATGTAATATGTTTTTATACGTATACTTTCGAAGCCCCCCTCACCATTCGATTCCAAAGGCCAACACATAACAGGTGTAACCTCAGCGTTTTTTCTCCGCCGTTTCAAATCGAGCGAGTTCAGCTTCCAAATTCCTATCATTACTGACGTATTTTTATACGGCACACGAAGCCAGTCTTCGCATTTCCGTTACGAAGACGTGAATAATTATCCCTGCTCTGACTTAATCGCTTTATATCCGGACGATCGCAGCTCTAATAATCTTTTCGAGTTAAATTAATGGATGGATTGAGGAAAAGACTTTGATTTATGAGGAGACATTGTAGCAGAGACTGAATATTTAGAATTTATGACAATCGAACGTGTCCCTTCTCATACTGTCAATTTAATCAATTACGTGAAGATTATGAGAATGATATTGATAAATGTAACACTCGTTACTTTTTTAGTCATTCATTTTATATGAAATAAACTACGGTCTTCGATAAGACAGCATTTAAATTGATTAAATGCTTTCCAAAAAATAAAGTTATTATAGCAAAAAAGATACCAAGAAAATATATAAGATATAAAGAAAAACCATACCATGAATAATCACATAAGCAATCGAACTCGCTACCGCCACCATTTGCTTGTATATAAGCGGTTGTTGCAGGGTACCTATAGGGAGCGACTTGGATTGAGGATTTTTAAACATTAATTACAAGGACACTAGGGAGCGTTGTCCCCTATAATTTTCAGGTTGTTATAATTAATGTCTAATCTATATACCCGTACCAATTTACCAATCAAAAACCCCGTGCCGCAGTCCTAGAGGTCCCCTTGTTAGTTGTAGTAGTTCTTCTTTGTAGAACTTCTATAAAACAAAAAAATAATAAAATAATCCTTTTGTAATGAGTGCGTGTACTTAATTTTTCATCCTGATATTTCTTCATTTCCTGAAACAACGCTGGCAAAGAATCCACTTCTCATAACACCATGAAGAAGCTTTGAGAACAGTCTAGGATTTGAGTTCGAAAAAACAAGTTTCTTATTTAGAACTTGTTCTTAATCATTGGTAGACTTTGAGTATTTACATAATCTTTTATTGTATTTGAATTTTTAAATGTTCAAATAATCTGTTGTTTAATTATGTGTTAATGTGATCGTAAAATTTAATGTAAATATTTCTCCCAAAATATCTGGAATTAATGAAAAATTGACTTTTTTCTCTCTTAATCCTTTCTCCCAAGATTTTAAGCGGCAGTGTGGGTTTTGAAGGGACCAATGAGTTTTGTTGAAAGTTTTTTTGAAAAGTCCAATTACGAGAAGACTTAGACGAGTGGAGGTGGTTGAAACGAGCTCTCTTGTATTTTAAAAACTTTAGAATTGATCTCATTTATTGTGTAAGATACAAATAATTCATACTTTCATAAATACCAAGTAGACACAAATAATTTAATAATGTGCAAAGACTGTTACATGTGGAATTAATTAATTTTTCCCTAGGATATCCATTTCGAGAACTCATAATCTGAACACGTCCAAGTTTCAACCAAGAAGGATAATTACTTGCAAGAATGGATCAGAAGACTAAATTCCATTTTGATGGAATGAAAATTCTTCTGGAGAAATGCGAACCGCAGACTCTCATTTTACATAGCCTAATATTCCTTAAATCCCAAATCAAATTTGGTCTGTAATTGGATTCTTTTATCGCCAAAGTTATCTTAAAGATTGACGGGAAATATTTTCCTGTTACGAGACACCAAATGAGATGAGCTAATCGTTGGAGGTTTATTTCAACTTCTGTCCTCGGACGCGATTTTTCCGTTTAGCGATGACTCTGTAAATTTAATTTCTCCTTGGATGAAGATATCCTTTGCCTTATACTGATTTGCTCCGTATTTGAGTCTTATTGAATACTTCATGGAAATTGATAGATCGATTTATTTATCTGCTATCATTCATATATTGAGGTGAAGCTTTTCGAACTCTCTTACTGAATGGATTTGTAAGACACACCCTTTCGTCGTGTTTGATTTTTTATTTCCCCTGATTTATTGTTGATGATGAATGAAAAACAAGGGCTCACTGTGCATTGCCTTTTTTCGGTGATTTTTATCTTGAGAAGAATTCCACTGGCTAATCTCCAACTTTTTTATTTTGAACATTTTCCGTCTGTATCGAGCCCTTTTCTATCATCAATCACTCAGTCTTCTTTTTTTAACAGTCTCCCTTCATTTCCGTTCTTTCGGATCGCCTGGAAGTAATAGTTTTGTTTCAAACGAGATGTTTATCATCTACTGTTTGGAGTTTGAATGTTTTTAAAGTTATCGGTTTTTGTGACGCGTCAAAACAATTTAGTTATCGTTTTTTGTCATTTTCCTAGTGAATCTCGTGTGTACAAGATGTCCTTGTTTTTCCTCCCCTTCATAAGATCCTGATGAGTTTAGAAGCTCTCAATTATCAGAATTTTATTTCATCCCGGTATCCGAGTGAAGTATTCCATTTCTTCATCTGCATACATCAGGAAGGATTAACGCAACATTGTAGAATTTGCAGAAGCTAAAGTCAAAGGAAATTATCAGGCGTTGCTATGCTATCTTCCCATTTTCACTCGTTGGAGGTTATCATCTCATTTCCCCAAGTCTCTTATCTGCGAATCATTCCGTAACACGAGTGTGGAAGTAAAATTTAATTTGCTCGTCTTATCTCATTGTCTAAAGATCGCTTGTGTACGTGCAATCAAAATTAACGGTGGAATGCGGTGACAAAAGGTATGTCTCTTATGAAAAGTGTGATATGGTTGCCTCTCGGAAAAGGTAATCGCCTCGGAATTTCGTTTTGCGATTGAAAGCGTCTTTTTTTCGAGAAGAAAAGCTCACGTAAAAATGTGATTTCTCTTCTCCTGGAATTTCTCGGCTCTTGAAGATTCCTTCGCGGAATTTTCCAAACCTTTCTCAGGTTTAATGGCTCTTAAACCATTGGCACTTAAACTGAGGTTGCGTGTTCGTAAGAAAGCTTCCTATGCCCTTATTTTCCTAACAATAGCTTGGTTTATAATGCGTTCGAAGTGAATACATTGCATTGTTCTACAATAAATTATGTATTTCGTTAAAAATGCTGTTCTTTGGGACATTGATTCTCCCACTATATTTTACTACCAAAAGTGCATCAATTATAATTTTAGATTCAACCGTTCCCAGATTTTTTATCGTTTTTTCAGTATGTATGAATTCACGACCTGGATTTTATCTAATTCATCTCGATCTTATAATGGGAATGTATTTTTATTCGTGGTTGAGAATCAAAGAAGGAAAGGAAGATCTAAATGTCGGTAAATTGATGAGATTGCTTTTAACTGATCTCAATTTTCGGGTCATCGATTGAGTATATTTTTCTTTTGCGAGTTTTCTGCTAAAATTCCGGGGTTTTAATGGGGCAGAGTTTTTGTCCCAAGTTTCACAAAAGAGTTGAAGTTTTAGCTGTTGAAGACCTCGAGTTTGAAGAGCCTTCGGCGATGGGGTTGGACTGTTAATGGGCATCTTGATAGTCGGTGGATATGCCGTAAAATCCTTTGGTCTGCCTTTCATCATTAAAAATTAGAGCTGAGGCAAAGTGCGTCTTAAAACGAAAGCGTCTAGTTCGAATTTATTTTCATTTGGATTGCTGATAATGCGACCTTCCTTATCTTCGTGAAGACATTTTTGTTGTGCCCTCATCAATGTCTGTTCTCTTATTTATTTCTCTGGTAATATTCAACTTAAGTGTTCCTTCTGAAATTTATAAGAGAGCGTATCAAATGCATACAGTTATTTCTTATTTCCTCTTTTGTGCATTCCGTATTCTGAAATCATGGAAACTCTACGTCAGAAGCATTTGAGATTTTGGACCACTTTGCGTAAGAATTCCATCATCGGTTCTTTTTTTAGTTCATTTTAAATTCACGTTTATTCTTTTTACCTAAAGTTTCTCTGACTTTCATCTACCGAAGAATAACAACTAAGTCAACGATATGTTAGCTAATGAAATCAATATTAGAAGGCTTGTCTTCGTGGAAAGTCATAGTATAATGAAAAAAATTATAATTTCCACGTGAAATTTAATTTAATCGCGACCGGATTCGTAATTTACGTTGAACAGGTAATGTTTTCTTCTTTCTTAGATGCTCTAAGAGATGGCATTTCAAGATCAATTGTCCTCTTTACCCCCTGAAATAGGTCACATTGGTACACCTATTTAACTTCTCTTTTTAATCCTTTAGTCGTTATATTTGTTACCGCGTGCTTTTTTTATTCTTTTATGATCATGTCTGGAGTTGTAATAGTAAACAGACGAAGTTTCAAGAGGGTGTGAAATGGGAATAATGCTCTAAATTGGGATTCTTATCGTTTTGTGTTCTCACTAAGGTGATCTTGACTGGTGTCGGTATAATACAGCGGAGAATAAATTCTATGCTATAAACAAGAGAAGAAGATTGATTCTGTATAAAAAGATAAATTTTTGGTAATTTACAATCAATTATAGGAGATCAACCATAGCATTTAACTGTACGAAGGTTTCAGGAACACAGCTCACAATTTTAAGATAAAGAAAAGAATTTTTCTTTCATGTTTATCACGAGAATTTCTTTGAATATGTGTTTAACGAGATATTTGATTTTTGTAAATCTTCAGAATTCGTATCTTTAGTAACGATTGGTGTTTTCATAAGGGTAACTACTTATATGCAGAATAGTGCTGAATTGTGTGGAGCTCTTACATATGAGTCGATAGCGTCCGTGCATTAATCCTACGCATCCGAATCCCGCAATGCCGAAGAAACATTAAACCGCAGGAGGCGTTTAAGTTGATAACGTGCAAAAATCAATAGTAGGCTCCGTGGAGGCGGCGGCCGAACGTCACGTACTCTTCGCAGGCGGAAGTGCGTACGGCGTAAACACGACCAAACACCGTGCTTTAGTCGTGTGCTCTCTCTAGGTGTTCGCACCGTGTGAAACAAAAGGATTGCAGCCATCGATCCTTCATTAGGAGAATTGGGTCGCCCTTCGTCTTTTTGAGGCTTCCGTCCTTATGTAATTCCATTTCCGATTGACCTTTTTCATA
This sequence comes from Pantala flavescens, assembly GCA_020796165.1. Taxonomy (NCBI): domain Eukaryota; kingdom Metazoa; phylum Arthropoda; class Insecta; order Odonata; family Libellulidae; genus Pantala; species Pantala flavescens. Next base: position 34,744,829 of record CM036881.1, on the reverse strand, counting down.
ATTGCCGCCGCTTCTGTTGGGTCACCCTTCTAACAACCCTTTCATACCTTATCCTGTGAATCCATTGCTCATCATTTCTTTCAATGTTAATTACTTTTATAATCGCCTCTATCGATGGAGGAATCCCAGCTGAATGCCCTAAAATAAGTTAATCATTTGTGTCTGTTCGAGAAGATCTAAAAAAGTTATCGAGGATTGATGTGTTCCTTGGATTCATCTTTTGTAGATAAACCTATGTTTGTATATTTATTTTACAATAAAGTGTATAAATTGGTCCCGCAACTTGACTATTTATTTATTATTTAAGATTCGAGAACAGCCAATAAGTGCAATTAAATGGAGTCTTTAATGGTGTCTATAAATAAAGTAACGTAAAATGAAAATAGAGGAAGCGAAGAATTAGTAATTAATCTACAGAAGAAAGCCTTGATGCGTTAAAAGAGTTAAAGGGGGAAAGTTTAAAAGGGATTTAAAAGGCTTAGTTAAGATGAATCATTGAGAGTTTGTCGAAAATGAGGTATTTGAAGAGGGCAATGAACACGAATAGGATGAGAGAGAAAATATCATTGAAAAAGAGAGAGAATGTCATTTAGGGATCAGATTTATGGTTGTATATACTAATTGTTCATATTATTATAGTAATATATCACGTCCCAATTTCGTTTCAAAATTTTTAAAAATTTCTAAAGCCGAAACGTTTTCCATGAAATTTCGTGTCTCAAAATAATTATTGGGGGAATATAGAGCACTCACGAAATCCATTAAACACTTAACGAATTTTCCTCAAAGAGTTTCGTTTCCTAAAATACTATCTGTTACGGTTTTTTCCTCCTAGAGAACCACAAAATTCTCCTTAAGCGTTGAAATCAGTTATACTCAACGAGTAAAGTCCAAAGACAATGAGTTTTTTTATATTTATTTCCTATTCATTAGAGCAAGTTCGGATAATTTTTCCTCCTTACGCACTATGATGCGTTAATTTTCTTCATGAATAATTAACTGTTGAAAATGTTTGAGTAAAATTACGGGAGTAATAAGCGATTTTATTAACAATATCGTATTTTAATATTAGATTTATCATGAAGAATAAATCGAAGTATAAACTGAAGAAAATAATTATAAGCATTTAATCAATTTTACCAAACTTTTAAAGGATTGTCGTTAAAAATGAAATAGCCATAGTGAAATACCTCAGAAGTAATTAATATATTTCTTAATATTCTACAACTTACGTTAAATGTTTTCGCACATTATTGGTTTTAAATTTATCCTCTGACGAGCTCTACTTCAGTAGACCGTTTACCTGTTTCGAAATAGTGCACTCCTTGACCTAACGTTTTAAACAGCGTTTCTCCCTTCGTTTTTATATCTGCCTCGATCTTTTTCAGGCTGGTTAAAAATAACAGTTTTCGCACATTTTCACCGTAGTCTCATTTAACGCCCCCGACGCCGTCTGAAAAGGACGTGTTTTTCGGGGGTGACGTCACTCCGATGCACACGTCAAAGGAATCTCTTATTCGGGATCGTTGTCCGATTTTCTACATGGACGCTCGTGTTAAAGGGTTCTGCTCTCGTTTGCACCGGAAATTATCAGGGACAGCAGTTTGCGATTTCGACAATACGTCATTGTAGCGAATTCGTAGTGGAAGCGCTCAGTGGTTCGGCAAACACCTAGTGCAGAGCTTTTTTCCAACGCATTTAACATTCGACCGCTGCAGAAAGAGCGCTATAGAAATCACGGAGGCGCATTGGAATCGTCGACTGTGAATCATGCAGTTTAACTTCGAAATATTGGAGAAAAATATTATTCCCTCTGTAAAATAAATGAATATATAGGCCATCGAACCTTTTCCCAACCTAAAGCCACGATTGAAATTTAATTTATTACGAAGTGAAAACTTAACTTTAAATATTATTTTATGAAGCTCCCTTTTGTTTTTATTGATGCACATTTTCCTGTATTGCGGAGGAAGAATTGCGAAAAGTACGACTAAAATACCTCCGTCGCCTTCGAATGCTATTTATTATTAATGATTTCTGACGTAAACACGATGATATGAAGACGATCTTGATTTATTCTCTACACCGATGCTTCGTCGTATCTTCGAATATCGGAATGGAAGAGTATCAGGTTCGATGCCCCGATATCCTCTAATAAGTTGGCATGCTTCCGAGACTAGTTTTAAGAAAAGTTCTCTCGCGTTCGGAATTCTCTGAACCGGTCTTCATAAACCGGTCCTTCTGTCAGTATAAAAACAGAATCACAGTTCAGGATCGTAAATTCGAATGTTCGGATTTTTTTAGACTTGTTAGGAACGCTTCAATTGCGCATGCGTTATGGATTGGAATTTAAATTAATGCATAGGAACCGTACAAATTGAAACGAGACTAGATGGAAAACATTAAGTTTTATAAAAATAATATATAAAATCAGTATAGAAATCTTGCATAGGCTCGCTACCTGAATGGAAAATTCATATGTCCTATAATTTAATACCTGTAAATCAAAAGGTATATTTTAGGCTTATTTTTAGAAAAATATAGCCGTACGAAGTTGAATTTTATAACTGAAATTTATGCGATCGTACGTGTATATTTGGTGGAAGTTTTCTGGGATCAGAGAAACATGCAGAAAAAGATTTAACGCTAAATATCCCCCAATTCATTTCTCATTGATTCCTTATTAGCTCAATAAAGAGAATTTATTTGGTTTACCGAGCACTCCTCAGCCTTTTGCTTTGAAATATAGGGCATATTTATTGCCGTTTCGTTTGGAGAGAAATAATTCGAACCTATTTGGGCTTTTGTTCTCAATAAATTTAGATTTCTCGTATCTTACTGGCAGTATAAAATGCCCGGGGAAAAATATCATTTTGCTCTGTCCAGTTACTTCCTCATTTGTTTTCGAAAATTGGAAAAATAATCGCCAAAGAAGAAAAAGAGCTGTTCCACTATCAGCTTTAAATTTATTTCGATATCGATATTTTCATGTAAACAAACGAATTATTGGGAAAAGAGAAATTCCCATTGAGACACCTGTCAATGGTGATATTTTTCATACGGTGGATTAATTATTGTTTCCATTAATTTTTCATAAGTATCTTTTCAATAAATACCAATACTGTTTGGTTTTTCATATCACGTCGGTCATATAGAGAGCCAGCCTTCTTTGATACTCTAAAATAAATGTAATTGTATCGATATAAAGTCCAATTTTTATAAATTATGATGGTTAAGATCGATTAAGATTCAATACCATAAATCCTCCGTAAAAATTTTGTAAAATGCTTGAAATTTAGCACAAATCGAAGTGAATTTTATTTCAGAAGGTCATTGATTCAGTAATTGGTGTGGAGCTGTAAGTTTTGTTTTCCTCATTTTCTACGAAACTTTAGGTTACATCATTTAAGATTCTGTATTCTATTATATATGCATTACTACTACATTGTTCTATCAATAGTAATGACTCGTTGGAAAACTGGATTTTTGACCGTGTAAATTATTAAGAGCAACAACCGTATTTATCATCACCCATAGGAGGCCGATTTCTTTTTTTTATACCTTTTTTGATAAAAATTCAATTACCAATGAGAATTATATTTAAAAAATTGCAAAAACAAGCATTGTTAGTGTTAATTCCGATATCATACGATAATATCGTGCCGAATATGACAATAAGTTACCTAACCTTTGGGAGAAAAACTTCACCAAAAACTTTTTCATTTTGGGTCGATGATCGTGAAAAAACATTAGATTCTATATCATTTTGTGATGAAATGTTTTAGCACAAGGAATGCTGGAAATGAACAATAAAGTAGGAGGTTAGGGAAAGAATTAAGTGCCCGAACTATTGGGAAAACTCAAAGCTTTTGATGATGAAAGTTGGACATTAAAACCTTTGTCCTCGTATTCTTTGTTTTCCGAAATTTTTGTTTCACGGTGTATTCAATGGACGACCCAAGCGTGTTTCCTCAATCGATTGGAGACACATGGGCGTTACCCTTAATGTCGAGTGCTACGATCGATGCAACATTTCCTCTCGTATTATTTTTATTACGCGAGGAAATTTATAATCCGAGGAACTGAGTTTCGTTTTCTTGAGTCTATTTATTTCCGTGTACTTTATCGGTCATTTATGTTTCATGCAGCTTATTTTGATTCTGAGGAAAATCAAATGGCATAGTGTTTTGGTGTCTTATTTCGTAATAATAATTGAAAAATAATTGCTCAAAACTTTGGTTGAATTTTGGTGCGAAATAATACATTTCCTTAACGTGAAAATATAGTAGTCTGAAAACACGAGTTTTTTTTTAACCTTTTGTGTTTCTTTAATATTTCGTGGTACAATTGTAAGCATTTGAAAACGTACTGTAGCATGATTCATTTCAAAAGATTCTTCTTCTACTGAAATGAACTCAGCGATTCTTAAAGGTCACTGCTTCGTTATATTTTCTTTTGGAGGAAATTGACCCCGAAAAATAGATAACAATCGTAACACTTGAGACAAAAATTTCCACGATAGATAATTCTTTTATGCATTTCTTTACTTGATGATTCGTAATTTTTTAATTTCTCCTCAGTTATTGGTATTAGTATCAGTGTTTTTGTTTTTTTATAACGGGAAACATTTAGCAAAATTTCGTGTTTATTTAAACAAACACGATAATTGGTGTGATAATTACATTGTGACGTATGAAATTAATTTAGGATGCGTTTTGTGTGTATAAACTAGGGACCGCTGCTCAGCGAAGGTAAATGAGGAAATTTGGGAATTTGAAGTATTGATTCGTTGGTGAGAGAGATTCTGACCTGAAACCCATGTGAAACTTCTGGGTCCTCCGAGGTCTCAACTCGTGTGTTACTTATGAAAAACAGTCGAATGTTTTTTTTGTTATTCCTGTTTTAATGGGTATTTGATAGTGTTGACCATTTATCCTCGCGATACGGTCAGTTGCTCATGTGCAGTAATTATGAAGTCATATGATGCCCGTTGTCCTTTTTGGTCGGTGCTTCTTAGTATTTTCTTCCGATATCAGTATCAGTACACTTTTCCCACTGGCATTTTCTATAAAGGAGTAAGTATTAATTCTTTTTTCCTATTCTTTTTGAAACTTTCGTAAGAGTGCACAAACTGATGTGTTCCAATTAACATTCGCAGAATCATTTGTTCTTCATAATTTGGATTTTTATCTCAAAGCATCCCTCGTCACTTCAAGAAGAACAGATCGCATTTTTTATTGCTTTACCGCAGATGCACATGGGAAACAAAAAGCATAGAAACTTAAAGAAGTAGATAATATTCGGCGATGGAGCAAATATGCCTCCTAGGAAGGATGGGAGAGTGCTAAATTGAAATTCGGAGGGGGAATCCAGGGCTCGGAGCGACCCGGACAAGGAGAAAGGATGATTTTTTAAACCCCAACTCATCTGAAATGCGGGGTAAGCGGAACGAACCCAAAAGGGAAAGAAACGAGATAGGAACATCCACCACCCACTCTCTGATATTAAGGGAAGACACGTCAGTTAAATTAATTCACTTGCATAAATCCTCACGTTCGTTTTAACTAAATACTTCGGAAGGTATTCCCGCAACCGCAATTAAATTCGGCGTTTGATCTAAATTTTAAACGAACGGAATCCTTGGCGGCTCCCGAGTAGATAAGCCGAGGTTATCTAGGCGGTGAAATATTTGTGTAGTCGCGGAGTACAATTTCTCATTTCTTTTATCGCGCAGATACGTTTAGTATGGTAATAATGTGGTTCTTGGGTTGCTTTCCTCAAGGGATTCGCGCTGCTTTCTTTGTTCAGGCTCATGGATCTTGTGTTATCTAGGAAAGAGTCTGAATACGAAATTATGAAAGCTCATGAACAGGGCCTGAAGCATTTATTATGCAGGGAGACGAGAGATATTCAACTTCGTTCGTAGTTATTTCTTTTAATCACTGCCTTGAAGGTCGGCTGGTTTTCTCATTACTGGCTATGTAGCACGCGTGAGATACTAGAACTATACTTGTTAAGGAACTATTATTCATTTTGGTTGAATGAGCTTCTTATATTTGAATAATCTTCAATAATTTCCTCCCTACACTCACAAAAAAAACAAAAGGAGAAAAATATTTGGCTAGCTACATACTTCGATCAAAATCTCTGGTAATCTCGGGTTTTTATCGGATGCCGATGTGGAAGTTAAAGAGCGATAAGTGATAAAATGAGCATTGAGCAGTGTATAGAGATGTGTTTTTTGGGATATGGGCATTTTTATTGTGGCCTAGCCATGTTGCAGACGTATAAAAGGGGTTATATTATTTCACCTTCCTAACATTCGTTTCTCAGACTTTCGACTGTGTAAGCACTATCATATTTTACGTTCATGGCGTTTTTGATTCATTGTTATTGTTCTTTGACGTACTATAGTATGGAGCTAAATCTTGTCGAATTATTTTGGATTGAATTTATTTCAGAACTTTTCTTTTTTGTTTAAGGGTAAAGTTCAATCGTGTAACGGGAATATGTTTATGGTATTCTCCGTATGGTGTATCCCTCTCAGATGATATTTTTTAGAATTTCTAGAAGGGTAAGCAGTGGGTGTGTGTGCAGATCCCTTAACGACCCTGAAGGTCAGGCTTGCAAGTATCCCTGGCGGATACGGAATATTGATTGATAGTCCTTCTCGGGGCCCGACGTAGAAATTTGATCGAAGGGTACATTCGCTGCACTCAGCCGACCTTTCCATCGCAAAGTATAGCTCCTCTGCATTTTCAAGTATCCCCAGTTTATTAGCCATCGTGTTTACCAATCTCCGTATGTAAGTTTCATGGAATGCTCGGAATCCTTACATTCCGTACGACTACACGTGTTGTATCAGAAGTGAACATCATCTCATTCTGCTTTCTTCTTCATAGACATTGAGAATTGAAAGAGAACTTTTGTCTATTTCCTGTTTTTTTTCTCTCGTCTCACGTTTGAAATTTCAATCGTTTGTATCACCTTCATGTCATTCCTATATCTCTAATTATTTAGTAATACTCTCGCATTGTCTTCCAAGTTGGATCTCTTTGGAAAATATGGTAATCCAGATTTCATCGCCAGATATATGTTAGGAATAATATATTAATAAATAAAAAATTTTCAATTTTTCAAACTAATAGAAAATAATTTTTGTTCCATCGTATAACTCACCTCATCGTGTTGTTATTACGGTCGAAAACCATCATAATTTTAAGAATTTTATTTTAACTATATATGTATTTACTTTTTTAATTATTCTTCGAAATAAATTATTTTGAGGTAATAATGAAATTTAATTTTAAAATATATTGCGCTCTCACTAAAACTATCGTTATGTAAATTTGTTTGATCGACTTCTTTTGTTTTTATCAAAAGATATTTCTTTTCTAGTCATCGGCTTCTTATAAAGAGTCACTCCTGAAAATTTTTACTCGCTTACTCTGTGTAAAGGCTCTCAGTGATGATATCTATGATATCGATTAAAACCACGTATCAGCATTTATTCAAGGTCTAGATGATCTCCTCTTGTAGTCTCTAATTGTCCCTTTTAATTAAACTTGCCTCTTAATCGTCATAAATCGAGGTCAATTTTGTTGGAGTAGCGCATTTTAATTAATTGCTAATGCAAAAATGAAGTTGAATGAGGAAAATTCCGAAGTAAGATGGTCGGCTTTTTATGTTACAGAAGAATTTTTTGGAATGTAAAAGAAATGCGGAATAATTGACTCTTGGTTCTTTCAAAGGACGATGTTGATGAAATATTGCAAAACGTAAGTCGCGAGGAGTTTTTTACTCTCCATTGCGCATCCACAGTAACACTTGACACAGATCCATTTATCCTCCGCCGCTTTAAGTAAGTTTGAGCGTAACATCATTAACAGGTAAAGGAAGCGCAAAGCTAATCAAACGCTTTACACAGCATCGTAGTTTCTCCAAGTGCTTTGCCCCATTTCCCTACATTAGGTTTCTTATGAGGATCATTGTGATTAACATTATTTTCCTGCTGGATTTAGCGCTTTAGAGTATTATTATAAATTGATTCATAGTTCGTCTGTTTTCTAATTATATATTTTCGGATTTTATTTTAGTAGTTTCGCGGAAGTCTTTAAGTGAAACTGAAATATCTTGGGCGTGTCGTGTATTGTCTTAGAATGTTTTTTACCTTACGGTAGGTCCCTCGAATCCCCCACTTAACGTTCTTCCCCTATAATTTATCTTCCCCTTAGCATCTTCGTCTTCTGCCTTCTCTCTTGCATCGTATCTGCTGTGAATTAATCCCTCTACTCGGTGTTTGACCACCCTTCATCGCTATAATATCCTAATCAAAATCCCCTTTATTCCGACTGCATCCATGGCGATTTTTTATAAACTCACGTTCTCCACCGAAAAGCCACACCCTTTTCTCTGAGGGTCACCGATCTTTTGATGTCCTCATCTCTCAAGATATCTCAAAACAAAGACATTCCTTGCGCAGAATGTCATCAAAGAAGTAAGAGAGAGTCTCATGAAGCAGCTTTTAGGATTAAAGGAAATAATTCAATAACACCAATAATTTAAGTGTCGAGGATGAGCTAGTAACAGTGTGCGCGATGTTGTTTCAGAGATATAAGAATATTTAAATCATTAATCATCGAGAAATATATAACGAAGAAAAAGTGACGTATTTTTTTGAATCTGATACCAATGCATTAATTTACGTGAACCTCTTACTGCTTCACGAAAGCTTTTCAGATTCCATTCTTCTTTGACGCGCGGATCCCCCGGAAATTCGCTCCCGATATCATATTCGCCCTTACGCTATGAGAATAGAGATCCTCTCATTTTTTACGACCCAGACGACCGGATATAACGCGGCTGGATATTGTCTCTACTGTATCACGGTTTGAAAAAGCCGATAAAATTTTTATAGGCAGAGACAATGGAGCCGCAGCACTCAGGCATTGGCGCAGCTGCGGAGTCACGCGCTGCACCATTCGCTTGCGGCGCTCAAAGGGACTTCTGCCGTATTATGGAATCGCCCAGAGGTGTCGCACTGAGGCCCTGTTTGAGTTCGATGTGCCGACTCGTTAATTAATCGCGGATTTAAAAAAGGAACTGCTTTATTATGGAATATCTCGAAGTCGTGGATAGTCGGTGTAGTCCCTTTGGATATGTAGGTCGGCGGTGCATTGCTTTGCCGCATTACTCCACTCGCTTTTAATTCAGTTTAAAGTACACAACACGAGTATAAAAATTGATGATTTAAATCTGATAGTATTGTTATTATCGCTATGGTGCCGTGTTGAAATTAATATTTAATAATTACAGTGGAATTTGTAGATATAGAGAAAGAATGTCGTCTACTGCTTTGAAAACAACTGCGAATTTAATTTTTTCGTTTTGACATTAAATTCGATTGTTATAATTTTTTTCTCCATTAGCAATATTTTTTTATTAAAAGATATATATTGATCAGGAGTTCTTAGTAGGCTACATTAAGCCTACCCTTCTCGAAATATTGAAGTAATATAATTTTAAAAGCAAAATCCGGTTCAAATATCAACTATTTGCACTGCAATACAAATGCACGATAATAACTGCCATTATTTAATAACTGTCGACTTTTCAGAAAAAAATATCCTTCAGAAAGAAAATTATAAATAACCAATTACTAAAGCTTATTTACGACCATCTAGGATTATAAAATTTGAGTATTATAGTAAATAATTTTTGGAAATTATAAAAATTATATTAGTATATTACTTAGAGGAAACAGTTTTTTAGATTTCCCTAATTTCTAGAATTTCGATTTTCATTTGAAAAATGGATCAATTTCCCTTAAGTGGTTGTCATCTTAGTCAGTTGTGGTAGAATTGCGCTTCACAAGATTTTTCACTTAAGAATTGTGTTGCCTGTCATTCAGTCGTTTGTCACGAAGATTATCTTTGAAAATGTTGCTAATTTAATGAGAATGAATTATCATAAATAGGAAAGAATTTGATGGAGACGAATGCTGACGAATGACGAAGCAATCCTCAATTACACACCGTTCATTTTGAACATTTCAGATTGTAGAAAATGATTGGTGTTCGAAGGGGTTATTAACTTCTGCCATCCATTTCCCTGTAGTGATAAATGGTCCGATTCCATCATCGCACGTGTGCTTCGTAAGCAAATGTTTATCCATCAACAGTCATTTGTATTGGGACTGATAAGTGGAAGAAAGGGGTGTGGTGGTGGTCGATGTTAGATAAATGTTTTCCAATGAGGTGTCGTTTTAAGAGTGAAGTCTTCGTTCCTGTAAGTTAAATATGTGATTCACGTAAGTTGAGTTGACACGAAAGCGTAATGCTCATGTTTCAGTCGTCGATTTTTGATATTTGTTTCCGGAAAATAATTCCGAAGCTTTACTTATGTTTTAAAATCTCTAGTTATTCAGATTAGCTAATAAATTTTATCACTGATAATGTGGAGTCATTTTTAATACGAACGGTGAAGAATGGGATTAATTTTATTTTCAAACAACCCAACACCTAATTTGGCGAACTTTTGGGTCTTATTATTCTTTTGTTTCATTCACGATCTCGTGAATACGTTACTCATCTCTCGCCCTTCCACTCATATGAAATACGTAGCTCTTGAAATTGGCGAATAGATGTTCAAGTGGGAGATATCACCATCCATAAATCTAAATCACGATTTAGGGTGTATCACTCCTCTGTCAGACTTAGCATCACCACCTTCTCGGGCGAATAATCAGACAGACCAATGGCTTTGGAGGCATCTGTTAACACACGTAAGTGGAAAGAAACTTTCGCGCAGCCTCCTGATACGGATGCTTATATAGCATCTTTTCAACCTATTTAGGCTCAAGGATAAACGACATTAGGGGTCTAATACAAGTTTCTCCCGTTGGTTTTTCTATGGCCTAGATTCATCTCAACACCCAATCTTTTTAAACAGGATCCATAAAATGTTCACCCCCCTCACTTTCTCTTTGTTTCCTAACTCCGACAATTCGGGAAGAATAAGGTCAGTTTCGTGTATCTCACAATTAGTGGCCACTCCCTCGGAATGCACGGAGAGATGCCACGTCCCATCTGCACGTATGGATTCATTGCGGTAGCATACATTGCAGCATTGGACAAAATCCCGTACTTCCTCTGCCCGTTTTAAATTTGTAGGAAAATTTTTAGTCAGTCTTGTGAAGTCGAAGTTTTTCGAGGTAGAATTTATTCTGTAATTCAAACGTAAAACTTAATGATAGGTATATTTTGTATTTTTCAAATTAGTCGAAGAAGTTTGGATTCTAAGTGCGAAAAATACGTTCAAAATCGATTCGTAATTTTCATGGGAAATTTCTTGATCAATTTTGTCTGTGGTCAGAGGACATAATCTTCTGAAGTCTTAAGGTAAAAAGCAAAGGAACTTATTTCATGATTGCAGAACCATTTAATCTCCTCTATTTACTCGTTATCTTATTCCCAGAAAATGGTGGTTGACTCAATCATTATCTTGGCTTCGAACAAATTTCAAGGCTCAGCGGCCGCGTTACTTTTTGCTGCAATTAATCCCGAGAAATAATTGCGGACATTATTTGGTAATGTTGTGCAATTACGTTCCAAGAAAATATAACGGGCATGAAAGTTCCTCGTTTTGAAACATAATCGCAAGTGTTTTCCACGATTTCAAGGAAGAAAATCTGTCATAACTTGCGTGTCTACTTCGATCTCGCGTGTCGAACGAAAGAAACGCGAGTCGTGGTAGAGAACGTATTTGTGCCGTACGAAATCGGAATTAATTAATTATTGAGGGACATGCGATATTGTTGATATCGTATTATTTCTTTTATTCTTTCGTAGATTGCTCATCTCGAAACTTTCCCTCTGCCCTCGTACGATGTCGTAAAACGATTTTCAGATGTTTTTATTTACCAATGGATTCACTGCTCTTTGGAGTGGATTGCGTGCCTCTCAAGCGTCTGCTTGTTTTTGAGCGTTGCTTTTTGAATTCTCCATTTTCTGCATCAACAGAAGCGTGAGAAATAAGTTTTTTTTCGCGTTAATGCCATTTTTATCTGAGTTTTGCTGCAAGGTTTTGAACGATTTTCATAGGAACATTTGCGCAAATGAGAGATCATTTGCAAAATTTTTATTGCAATTTTTAGCCTTTGTTCGAGCATAAAAATGTTTTGACTCTAATAGATCGTATATATCTCCATTAAAGCTTATTAATACGAAAATTTGTTCGCTGCGGCTTTTCCGTTCCCGCATTGGCGTGGTTTTTACCTAACCCTGTTTTGGAACTCGTAACATGTACTTGATTCAATTAATTTTTTTGATTGATTGGATTATTATCTTGATTGGAAATATTTTTCGCAATTTTTTTCCTCGGACGTTACCACCAATTCGTCATCAAGAGGTTATCGTGTCATTTGAAAAGCTACTTATTTTTCTTTTAAGTTTATAATTCTTTCTTTCTTCATTCACCCAAAGAATCCGTAATTTAATCAATACCCTCGTATTATTTTCGGCGTTTACTTCAGTTTTGCCGTGATTTATTATCCTTTGAACTTTCTTTCCTGCAAAACATAGTCTTACGTTTCTCAGCTATTTTAAGAGATTGCCATACCAAGAATTTTATGAATAGTTTCGTAACATGCAAACCTATCGTAACGTATTCCTCTACAAAATCTATTCTTTGCTAACGTAGGCGAAAGATTAAGGTACATTCTGATCAGAATATAAATGACATTTTTTAAAAGATATATAGAGTATTTGAATAGGTCAAACTGGACATAGAACCCATAGAAATATCTCGTGTAAAATATGTCCTCATTATGAATTTACGGAGCAACCGTACTGTATTTTAGAGTACACGGCTCTGGAGCATTATCTGGGAGACAAATGCGGTTTGAGTCTAGTTGGGACGGTATGATTGATAGTTGAGTTGGGGCAACCATTACCGAAAACCAAAGCAACCGAACACAGCTGGCAGTCACGTTATCGTTCATCTCAACGATAAACATGGCAACTGGTTGCGTTGATCGATTCGTTTTCGGAGAATCGATAGTGAATTAAGGTAGGTTACGTTTAAAACTCCTCTGCGAATGTGATTAGGAGCGTTTCATTTTAATGCTGCCACCTATAGGCTTATCTATTTTCGGAAGGGTATTCGACCAATGAATAATTCATAAGCGAATTTGTAGTGCGAGAGAGACCCTGATTCCCTAAAGTAGTGCCCATGCAAATGGTGGGTTTCCACTCGCCTCGTTTGTGACTTCCTAAAAAAAGAGTTAAATCATCGAATAGGTTTTAACAGGATATTCTAGTTTAATTGAACAAGAGCATCTAATAAAATAGTTTGGTGGATTATGTTTTCTATGCTTTATCTACGGAAGAGAGCGGTATCATATGTCCTTCTAACATCTTCATAAACAAATCTCTTAGAGAACATATTGCTTAATACTTGTACGAAATTTATAGGAATTTATTCTCATTTTGTTCAGATTAGTTCTTTCTCCGTTAATTCATTTGAATAGGATTCAATTGCGGCCAATGATAAATATATGTATTCTGCCTCCCGATGAGCCTTTCCCTTGGGCTCGGAGAAACTTTCTCTCGGGAGATTTATATACGAATTGGAGTCGAATGAAAGCTCATAATGTATAGTTGGAGAGAAAATTATAGCGGGCGAACTGGTTTGTAGATTATTTGTAAGTCTTGAGATGTACCAAATAATAGTAGAGATATGACGGCCATTCGATCTTAGTTTTCAGAAAAGAAGACTTGAAAAGAGAGTACAATTTTATGGCTCTCATTCTTCTATGAAATATTGGGAGCGGAATATTGCGCTAAATATTTAGAACCGATTGGTCACTTACTCTGTTTAATCTCAATGAGTTAAAATATTCATATCAGCAATTATCTTTAATCAATTATCCAACTGTCCCGATGAAATGAATATTATTCGATGAAATTTTCTTTCTGAAACGCCTTGTTGAGAATCGACGAAGTGAATGCGAAGCTTAGACTATGAGGTCGATGCCAATCTGAGCGGACTTATCCACACCAATACGTCTCTAAGTGTATCCAAGAGACCTCCAGTTAGCCACGGAACCCTTGGTGGATTATCAGTCCGCAAAGTCTGAATTAATATGCAAGTGTGCATCCCCTCTTGGATGTTGGCGCTATTAAGTGAGCTAAGATCGATTCGGTGCAGCGTGTGTGGGTGGACGCGACCTTGTTTGGCGCGTTGACCCTTTCTCTCGACCTTTTGACCTTAAGTTCTTCTTCCTTGTTTTCATCTTCCCCGCTTTTATCGCTCCCAATCTCTTTATGACGACGACTGTTTATTTTTTCCCTGCTCTTGTTTGATTTTTCTCTTCGGCGTGATTTAGTCCTCAACGGATGCCTTCTATTTCCGTCCCCTTTTGATGTCTCCTCGGCCGAAATACGAATGTAGACGTCGGATTCGATTTCAATAGAGGTTTTTTAGGAATGCTTTCGCACGCAGATGTCGTTAGATACGTTTTTTAGTGGTTCGTCTTTTTTATATGCTTAAGATATTTACTTTGTTGCTATGGTTGAAAATGGCGTGATTTCATACCAAGGATAATGAGTTCAATGAAAGAGTAAAACACGAAAAATTACCGAATTATTTATACACATAAATATATATGTTCGAAAGTAATTATTTTATAGTATTCCAACGCGTGAAGTAATTAGTTCCTGGGTTTGAGTCCCGGACAGATTTTTTATACCTTCCTTAGACCTAGATATTCCTTGCAATTTTTCTGTTGTAAAAATATTTTTATCTAGATTAAAATTTTTAAAAGAACAGCTGAGTCCTCAGATAATTTGGCGTATATATAGGGATTTAATTTCCTATGGATTTTTTGACTTCAAAAATCATCATTCATATCTTCATGTCTTGTAGAAATTTAGTTTAGTTAAGATATGTGAACCGAAGAACATGGGAAAGAAGAGTTATTTGGATGTAGTAAACTTAGCATTAGATGCTTAGGGGATTGCTGTCAAACAATCTGCGAATGATGATAGGATATGTGGTCAGACTTTGTGTAACATAAAATAATAAGATTTGTTTAGTCAAATATTTTATAGGGAGAAATTTCGCAGAATTTTTAAAACTAAAATATCTAATGCAATTCTGGGCTCGCCTCTACCTCTAGTAATCGAATATCTTCTTGCTTCACGTACGAATAATAATTAGATGATGAAGGGGAAAGTTTGGAGGTAAAGGGGTTATTCGAATGCTTAAGGTGGGCTTCCTGACTTCGTAACTAGGTGTCGTGATTGGAATGCGAGACTGATTCATGCAACTTTGTGAAGGGCGTTAGAACTTATAAGACGTCCCTCAAATGTCTGAAGCGTAAACTTTCTCAGGATCCAACACGTAAGTATCCTTTACGAGCAATCCTGGATTATTGGACCTTAAAGTGAATTCGCACTATTATTTTAATTGTTCATTTTTCCTGGATATTTGCGCTTCTTGTTCCACAATGATATTTTATCCCACCTAATTTTAACCATGTTTATGAAATGTAAATAAAAGTTTCTTTGGTGCATTTCTAATAAGGGATTCATTTGTTGCTATGGCCACCACCTCATCGCCGCATCGTCTCAAATTCTGTTTTCGATGATTTAGGCTCTCCTTCCACCTTCTTCTCTATCGTCAGAAACAGTCGGATGATTCGTTAAAAGTTGCTTCGTTGTCGATCGTTTTCTTTGCAATCGTGCCCTTTATTCCATTTAAGTCTTTATCCGAAAGGTCGAGATGTGGAACTTTTTTCGATTGTTGGCTTGCATAGGGCATTCGCCACTCGATTAAGAATTCACTGCGTAGGCGTCCTCCGCTTTATGGTGAAGAGCATTTGTGAAATGCAATAGGCGAAGATAGAAAGGGCGATTCTCGACAAACATAAATGTTACTAAGCACGAGTAATACGACCCTAACAAACACATTTTTTCGCAATTTATTAACACGCTCTAAAATATAATATCATTTGAAGCAAAAATACTATTCGTAGGATTTAAAATATAATAATAGTACTTGTAACCTCTGCTATCAATGTAGTTAACCTTTACTTGCAATTAGTATATACATTATTAATGATAAATTCAGTGTAAGATAAACGCAGTTTTCCATAAATTTAATGAAATATAAATATCTTTAAAGTATATAGGATAATATAGGATATAAAAATGGCATCTACTATTAGTAAATTGAGTGTATCGATCGAATTTTAGAAGAATCACTTTTGGGTATAAAATTGTAACATGATAATTTTTTGGGGTAATGATCGTATTCATATTTTGAACTAGATTGATTTATTTATTTTTTGAAATTCAGTTTTACGTATTCCCTTAGATTGTAATGGCGATATTGTATCTCCCATTTAGTTAATGCTCTTAGTAGAATCTTCGAAATTATCTCGTGTCTAATGAAGTATTTCCTTTAAATAGCGAAACGCATTTTCCCAACAGCGAATTTGAGCTATTACGAAAATTCAGTCTCAACAACTTAGTTTCGAAACTTGTCTCGAGTGCATCCGCACATAGACACACTCATTTGCGTTTGGCTTTCTTTGCGTTCAGAAATTCCAGCAAAAATCTCGCACGTGATGAGACGAGGAGTCTTAACCGAAAGGTCTATTGTGAAATGACATTAGGGAAAATGAGCCAAGTTAAGGTCAACATTGGGCTTTACTTACTCTTGGATATTCAAGAGCCTTAGAAGAGAGTCGAGGAAGTAAAAATGTATTTGCGAAGGTTGAAAATCTAGACGTCTCTTCTGTTGTTTTGTTTTAGCTCGTACCCTTAGAAAATGTCTGTTTTTTACAATTCTCTGCAAATCTGTCGCAATAAATCCTAAGGAAGCTGTCAGTTGACTTCAACTTGGTTTAAAAGCATCTCCTCCCAACCGATTCAATATTTTTATTGAATTTTCGCAGCAATGTGGTGGTAAAAATTAATTGTTTGAAAGATAAAATATTTTCGTAGTATATTGCGTGCGTTAAATTTAGGAAATTATTTTTATAAATCTTTTAAGCCCTGATATATGATCATATATATGATAGTTTTTGATGAAAATAGTTTCGTCAAATAATTATAAATAAAATTTGGAATTCATTCTCTAAATATTGCGTTATAAGGTTTAGAAAAAGCGAAGACGTCAGTGACCACTGAATAACTTGTAATGGAAATACGTATTGGACGCCCAAGTCATGTTGTAACTAAGATAAATCATTCAGCATTTCGTTGTTATTGCAATCGGAAACCTCTATGATACTCGATGATGTTTACGCCCGCGTGAGTTGGATGAAAGTCTTTGCGATGGGCTTATAAGAGCACCAGTTCAACGTCTTCGAAGAGTCTTAATTTAATATCCCGAGCTCTCGTGCGCATGTTTCGCAACAGTGGATGATACTTATGAGTCTAATGAAACAATATCGATGATGGCAAACGAGAGGTGAATACTCGAGTTAAAGCGATTAGGTAACTAGATTGTGGCTCGAGGTCAAGGAGTGGGAATTACGCCAATAGTCCTTGCGGAAACGATGTGCGTCACATTATTACTGCGAATACATCCGATTACACGGTGCGCGAATGTTCGGAAAACGATGAGCGAAGGAACGTTTAGGGGAATGCAACTCAACTACTTTGTGACTTTCGAGTGTTCTTCACTATAGTCTGTTCCACTTTTCTAGGCAGTATGGGGCTTATGGAGAAAACGAATAGCCTCGTACGCCGGGTCATTTTTCCGGAATATCCGCGATATCCACAAAATTTGCCTTCGCAACGGATGAAATTAAGATTTTCAACTTAGTTTCGTGGATTTTTTTCCAGTTTTTTGGTGAAATTTGGATAAGGAAGGATGGTTCTATATATTGACGGAGTTTTTTCAACATTTAAACAAAAGAAATAAATTTTACAGCGGAATGAAAAAAAAATGGTCACCTCACCAGCCGTGAACAATACTAAAACTGCCATTTCTCTCATCCTATCCAACGTAAAGTGCTAGTTTTTTCTTAGATTACTCTTTATACCTTATGAATACAAAAAAAGTCAACTTATATTAATTTTTGACTGATGACATTTTAGTAAAAAATAATTTAAGTGGAACGCAACCTCCGAAAAATTGGATCGTGCAGTCAAATTTATACATCGCCTAAAAATTTTTTGTTTCTTATGTTACGAAAAACTTGTCGCGAGAGAAATTGAGATAAATGTTGTTATTTTCATTTACAGGTTATTCTGAGTCGATATCTTGAATAGAACCTGAGTTTTTGAATTTTATAACCGAGAGCGGGTCCGGATCAATCCGAATTACGCTTACGGGTCTATTAGTCTCGAGCAAAAAAGTAACAATGATTAGCAATCGGAGCGCTAAATCAATTACTCCCTCGGTTAATATGTTTTTCGTAACGTAAGAAACAAAAAATTTTTAGGCGATGTATAAATTTGACTGCACGATCCAATTTTTCGGAGGTTGCGTTCCACTTAAATTATTTTTTACTAAAATGTCATCAGTCAAAAATTAATATAAGTTGACTTTTTTTGTATTCATAAGGTATAAAGAGTAATCTAAGAAAAAACTAGCACTTTATGTTTGATAGGATGAGAGAAATGGCAGTTTTAGTATTTTTCACGGGTGGTAAGGAGGTCAGTTTTTTTCATTCCGCTATAAAATTTATTTCTTTTATTAAAATGATGAGAAATCTTCGTCAATATGTAGAACCATCCTTCCTTATCCAGATTTCACCAAAAAATTGGAAAGAAATCCACCAAACTAAGTTGAAAATATCAATTTCATCCGTACAAGTACCTCAGAAATAATTAACTGGCGGCTTGGAGGAGGCTAGGTTGCTCTCTTATGGGAATTTACGTGCATTTATTTCCCCATAAGCCTCCCGTACTGCCAGCTTTTGTGGAACGGACTATAGCAATCTCACGATGTACGTGGGTTTTTGCTCTCGTGGGTGTGCGAATAACAGTTGTGTAAATGCATCAATCTTTATTGCAAATAAAAAAATTGATATAGAAAATAATCGTCTTTGTATTGAGCATAAGAATAAAATATTTGTCTTTCGCTAATTTAAAATTCGATCAAGTTATAAACCCAAACTGTTTTGATTCGATATTTTAAGTGTTCGCGAAAATTGAAATCGCTGTCTTTTATTAAATTTTAGTGGACAAACCAAGTGTTCTTTCCTATTTATCAAAGCGTAGGCTAGCTCTGCACGTTAAAGAATAGTCTGGCTCTCTCACGTATATGATGTGAAGGACTTTCGTTTCGTTTTATAACACACCGGTCGTTTATTTTGTGAGTGAATTTTGAGACCCATGAAGGGAGCCTGCTATCTAATACCGTAATATTACGGGGAAAACAAACGCTTTAGTCATATCTAACATTGTCAGCGAAGCGGAGGAATTTCTAGCGTTGTACGGAAATGATTGTTTTGGGTGTGATAACTACGAAGGTTGCTTCACTGCTCACGGAAATAAATAGGTTATCGCTGTGTTATTCAAATTCCCAACACGGGCTGATATATTTTTCTTGTCTATAGAAATTGACGAAGTTTATTATTTCTAAACGATGGTTAGAAATTGGTGCTTTCCATTTACACTATACAGTTAACATGAATTTAATCTGGAATACATTTTTATGTTATGATATATTTGTAGCTCGAATAACTTCTTTTTCTAATTTTATATGTGGTATTTCAATGATCTCAGAGTGCAATAAAGAGTGATTTTCAGGTAAATTAGCCATCATTACTAGGACCTTGGTTTAAGAATATTTGTACGAGTGAGCATTCTGGAAGTTACTACTTTCAGATTCTTACTACAAGAGGTTTGATTTAGGTCAAGGATTCTTAACCAAATGGACGGAGTTACTGTTTGAAGCTCCTTTTTTAATCTTCATCTCATTTATGGCATTTATTGTTTATTCTTATGTTACTGTTCATCTGCGTGGAATGGAATATCCTTTTCTTTTAGACTTTCTTATCAAGGTTTATCATAATCTTTGTTATGAAGTTAATTTCATCGTATATCGCAAGGAATTACTCTATTCCATCCAATCAATCGCTTTTTATTTTCATGTAATAATTTTATTTTTTTTACCTTAGAAAGGCAGTTTTATGAATGATTACGTTCGTGGAGCTCTCGAGCGCTGTGATGACTTTCCGGTTTAAGTTGTTGACGGTCGTTGAGGGATCTTAAATGAGATGAGAACTCACGCCTGATAGCAGTAGACGGGGAAGGGGAGGAGCAGAAGTAGCTGATCAGTTATATTTAACCAAAGCAGATACGCTGTTCTTTTTCAGTCGGTTAAAAGTAGCAATGTAATGCAATAATGACAATAATATTATGGTGTTAATTTTTAAACAGTTTCGTAAATGACGCTCAGTGTATAATTTTGAGAGGATCAATATTATAAGATGTTAAAAAATGATTTTGGAAATATTTGATAATAACGTTTGTAGTTAAGAATAATGATACGTAGTCGACGTTTCTCATGTCTACCAAGATGATGTACATAAGTCTTCATAGCTGCAGGAGAAGTCGCTTTATCGTTTTTCTTATTCAAGGACGTATTTTATCGATTCTCAAGATTAAAGGTCTTCCATGATTTATATTGAACCGCTGCCTTGAGATTCTATTTTTTTCACATTCATGTTTGTAATAGTATCCCTAGAGGCTGATGTAGTAGGGGGTAGTGATGATAACCTATTGGAAGACCATGCTAGCAGATACACAAGTAGAGCAGCAGCAGATCCTATGTATTTCCTTCTGGTTTTATACACATCAAATTGAACGTGAATGTAATATTTCATTTGTTGGAATGAAGATAAATCCTGCTTCTCATTGCTAAGAAGGTTGTAATTAATGGGTGTTGCTTTTTTGTAGTGTAATTTTTGCTTCTTATTTTACCCATAAAGCCCGTACAAATATTGATTCAGTTTTGTGTTATAATCTTTTATCTCTAAATAATAAATGACTTCAGAATAATCATTAAAATGAAGAGGATATTATGTGGAAATTATAGATTGTATTTTATCTACTGTAATCGCATTCATTGTATTTTGTCCTTGATTTAAATTCGTATAAAAGTAGAAAAGACTAAGGATCAAAAAAACAATAAACTTTTATTAAAGGTTGTGTTCTTTATTCCATCCATATATTTCCTTTTTAATAACGTCACCGCTCATGTACTTTCGTTGCGCCAATCCCAATATTTTCCGCTCCAAACATGGCTTATCCGCTTCATTACTTCCCGGACGCCCTCGTTATTGCTAAAAACAACGTAAAACCCCCAGATTGGGACCACGTTCCCTCACACAACTTCGCGGAAAAAATATTTTGTCGGCGGAAAGTAAAAACGCATTCCAATACCGAAATCCTTCCCTCCCTTATTACTTCCACCGAGATTGCGCTTTCCGGTATTTCCGGGGTCAGGCGATATTATCCTCGACTAAATTGAGTCCCCTCTAAGTTTTCCGCTATCAAGAAAGGTTATTGCGTCATCCGGCACCTGTCTTGGATGGCTCTTTCCACCACAAGTAACGGTTGCGCCGAGGTTATTGACATGGCGCTGACCGCCGATACCCGTGCGAAATGGACCTCTCGTTATCCGGAACGAATTCGCAAAGAAGTTTCGGATATCGTTAGCAATTTATTATCGATTCAAACGATGACGCGTCTTTGCCGAAGCAATTCTCTTTCAATTCAACCCCTTTTACGTGACACAAATCGATGTCGTAGTGATCTTATTTTGAAAATGAGATCAGTTGCCAAATGTCGATCTGCACGTAATCAAAAACCCTCTTCTCGTGGGACGGTAATTTTTACAAATATATGTCAAAATGGAAGTTTCTGTAGAAGTATTAATTATCTTTTCAAGGATTTACGGGGACTTGTTTGAGAGGATAGCTAGGATAGGAAGTTTATCAAAATTATTTATCTTATGAAAATTAAGAACATCAATATTGGTTCAGACAATTTTGAACTTTTAAATTTCATTTTCACAATTATTCCTGAAATTAAATCATACCTAAGACGGCTGTTGAAGAATAAGAAAAAAGAAATCAATAACCCAAATTCCTACATGCCGTGCGAAGGCGTAGCTGCCGATTTTCGATCGCCTCAATGGAAGTCAAACGAGTCTTGTCCATCTCGTATCTACGGCCTCTACAAAATTAGATGATGCGGAGAAAAAGTAGCTAATAAACTTTAAATTTAGATGCAGAAAACAAGAATACTATAAAATTCAGAAAAAATGAAAGCCTATAAAAGTTGATAGGTTGCATTGTTAATCAAGCAATTACTTCGTAAGACGTGTTAAACTATCCGAACCTACTGGATGTATTGAAAAATTTCCCCCATCGCATCGTTATTATCAAAACGTATTTAATTTAAAAAAGAAATGATATCTTGTTTATAAAGATTCGATAAAAGCCGGCCGTAAATATTATTTTCGTTTTGAGTGATCTTGGTTAGAGCGTCGGTCTTGTTGGAATCACGGTAAATGTACAAAATGAGATTAGCCGCAACGTAAAGTGAAATTTCATCATAAAAATTTCAGAATGCTTTCAGCTCAAGTTTTTTATTTTATCGATTGCCGTTTCCACTCGAAATCCCCTGTAATCGATTTTCAACTGCCTTAATTTTCTAATTGGTGTCTGATACTCTGAAATTGACCTGATCAAAATGCTCTCGTAAAATGTCATCAAAAGCTGATCACTCCATTTAGTTTTCACACTTCAAAGGGACGCCTCTAAATTATTTAACGTTATCCTTTTGGATTACATTCGGCTAAATTTTATTAATTTTCATTTCGGATATTGCTGAACTCTCCACAGAAGATTCAGAGAGAATTTTTAAAGCGAGGAAAAAACAGGTTCATTTCACTTCAGGAGTTTGTTCTTAAATTATTTTCAGGAGAAATATCTCCGTTTATTCTGATTTAAATAAAGAATCGAAACCCAATATTATATTATAGGATATTTCTTTAATTATAAGTAATTATGCTTTTGAAAGGTAATTTAGAAACGTTCCTATAGGAATGTTCTTTTTTACCTAATAAAAGTTATCATTGATGAGCTATTATAGTTAATTAACAATGAAAAATTCACTAGATATATTTTCAAAATTCAATCCTTTTTAAGGAGGATTGATTAGATTTAAGAGGAACATTTTCTAATACTTCGCAAACAGAGCAGATTGAAGATATTTTCCCTTAAATAATATTCTTAACCAAGGCAATGAATAAACACGTTGTGTGGAGATTTTCTTTAATTATCACACAAGCTCACAGAATTTCTATTGAATTCGGAGGCCGTACCACACTCTTTCTTTGATCTGAACTAATCTTGTCGTATTCATTCAATGAGTGTCTGGGCGTATTCATAACCTTCTAAGATTCCATTTTCTTCAAATTAAAAGCGAGATTCAACATCCTTCAGCCCTCTGATATTGCACATTCATTCCAATCGGTCTCCTTATCGTAAGCACCTTTTCCTCTTATTACAGCGCAAAGAAAGGAGCGCTCTAATACCCAGTTGCTATGACTCCCACGCGCGCTGATATTTGAAAGTGCCTCATTAATTTACACCACTCATCGTTCTTTTATGCTGACTCTCCGCTGAATTAACCGAACGTGATTTTGGTGATCCTGTTGCTATGGAAATATATCTTGGAGAAGTGACATGAAATTGACCAGAATATTTGTGTATTATTTTTGTTAAAAAACTCTCAGTACGTCATCTGTTTTGTCGTATCTGGAAGTATCATACTTTATTTTAACGCTCAAAGTAATCGGACGAATTACACGGCGGTAAAGCACAAATATTACGGGAAATATAAAAGTTAACATTCTCTTATTTCTGATGGAAAAGATGAGAAGTATAAGTGATTAATTTCCGAATTCCATGGTTCAAAATGGGTTTCATACCTGAATAAAGTAGATCAATCCATTAATATAACATTTCAATTTGTCCTCTTGAGAAAAGTTGTTGACACAGATCTCTTTAAAATAATCCGTAAAAATTTTTGTTCTTGATGATGTTCTTCTGAACATTTTTCGAAATCTATCTTTTTTATATCTCTCTTCATCCTCGGTCCAAGAAATTCTTTCACATTACGCGGCAGAGTCTTTATTTCGCTTCAATTTTTTTCGGAAAGAGATCGATGTAACAGAAAAGAAAGTCCGTCTGCTTTTTGTGTCGTCTTTTTATTCAATCTTTGCGCTCATTTGCGGAACCGTTTCGGGAGACTTCTCCGTTGGATTTATTTACGATGGTTGCGTAGACGACGGGTTGCCTCGGGGAGCGTAAAAATGACGCAATTATAAACAGCCCACGATTTGCTTTGAATAAGAAACGTTCCCACATCATCGGGTATCTTATGGCATTTGCGCAAAGAGTGGTCCATGGAATGGTGTAGTCAAATGCGAGGCTTTTGAGGCGTTGTCAAATGAGACGGCTTTCCCGCGCTTCCCTCTGTTCGCGGTTGTCGCACGGTTTGATCGAATTAGGGTCGAAGCATCCATCCATTCACTTCTCAGTTAGGGTTTTAATTAGAGAAGGCGCATTTGAGTGATCGATAAGAAAAGTCGGCGTTGCCAGATTTTCTCAAAACATCGGTCTTTTAATATATTGTGTCAATCGAGTTCGTGCCAAATCAGGGGGAAAATTAATTTTAATGCTATATACAAACTTAAAACATTCGTTTTTATTTAGTACGTATTAAACGTTTTAAATGAAGATTCTCGGAGCTTTTTGATCATAGTTTACACGAACATCCACTATAAAGCGACTATTAGATATAGCAACCATGAATTGAAGGTTTGTCGACATCATTATTTCTGATCCAAAATGTTAGCTAGTAGTTTCCAAAAATAAATACATCTCTCATAATGATTCGGTGTTTATTTGATTAAAAATAACATTCCACCTCTCTTGATCACATGCTAATACATAATGATAATCCGTAATTATTTTCATTCGCATCATAAGTCCTATTTCAGTCACAATTTACTATTTACTCAAAATTGGTAGCTGGATAAGAATCTGTTATATTTTTTTCTATAGTATTTTATTTACTTGTAATCGTTATATATTAACGCTCTTGGTAAATCAAAATTTGAGACTTACAGGTATGATTTTAAAAATCATTTTCATAAATTTTCAAATTATTTTATAACTTTCATTCTAAAATTTGTAACTCATCATGCTTACGCATAAACAGTTTTTTCTTTTTTGTATTAGTGCCTATAAATTGTTCATGAAATTCTATTATTCTTGATGATAACTCTGGGCTGTAATGCATGTCGGCGTTCAATGATTTCTCACCAACAATAATCAACGGGGATTCACCTGAAGATCTCGTTTTCTGTAAGGAGTGGCGAACTTGACTCTTAAGAATTTTCGTTCCCCTAAGAATCACTCGTGCAGTAAAGCGTTCTTTAGCCTACGCAAGCCATCGAAGAAAAAGTTGCTGCACGAGCAGGAGGTCACCACGATACTTAGAAGGGTCGCTGAAGACTATGTGCGTTACATTGATAAGCGACCACGTGCTCCGCCGTTTCCGCTTCCGGTCAGCGTTCGACCACAGACACGTGAAGAAACGATGTTATCGCGTCTCTTTTGTCAACCAACCTGGCGGAACGGCGCTACCATCGCTCGGTTACTTCCCAGATTCCAAGTTTGTAAGCAGAATACAACCTCCAAATAAATTTCTCTTATCCAAGATTTACTTTTTCGTTTTCCTTAACTTTGAACCAGGGGAAAAAATTGTTAGCTGACTATTACACGTATAATCATAGCCCTCAACCTTGTAGATACAAATGTGACCTTTGCATTTAATTTGATAACTAGTTGCGAAATGATATTGTTTTGATGCGAAAAAATGACGATTACTCAATTTTTTTATCTTCCTTGGTAGATAAGCTTCAGTTCTGTTTATTTATTGAGTAAATCAGGACGAAATGGAATTTTCACAGTTGGATTGGTTAAAGTTCAGCTATAAAAAGTTTTTGCCGCGGAATTATTTTTTCTTTAAATTTTAATCATTTAATCTTCGTTGTAAGTGGTTGAAAAATGTGTGGGAAAGGGAAATCTTACGGTTGCACATTGTTAAGAAGAGCAATTCACTTATGAGATAAAGGTAATTTTCGGTTCTGTGAGCTACCATTTTGTGCCGTGGCTGAATTAATGTCTTAAAGTGGTATGGATTAGTGGAAGTGCTTATCGGCTCATTCATACTTCTCGCAATCTCTCGTAAATTTTCTCTGCTCTAATCAGTGTTTCTGTCTGCAGGAAAATTATTTGGCGTTCCGTAACTCATTACTCCATGAAACATTAACCATGATTCATTAGGGTAACTCCTACACGGAGATATGACGTTCGCTGAAATTAGATTTAACGCTTCTACGTATTCCTTAGAAAGCTCGAGCTATGGGCATTATGTTTAATTAAGAATAGTGTATGTTTATTTGGTGAATTATTTTTTCGTGTTCACTTTATGAAATTTTCTGAAAATCCTTAAATCAGAAGGAAAGGGTTAGATGCATTAATTTCTCTCGTTTGCCAAATTCATATTCTCGAATGCACTATTTGCGATTGTAAGTATTGTTATCGTTTATTATTTAATAAATAATAATTTTTAAAAAATCCGAGATCATTCCTTTTAACTCAAGCTTCGTTTTATCTGGAAATCGTTTCTCATATTTAATGCATAAGTGAGTTTTGAAGGTGAAGAACTTCATTCCTTTATTGAGACAGAAACGGGAATTCCTTCGAAACTCCGATACCACGGCTTCCTCGGGAAATCAATCGATAGCTTAGGTGGAGAGCGTGGTTACAGCTATCTCGCTTTATTGACAAGTTTTCTGCGGAGGGTGAGTCCTTGAACATTGACTCGCATTGTGGAACTCTCACCGGATCCATAGCTCAAAGACAAACTATTACTCATTCGAATTACTTCTCATTGAAAGAGATTCACACAGATTTCTTAATAATGATTTTCGATATTTCTCGATTCGATCATAAATTGCCATCGGAAGCTAATGATGCCCGTCCTAGAGATGGGAGTGATTCGATAAGAAGTGAAGGTGACGTTTACCAATCGATAACATTCCTAGAAAGGGTAAGATAAATGGCTCGTTTTAGTTTTGTGATTATTATTGCTCCCAGTTTATTTTTTGATGTAAAGAAGTAACTTGAATATTTATTTCTTATAAACCCAAAGATGATAGTGCATTAGATGTGCCACTATGAAATAATTCTATTTTGAAATAATTACGGAATTATTTTCAGAAACAAATTGTAATTAATGATATATTTCTAAAACTATGTTTTCATGTATGGAATCTTCAGATTGTAGACAAGTATAAGTTAGAAGAAGTTTATTTTAAGTTTAAAAAGTGTAATTCTTTTTGGTCCGCTGTGTATGCTAACAGTAAATCCTGAGAGTTTTCGTTTTCATATGCTTTGAAATTCACTTCGCAGCTAAGACGACTCTCGATTTATCACTCTATAATATAAAACTCGAATATTCATTTACTATCGCCATGATCCACACGCCTAAAGGCGGCTTGCAGGGTATTTACGGAGATAAGTAATTTCTTCTAACCCCATCATCTTTGATGGCTGCTTTTTTGCAATTTTTTCACGCATTAGCATTCTGTTAAGTTCTTCATTCGATCTCATTTATCAAAGATTCACTTAATAGAAATAAGGCTTTACTGTATTGTCATTCTTCGAACACATTAGGTAAGGATATAATTCTAGTGAGAGGACCACTTTTCATATTCCGGAATAGGCTTACATGTAATCCTCTGACCTCAGCTGAATCTGGGCAGTGTTTCCGCATTTCCTCTGAGAATATGTGAGTGTAATTTCTGTTGGTTCCCACGTCTGTTTGCGTATTGATTTTGATAATCTGCCGCGCTTTCCCCTCCAAATTTTGATAATTCATGCCTTGTAAATAGAGCTCGGCATTCATGGCGGAAAGAATACTGTTTTGACAACGAATAAAAAAGTTACCCTTAGCAACTTTTGCAGGTTCGTTGACATAGAGTTAATTTTTTATATGGAATCATAAACTCTGCAGGTTTTTTTTGGATTTGAAGAAATTTATGAACGAATTAAATGTTACAAATATTTTATGTATATTATATTTTCAATCGTATGGACGTATTAATGAAATGTTCATGTTTTAATTTTACTTATGTTCTATATAATTAATTTCTGTATTTTCTCTTTTCAGGTAAGTTGAGCAGTAATGAGCGATTTCTTAAGAGCAGAATAGAAATAGTGAGTCAACTCTTCACTTAATTTGAGTCTGTGAACTCATTCGTTTTCTAGAATCGCGGATGTGGGATTGTGTGGGAGGAAAATCTCCGTCGATTTCGAAACGGCAATATCCTTCCTTGCGCACTTCCTCTAATTTCATCGCTCATTTTTTACGCTCAATTTCATGGAATTAATTATTAGAATATCCGTTAAATGCATTAACCACTGTTCAAGTTTTGAGTGTATAATTTTTTTTGATATTAATATTTGTTGATAAAATTGTTCTGTTTAATCGATAGCTCAAATCCAAAACTCTTACCTCAGTCTAATCTGAAAGAAATCGAGGAGGTAATTTCATAGGGAATGTGTGTCATCAAGTATTAAAAAACAGTGGAATCTTTGATTTGATCCAAATATTCACTATTACATATCTATATTTGTGTAATCTCGAAGATTAGTGGAAGAAAAGGAACCGAGATTATTTTGATCTCAAACTCTAGTCATAAGTTCCTACAGTTATAATACAGTTAATTTCTAATTATCAGAGCATTCTCTAAGCTACACTCTTTATATCTCATCTAATAGTCGGTACTCGTACAGAAGTGATAATTACTGCTTATAATCAAATGTATAATTAATGTATTATTATAAAAATATATATAGTAAAATGATGAATTCAACCCAACTTAAATTCGTAGGTTCTGGGTTGGAGTGTTCCTCTATCCTTCCATTTTTATCGTTTTCTTTCTCTATTCTTTCATTTTAATCGTTTAATTCAAGCAGTTACAAATTTTCTTATCTTAGAATTTATATCCCCTTTATTTTCAGTGAAAAGGAATTCTGCAAATAGGACTTTCATATTTTTTATTCGCGGAAAATTGTAGAATTCTAAGGAATAATGAACGTAATAAATGTTTTGTGTACTGAAGTAAGTAAAATTTTGTTCATATAAAAAGTTTGAGATTCGAGGAAACATGAGTATGAACTCTAATATATTTCCTCTTCTTCCGATGAAAGTATTTTGAAAATAAACTTTTCGGAATGAAAAATTCTTTCTCAGACTTCACTACGCGAAGCCAAGCCAAAAATTGCGTGTTCTGATAAAGTTGTAAAATATTCTAAGTTTTCTTGTTCTGTGCTGTTACTGTTTGCGAAAATCCTAATTCCACTTCCATTTTATTTTTTTCTGTCTCGATGTTTGTTTTCGTTGTCTCAGAGTTGTCCATATTTATGCCGAAAAAGAGTCGTTATCTCTCGTCCTTCATTCTCCAATCGCTTGCTTTACATATTTTTATTATCAATATTTCATATCTTATATAAAGTTCCTTTTCTGATTTGCCATAGGAAATGCGTTTCTCCTTATCTCATTGACAGACTGTAAATACAGTTTCTGTTTGCTCTGATTGCAAAGCTGAAGTATTTTTTAAAACTGTTACTCGATTGTAGTGAATGAATCTCCAAATAGCGGCGTAACTTAATAATAATCTAATCTCTAAATATCGTTTTGATGAAAATGAAAGGTAAACTGTAATAACAATTAGCTGAAGTTATAAATAATTTTGAATTTATCAAATCTTACGCTGTTTCATTGTTCTGCACTGTACCAGAATTGTACAGTGTCTCGCAAATAAGTTTGCAATATATTGCAGGAGCTAAAATACCATTTACTTCATTAAAATATTTTATCCTTAATTCTGATAAAATCCTGATGCAAGTTTTCCTAGCCTAGACTTTAAATAAAGTCTAAACTTCCGTACTGTTAGGAAAAATCATTTCTTAATGCGATTTCATAATTGACTTAGTTACGGTATATGTTTTCGACCCTTAATGTAAATTCAACGTCTTTCAAGTGGAATTCGTTTTAAACTTTGTCCAAACGAAAGTAATAACTCGTAAATATTCCCCTTTCCTTTTTGGAATCACTTATCGTTCGCGAATAGCGGATACATTCATGAGAAATATTTATCCGTATTTTGAAGGCCGTTTTATATCTATCGTCTGGTATAAGCTGGTTGAAAATATTTGGACTCTTTTCCCGCTTGCAGATGTATTTTATTGCACCATGTCCTCGGTACGTTCGCTATAAAGTGTTTTTATTTATATCTTTCGGGACAAGTCGTAAAGTTTCATCTGTTTCGCGAAATGATAGCCGTCGATTCGTTGTCTGTTTATGCAACGTATATCATTCGGATTACGTCGCCCTTCTAAACATATAGGTACACGAGTCGTCCTATTCGTGCAGTCTTTCCTACGATTCTTCGCACTCTTGCCCAGATTGCTTTTCGCCAAATATCGATTTTCAATTTCCTTTCAATCGGCGGGTGTAATCTGCCAAGAGGAAGGGGCCTATTTCCTCTTGCATTTTTCTCCCGTTTCCTGTTTTTCTCCGCTTTTGGCAAATTTCGAATTTTTCGCGCGAGAAATTGATTGGAACAGGAATTAGAAATCGAACGTTTTTTTAAAATTTGGATGCGAGTCTTAATCGGCCTTAAATTGTCAGGAAGGGAACGCTCTTGATTATATCCTGTGGGAAGAATCAATATGCCAATATGGTATCGTCGCAGAAGTTTTCAGTCCCTCTGGCGCGCTAATAACCGACGTTTAATTGTTATTTGCGCATTATCTGATTAGGAAAAGAAATCTAATTCAAAACATACTAGGCATTTCAATTTTCGCGTGAACATTTATCGCAAGGTGGGTAAACCTTACGGCGATGTTTCCCTATAAGATTTCAGATGACGAGCAACACAACGTTGAGCATCTATTCTGTCGTATTTCTTTGAAAAACCAATTTTTTCTCCATCGTAAATGAACTACAGTTCATAGAGATATTTCTTCAAAATGTTTTCATGGGCGTATAACTAAATGGCGTGATAAAATTTCCGGGCGCCAAGAAACGAACGGTTTGCGCGACCCCTGACATTTTCTTGGCCCTTCCCAAGGAATTCGCGTGCGAAGATAGTCCTAAATCTTCAATTTAGGAGCTCTTTAATTTTGTTAGTCACTTCTTCCCTCTCTTTCTAGATATTCCCAGCTCTTCTAATATTTATAGGGAAGGGTTTGATTTTTGCCCGTTTGCCAAATGCCCTATCCTATCGATTGGTCGAAATATTGGCACAGTCCCCCGCGCAATAGACTTATTACCGTCTGAGATAAGTAACTTATCGTTGTCGTCAGCAAGAAAGCTAATTTATTAATGGCCGAGTCCCCTTCAATGGGAATAATTGAGTGTCTATTTTGCATTCCGCTCTGGATTCCTTTTAATCTCAGGGGGAATCAAACTTGGATTCTTTGCTCTTTGGATGGGCGCTTTCTTCAGTGGCTAACCTCCGTTGATCAAAGGGAAACTGGATGTAGTCGTGTCAATCCGTTTATTTTCAGTTGCGACGTAATTAACAATATATCCGGAGAACGCCTCATAATCCAGTGTCACTTGTACGTCGGACAGCTACTATATGGTGCAGAAGCCCTTTGTAAGGAATAATTCATAGCAAAGAATGATATTTAAAGAAAAGGATCATATAATCCTAATAGTTCGGTATAAACCGTTGTCACGGTAATAAACAACTCCCGAACCATCCTGTGTGCTGACCTTTCATTTTGTAAGTTTAAGATTTTTATATGCGAAGCTACGCGAATACTCCTCCATCAAAAGTGAATTAAACAATTTAGATTTGACATGTTAAAATGAATATTTAAATGAAAAATGAACTTCTTCTCATTTTCGGATTTACTTTTTCCTTTCTATTTATCTCCCGCTCACTGCTCATTCAAACCAATCATTAATATTTATTGCGAGTTTTTCTTACTTAATTTCGTGACCTACCTAATGGCAATAAATCTTTTTCTTTCGCTCACGTTCAATAGAATTGCTAAAGAATTAATCCTATTCAATTGCGGAATGCTTCACTGTTTTTGTCTCCTTTTTCGTCATTTCTTCGCAAATGCTAATTCATTCAATGATTTCTGTTGATGTCCCCTCAAATCCGTCCTCTCGATCAAAATGGCTATTAGGCGATAAACGCCATTATCGCTGGGAATTATGGCGAAGAAATAAAACGTTTCGGGATACATTTTTTGCGGCCGTAAATTTACGTCTCGATGCCATTTGTCATAGGAAACTTTTCTCCGCGAATCTCGGGGAAGAATGCGTAACAGGGGAATCCGAAAAAAGATTTAATTTAGATTTCTCTAATCAATTAACATAGTGTATCTCCATGTTTCTGAAAGCGGCATGTAGGGCAGAGCCGTCTGTCGGTGGAATAAGTTAAACAAGGCCTTATAAAAAGCGGGCTGAGGGGCACTCAGACGGAATCGATAAGGCAGCTTCGTGGAGTTCATGGACGGATGTTTCGCCCAAAAGCGTCCAATCTGAGAGAAAGGACTGATGTCATAATTACCGGTGCGTGGATGAAATATTCTTTGACGTATCTCCCGACGCGTTTTTCGCGGTCGTTATGAATTTATAATGAGTTATTGCGTGATAGATATTGCACATGCGTGAATCATCATAATGAATCACGCGTCTTAAAGTTCATGCAGAAAAATATCTCCGACGATATGAGTTAAATTGGAGTGGTCTTGGAAAGATTTGTGTGATAATTTTATATTTTTTAAAATTTGTCAATAATAGAAAATCTGTTGCTAACATGCAGCCATTTGTTGATCAGTTTTTTTTGGGGAAAATAATTAATTTCTTCTTCAAAGAAAAATGGATAAGGGGTAATGTATCAATAGTTCTTCCTATTTGGTGAGCTCTTTGCATCAGTCGTCTTATAAGTTTATTCTTATTTTTTTCATGTTCTCTATCGATATTTTTCAATAAAGAGTTTGAAGTTATACTGCGCGCTAATAAAATGGAATTACAACATAAATTTAGCTCTGTTGAAACACAGATATTTCTGCAAGAAAAGAAGAAAAGCTGTTGGATAAATTTTCTAATTTTTAGTTTGATAAAGATTGGACATTCTCCTATAAGCATTAGTCACTGTACTTTTAATATTGATTCTCTTGTACTGTTTCTCAAAGAGGTAATATTTATTTATCATTATATTTTTACAGATATTTTCAATTAACGCTCATGAAATTCGGGCTTGTTGAAAGTAAAGTTATCACATTTTAGAGCTTTTAATCCACGAAACAATATTTCATACGAAACTAAATCAAAAATATTGGGAAAATAGAAATATTCTCCTTTTTTTCCCTGATCTATTTTCGGAAGTGATTAGTTAGCCTAAATTTGATAAGATAAAGTAGCAATTATATTCGAAGTTCGTTTGTTTACTTCGTCTCATTAAAAATGGGTTTGTTTTGAGTCCGGAAAAGTTCCCTCCGAAGCAAATTGCGTCAGCTGAGTCGTAGTGTGGAATCACGAAATGGAGCGTCAGAGATACGAAGAAAATTTCGTAAGAAATGTCGCAAAGAAAAGTCTTCGATGTATTTATGTTTGGGACTGTTTTTCCCTCGTGTCACTCAAATGAGTACCAGCGACAGCGCGAAAGATCTATTGGACTATGATCTAATGTTGCCGAATGGTATTTTTTGTTTCCTACATTCAGCACAATCAATCCTAGATACCCACTCCATTCCGCAAAGTTCGTTCATAAATGTTTCTTCTTAAATACGTGACTTCCATAGCTAACCAATGTTAATGATCATCATTGATTGCGTTTCTTGTGGTAATCGTAGAATCGAATTATGTATCTTTGCCCACAATTATCATTTTATTGTTTTCAGTTGCCGACGAAAGCTTTAACATCCTAATGCAGCAATATTTTCGTTTAATAACAAAGTGTCAGTTTTAAATGCTAATTCTTGTGTTCGGAGTTTTCCCGAACGTGATGCGTGTCACCGCTTACATTCAAACGAGATTAAATCGGCGCTAACGCAATCTTTGCCTTATGAATTCTATTCGTGATCGGGGAAAGTGAGAACGAGCACTTACTCTTTCATTTGCCCCTGAAAACCTAAATAGATGTCCTCTTTGAGCGTTTCGTACGAAACCCTTAGAATTTTCTGGTTATCGCTTTTTATATGCAAATGACAACGGCAGTTAGGAAAAGGGGCAATTTTTTTCTTTGCGTGCTCTTGCATTCAAATTTGAAGTAGATTATGGCTTCTTTCTCATCATAAATGTAGTTTTTTACGTAAGTAGCAAATGTGTGTGTATGGCGATTGATCGTACGGGCTGGGAATGGAAAAATACCCTTTCCTTTGGGGAAGAAAGTTTCGAATTGGCAACCATGTCTTTGATTTCCCGAAATTATCAGTCGGTACGTGTTGAATCTCATTCCCCTTATCGTGCGTTGTTTGGGACCTGAATTGGCGTCGGAGTTTTGCTTCTTTTATGACACAAATAAAATCGACTATCTTCCGTGACGTAGTGTGTCCAAGGTCTACGACGACGCAATTCAAGAGGTTAAAAGTTCATCTGATGCTCTGATCGGGAGAATTCCGAAACGCCTTTTCATTGATGTTTTTCCGCAAAACATTTATCTTCCTTCGGAAGTTCGAAACTTGCTCATGCATTAGTTCAGTTTTTTTGACGAGTCCTTTAAGGGAACCCGTGGTTGTCACGTCATCTCTTGTTTAAGTAGCTCAGACCAAAGGCTGGTTTGAAACTCATCCCGTCCTCCATTAGGCACCTGAGCTTTGATGTAAGGGATGGTGTTTAATAGATAGGGGTAGTTGGGCTTCCTTTGCTGAGTGCGATCACTGCGATCCACGTACGACCAAGTTTGTGCGCTAAAAATAGAAGGGAAATGTAGAATACCTCAAACAATAATCCTCATCTTACGAAATAACTTTGTACTTTATCTGTTGCAGTAATTCTAGTTTGAAGCGTATAATCAATGGTTTTATATGATATTTTGGTGTCATAAAGGAAATGTTTAATTCTGTCTTATACTCATGATGAAGAGTTGATTTCATCTTACGTCACTTACACTATACCATTCAGTTAGTGAAAATATCGTTGATTATAGGCTTATTTAAACCTCGTCTCTTTTTCCACACCGTAGAAAGTGTTTAGATACATGGCAATAATTTTTGAGTTGAGAATTTGATACTAATATAATCAAAAAAATTTCTGCTCGCCAATTAGATCGTATCACCTCAATTAATAAAAGTCAAATCATCAATATTGGATTTTATTATTTATTTCGTTTCGTTGTGGTATAGCAAATATCAGGTGATGATTTTGATGATAATTTTATTCTTGACGACCAAAATCGTATAATATTTTTTCATTTATTGATTTAAATTTTCAAAGAATCAGTAAGATTTTTGATTATAAGAACTTTTCAATTATATCAATTTATTCGCTAAATTTCGAATAGCATTTAGTTTTTAATGGTTCGAGAAAGTTTTATCATCCGGATGTCCTCTTGCATTTCAATCTTTAATGAAAGCGGAAGTTTTTACTTTATTATGTAGACAATTAAAAATAAAGTGTACGCATATTATTATATTTATTATAGAAATATATTTGTAGTGAGACTATTCGGGCTTATGATCTCTTTTGCAATATTTATTACTTATGATGAATATAAACTGAAAAGAAATAAGCAGTGAAATCTTGTGAAAGATAAAAAAATTCAATCGCTTTAATCGAGGCTTAAGTAGCTTCTAAATTCCATTAGCTATTATACTCTTATAAAATATTCCACGGATTATGTACCTCTTGGATTTCTTAAGGAAATATAGGGCTCATTTTTTATTTGAATGGCTCATTCCTGACTCCCCTTATCTTTAATTGATTTCCAATAAACGTAAATGATACGCACCGTTGATAAATGGATGGAGAGTGTGTTTGTGAAATCCCATTCCTTTTAACGACGCCTCGGTTTCCTCAATATGAGCCTTTTTGCAAGTGACGTTTTAACCAAGTGGTCCCCTCATAAATAAATAAATTTAAGTGACGCGTGTGGGAGGAGTGAATGAGTGCGTAGCTCATTACGTACGCATTGCTCAATTCTCTTCGATGACACTTCGTGCGTATTTTGCATCCGTTTGTTTGCTTTTTTATCTCGTTTTGATTTACCTCCTTGTTTGCTCTCTCTATTCCTCAACAGTGTGAACATCTTCCCGTAATTTATATCTGCTCCGAGCGTTAGCGGCTGAAACTAGTTGATGCTGGCTGAATGAGTCTAAAAGTGTTCTAATATTATAGTAACTGTTTCTATGGATATTTTAGTACGTCTTTGTCGTATCCAATAAGAGGTAAAAATAGTTTGAAAGTTTAAGATTTCGGAAGGATTTTCTTCCAAGCGCGATCAATTTTGAAAATGAATTCCTAAAGCAAACTTCGCCAACGTGCGCTGCACGTCTCAGCTACATTTTGGTGCATTCTGTGTGTCAAAGATTCAAATTAGACGACTTCTCCGTGGAATGCGGTGTTGCGTTCAAATGGAAATGTAAATAGTCTTTTCAAATCTCAATATAAGAGGCATTTTCCGCAAATCCTCGTTTCTGTGCCAATAGAAACTTCTGCGAGTTCAGATTTGTTTGAGCGAACTGAGCGTGTGCTAAATTACGTCTGCAGAAAAGAACTCTTGGTGAATTCATTTTCAAATAATCCTTTTTTGTTTTGCTATAACGGCTCTATATTTTACCGCACTTTACTTCCTTAAACGGAGATATCGAACCCAGATTATTGCGAATCGTTATCTCGCAGTAAAAAGGGCTCTCTTAGAATTCGAACTCACGACTCGCCATTCCGAGTTCCCTCAGAGCTTTTTGCTTTATTAGCCGTTGCATGGCTTCAGTCTCTCACTTCCACCATCGTAAAACGGCTGTCTCTCAAATCTTCGGGGCGAATGCCGAGGAGTTATTTTACGCGAATATTCGTAATGTCCTAGATTTCTTTGATATCTATCACCTTAGCAACGTTATCTCGAAATGCTTAAGTCTTGGTGCCTATTTATTATATATACTTAGCTTTCTAAAGTATATGTTGGTCAATCGGGTAAGAAATTCAGTTCACAGCTATTATGATTATCGATTGGATTTGATATTTTCAGCTGTTCGTTTGAGTCAAATGCCTAGAGAAGCGTAAAATAGATCCAACGCGTTCTTCTGGATAAGATCTTTTTTATTTTAACTCTAATTTTGTTTAATGAATTACGTTTTGAAAAAAGACTTCAAAGAACACGTTGCGTATTTTGCTATTATTTTATAATTAGTTATATGCGATAAATTTTACTTCAAATTTCAAGAATCTCAAATAAACTTCAATTTTTTAGGTGTCAATTTACTAAAGATGAATTCAGCAGAGTATCTGTTGGAACTTTCAGAGGCACCCAGGAAGAATATCTTCTGAATTCGCTTTCAATGTCATTTCAATTTGCTCTTCGGAAAGGTTAAAAGTGTAATCGCTCGCTCATTCTAAAATTGGGATCATTAGGCAGTCTGGGAGAAGCGAGTCTTATCGTAAGATTTCCCGGGAATGTCTCTCCCGATTCCCGCCCTTTTGGGACACTCATTGCCCTCGATTGCAACGTCCGCTCGTATCGCATTAATAACACTCCTCAAGTTGTCTTTTGAATGCCAAGGCTCAAGTTTTTTCCTCGAATGGTTTTTTGTTGCCATCCTGAAATAGTGGCTGGGTCATTGTGAAGATAGCCTCCGATCTGTGAGCATGCACATTGTCTCATGCGAAAAATAAGCTCTCTCTAATATATTCCAAATTAGAATGCTGGTGATGAATATTGTTACTCTTACTTTCTTAGTTTCCATCTAGATACCTTCAATCTATATTTCTTTCTAAAGAAATTCTTTTTATTTTCATCATAAAAATTTTCGAAGGCTGTTTGAAGTTTTCAGATTGGATATAATGCTAGTAATGTTATGAAGAAGTGGAAACCTTTATAATTCTTTACTCCTCAGTTATCGTCAGTTTAAATTTAGACGTTTGAAAAATAAATTAGAGCTAATTTTTTGGACCCGAAGATGTATGATATAAGTTTTTTAAGTTTGAGATTTTCCCATTTTCTCTGTGCATTTTCTTTCCATAGAACTTAATTTTTTAAGCATCGATATGATACTTTTAATTTAATTGTATAGTTACACTTCAATGTTATCCTCTTTTTTTGGGATTAATACCAATTTAATTAGTCGTAGGTGTTACGTTATCTAACCGATGCTTTTAGAAAATCATAACGTCCCAGAAATAAGATGGATGTTGCTTGCTACCTGGTACAGCTCCATAACAAGAAATATTTGTTTTGGTCTGCTTTGGTTAGCAGCAAGAGAAAGAGCCATCAAAGGCACGGCGAAGACGGAAGGAAATAAGCAAAGGTTTCTGACGAATTCTAAAATATCGGAGCAGTGGTTCCCTTTTCCTTCAGAATTTAGTTTTCTTTATTTGTTTTCCTTATTATTAGTGTTATTTTTACCCTAAGTTGGTGAAGTGGCGTTCGGGAAATTTCCCAGAATAATATCCCCTCTCGAATCTTCTTGTTTACATTGCCTCGCTGAATGACCACAATCAGGTTAAATTACGAAAAAAGTATCTTTGGTATGTTAACCAGTTCAGCAAATTAACGTTCGCTTTCTGAGGCCCCAACTTCGTAACCTTTTGGGATCCTTGGTATCTGGAAAAAGAACGCTTTAAGGCATAAATAGCGCACCGATCAAAGTTTTACGTAGCCCATTCGCTGTCAATAGTCATTTCATGTTATTTAGGATCGATAATCCACGAGCAATCATTAAAGTTCCCCTTAATAAATAATAAATCGCAAAACCTATCACATCACTCATGCCTCTATTCTAATCTTAAAAATGATTTAGGTGCAAATAGTTAAATTAAAGGTCGCTGTCACGGTTGGACATATTTTCTTGCCTCCTATTCAAATTCATGCCATTGTCTTCGATTTCTTATTTAGCCTTTTCTATTAGTTTTTTTGTTTGCCAGAATTCCTTTGTGTGTATTTCTCCTTCAATTACTTCTTAGTTATTATCTTTTCGGCCTCGAAGCTTTCCAAATTACTTTCTCTGTGGCGTAAAATCTGCTTACCCACGTCTTTTCTCCGTTATATATTTAGGCTTGTTTTTCCCTTCCGTGTATTATTTCTACTTTCTCCGACTCATTTGAAAGAGTTCCTACTCTTTGTGATTCTTCCCTCTCAGACTTTCATCCAAACAACCACTGTAATGTGACGAATAATATTATTTGGCCTTTGTAAGCTATATTCGATGATTTTACTTTCCGAAACGTTTTTTTAAAAATGTTGTTACAATTCTTCCGTTTTGGGAGCGAAAATCATTTTCCGTGTACTACTAACGGTTGCATCGCCTGGAGCTGATAGTAGCATCTGGTTGAGGAAAAATTTCCCAGCATTTCCTTTCCATTGAAGAACGAGAGATTGCAATTTCCTCTCGCATTATTGCGCTCGAGGATTTAAAATCTTTCGACGTATTCACTTTTGATACGTGTGTGCCATTGACGTGGCGGTAAGTGGTTTTTCAGGGGAATATGCAATCCATTGTGCGAATCTTCAGAAGGATGTTTTATTTGCGCATTTTTATTCGAGATGTGCTGGAGTAGACCAATCGCCGGAGAAAATTTCTATAGTGACGTGGCGTTCTAAACCTCTACAATCGATTCGCAGCGGCCTCGTCCCCCTGGCGGCGCTTATCCGAACTTCTTGTGCGCACCTCCTGCCCTTCATGTTGTCTCCTCGCATTCCATTGTGGCTGCACAAAGTTCCCCTTCTGACATTGAGGGCATTGAAAACCGAAAGGCTCATGACCGGAGGAATGCAATCGCCATAAGAAACTCTTACAACGAAAATGACGAAATTCTGAGGTGGAATGTTAGAGGAGCATTGCTCCCTTTAGATAATAGGGGTAATCGATTTGGAGGAAATAGAAAGTGGAGTGAAACGTTTACCTCCCTTCGTAGCCTTTTTTTGGTGACATTTACAGTGTTACATTCATCATTAATCGGTTTAAGGAGAGAGTAGATCATCTATTATTTGTTTATGATGACAATCATCGCAGTCACAAACAAATGAAAACGTTTATTATATCTTTAGGAAATAATAACGGGACAATCTGAAGTTAAGAAGTTGTACTTATAGTCATGTAGCTTATCAATTAACTATACGATTTGAAATGATTTCTTCTACTCAGTATAACTGTTTCTAAGGTACTTAATCGTTTTGTTTTCGATGTTCGATTCGTTGTGATGGTGATAAGACTGTCACTATTCGAAACTTAACCAAAATGTTTTCTTCGTTTCCACAAGAAAGTTTTGGCGTTGTTCTGAAAGATGAAGGATAGGAATGGAATTCTCTCTTCCGATGCTTTGAATAATCTGAAATTCAAATTTCCTACGGTAGACTCTAATTTTTTGCGCGGTTTACGCATTTTGCACGGTTCTTAGACCCCGTTGATGTAGTGCGAAGTTTTAAAAATGAACTGGCAGAGACTGTTCCCTTTATTCTGCATTTTGCTTCTCTGTATTGTATTTTTAAGGATAGTAGCATTTTCCAGATCCAGAGTTAAATAGCAATTACAAGAAAAATCTTCTATTCAATAATTTTTGATTTTATTTGTATCATCACCGAACGATACACGATTAAATTGTTATTCATTGTTTTTCAATAATTATGATAATAAGTATAAACTTTTCAGCATTTTTCCAATGATTAATGTTATGCCCTAGTGGGCTTATATTACTTACAGCGTATACCTGCGATGGGAAGTTTCAAGTATCCGATATCTAGCAAAATGACATGTTTTTTAAGTATGTAAGTAGTATGTACCATGGCTTTTCGTGAAATAATTGAGATGTACCTAAAAGAAGCATGTTTCGAACCACAAAAATACATACTAAAACGTTATGAGAGTGGGGAGTTGTGCACTCATAATCTTTCATTCACTCTCTTTGAGCACTTACCGACAAGATTGCATCGGTATGCTGTAGTGACGTAATCTCTTGGTATGCCGCGTAATATCTAAGACTAACGTCTCGTGTCTTATGATTTATAAGTTTTGATTTAGAGGCATTAAGATGTGAAATAGATGCCACGTGCTTACAATTATTTTATATTGCAATCTCAGTTTCCTTTTCCCAATTTTCATTCAGAATTACGAGTAGTTTGGCGAGTTTTCGTTGTTATGAATGTCTGTGTGTTGTGTATGTATCTATATATGCACGAAATGTATCTCGTAAAGTTTACAAATGTGCCGTAGAGAGCAGTGATGCAGAATAAAGTTCGTGAAGAGGTGTTCAAGTGCCGCACCTAACGCATTTCATGCAGATAATTTTCCACCCACCTTATTCCTTTCATCCCACGCTTCTCGCAATGTGCATTGCTTTCACTTTCAAGAGTCCTCCATTCACCATTTCCCATCCGATTTTTCCCAATCGACATTCATTCCGAATCGGATTCAATTCACATTAATCCTTTCGTCCTACATTTTTTAATCGCGGGAACACGCAGAACAAGTCTTCATCCGAAAAATCTGTCGTTGCCGAACATAGTAACTTGTAAATCTTTCCCTTTAGTGGTCGTCAGGCTAATTTCCATCGCCATTCGTGGACTCATTCATCCAACTTATCTCACATCGTGCATTTCGCGATTTGCGATCCACAGACTTCGACGTCCGTACACAGAGTTCCCGTTCGACTAGACGCTCCAAGTTGGGCATTGGTGAAAGGTGCACGGATCGACTAGTTTTTTCTCTTAGAGAGGTCACCACAAGCGGATCATGTTGAGGACTATTATTCGGTTGTTCGCCTGTGGATTTTATTTCGTGGGTTCTGCGACTGGAAGAACGTTTAGGGCACCATCACACGCTCCTACAATTAGAGATAGGTTCCCCATCGGTTTGTCTTCTCAGACAGAAGTAATGAAATGTCAGTTTGGCTGTTAAGGAGGTTCTTTTATCTGTTACCAATTCGAATGGTCTTTCTTCATTACTTTATTGATGTTCACATTGGTATATGTTGCTTTTCTGCATTTGTGATGGTTTTAGATGTATAGTGTAGTGTACTCTTTTACCCATGTTTAAATTTACTTCTATCTTTCTGCAAAGATAGAACATCCTTTATCTATATACAATGTTCTTATATCACATCCTTAGTCTTTCCTATGGCCGACACTCCCTCATTAGACTCACTATCTCGGTCTCCACCTTCACTTTGTCCCCTGCGGATTACACTTTGGAAAGTGGTAGAAAATATTTTCGTTAACATTCTTTCAATTACAACTATTCTGTGTTAATACTATCGATAATTGTGGAAGCGAATACTATGTCTCTTATGTCACAATTTCTTGTACATTTATTGTTGTATCTAAACATTCGGTTTTAGTATAATATACTCGAAAAATATGGAACTCGTTAGAAAGTTATTAATCCCGTAGGCAAAAACCTCAACGCTTCAACCGCTAAAAGCTTTTGGTAGTGAATGAGGTTTAAAAGTC
Source organism: Pantala flavescens (assembly GCA_020796165.1). NCBI lineage: Eukaryota > Metazoa > Arthropoda > Insecta > Odonata > Libellulidae > Pantala > Pantala flavescens. The sequence goes on along the minus strand of CM036881.1, from coordinate 34,702,091 downwards.
AAGATGAGGTAGTTTTCTCTCTGAACCAAAGTCTAAGAGTGGAAAAAAAGTTCTCGTAAGTGAATCACAATGGCCCTACAGGAAACTTTTTGCTCAGAATTCAATATGGAGTGACCAAAAAGAAGGTCATCACTCATACTTCAGTGGCTTTCATATTACGCTGTCTCCAGAAGACTGAAGCTAAAGTAAACGGAAGATACATTTTTCCTTGTCGGATTCCGAAACTTAAATAAAAAAAGTTTCATTCATCAAGACGTGATTGCAGGAAACCTCATTCCCTTCAAACCAGTTTTCCCTTTGTCTTATAAGAACAACCTCTCCTTCATTTTCAGCTTAAGTTATTAGTTTTTAATTACGTAATTTCAATCATCTGCTCCAGGGAAAAAATTGATGGATTGGAAAGTATCAGGTCTTTTCTTGTCGATGTTGTCTAACAAACTTTAGAGCTTTCTTTGTTATAGTATAACACTTCCTCTTTTACCTCAAGAAAGTAAGAATTTTGCTTTATTTCAATTTTGGTATCCTCAAATTCGGAAAAGTTTTGAAATTATAGTTGTAAGTTTAACCCGAAGCGAAAGAAAACCAAAGTTGTTTTTGAAAAAGAATCAGAGAGGCTTTAAGAAAAATAGATTTAGATAAAATATTGTAGTGAATGGTAGTGGTGAAAGAAGTTATATATTCTCGTAAACTATGCTTAAATGTACGTTAATGTAGGCTCTATCGTAACGAAGTGATCAATGTATTATTTATATAAAAGGCTTCACATCTTATGTAATTTAAACATGGTTCTGGTGAATGTTTATAGAGATTTATTTAAGTCTCTTATAGAATAGATGATGCTGAACTAATTTAACAGGACAAAACAGACTTCATCGCTTCGATGGACACCAAAAACGAGGCGGTGAGATAACTCGCAATTCCTTTACACGTATAACGTCAGTCTTAGCGCAGAGACGATATTTATGGAGTTTGAGTGACGTCGTGACATAACTTCATCAGAGACGTCGCGCCTTTTAATAGAAGATGATATAAAGCTCTGAATGGCGCGGAATTTAATTTCCTTGGAAGCGGCTTGATTGAACCCCAGACCGAACTCGGTTCTAATATCATTTAAAGTTGTTCATTCGCGCCTCTTCGATTTGGTTCTAACCCCGTCTGTAACGAGGCGTAAAATATCCGTCGAATGGCTCAGTCGTAATTTTTTAAGTAAATTATCGTATTATTTAAGGGAAAATTTTGAAAATTTATCAGTGTGAAATGCGCCTGTTAATTCTGATTTTCATTATAATACAATCATTCAGTTTTATCGCATCTTTTCTAACGTTGAAGTATAGAGAGAACCTTTCTGAAGTACATGTTAGTATTGTTTATCTTTCGTGAATTCAGCTCGTCTATTTCATGGTCAATCTTAACTCGCGTCCGTTTAATTTCTGATCGAACGGATTGCGTTGTTTTTCCCGACTTCCATTTATGAGACCTTTTATTGACCCGAGACTGTCGGAAAGAGCTCGTACTTAGCGAATTCTCTACATTTCCACCCAATCAACTCTTCTTTCGGATTTTAACCCTCTGAACGTGTCTCCGCCAATATTTGCACTCTTTCGATAATTATTTGGCACCGTCCTTATATCCCCACGCACTGCAGCGAAGGGAGCCTTCAAATGCACGGATATGAAAGGTTTTTGAAGGGCCCTCATAATGCAGGTCAACTCGTCTACTCCTGTTTACAAACACACGAGCGATCTTAAGAAGTGGATTAGCGCAGCGTTTAATTAATGTTGTTGATTTTTTCCATCCTTTCGCGAGTACTATTGAGAGCAATTGCAAAATGGGTTGTGTGGTGTCTATTCCAACGTCCATGAGATTTCCTCTTTTATACATCGTTCTTTTTTGTGATTCTGTAGATTTAAAATTTTGATAGACTATATATTTTCTTTATACTATTCTTAATTATTGTTTTGCCCCAGTCATTGAAAATTTCAAGTAATTAAGTGTTTTCAAATTTTTTCAACATGTATTTGAAATTAAAAAGTTAACTTATCGAAACCATTTCATTTGCTTGCCTTATATAAGTGTTTAGAAGGATTTAGCCAAAAGAACGTCTTCCGAAGGATTTAATTTCTTTCATCGCCAATGGATTTTCATTATTTCTGATGGAAATTTGTATTTTCCGCAAGGAAACGATTACTTAAATGTGCAAGTATCATTGCTCAAAGCAGTTAGTAATGAAGGAAAAGCGCTAATAATATTTGAAAAGCAATGCATGACGAATTCCCGTAGACATCCTGATCAACGGATTTATATTTTAACAATTTTTTTACGTAGTTAATTATATATATAGTATTACTCATAATTCTCTTTCAAGTATAATTTTCGGCTTCAGTTATTGAATTCGAAGTAGTGAGAATCTATAGAATGATAAAATTATCCTTTTGGATGAAAACGAATTGCTTTCCGTTCAACGCAATGAAAAAGTTGTTGGTCGTTAAGTGTGGCTTCAACAAAAAATCCACTTACGTTTTTCTTTAATAGACGCGTGTAAAGGCATTCGATCATTTCTTTTCAGAGACGCGCTTTTTTCCCTCGAAAAACGGGAGATCCGTCAATCTTCTCCGTGAACCTTTATTCCAGGAACGAACGGAATCCGTAGTACGTCGCTCACAATGGCGGTTAAAGTACGAGAGGGAAAAATACGCTGCTTAAGCCGAAAACGGATTTTCTACTTCGTAATTCCTTACGAGACTTATCAAATAAATACCACGTTCGCTCGAACAGCACGCGCTCTAGCGTTATTTCTCAGTAATAAACAGCTGACGAAGATGCATGACCGTGGTTCGTAAGATTTGTTTGGCTTCGCTCGTAATTAGGCTCTTTAATCGAAGGACCTCAAACATATAATAGGCATCTGAAGCGATTTCTAAACCTTCTTAACGTCGGAATTTTTTTAATGGTAAGAAAGATATCGGTAATTTGTCTTCGGTGTTATGGATTTGTTGCTTCTTCATTTTCTAATACTTCTTAGGCAAAGAGATCGGTCTTCATACCTACGACAGTATGAAATGAACTCCAAAGACTGGAATATTATTTCATGAAGTACGGTGTACGGTGAATTACCTACGAGATCAACATAAGCTAAAATATTCAAAAGATTTATATAAAATTATACTTATTTCCCTCATATTCACAATATCGTTTGCTTATATTTCCTTGTTAAAATCGTCACACATATTTGGTACGAATGTTCTAATAACTGTCGTTAAGTGTACTTACTGCCATGATTCATACCTTCTATAGCCATCCCAAAGTGTGCTGAGGAAAGATTCATTTCAAGCTCACCTTGTATTCTTTGAAGAGAATATTAATGCCGAATAGTAGATGATTAGGAGATGCTAATTTCTAGGTGCTTCGTGTTTTCCAATTGTGCTGTACTCTAATTCTCAAAGTCCGTTTCCTAACATTGTGTGTGCTTGTTAACGTAGATCGGTAAAGTACACAGTACTATTCAAGTTTTCTTAACACGCCACCGCGTTAACCTCATCGAGTTACTCATAGCATTTAGCGGATGTATGCAAGCAAAGCAACCATTTCGCCCCTTCAAGAGAAATGAAAATGGTATCGGGTGGTCTAAAATTATGGATTGGTTGATTAAATACTTGTGTAAATTGCGTTAAAGCGAATTTCTTAACGCTTGGAATCCTCATTATGTAATGGAGAGGTATAATGTGGTATTTCATTTATGCTCTACTTCAGCTTCCGGTCTCACTTAGCTGTGAAAGAATGCCTTCGGTTCATTTATCAGATATAAGATAGCAAGTCATTCCCTAAGTGTATTTTCCTTCCCTGGAAAACTTCGTGGCAACAAGGTCAATCAAGCTATAGTGACGTGAAAATTTGAAATTGATTACCCTTATGGAGCCGTCAACGCCGTAAAAACTCTGCGGGTTTATATCACCGAAATTTCCCTGTTCTTGTTTGGCTTTTGGAAGATAAATATCATATATTTATTCTAGAGTTAGACTCCAGTTGATTTCGAGTGATAATATGAAAACATCCCTCGTAATATAAATGTAATTTACTATAAGTTTCCAAATTGCGTGGCCTCTCCTCGAAATGTGGATTTTTTTTCATTTTCCCCCTCATGCTGCAACTTTCGGTGGAAACTCCGAAATTCGGAATTTTTTGCGATAAACTCTTTGCCCGAACAGCTTTCTGGGCCAAATTAATCTCTTTGATAAACGACTTTGCTGTTTTTTAGGGGCATCAAATCTTTTCATTAGTCTTTCGGCATTTGGGCCGTTGAAACGGGCTCAAATGGCCTGTAAAGAAAGAAATGTTTGCGAAGTTGGTTGAGGCAACTTACAATTTCTCGAATTTTCACGTTGCTCTATGTTTAATCTTTTTACATTTCATCGTGTTATTTTTTTTATAAAAATTAAAAATATGGTCTGATATTAAATGAAAGATATTTGCTGGTGGTTGAGTTCGTAGTCAAATTTGTTTTGTTAAATATATCCTTTCTTTGAGGTAATACGAAAATTTGATTTAATTTATAATAAAAATTTTGTTCTCACCTATGAAAATTGGATCTATTTTCTATTATTACTATTTTCTTTCTCCAACAAATTCTTTTGAACAATTCTTTCGCGATGAAAGACGACGATGCTGACAACACTTTTTCGAATCTCTCTTATCGAATAATGTTAAAGTGAAATCGCATACCTCAGGGTGCGGGTCGTCTTAGAGGTGGCGTTCCCTAATAATACGATGAATAATTTTGCATAAATAAGAACGCGATTAGGACGAAGAAGCGTTTCTGTGGATTATAATTTCGTATTCATCGATGTTGATTGGATTAGGACGTCGCTTGGAACGAAAATACAGATTTAAGAGTCTCCAAATATCGTTTTTCTTTTGGACTAACGAATTTAAAGAAAAAAGGGAAGTCTACGCTTTTGAAGCTACCGTTACTTAATCTTTCCAATCGAAAAAAACGTCTTCTGATGAAGCTATAGAAAGTAGCGATGTTTATTACTCAAGAATAGTATTTTGTCAAGTAAATGAAAGCCTCACGTACCTTAATATTATGTTAACATATTAATTAATACTCAGAACTACCTTTTGAATGTTAAATTAAAAATTGTGGATTGATAGAAGGACTTGTTTTTCAGTCGTTTTACGAAGTAATTTTAATAATTCCTTTAATTTATCATTCGTTATTTACTAATTCCAAAGACGAGTGAGTCGGAAATTTCAATTAAAATTTCAAATTCCAAATTTATCTTTTCATTCGTTTATATTTTTTAGAAAAAAGGACTTTTTATTATTTGCTGATTTACTTCGGAATCATCAAGAGTTCAAAAAATAAATTTAAAACAAAACGCGAACGAATGTCCCGGAACGTCTGCATTATTCCCTCATGTTACCCTAATTACATTTTGGATGGAATCGTTAAAAAAGGCCCTCCGTAAACAGAGTTGTTAGAGGAAACAATTCGTTGCCTATAATCTAATGTCTTTTGTAGTCTGTTTTAGACCTTTAAAGGAAATTACATTATATTTTATATCCAGTTGACAGATGAGTAATTGTTTTAATATTTTTTTAAAGTATCAAAGGGATGACTGTACATTCTGAAATTACAGAGAGATGATTTAATAGCTGTCAAAAGACAAAGCGTTCAAAGCTTTATTCTCATTCCTATTATAGAGTGAATTATTAAATTATAATTCGCTATAAAATATTTTTACGCTTTTCCAACGTAGAAAAAGGTTATGGGATTTATAGTGTGTGACACGATAGACAAACGGCTGCATCCAGTTAATGCTGCATCGGTATATTTTGATGAAAGTTGCGATTCATCACGTACTGAAAAATAAGCCTTTCCATCATTTGACATAACCTTTCAGTTATTTTGCCTCCAACTCGTCAATGATTAGAGGATATACGTAGTTGCATTAATCTTCATTCTTTACATGAAATTTACGGCAATCCTCATTTATAATTAAGTATATCAGTTGGGTAAACACCATTTTCCCCATCCATTAGCCAAAAAAGTTGAGCTCATTCTTTGATAAAGTATTATATAACTTTAATTGATCGAAATGCTCCGAAAATGGTTTATCCCTTTCCCAAATGATGAGTTAATTAGCTCCCAATTTCCTTCAGTTATTCATTGGACCAGCTCTTTAGTTTGCGAGTTTGTTTTTCGACCGTGAAAGAGTCCTTTTGTGATTCAAGAAAGGGAAGCCTTCATTATCTTGCTGAAACTCTCCTTCTTTCTGCCCTTCTTTTTGTCTTTTCCGCATGTGTGACCTTTTCAGCGAATCTCTCTTAAATTTGCAATATCCATGACTTGTTTCGTTCAATCGTAAGTTGCAATAGAAACGTTTCATTATTCATTTTTATAAAGACGGCGTTAAAAATCCGCTATCGGTTTGGAGTAATCATCTTTGCTCCCTAAATTATGATTTATTTTTTGGTCAATTTCTAAATTATGCACAATTAATTTGCAAATAATTAATTTTGTTGATTATTTTAGAAGTGATTTTAAGCACGAACGTTGTATACCAAATGAAAACGTTGGTGGAATCAAATCAACTGAACTGTGAAGTAGAGATTGTTGATTGTTATACTATTATTTTCCTATTGCTTTTAAAAAAACTGATGAATGGCGATTATCAAGTAATGATGTTGAAGAATGCTCTTTTGATGGTAATAATGCTTAATATTGAATGGTGACGAAGTGACTTGTGAAAATAAATTTTTGTTTTAAATTATTCATTCTAAAGGTATACTTAAGTCAAATTTGAATATTTAAATATTAATAAAATATGAAAACGATAATTATCAAATAAAAAGTAATTATTAAAATTACTTCCTTTACCTTTTATAAGTTTAAAATCGCCACATTTTCCCTCAGTTCCCCCAATCGTTAATCATAGTTCTAATTATTATTCATACCTTCACGTAAGCATTAGAGGTTTCGGAAACTCGTCCCAGTAGTTGGGTCCACGTGTGCGGTTGTTTTTAAATATTTAATGCCTACATCCACGCGAGAAAGTTTCGGTCCTCCGTGGATTCGGTCGAACAGATTGTTATCCCACGAGTAAGATGTTTCACACGCTGATGATCCGTGGCAAAGTTTCCAAGCCCCGTGGTTTCTCCTTTGGGAGAAGAGATTCCCGGTGTGCGGGCATCGTCTTCCGCGGAGACCGGGGAATTGGTTGCCCGGGTAACACAGGGACTCTCCTTCGAAACAAGGAAAGAAAGGGGAGAGGTGCTTCACATCGATCCCAAAATCCCATGGCTATGTGCACCCTGCGAGCAATCGATACTGCCGCTGGGTCGGGGTTGCAACAGGTGCACATGCCGAACACACGGCCCACACGCTGTCCGGGGGAGATTTTTAAGCAGCTCCTGAGGGAACCACCGAATGCACACATTAGACGTCGAATTGCGATCCCGTAATCGATGTTTCATTTGGAAATTCGTCCTTTCTGCGCTGGAAACTGTTCTTTTTGTTTATCACGGTGTAGCACTCCTCGAGACTGCACGTGATCCATCGCAAAGGATTGTTCAAAGCGTCCATCAAAGTCACAAGTAATTTATATTCTCTAAATTCATTATGTTCAGTAGTTTAATTCAACAGCCGTAGATTTTTACAGTCATTTGAGAATTAAAAATTAGAAATTATTACATTTTTTTTCATTTTCCTATTTATCTCTACAAATATTACCTCTACGTATAATTAGGATCAATATTTGTGAGTTCGAGGAAACTTAATAATTACAGTCGTTGATTTTCGGGTAAATATACGAGTTTCTTTCACTATTTCGTTACTTTTGGAGCCTTAAAAACTTCTTTGAACCGAAACTCTTCATCTTAGAACTTAAAATTCAAGGCCTAGGCTTACCTTCTGCAAGCATATCTAGTACACCTCTGTTAAATGTTTGTATTGTAAATAAATACAATGTATATTACGTAAAGACGCTCTTCCCTTGAATAGTGTTGATGAGGTAGAAAAGAGAGGTTTTATGTACGTTAAGGAAGTGAGTGGAAAGGACTCAATTCCCGAGGAAGTGCCGTGAAATAAATAGGATCGGGTGTAAAATGGCCGTATCCTGATCATAGAGGGCTTTTTATTGAGGTCGTAGAGTAGGAGACCAAGGGCCACTCCCGAGAACCACTTTCGCATCCGATTACCGGAAGGCTTTTGAGTGGCCTTCGTGGCTGATGCTTAGAACTAAAGAACGTTCACTTTTCACCATTAGGACATTTACCTTTGGTGAAAGATCCGTTAAATTCAGGAGATATACACTAATGCTCCTCTTGAATTAGAAGAATAAACCTTTATATCAAGGTCAATCGAATCATGCATTACTTTTGGTAGATTCGTTGCGTGGGTACTAATATATAAGCTTCAACTCCGTTCTTTCAAAAGGAAGCTCAACCTTTTTACGAGAGAATTCAATTTGTCTATCGATGAATATGTTAAATAGCTGATCTCACTTATCTCAGGGAAATGTAGTATAAATTTCGCTTCTGGGCCGGTTTGTGAGAATGTGAGACTTATTTCTTCACGGTTACCCATTTAAAATTGGACTCAGGTTAATATGAACTTGAACGAAATTCATCTTAAAGGGTCAGCACATCTCAAATTGTAATATAACGATAGAATTCTAATTAAATCGTTTTTCCCTTGAAATGCAAAGTCATTATTTCCGTAAGTGCATAGATAGAACATAGATCGAAATAATTCCAAATATTCCAATCCACGTACTTCCATAATTTGATATACTTGACCCTTGTGTATATTATCGTTATTCATTCTACTCCTAAAATTCTGGTGTGTTCTGGGAACCCGAAGTCTGGGAACGAAATTCTCATCATCAATCGATAGCCCTCTGCCTGCCCCTGCAGAAATGGATTTTCAAAATGAGCTGAAGGATTACATCGCTAGTGGTTAGGAAATTCATTGGAGAATTCAAAGTGTTCATATTCGTATGTCACAGAATATGGTTTTTCATGGTCAGTTGTACTTTGACTTATTGTTTGGAAAGTATATCACATAGATTTCCTGAAAACTGTCAATTCAGGGATGTAAGTGTAATTATGATTAATAAACTCATCCGAAGATGATTTATAGGAATCGCTTGACTGTAGTTATCTATTCCTAGAATCGTTTCTCGGGTTGCAATCCCGAGAAATCCAATTCGGTGTACTTTGATGGCAAGCTGCTTGGCAAACTGAGTGTTGCATTTTGAGTGGTGAAAGTGGCCCAGGCGTCATTCCAAACGAACCCAAAAGTGAGGCGATTCTTATTGTTTAGATGCTGCAATGAGCAGAATTGGGATAAGACAGCACAACTGTGGACAGGGCTTCTAGGAGATGAATCACTCTTGCCCAATGCGCCCTGATCTCCCCGTAAACACACAGTCCCTCCCAAAGTTAAGTGGAGTCGTGGCCAAGTTCGCAAAGCAAAACAGGTGCTTCGGAAATAGATCTAGTTCGCATCTAACTAATTGCCATGCCAATGTCGAATACAAATCTCGTAGATTGGAACTCGATACAAAGCTTTCTTCGCCTGCCATAAAGTAGCGCAATGTAGAATAAGCTCTTGTGCTCTGAGATTGCGAACAATGATATCGGTTTTATTAAATTACGTAATGGGCTGTTGTTTACTATTGTTGCCGAGGCTCAATAAATTTTATCGTTAAGTACCCTTGAGAAATCTTCAAAGTGGAGCCAAGTTCGTTTGCGTATCTCCAATGCACGATCCGATTTAAAAACAAATTTGACTAATCATAAGTATTTTCCATTAATTTGAGGAATATATATTTTAAAAATTATAGCAATATCTTTCATCATCGAAATCGCTAGCAAATATAAATTTCGGAAAATAAATGAATTATGTAAATTTTAATTATTAAAATAGTTAATAAAATTCTAAATCTCTGAAGTGATTAAAAGGGTGTAAAAATATCAGCTGTGATATTATAATACCCAAAGTTTAAAAAATTGATATTTGTCATCGGTTGCGATGGAAACATCTTTAACCGGAATGTGTGAGATGAGTTGCATATACTCACGGCGCTGCGAATTCGTAAACAGCAGTAGAATATACTTTCATACGCTCGCGGCAAAACTAGCCCACTGAATCAACGAGTTGCCTTTCCTATGTTATTTATGTTAGATAAGTAAACATGGGAGAAAGTGCTTCGAATGGAATCGTGGGTTACTTATGAATCATACGCATAAACTAGCCTTCAGAAGAGGTAGTCTATAAATTTTGGATTCGCGGCCAAATAGAGTGAGTGTTTACTTTGAGTTTGTTCATTTGATGTAACCGTTATCCTCGTTTCGAAACCGGTCGATGATTATTTAAGGATCAGCTGAATAAATGCGAATTCTTTTGTGCAGAAGTAGTCTTTGCCGAAATTCAGCAGCGGCCGAAAATAGATGGCTGCGTTACGAAATGATTGCGAGAGGAATCCTTAGTAAAGGGTTTAATTAAACGCCCACGCCTGGAACCCTTTTCTACCAATGCCAAATGTGCATCTCTCTCTTTTCTCAGTCGACCGAATGTAAATTAAAGAACGTTTTATTGATGCAATGCATTCAAGATACGCTTTTATTTGTACAAGGGATTACAGAAGGTTGAGAAAAAGTAATCCTCTTGTTATGATCAGGGTTTCCAATTGAATGTTAATGGATTTTGGGGTTGTTAGTGTTACACTGATAGTTTCAGTTGTTTCCATAGTAATATCTGAATCTAAGTATAGAAGGACTGTTACCTGAACCTTAATTTCAGAACGATTTTTAACTCCCAAAAAGGACATTAAACTCGTAAATTATAGAAAGAGTATAAATTGCTGTTGGTAGATAATTTTCTGGAATAATATTTCGGCGCTATTAATTTCCATCTATATTCTGTGTCTAATATCTTCCATTTCTGTTCCATAATATTTTAAATATTAAATTTCATGAAATGTATAAGAAGAAGTTAGACCTGATTTAAAAAAGCTTCATTTTGAATAATAGTCTTGAGGTAAAATAATCGGAGATTTTAAAATGCTCCTATAACGTTGTCCAATGAGTCCAATTCCTATGCTAATACTATTTGTAGTACAAAACTTATATAATTATTTTTTGATTGTGAGGTTAGAAAATTCTGGAAAAGATATTCTGCTTTCTATTTGATTAAGTAAGAGATACGTATTATACAACGGTACTTTAAATTTAGTCCATTTACAGTACTAACCTTGATCATCGGCTAAGTCATCCTATGTTTGTTTGTGAGAATACCGAGCGAATAGATTGTTAACTTCCGAATAATAGGACTACTGAACCGGTATTAATTCTGAATCGAATGGGCACATTGTGTTTGTCATGGGAAGTGGATTGAGGAGATGCGATTGTTAAGTGCTCGTTTAATTACTGTGAAAGGAACGCCGTCTTGTAAGGGGAACTAAGGAACTGGTTGGTGAACTTACTCCTAGGATCCGCGTTTTCAGTGTATTGAATAGGTCAGATGCTGGAGAGAACTTCTTAGTTGAAGGAAATCCATCTCATCAAAGAAATCAAATCAAGATCAGACTGGATAGGAGAGCCTTTCATCAGATGGACAATAGGAGCTTTTCTAAGTCCTTGTTAATCATATATATTAGGAGTTGTAGGAAATAAAGGAGAATATAATTTCTTTATAGGAGTGTTTAAAGGATTTCCCTACATGCTACCCAACTCCTTTCTTACTTCGTATTTATTTTGATGTAACTGCTTTATTTTAGACTGAAATACTTCTCGTGCTATACATTCATTAAAGATGCACTAGATAAACTTTCTCATTTCTTTCTACAGAACAGTATTATAATGATTAACCATGTTACCAACTATTTTTTCACCTCACACAAAAACATGAACAGTCACATGGAAATCCTAATTTAAAATCCAGTGGAAACTATACTATAAGGGGTCTTAATCTGAAGCGGAAACTTAGAAAACGATTAATCAATTTGTTCGTCGAATAATTATCAACGGCGCACTTGGATTCGTCGCACGATATCGTTTTTCGTTAGTCCCGATCAGTGAAAGAGAAAATTCGATAAAGGCTTTTCCTTGGTTAGAGCGATGGTGGAATACGCGTTGGGAGTGCAAAAAAAGGTCATCAAAGAGGAAAAGGTCAACGAAGGGCAGCCAGAGGCGCCTGAGGAAGGATACGAGGTATCTCGTTTCTGTGGAAAGAAAATTGAGAATGGCCTGTGAGTGGGAAAGGAAATTTCGGAAATCACTATGATTGCATTGAAGTTTTGTTGTAAATGACGTGAAAGAATGTTTCGAATGATGCTTCTATTATTTCGCAAGTTAATTGTGAAACTTTTGATCACAAATGTTTATGATAGCTTTCAGAATCTATAAAAAGTAATCCACTTTTGATCAAACTCTATTTAAGTAAATCTCTGTTGTACTAATTTAAATTTGTATTATTGTTTTATTAAAATTTTTGATTTAAGAATAGGAGTTGGCCCATCGTTTGAATGGTTACTTCGAGTAAAGATGAGAAAACTTTGTGCAAAGGATATAAACTATAAGGATATAGTATGATTGATGCAACTGCTTGTTAGAACAGTCGAATATTATATTATAATGATTGGACTTCAAAAAAGATCTATACCATTTCTACAAGGGCTTCGTTCAACTCCTGATAATTAAAACTCAATGTATATTAGTGTATATAATTTTTTTCCAGTTCTCTTCGGATTTGGATTATTATCGGTTGTATATTATTTCATTCCTTATCCTATTTGAAGATCCTTATTTTTAGTTTTAATTGTCCTCATCTCGTCACGTAAGAGTTCTTTATATCGTAAGTGACAATTGATGAGAGTAAATGGTGACAAGCATTCCTTGTTTGGCATTCTCATTTCTGGTGATTTACACTCTTTCATGTTTCACTCAACAATTCATAGAATAATATCTTACATGTGTGTTTTCCATTGACAAGTATTCATAGATTTTCGAAATGGGATTTCCTTTGACGTTCATTCAGTGAACTTCGCATATTATTTTAACAGAATTTCCATTGACGGTGTAAGACTATTTTCCACAATCACTCACCTGTTCAAATGCCTAAAAAGAAATCTGTTAAAAATGTTATAAAAATGAATACATAAGATAGTAAATTATTTTTTATAGGAATATTATACAATTTGAGTTTTATTTAAATAGGAAATTCATAACTGCATTGGATACTCATTTCTTCATCCAAATCTAGACGTTACATTACTTTCATCTCATCTGCTTCCGGAGAGCTCTTAATTTGAATCAGTTAATTGAGAAAACTTTTTATTCTAATTCCAACTCTTTATTACTGATATTTGAAATTTGAAATTTTTTTTTGGAATTTAAATATTTCTACGTGTTACTTCTATCGGCAATAGATTTAATTTAGATGCTTGCGGGAATCAGTCATGCAAAATTTTGTGGAAAATACATAAATTTTCACAATTTTTAAGGCAGTAAAAGGAGAGTAGTGGACTTAGAAATTGTATTAAAACTCAAGAGAAATGTATGGTGTTTATTTGGTATGGGACTTGATTAGTTAGATTGTATTCTAACGGTCATTGTGTGTAATTATGCTTATTTTTGTTGAATGTGAAGAGGTGATTATTCCACGCGACTGCGACTTGGCTTCCCGCGTTGGGAAACCTTACAAGGCGACAGATGTGTTCTCATCTAAATTAAATATATCCTTTGACGTGTTGCAGGTCCCCCTCAACGGACAACTCCTCCTTTTGTAAAGGTCGTGGGAATATCTCTTCCTTGGGCATGTTTTAGAATCTCACTCTCAACCTATTGATCCACTATGTCGTGCAATAATTCTTCAGTTGCGGTCTGATTCCGTTAAAAAGAAAAAATCTTTTGCAAATACTAATGTTTCAATTAGATTAGTTATTTAAGTATTTGGATTACCAAAGAATTAAATCTACCCAAGAATTCCTTCACCATTTAATGCGTACTGAGGAAAATGCTGTTAAACAACTAAATAAAGCTATGGTACTTGATGCATGAATGTAAATGAAGTCTAACTTATATATAATCGTACGTATATCAGGTGTCCCCCAGAGTTACGTACTCGTACCTATTTTTTCTTGAAACTTAGAGATTGATTAGCGTTTCCTAATAATTTTATACATTTTAAATTGATCGTATAGATGGAATTCAATATGAATTCAGTACCTATACTAGAATTCTTGTAATATTGAATATTGCAATTTCAAAATTACTACTTTATACTTACACTTTCTCAACTTCTCACAGAAATCAACTGTTTTGAGTCGCCCAAGCATTCTCCATTTTTCCTTTGTTTTCAATGTTTTTTCTTAGGAAATATTTCATTGACACTGATTTCCTCGAGGCATTTTCCTCGTAAGATTTCCGTGGGATTTGTGTGACACTTCATCGGATTCCGTCTGTAGGACATTCGAAAGGGATGACGTTCTCTAACCACGAGATACGTTTCACATACTTTTGTTCCACTTTGTTTCCACGTAAACTTCCGATCATTGTGAGAATCACTCGCAATCTTATCCTTTTAAGATCTCATCTTAAACTGCTGACGCGTTGGAAGTTTGAAATAAGTTGTCTGTTCTCTTATCTTAGACACCAAAAGCAAGTTGGACTACTGGCATCAGCGTTTATTTTTCTATCGTAATATATATTCAAACTCTTTCCTGCTCCAACTAAAAGTTGGTAGGTTAGATCTATTGTAATGGATTGGTAATTAAGTTACTTTGAGTTCAACACTACTCTAGAACTTTCCGTGAAGTGGACCCAATTCCATACTTAAATAAAAGAACTTACTCTGGTAAAGGAATTGCCTTAGGGAAATCAGAGCTCTGAATAGGTCCTCTGCAAAAATTTCGTAGTTCCATTAATATTACTATTATCTGTGATTAATACGATATTCTCGCTTTATCTGTTTCATGCTAAATTGGTCCATGTTTATTGTAAATGATCTTTACTCTTAATCTCGCTGTTTTCCTGACTGATTAGTCATTATTATTCAGAGCCTCTCCTATAAATTCAACCGAAAGAATACTTTTCAAAAATTCTTACGTAATGTTTGTTCGTGTTTAATCTAAAAGCTCGTTATGATCATTAATATACATTCTTGCCATGTTTTCCACTTCTGCTAATGCACGTGTATTTAATTCGTGCTATTCTCTTGCATTCTTTTTGCAAATGAGTTGCATCTGGCGTCGCCCCGCCCTCTGAGTTTTTACTTCATTAACCTTCACACGGACGAAGAGCAAAATGATTTGCAGTCTCTCGCTGATAAAATTTTCTGCGTTGTAAAGTGACAAAATGAAGACAAGAAACCCATGTTATGTTGTCACTTCGTATTATATTCTTGTGGAAGGGGCACGCTATTCTGTTTTTGCCACCGAAGATTGTGGTTGAATTGCACGCTCAATGGAGTTTAGAACTAGCATGTAAAATAAATATAAAGTATATTATTAATTCTACTCCATACTTAATCTTGTACCACGCAAAATATTGTACCCTGTATTGTACTGAAATTTTGAAACTTTGGTGTTCCAAAGTTTCGTGATAAAAACCGGTGTGAACTAGAAATTGTCTCTGATTTAAACATCTTCCCTCTCAGGACATGTAACAGCAAGAGAATCACTCCCGCCCATCTTTCGTTATCTTCAATGGAATGTTGTAATAAATAGCCGCAAAAATGGTCAAAATGAATAAAACTTGTTGTGCTAAGACACTTGTAGTTACAACCAATAAACTGGCTCAGATATCTAAATTACTTGAAATTTTTATGATCCATTTTTTTGATACCGTTTTATTTTTTTATTTTACTGCTATTATATATAATACGACTTATTAGAATATGCCACTATAGACTACATTTTAATGAACCCTACTTCTGTTGAAATACCATATGCCTCCCCATGGCATATGTAGTTCTGACCCAGTTTCTGGAAGTTGTTGTAGAACAAGGCAAGTGCTCGTGAAACTTATTGTTAATTGTTAGGGAGCGGAGACGCCTACAAGTCTAATGAAATTCCTCAAAGATCCTTGTCGTCGCTAAGATACGATGTTGTTTTACAGCTCAGTATGAAGTTAATAGTGAGTTAAATAGAATCATAATCACGCACGAGAACCTTGGCGATTTGAGAAATACATTCTCAATTCACGAAACTATCGAAGAAGAGGTTCATATGATCGTGATTTCTTGACTAAGTCGCATTCGGCGAAAAACTCGTCACGAAAAATGTCCGCGAAAATCAATTTTGAATGGTGAATTGAATTATTTTGCGAATGATTCCGACGGAAGTGAAAATCGAAGAGGGAAGAATGCAGTTTGAGCATCGCAGGTTGAGAAATTTGATTTAATCTGTTTTCGGAGGGCTACGTGCAGAGAATAAATCGTCCCGAAATAAATCCTTCGAACTTACCTGAATGAAATTTTCCCAGGAAAAATGTTGGGGCCCTTCGGGAAGACGTGGAAAAATGTTCTAAATATTATCGCTGAAATGACTGAAGATTATGCTGATTCTCTTCACAAAGTATTCAATAAAATTCAGTTCAATAACTGAATATAATGAAAGTGATTTGTGTAAACTTGCTCTGTATTCCTCTCTCTAGTTCGTTTCGATTGATAGTAATTCTGTATAATATATATTTTTAGCATTATTTAGTAATAATATTTCTCGGTTTTCATGGTTTCCTTTTTTGAAAATTCTTAAATTTTTTAGCAGCCGTCTGCGATTAGGAATGATAAAAATATACCATAGGCAATTTTATCCTATTCGCATTTTATTCTTATTGCTTATTATTTCCGTATAATTTGAATTATTTAGCTTTCTCTTTTATTGAAGAGATGAAAAATCTATTGAAAGTAAAACAAGTCTTATATGTTGGCCGGGTATTGTAGAGGTTTAGATTTTTAATGGATTATGGAAACATTTCTCTCAATGGGAAGTTTTCACATTAAAATTTATCAATTAAAGACTTCGATTCGATTTTCATATATCAATTTTTAGGAAAAACTCAATGATTTACAAAAATTTTAGCTTGTATTTTTTCTCCAAACGTTTTCTTGTTTGATGACATTGCAATATAGATAATAGTTTGATGACATTGTAATGTGGATGCCATCTAGATTCATTTAAAAATAGATTTTTTCATCTATTTCTTGTTTTAGCATAGACGTGAATTAGATTCTTTTTTATGGCTCTTAATTTATATAATTAGCTTTTACCGTGCGAGTTTCTCTCTTCGAGGAAAGAAAACCACTCCTTTTCGAAGGTGTGTTAGGCATAGTTTGAGATGGGTCGAAAGAAAACAATTTTTCCTCCCCTCTTTCATTTCATCCGTAAAATCAGACGGTTATTTTATTTTCGAGCTCCATTCGATTAACACAGCAGTGGTATTTCATAAATGACGAGAAATCATGAGCACTCAGGTGGTTACATATGGAAGCGATAATAGGTTTCCATGGAGACTGCCATCCAAAGTTTAGAAAACAGCGTATAGCGTTACAGAAGGGAAAGAATGGTAAACATGGGAGGCGTGGTAACGCGAGAGGGCCTCCACATTCCTAAGAAAACGCGTCCTTGCGAAGAACGTGGTTTCGATTAATAACCACCTGGATGCCCTTATCGCTCTTGCCGAGAGAACTCTTGGCGGAGGGATGCGGTGCCCGGGAACCGATGTCGGCAGCAGCTATTTACAGAACGCCACTTGTCGGACCCACCCCGCGGTCCAAAATAGGCCGTCCTCACGCTTATCATCCCGGATAAGGTTCTTAGGTCGAAATTGGTCGCAGGTGGTCTAAAGAATACGAAAGCGGACGTACCATTTCTCGTGCAACCAAAGGATGGTTGGCGTAAAAGTAATCAATTTGGTTTCTAGGTCAGACCGGTAACGAACGCGCTACTAAATATAATTTGATTGGTGCGCCACGGGAATGCGAGCGGGGAAAGCGGGAGACGAACTGGCTCCGAATCATAATGAATAGAAATAATATCCGCTCTGTGTTTCAAGCGACGCTTTCCCGTTATCTACTATGGTGTTATTTGAACGTGTTTTATCAAGATAGCGAAATTCTACAAAGAATAATGCGTTGGATTCCAAACTATATTTTCCACTGATATTTTTGGTCTACATGTATAGTTCACGTTCTAATCTTGAGATATCTCTTTGATAATTACTATTGAATGTTCTTTAATAAAGTTGTTGTTCCACGTAATTTTTCCATTTCTAAATGTATTTTATGGGACTTGATATCCTAAGTTCTCCACAGAAAGATTGTTTCGTTTCTATCGATTGCACTGAGCAACCAGACTAATTAAATATCGAAATTATTCTCATTATTTATAGAAAAAATTATTAATAAGAAAATTGGTATTCGCTTAATATACGAAAGTACTTTTATCGTCAATAGGAGAATAGGATCGTTAGTGTTAAATGTGAATTCAACACAATATTCCGTCCATTAAATGAGTTTAATTGTAATATCTCGTGAACTATTCAAATGCTGTCAGTTAAGCTTAAAGTAGCATAATGATGGACATTTTATGGATGTTTGTATACTTCCTTTACACAGCAACTAACCACAAAAAATGAAAATTCAATCCTCTCTTTTCCTCAAAATCCGGTCCATCCAATATAGTTGTTGAGGCGTATCACCCTTCTTAAAACTCTGCTTCTGTTGCATAATTAAGGAACACCCTAATCATTCAGTGTCCCTTTCGAAAGCCTTTTGGGTCCTTCTCCATTACATTTCGACTATTGAGTTTGAGCCATCAGTAATTAAGCTTTTCGTAAAGCACATTTTGTAGTCATATTTCATGACCTGAATACCATTCACGACCGCTACCAATATCTGTGAGATCGATGTCACTTGATGGTTGAACGCCTCTGTGTCTCAGTGTTTCTCTTTTGTCTTTGAGAAAATAATTACGTAACCGAGACCTCTCAACTCATTCATTGAACACACATAATAACGGTTTTCTCATGAGTTTTAGCCTCGAACTTCCTGAACACTTCGTAGTAATTCTTTCATTACTGACTGGGGAATGGAGGCGACCTCTCTTTTACGTCTCGCTATTTTGCAAGGGTTTCCCGCTAAGGAAAGTAGGTTCCTTGTTCTCCTATGAATTGTCTTTTCATAGTCCCGTCGCTAAATATTTACGCTCTCCAGAATTCGCTAGAGTTTCTTAGTGCATTCGAACTTGCAAAGAGGAATTTCAGGATAAGATTGAGCTAGTTAGACTTCCATTTGTCAAGTGATTCAACTTTTTAGTGACAGAATTTGGTATCTAATTTTATATAAAATAGTTAAACCTCGGAGATTTTTTGATATTTTGTATTGATCTTAGATAAAACAACAGTTGAATGTATAATCGAAATTACGCACATATAAATTTAAAAAATCTTGTTTTGAATCCCGAATATTATAGAGCGTTTTAATAGAATCAATTGACCCGTAGACCGTATTGTAACTTAAAAATAATTGTTCCGTCTGGGAACGTGCGTTTGTTGAGGAACGGGAGGAAAATGGAGTAGAATTATTCATTCGCACGTGTTAGGTAACTTGAGAAAAGGAAATGAGAAAAACAAAATGTAAGTTGGCACTTTGAAACACGTACGGGGACTCGTTCCAAGGCGTCACCAAAAGAATACATGGAGGTTTGAAGCTATCCTCCGAAGTCCGTGAGAAGTCGCAAAAAATTGGCTTCTTTTTGCAAGGACGCTGTCTGGTGGAAGCATCTAGAAGGCGAGGTTTTCCTATCGTTGGGGCTCTAATTAGGCATCGGCGTTATACGTGATATTTACCCGTAAGACGGTGGTGTTATTGCTCTCTGCTGCGAAATCTTGGCTCTTGCCTTATCGAGGGCGTAGTTAATGGAAGCAGTGATGAATGAGGCTCTAATGCGTTCCGTTTTTTGTATCCGCCAACTAAGGCAACCGATATGCTGGCGCGTACGTATCGAGATATCGAATCGAAATGTGCTCGATAACAATCGGGATAAGAGCGATGCTGAAGCCGGATGGGTTTCGAAGGACTGCAATTTGGCGATGGAGTTCTCGAAAACTTTGGGGAATTCTTTATTTTCATGTTTTTTGGTGAGATATCGCTCAAGAAAATTACTTCCGCCATAGACGTTTATGCATCGCATTAAGACTTACTTATTTACTTAGTTACCATGTTTGATAAATGCTCTAAAATTTATTGAGGGTTGAATATGAGTAAGACATTTTTCAGAAAATTTTCCAGGAAATTTGAAAAATTCCTTGAACATAAATGCAGTTTAATTTTTGGGTTATAAACAAGTTACCTAATATTTTAGATAATTATCAGTATAAAAATTACAATCCTGTGAATGTGAAAAGGGAATTTCATAATTTAATTATTACAATTCATCCTTTTTTTAGAAAAAATCCTCGCAAATGGGGGAATTGAATTTTTGAGTTCAAATGATCGGTGGATAGTGATGCAAAAATAGAATTGATGGGAAACGATTTGTTTTTCTGTTAACAGTGCTTTTATTTTTTATTTCCTGCTTCCGGTACATGAAATTAATCCTTAAACTTAGAGTTTTATTATAAATAATGAATAATAATAATAAAATTACCTCGATCAATCTCCAATGTTAAAAATAATTGCAGTTCGATTACATACAAAATGTTCGGAGTCAGTCCTTGGACCACACACAACCAAACAACTCGGCTATGTCGTAAAAATTGACAACAGCTAAAGACTCACGCGAAATTATTCACCAATTTATTTTGGGAGTTGTTTGTTGGCAAAGTGATGGGGCATTCGTCTCGCCTAGACGTCTTAAATTGGGAGGAAGACAAATGGAAATTATCGACTTCTTTTCCAATTCTATGTCACTTCGTCAAGTTCAAATTTCGCAAAATTTCGTAACCAATAATATTGGGCAGAGTTTCTCTAATTAGTGGTAACTGATGGCGTGCAAATATCATGTGCGATTCGTGTAGGGAAGGGAACGCCATCAACTGCTGTACACGATAACACGTCCCCTCAATGGTTCGTGTTTAAACGTCTTTCAGTTTTAAGTTGTCACAATATCGAATTTGTTTGTTAAGTCATTGTTTTATTTTCATTCGAATTGCGAATATTAAGCCCAAGCTCTATAACATTATCGCTTCCCGAGCGTATTTTTTTATCTTCTCTATTTCGCTAATCAGTTTCTCATTTTACCGCACTAATTACTCTGGCTTTTGTTTACTTATCCTAGAAGTGGCTAAGACGTCCGTATTTGTCTATTTGCTCGACCTTTGTAATAGGACAAGAGAACAATTGCTTTTCATTTCAATTTAATTACTTCCCTCAGGATTTTTTTCTTTAGTTCAATGTTGTGCTCATATATTATTTAATGTCGTTGCTGTGTAAATATTTTTACCATATTAGGTCAATACCATATTTTGTTATTTACTAAATTCTTTATCAGTGGATATGATCTCCAGAAAGTAAAAGTGCAAATTTCAAAATTTGGTAATCACATTAATCGTAAAAATAAAACAACGCAATTTTTAAATTCGGATTTGTTTGGTGAATCCGTCTTAAGTTTCTACTTTAATTTTAAGTCCAGAGTTTAATTTTTAATTATTTTATTCAATCTGAAAATATGCGTTTTACGAGCTGTAAAACTTAATCTTCAAAATTCAAAGTGTTTGTTCAACTCCAATTTATAGTGTCTGCCCTAAACCGTATGAAAAATGTTTGACTCAACCCTTTGTAAGAACTCAATAATGGCTGTGGTATAACGTCGATCAATTATTCGCTTCATTCATTCCAATTAACCTGAAATAGAATGAATGTAGGGAATGCTTTAGCTTTACTAATAAATCCCGATAAAGAACTCGGTTTAAGAAACGGTGTTTTATATGCTTTAGACCAACGGAATGTCCCTTTTGTATCCTTGTTGGTAATTATATTTCCCTTCGATATTGGGTTATTTTTAATTAGCTTTAACTCTGTTCCATTTTGTACTGATGCTTTATTCAACGCAGTGCAGCAAAGTACAGAGGTAATTGGATCTTTGTACACAGAGCTGAAGATGTGCTTCCTTTTGGTTGAATAAACACCAAAATTGAAGTTCGAATGCCGTAAAGGGTCCACTTAACTGCGAAAATTCAAGAAATTCCCTCAACAGAATCAATTTCAAAAGAACATCAACGAAGCTTAATTTCGTTGTTTTTAAGACTGACAAATATCGAAAACAGCTAGTTGGATATAATTAGAAATGGGTGAAATGATTGAAAAATAGCACAAACAAATCGGTCGTGCCCGTCTGCGCTTTAGATTAACTCGCGAATATAAATCGCGTAACTAGGAGCGAATATAGGAATCGAATGCTTACTAACGAAGACTCGGGAAATGCAGGAAGAATATTGGAAACTCAATTATCCAGAGGTTCATTTAGAGTTCCGAATCAATGTATGCTTCCTTTATTTCTAATTCTGGAGACTAACGAAGGGTGTCCGAAAAATTTGTAAGAATTCCCATTCTAATAAAGCTTTACAGTGGCTAGAAACGCATTCACGAAAGAAAGGAGTTTTAGTAATTGAGTGTGTGATATTTAGGGCAAGTTCTCTATTTTATTTTTCACTCTTGACACACACAATAGATGTACATTTTTCAATATTTAAAGCAATGACCTAATTAGAATGTCTCATTGCCTGTTCTAAAAATATTTCTTAAAAGCATCTTAGGTATCCGATTTTAATGGCAAAGTGTCAAATCATTTTTTTGGCGTATTTGTTGAGACATTCATAATTCTCATTTACTATACAGTTCAATTTCGTGATCCGTGATAATAAAAATCGTGCAATATGTGGGTTTGTCACAATTGATGTAAGCTTTTCATTGTTGTTATTGTTTGTTAGTAAACAGCACGATTAATTCATATCAATATACGATTGAAGAAACGTTACGCAATTCTAGACGCGCCCTTAGTGAACCAGTAAAGAAGACGAAAATCCAGGCGCCGTGTCGTATCGTTGCGTCACTTCTTAGCGTGCGCTCAATTCGATGGGCCGATCGTCTATTTGTCACGAAATGTCGCAGTTCACATTCGAGCTGCCGATTGGCGCGTTCGATGCGCCAATGTATATTTACTGCTTCCGCTCTTCATGCATCGCACGCCTAGAACAACTTTTATATCGGAGGAGCATATAACCGATCGACTCTGGGGATTTTCGTGTGTGTATCGGAAATTCTCGTTCAGCCAATGCCAGAGTCGGAAATATTCTGAGAAAATGTTCGAAAGCATACTCGTTTGAAATAGCAATCGGAATGTTCCAAGTAAAAGATTGCTTCATGGATTTCTTCTACATTTCTCTCTTTTACACTTGTACGAATATCTCTGCATCGCTTTTTCATGGAAAAACCGTCTTGATAGTGAAAGAACCTCCATCTCTTTTATTAGTGTATTGTAAGATAGATTCTGTATATCATCAGTATCCAAGTTAACAATTTAATGTTTATAATGTTATGTTTTAAAAGATATTAGCTCTTCGAGAACGATTGCTTAAGGAATTGAATGTTGAAATGTCTTGTGCGAAACAATCACGTTATTTTATTGTTTACTCGGATTTATTTTTCTCAGTACTCAAAGAAATCGATCGAACTCGTGATCGTTGGATTTCGTAATTTTGCGCTACTAATTTCCTGTTAACCATAGGAAGAATCATTTCTGGGAAATGGCTCACTGTCCTATTATTATCGACGGAGTGAATCATTCGCACAAGGAAAGGTGCGCCTATTGGTTAAAATGGAAGCCTTGAGTTCCATTTAGCGAGTGGGTGGCGATTTTTCCAACTTGGGAGCGATTGTGTTTCGCGGTCGATTAGCGACCCATTTGCGAATGGACCGCGAATCTCGAATAGCCTCTCTCCAAGGGCACAGAAATTAAAACCGAATGCATTCTCCCCTATTATTGTACTGCTAATGCACCATCCAACTATGAAGAATCTCAGTTTTTGTTACGGTGTAAACTATTCGATTATCCGTGTTTTCAGGAAGACGATATATAATCCCATCTTGAATTAGTATTGGATCTGTGAATTAACTTTTTCGGCCTTAAACTTAAAGCTAAAACATTTCATATTTCAAATACATTCCGAATTCCGTACATGATTGTTCATTCTTTAACGTAGAGTACATGCAAATCGGAAACAAAGTATATATCAACTTACATCTTCCATAGGTCTATGAAAATTAGTAGAAAATTGAAAACTGAATATGGAAATATTAGTATAGTTATATATAGTATAGTATATATAAATATAGTGAAAAACTCTCTGTGGAAATTACAAAAATTTTTTCATTATACAACGGCTTTCCAAGAAGTCACGTCTTCTCATATTGGTTTCATTGACATTAATATGTCATGAGCAATATGTTTACTACTTTAGATGTCTTCCAAAATAATTTTATTAATCCTTTATAAATTGTTTATTTAATCATTTTCCTTTTGCTACATTTCCATTCCGTATTCTGCGGTATAATCCGCGATATGAAATTATTTTGACCGAAAATGTATGATAAAAATGGAAGAGAATAGTTCGCTTCCTTTCAGCATCTTGTATTTAAGATGTCTGTTTCTTCTTCCAATGAAGCTTGATGTTGAATCTTACGGCAGTTTTTCAGCTGCATTTCTCTGGATGTATTTTGGAAATAATTTCTGTGAAGATTCCGTCTTTGGAGAAACTTAAAGTGTTTTGAAATTCTTTCCAAGGATGTTCGGAGTAAAAGCATCTTTCCTCAAAAGAGTTAAATCGTTTTTAAGTAGAGGAGTCGTATCTACTATCTTTGGATGTAGAGAATGAAACGGTTATTTCCGCTTTTTGCACAATTCCTAATTCATCTCAATTATCTCATGGTTATAAAGATGACCACTCTCAAGCACTCGCTTCTGCAGCGTCTCCTATCATTACAATTTCGGTCGTAAAACTTTACGGTCCTCCATTTCATGCTCCCACGATTTTACGGCGCTGAGGTTTTTGAGCTAAAGAAAGTTAATCGCATCTCAAAACTCGAAGTTGATGTTCCATCCAACTCTTGATCTAACCTTGAGAAAAAATACTTATCGAAAATGGCATCGATACACCGTCTATTCCACTGCGGCAGTTTTAAATGGGAATTGTTCATTTTTGCATTGAGTTTGATTGAGTTTTGGGCTTCAAATTGCGTCGTTGATGGAAGGCAAAGAAAAAAGCTCTTGTGATAGGTTGACGGTTAAAAGTGGAGTTAT
Source organism: Pantala flavescens (assembly GCA_020796165.1). Taxonomy (NCBI): domain Eukaryota; kingdom Metazoa; phylum Arthropoda; class Insecta; order Odonata; family Libellulidae; genus Pantala; species Pantala flavescens. Next base: position 34,676,787 of record CM036881.1, on the reverse strand, counting down.
TCACGTTCGTATGTAATATTTAAACTGGTTGCACACCTCGTGATTGGGGTAACTGAAAATGGAAGGAAAAGAGAAATAAAAGAAATATTGAAAGACACGTAAATAATTCTCAAACTCTCCCAAACTCGACTTTCGTTTGAGTATAGCTTCATGAATACAGGACTGCGTTTCGGACTTAAAATTTCTCCTCTACTAAAAGTTTTTGATCGAAAATGAGTGATGAGCTTCGATATCTGCAATTACCTCGAATTCAAAATCAAGTAACGAATGAATAAGTGATGAACTGTCTGCAAAGTTCCACTCCATGGAGTGCTTGTTATTCGCGATGTAGAGCATAGTTTCATCAGTTCGTTTGACCCAAATCCTCTCAATATTATCCGAAATGGAATGCAAATAGCAAGTATTTAGCTCATGGATTGTTATATTTAGTCTTGCAATGCGAATGCTTTCATATTAGAGAATTCGGTATTCGAGTGATAATATTTGCCGATATTTGCTCTAGTATATTCATTCAGCCCCATAGTGAATAGCACTTTATTTTAGAAAAGATATGTTTGTTCTCAGTTGGACTCAAGAGTTTTTCTTTCATCTCTTAATCTTCCGAAGTGAACTTCAGCTAATGCTCAATTGATGCTCAATAATTTGGATGTTAAGTCGGACTCAGTTTTTGTCGCATCCACTTTCATAATTGCACGACATTGAATATAGCTTAAGCAATTGTACTGAATTGCATAATTAGGTTATATTATTTAAGTATGTTCTAATCTTTTGATAATTTAGATTGTATCACAGTTAAATTATGATCTATGAAACGAGTGGATTATCTTATGATTTTCGTTTCCTAAGTATCCTCGGTTTGTGTCGAGAAGAATTTACATAAAATTAGTATTTCCTTCGCATCCCAAATTGCTTTTAATATTTGTTGTATACCCCTCCGAAGTTGATTCAAAGGATTAAAAGAGGCAATAGAATAGATAGAATTTATTGCTCGTTATTTTAACAAATGAGTGACCACATGCTCATTGTCTTACCTTTACTGCTAGAGGGTAGAACATTTTATGAAATATTTATAAGAAGTATGATTTATATTATATTTGCATTATTAAATTGACGGTAAAATCGTTCAATAATATATAATAAAATTGATCTATAATTAACTGATAATAAAATAAATATATATGATACATATATATTTTAATCGATTAAGTTTTACGAAGTCGTATAAATTGTAATATCTAAAATTTTCATATCCCATCGAATGCTAGTATTCGTAACAATTCGTTCTACTTTTACAGGTGGCGTTTCTTTTCTTCAATTACAAAGCTCATCTTTGTTTGTGAAAAGTGTGAAACTCTGTTTGCATCACCTTCAAAAGAGCGTGTCTCATGAAGTAGTTGAGTTTCTGCATATTTATATGCCTCTGTACTTGATAAAGAGGGTGAAAAATCCGGGGGGCACCGGAATAAACGAATTGTAGCGAGAATTCCTTTTCACTCGAGGCTTTAAAATAATGCACCTCTTAAAAGAATCCTCTCTCGCTTGCATCAGCCCCTGGGCAGCGAGTACGAAGCGGCCCCGTGAATGTAGGCAACACTGAAAGCACAGGCGTTAGCACATTTGCCTAAGGGCGCAGGCGCCCAGAGATGTCTCTCACCAGAATAATATAGAATTTGAATTATTAACGTATATTATTCATGTTAAGAAAAAACATCGTTAAATATAATTTTTAGTAAAATTTATTTTATTTGGCTCTTGTCGCTTTTGGTTTGTAGAACACAGCGTAGTTTTATCGTAACCTAGTATTAAAAAAATAACAGTTTTTTGTGCTTACTCAGTAACTTTATCTTCAATTACCGTTCTTTCTTAGTTAATCTATAATCTTCTCGTTAAATAAAAGGCAGGGGAAGGACAATTGTTGATAAAGGTACTATTCATAGAACGAATTGAATGAAAAGAGATCTAAGAGCCGTAATTTCAAAGAGCAAAAAACGTTATTTAATTCCTCAGTAAAGAAACGTAATAAATTCGAAAGATCTGTATCCCGTTATCGTTCATCGTCATAATGCTTTCGCGAACTTTTATATCTTTCTTTGCGGTAAGGAATTCTCCATCTTGATCACACACTTTACTAATGGCTATCTCAGAGATACTGACGTAAGCATTTTACTGCACTCGATTTATGCCCTACGAATAATGGTCGTTCCACAAAAAAATGTTCGTTACTTAGCGAAATTACAGGAAATAAATTTTCTGCAGTTGATGATTTAATGCGAAAATACTCGTTCGTTAAGGCGTTTGCAGACGGAATTCGGGGTCATAAAATTCATGCTTTATTCATGATTTATTTCGCTCTGCAATCATTGGATTCTTCTTTCGATATTTCCAATACTTTCTGTCGAATTCCTTTCTGACCTTATCTGTTGTCCTTTTGGAAGCAAACAAGATCGTATATAGCAAAATATCGGGAAAATTGTTCTTGTTCATCTCTTTATGGGGAATGTGTTTTTGTAAGTGTTCTTGAGGAAGTTTTGATCGATTCTCTATCTCCGATTGAGCAATGCGTCGGAGTATTTCACATTGTAATAACACAGGAGTTACTTTTAAAGAAAACGGATTGCAGAAATTACTTAAACGAGCTCTAAAAAACTGAAGCGTGTTACCCATACTAAATAAATAAAAAATACTCTTCAGAGGATGCGAACCGGTATTAAAAGGTTGAAATTTATATTAGGAATAATTTTATTTCCATGAAAAGTAAAATATTTTTAAAGTATCGATTTGATACATAGTTCGAACGAGTAAAATTCTATATCTCACTTAAATTTACTTCGTAAATGTGACTGAAATTCGGTAGTGTTAGAGCAATTTTATGAACTGAGTTTCTGAGTTTGCTGTGAAATTGTAAATTATACGGCGGATTATTTAGTCCCCGGAGTTCGTGTCATTGCATGCAAATACACTCTGTAGCATCGAAGCAGAACTAGTGAACGGTGAAGATAATTTCCTCAGCATCTTCCGCGTAGAATTATTTGGATTATATTTCTGCTGATACTCGTAATTGTGTAGTGTTTGTTTTTGCTACATAAAGTAATCCTAGGACAACACCCATTCCTTTAATTCTAAATAAATTTACTTCTTAATGTTTCATTTCAATGTATTATTCTAACATCCCTTCGAAGTATGGAGATTTTCTAGTAAATATTCCGTACTCATTGGTTAATATCGGTTATTTCTAAATGGTTGAACACGAAATATTCCTAGTTTTCCCTCCGTTGGAATCGGAATAGTGGATAATCAGATCAGCATTTTAAAATCCTGTAACTGCTCGCGTTGGGTGGTTTGTTCGGTATCCAATATATTCACTTTAACCAATTTGTCTATCATTCCTGAAGCTTATTTCGGGGGCTAGAATGTATAAGTTGGAAGGAGAAAATTCTAGTGAAAGAATCTCTCGGATAATGCTTGTCTTTAAGGGAAAACAATTTCCTAAAGAAACGCTCAACAAACCAAATTACACTCTCCTACCACCGGCGAAATTGGAGGCAAGAAAATGAACGAAAAGGGACTTTATTGGATAGAGAGAGACTTCCGATAGAAGCAGTTCATTTCGAAAGCTATAATGTCATATTTGGTAGGAGAGGCTGAACGTAATTTGTCGGAGGACGCGGTGCATGATGGGAACTAGATTTTCGCCCTTTCCTCGATGCTTAAGGATTTGGACCCTCTGATGAAAACGACCATCGTCCTCGTGTAATTGGACTCTTAAATTGCGATTTATTACTTTCCTATTAGAAAAGAGGATTCGTTGAACTCGAGGCGATAATGTTATCAAAATGGGCTCTAGCTATATTTTGAGTGATGATTGCTTAATATTCCAAATTCATTTTACTGTATATCAAAACAACTCTAAAGTAATCTCATTTATGAATTCAAATTAAAGTTTCACTAATAATTGTAGTTCTCTAATCTAGGATTCAGGAGGATTAATGACGCATTTGCGTCAAAATGTAATGAAATTGATATTAAGCATGAATGTGAAGATCATGAAAATAAAAACTAGAGAAATTAACATTTTTTGTTCTTTCGGCAGTTAAATTAAAAAGAATTTTGAATATTTGTCCGTTTATATATAAATTATTATATGGAATGTATTTTCTGTTTACTTTTCTTTCAGTTTGTGAAAATGAAAAAAGAACTCAAAGAAAACTTAAAGAGAAAAGTGAAATATTACTCTTATGAGATCATCCGACGCAAGTGAACTTTAAAATTTCTTTATCAAATAGTTATGAAATTGGGTTGCTAAAATCATTTTAGGATCATTCTGGTTAATTGTAAATTTGAATGATCCTTTCATCCATTATGAGTGATCGTCGAAGTTAGAAAGATAGGAAGTCAGCAATTGATTCTTTGAACACAGGGATAATAACTGTGTTTCAAGAGTAATGGCTAAATGAGTAAATCCCTAAAGTGGTAAAAATCGTTAATTCTTACCTTTTGCGAACTGAATGATAATACGCTCCTCCGGTTCTTGCAGAGGAAATGTAGCCAAGATCATCTCCCTCTTAATTTCCTCGGTGGTTGCCGGATTATTTCCGCGAATCTCTGCGCTACCGTTTTAATGGGCGTGAGTTGAATGAGGATTCGTTGGAAGGGATTTAATGCACGCGCCAAGAGACAGAAAAAAAGATCCGATTTCGCACACAATTCAGTTTTCCGCTCTATTTTCTGGCCTCCTAGGAATAACACTTCGGAGAAAGATCTTTGTGACTTGGCCCCCAATCGGTAGCCACTCCAGATTTCAATGGAATTATTCGCACGTAACTACGAGAGATCCGAAAGGAAAATTTGCGATAGCCGAAAAGAATGCGATTATTCCGTCTGGAAGACCGTTGAGCTGTTCAGTGAGCTCGTTCGGCTTTGTTCTCGACGGAAGGTTCGTCTCTCGACAAAGAAAATAATCGGAAAAATACGTCGGATTAATTTTAATTCTCCGTTGATGTAGGCGTCCGTCTCGCCCGTAGCATTTGAGCCCATCCATGTGTGCGAGTGATTCTTTTCTCTCGACTTCAAAAGATCTTTCGCCATTTGTTTTAGCATCGGCTCGTTCCAATGTTTTTGGAAAGTCGTCTTCTGTTTGTAATATTGCGATCTCTTAAAAATATGAGTTTTGCTCAAAAAGTTATTAATTTCTTAAGTATCCTCTACGGTTATTATATTATTCTTGGAAAAGGAATATTCAAGTGTATATCGATCCCTTGGGATTTTGTATTAGATGTAACATAATTTTCATTTCCACCATGAGTGCGGAAATAAAACCTTCTTTGAATGTTCCCATTCCTCGTCATATTCCATAAAATACCTCATGGTTGTTAGAATGTATTTCTAAAATCTGTCTTTTTATAAGTTCTCTTCTCTTGTCGATGAAGCTTACGAGAACAATTTTGTAATAAAGAAGTGAAAGTGTTGGCGATGAAACTCGAATAATTCACGGTTTTTACTGGGATTATCTCGTATCATAATATCACTCGTATCCTCTGAAGGCGTTTAGCACGCAATTCGAAAGAGGAGCTCAAAGACAAAAGAGCATGAAACGCCGACAATAACTGCGCCACTCAAGCGAATGTCTGGTTGCAGCGATAATCGGGCAGAAATCCTTTGGGCGACTTTTCGTTGCCCAGGAAACACTCTTGGCACACACACACTTGGAACGGAGCCTAAGGATGGAAGTGAATCACTGGCTACCCTGTATTCGCTGCCCATCTTGCACTTCACACTCACGCGCTTTTATGTATGTCACGTTTAAACAAGTAGCTCATCCTTTCTGCGAATTCCTATCACGTCTATCCGGAGATCACCTAGTTACAGCGAATTCCTTCCTAAATCGATACTATTCGGTCCAACGATATCGAATCCTTTGACGCTGCCAATAGAATATCGTTTCGAATGGAGATCCGCTATGCAAAGGGAGACAAACTAATTTTCTTTACTCCTTTTGAATTGGTTTTGAATTTCCCTCACTTTAAATAGAGCTGAAAGACTTTTATCTCTCAATGTTACCTTTTTAAATGATAGAAAACCTTCTTTTTGGTTTATCAAAAATAAACCCTATGCTATCCTTCACATGGCTACACTGTAGTTTATATGTAAAGTATACGTCTAGGAGGCCGATTGTAACCTCATCCCTTAGCACTGGTTAGAAAGGGAGGACTTAATAGGAGAGGTGTGAGTTCTTGTTCTCATTGCACAGTAATCGGAACATGTCGTCGCAAGTGGAGCGTATTGACTGTACCACTAATACTTTTTGAGGTTTCTATAAATAGAGACCTAAATCTAAGCACTAATACAAGGAAAAGATCACAATAGCTATATTTAAAACTCGGCGATGCTTTAATAAGTGGAAGTGGAGAATACGTCCGTTTAACTTCATATTTAATAAGAAACGAAATATTTCTTCTTTCTTTGATTCAGAGAATTCATTTCCAAAATTTACTGTAATTTATGTTCAGTTTCACTGAGAAAAATAAAGGAACATTTAAACGTATGTGGTAATATTAATGTGTAATAATTAAGTGTACATTTTATTCCGATTAAATTCGTCTTGTAGACGACATAAGTCTAGTTGTCACATATTTAGTTTCTAAACTCCTTTTTTAAATTTTGCATCTTTTCGTTTGTGTGAATAAAAACATTTGCTATGCGTGGATGATGAAATGTTCTATGTGATGATTAATGAAATGATAATTCTCCAATTTAACATAAAAAATTATAATATGAAATTCCTTCATCGATAAGTTCAAGGAAAAGAAAAAGAAAGTTTCTGATTGAGGGTGTTAAAATAATATTTTATTTTATTAATTTTTGTTGACAAAAATTTCATTTTTTCCTCATTCTAGTTATGGCGTATGCTTACATCGGTTTCAGTATTTCATTGTTCCTTTTTTCAATTATACTGAGAATAAATGACTATTGAAAAATTTGATTACTTTATAACTTACGTTGCCGACACACAATTATATTCCTTCATTTTATCCCGTAATTATATGATGCATGATTTTTCTTTTCGATGAATGGAAATTTTCTTACGAACTGCTGTCTCGGAGGCCTTACGTAAAGGTGAAGAGGAAGCAACCAATTAAAAGGATTCATTTCAAAGCAGAATCTCCACGTCTCGGTTAACGCCGTTGGTTGACTTCCTCTTCTAAAGGACGTGGGTGTTACACCTTGGAATAGCAACAAATTTAGCTGATTCCTTGCACCTCAGACCGAATTCCATTTCTGAGACTTCGAATTTTATTTTTCTGCGTTTATAAATAAAATACATTCTTGCACTACAGATGTCTCAGCTGAGACGTTGAGGAGTTTAAGTTGGCGTCAAACAGTCGCCAACCCATACATTTTATGACGGGAAATCTTGGATGTTTGGAAAAGGTAGTGCTACTTAACAGACCTCTGTGGTGTGCTTATGACAGTGGAGCTGAGTATTTACGGCCGTTGTTTTCGATTATGGGTTTCGTTTTACCTTCGTCAACTGGAGTAAATAAGATAATTCAAATATTTGAATTATCTTATTTACTCAAATAGTTTATCTTTATTGTAGATAATGAAATAAGTAACTGAAAAGAGGCAATAGTGTTATGTTTACTTAATAGCGCAGAACTTAAATTTATTTTTTTCATCATTTAATTCTTATAACCTTTTGTTCAAATTCGTGCTTCGTAAATGATGAAAAGTACATACGTCTAGGTAAAATCCAAAACTCCATAAACAACTCCCATGACGTCACGGCTCTATTATAATAACTGTGATTCAGTTCGTGGTATTTTGCAGTTGTGTCGCAAAGAATTATCTGAGAAAACATTTACGGGCGAAAGTAGCTGTGACACCATTCTCATTATTCATTTAAATGAACAACTGTAATTAACATTGATGTCAACATTTAATTTGTGGTATTGCTCTGTACTTGTAAATTATCCAGGTTTGAGGGCCACTAAATAATATAAATTCGTGCCGACTTTAAGTAGGTATGACGTAACTCAAGAAAAAATCTTCCTCATAAGAATTGTTTACTTTTCGCATCGCTTAGGTAGAAAATACATTTTTTAGTTTGTTTTAAAGTCGAAGATTTACAATTTAGTTAGCATTAACGTTTTAATGCCCAGCATATCCATTTTTAAGGCATTAATTTTTATCAACTGATGGAACAAATGGTTTTTTACATAATGTTTTGATTTGTTTGAATTTGGTCCTATTCTGCGAGAATAAAGTGGGCCTCCACGAATCCTGGAGTACGGGCCTCAAGGGACCTTTGTATGCAAACGAGGAGATTTGGGAAGTTATATCCCAAAGGGGCCAAAGTTTGTGATGACTTCATCATTCCTTCATTTTGACGAAAATTGTTCCGATAGAGTGAAATAAAACCTAGATTGTACTCCATTATGTAATTCGGTCAACAGTCTCGTCTACATGTTAGCCTAACGAATAAGATTTTAATCGTATTGTGGTATTAAAGGCTTCTTTGGTAATATTTGGAAGTTTTAACTACATAATCATTGGTTTTAAATAGTTCATTCATTTAACGGATATTTGTATAATTTAATTTGTTCGTGGTCTTTGTTAAGGTAATAAATGAAAATTGGACACATCAGTGTTATTGGAACCGATTGATTATTGAATAATTAAGAGTAAGAAATATCCCTTAGGGATATAGTTAAAGGAAGTTATGCTATGTAGAAATTTATGCTAACATGTATTTATGTATCCTGCTGTTAAATGGATAATAGGTTCTTCAATGGAGTGGTCTTCTTTTTGAATTCCAATAAGTTTTCCAAAAATCTTTGTAATTGGAATAACGAACAACATTTAACTTATTCGCATTAGTTGATCACCTTTGGACTAATGCATGTCTCGTGTGTCTTACCCACATGAGATAAGGGTTAGTGATTACCTGGGAAACAATTGTAAATAGTGATCACTAGGGAAACCTTTCCAAATGGTGATTTCGTTCATGGCCCTTTGAGGCCCTCAATTGTTACTCATAAGAGCGTTTAATCCCTTTTCAAGGGTTCGATTGCACCGGCAATTTCACGTCCAATTAGTCAATAACCGATGTTTGTTTGCATAGGTGTTCCGTTCCCGCCTAGCCACAAGCTGACATGCTCGGAGGTCCTTGACTCACGCACTGGGAAACCGCGCCCGGATGTGCTCAAGCAGCACTTCATATTGGAAGGGCGAATAGATGAGCAAGCTGCCCTGCGCATCGTCAACGATGGAGCTGCACTGCTTCGCCAAGAGAAGACCATGATCGATATCGAAGCGCCGGTCACAGGTAAATTTATACTCTTTTTATTCGATGTTTCATTCCCATGTATTTCCTAAAAAGCGGAGTAAAGATTTCCAAAATATAACAAACCGAAGGGGTTTTTGGCCTCGGATAAGTAATGGATGTATCTGTCGACGCTCTACTTTCCCATTTCCAGTTTCTTTTCGATAAAATACGATCCTTCCGACATCCTTTTAGCGCCAAACTAATCCTTCAATTTGAATTTTTGCGAGTTTTTTCTCGAGAGCGCTAAAAAGAGAAGTTTGCGAACAAGGATTTATCGTGTGAAAATGTATTCTTCTTTTCCCACTCGAGTAATGCTTTCTAATTTGGACAGTGATAAATTTTGAGCTCGAGTGGTAATTTTGTACTTTAATATATCTCATCCGTTTGAAGTCTCTTTTTGGAAAGAATCTTTCGTAATGATACGAAAAGAGTAATCGATGTTTTACTTAAAGGTCAGTATAATTAATGTCATCTAGTCCTCTTTAATAAAGATGATTATCGGAAATAAAAGTTTCATTTTCATCTAACTTCTTTGTGTGCCAAAGTTGGAAATTTAAATGTTAGTTTGTTCTGAAAAAGACCTTCAGCAATTGTTTTTCGGTAACGAAAAAAGGCCTTTCGTTTATTAAACTGTGAATGATTTACGGTCGAATCGTCGCCATTTGTAAATGCGCTCGAACTGTTCTCAAACCGCATAATAAAATGTTCGAGATTTCGCTCAAAGTGTTAAGCGTAAATGAAATTGGAATGTAATGCGGGTAAGGCGTCCTCGGTGGACAAGGAAATACACGGAAGCGGAAGGATTTAAGTGGGAACTTTGTTTTGCCCTTTGATGTTCTAATTTCGTCCTCCAGGAAGAAGGATGTCGCGCTCCAATGGTCCAGCATCTCCTACAGCATCCAGGGGATGAAAAATACCGATGTTCCCTCGTTTTTAACGTTATTAAGCTCTGATACCTCCGGAGTTATCATACTGTTGAGGAAATGAGGCATTTAATTGCGGATTCCCGAGGGCCACTTTGGCAACTTCTGTGGGCGGCCATTGATATGTCTTTTGGAGACGAAATGTCTCGGAAACGTATCAATATTTGTCGCGTCCACTTTTCTTTGACGTGTTTCATTTAAATTTTTTATAAAAAGGTTTCGAATATGAGAAAAGAGAAATCTCTCTTATTTTTTCATATGTCACCATGTCGCGGTTTCGGAAACGATTGATTTAGGTTCTCACTAAATAAATTTGGAAGTCGTTCCGTTTTAATGATATTTACTCGAAAGATAGACGAGGCACTCGTTTATTCATTTATTCTATACATTTAAATTCCAGAGTCAAATGTTCGCGGAATGAAAAGAATTCTGTATGTTTTAGATTGATAAAGTTTTCTGGAACAAAATTATTTGCAAAAGCTTTCATTTCGTCAGCTCCAAATTCTCTTATTACTAAACTAACAAATACAGAATTTCATGTAAATCATATTTCGCTGTTGTTGTTCATGTGGTCATTCTTTTGTTTGATTCTAGCTCTTCGTTCATTTCGTCACCGCTTTTCCGTAAATGTTATGTCTATAATTGTATTTATTTTATTATTAAGCGTCCTGTTTAATTCGCATTTATGATAAGAAAGGATTCTTCGTAAGAAGTATACTTTTTACACCCTATCTTGAATATAATAATTTATTTCATGTAGTCGGAAAGAAGCATTTTACTTATTAATCGTTCATATCAATTTTGTTATTTTAGTTTACGTTCATGAAAGACTTTTATTTTAAGAACTCCAATTGAAAATTGTATCGTTATCTAATTTTGAGTACAATTATCGTTAAAGTTTTATGTGCGTGTACTATAAATCATCAATCAATCATATTTCCTAAGTAAGGTTTTATTTCTGTTAAGTTTCCTCCTAAAAAAGAGGTTAAAAAAGTGAATCTTCCGTCATCGAATATGATGCTCACAAATTCATCTGAAAAATGTTTGAGGTGATATTTCAGTATTATTCTTGATGGATTTTATGAAACTTTGTACATTATTAAATCATTCATTCAACAGGAAGTATTAATATTTTTACTACAATAGGTTTTTTCGTTATAATATACTTCCCTGAAATACTCGCATTAGTAGATGTAATTGTTTTTAATTTGATTCAGTTGCCAACATCCAAAATTGCCAAACAACCAACTTATCTTAACTGTCCACGGACGTATTTTAATAGCAGTCCAGCTGTTACGAAATTTTTCTTAGCTCAAAATTTCTGTCTCTTGTATTTATTCATCCTCCGAAAGTGTCGTTGTTTTTGACGGGCGTTTTCCCTCACCGCTTCTTATGGACGCTTTTCACACTTCCGTATACGCATTTGAGCTTTTGTTACGTAAATTGGCGAATCATGATCATGTTTGCGCTTCGCAGTGTCACATGAGAGGTCTCACCATTTCCCCGAAATTAAGCCATACGTCCGTCTTTGGCGTGGGAGGCGCTGGAGGGGAGCCAGGAGACGGGTCTGTCTGATGTTTTATTTGGAAGTTTTCTATTTATTGCCATGGAAATATCGTGGATGAAGTCGGGGATTTATACGAAGACATCTTCGGAAGCGTTTTTCTACTACGTGACACTTGGGATTCGATATATTCCTAGTTCAATCCTTTGTTTGAATTGGAAATTGCATTGAGAAAGGGGCTGAAAAGAGAATAGGGTTTATGGCACATATGGTTGCGTTGGATATTGTTTGATATCTGCCAAAGCAAGCGAAAATTCTTGTTTTCCGAATCATGAATTCCCCTAATGTCTGCTGAAACTTTCAGCACAACTGTATGGATGGAATACGATGAGGAAAAGTCGATATGGTTGGGCTGTGTGAGGAATTGAGAATAACTATATTATATGGATCGATGTTTTATGATGATGGGTTGGAAACAAAAGAAAGCGGTTACTGGAGTGATAAGGAGCTTTAAAACTGCGTACTCAGGACGCAATCCAGATACTTTATCGATCGGTGTATTTTCAATCGATTATCAAAATTCTTTTTACGTATTTGTTACTGAATTGAGAAATTATTTTTAGCTTTATATTCAGTCCTAGAGTTGGGCTTTGTTGTTTCCTATTATTTTTTGAGCAAGATTCAAATATTTATCGGAAAATATGTTGTAGAGGAATCTACGGAAAGTAACATAATTTGAACAGTCTTCGGTATCAGGTGTTTGTCTGCCTCTGACTGCTTATAAATAAATATAATATTTTAATAAATACGTAATAAATTTCTATTAAAATTTTATCATGATCATATCTTTGATAAGAAAAAAGTTGATTTTAAGTGAAGTAGTTTCCGAAAATTATACAAAAGCGCAAAAAGTTGATAAACATCTGAAAATCGTAGTAAGATGGTAAGTGATATAGAAATTATGATTTTGGAGCGTATTATAAATCATTTTGTGGAAGGGTTTGGGGAAATGTGGAATTTGTGGTTATGAATTGTTCAAATGGTTTAAACGATTGTTAACAGCAGCAACTAAGACTATGATAATAAATTCCCATAGGATAAAAAGAAATATGAATTTCTTGGGAACTAGCGGAAGACGGATGTTCTCCCGTATTCCTTTAAAGAGGTTTGCTGGCAATTGAGCGTGCGCCTGGGGAATGGGTATTTATAAATGTATGTCTCCGGTGTGGGGCCTAAGGAGTCGATGCCGCCACATTGAATTAAGACATTAATTTGTAAACAGAGAGGATCCCCTTTTTACGAGGCTGTTTATTTATGCGAGGGAGTTTGTTTAAGGCGAGTTCACACCGGAATCTAAACTCGAGTTTTAGTGGAAGGCCGGTAGCTCCGAAACTATGGAATTCTTTCGGAGAGACGATTCACGGGAAACAGGTATCGATATGGCGCTCTTCTGCCCCTTATATTATGCGAACCGAGTGCGTTGTTATGGGAATTTAATTATTGTGTTTATTGGAAGGCATCCATTATCTCTCTTCGTGGGAAAGATAAACGTATTGTTGCTAAGGTCCACGAAGCATAAATTTTGACGTGCGGTGGAATCGCATTGTGCAACTAGGGGTTCTCATTAATAAATAGTGCCCTTGTTTCATAAACAGTCGATTTTTCCAATGGGAAAAGAGAGATCTGTTTATGCATTCTTTCTCTTAAGTCTTCTTATGTTTCGGGAAAAAGGATTGGATAGAATAGATCATTATATCCCAATCTCCTTTTATTCTGAAAAGGATGCCGAACCTCGACATCCCATCGATATACATAATTAAAGCAAAATTATTCGTTTGGGATATCAATTCTCACTGATTAATTTTACTTGATTTCTCCTTTATTCCACCGCTTTAGTAGCGTGAATATTCTGTCTTTTAAGGAATTCACCCGCTTTCCTACGAATTCAAATTCTTAAGGTTCCTAAAATATCTACGCCAAATACTCCTGTTTATTTCTTCAAGTTATTCAACTGGTAACCATAGGCGCCACTCATTGTAAGGGGGGAAGTAACTTCTGATCAACTTCCGAGAGGTTTTCATCCCAAAGACGTCGTTAATTTGCTTCGTCACCGAAATCATTTGGTGTATCCATCAAGAAACGTGGCGCCTCTATTCTTAGCCTTTCGGGATATTCGCTCCTAATTCTTCATTTATCTGCGCTCCTTACGAGTTGACCTCCACGTGGCTTTTCAAGATCACCCTCGCCACAGATGTTCGAGTCTCTGTCTTCCTGAGTTTTTGGGTCCACATAATCTCTTCGAACAGCATCCCTAAGTATTATGCATTACCTCCGTAAGTACTAAACGTATGCTTATAATACTGGATGAGAGATATCGATTGATGTTATATTCCCTTGTAATAGTTTCCTTATGCTTTAATAAATATCGTTTCTGTACTGAAAATGCAATTTTAATTTTTATACTTTAATCGTCTTTCTGTCCATCGTTTAAATATCTACCTAGATAATATTGGTGTCCTATTCTCTAACGTTTGCCTTTCTAGATTTCGTTGAGACATTCTTCTCACACATCTTTGGCTCTAAAATTTCAAAGCAACCCGATGTCACTTTTCTTATGCTCACAGCTGTTCTTACACATTGAGACTTCACGAGGGAAGATTTTTTTCCCGCTCTTAAGCGGAGCGAAAAAATTCAAATTTATCGAATCAAACAGTTTCCTTGCCGCCTTCCTTTTCTAAGAAGACAGATGTTAAGAGTAATTAGGTTTACCGTCCACTCTTTTCTTCTCTGTCAAATGAAACTAGATTCTTCCATTCTGTTTCTTCTGTAATTACGTCTTTATGTAAATTGGAACATCTGGGGTTTAGCGGAGAGAAAAATTTCCCAGAAGAAAGCTCGTACCCATAAAAGATGTTCACTTGAAGGCATCGGGGAATTCATTAAGGACGTTTTGTTTCGAGCTCATGCCGCTCTCCTATGAAAGAAAGCATTTTCCGTTTCGAAGAAGATTGGGAGTTATTAGTCAAACTTTTCAATCGATCTTTGAAGTCGAATTCACTCAAAGGCGCTCTCGTATTTTCAGAGAAATGCACACTAGAGTCAAGAAGGCCTCTTTGTTTAGAAGAAAGTATTTTCAAGTGCTTTTAATATGCGAGTTTTTCATTTTGCAATTCGTCCTTTGTGGAATACTGGATTCAATTTCGGTCAATTAAATAAATAATATTTAAGTTATGTACGTATATTTCTTCTTAATATTTTAAGCCCCCTTTCGTACGAATATAAGTGGCTTTTGGAGTAAAACTTGCTAATTTCAATTTGCTCAGTGAGATTTAAGCAATTTGCTTGTAAATGGCGAAGGAACATTTCCAAAGGTGACCTCTAAAGAGTCGAGTAATTGGTCACAATGAGGAAAATTAAAGCGCTGATTTAGCCCCATTTTCAATTCTGAGGGCGCCTTTGATAAAAGACTGCGGAGGGACGAATGTCTTCCATACTCTGTCCAAGAATAAACCCTACAAATCTACGCTTAGCGGCAAGTCTCGGTAGAAGCTCCAAATTGGGATTTGATTGGTGGAGATCGTGTAAATGGTAGCGTAGATTGGCTATCGGCAATATTGCTTCGCATCTTTCAACCTTTCGCTGGACATGTTTACTTCCAGAAACTGCGAGTGATTAATGTTGTGCGCGTCAAAGAGTAGGATTTCCTGGAGCCCAGCCAAGTGTCCGCGACTACCGACAGAGGCGCTGTTGTTCACGCACGTGTCGTTGTTTTGAGCCTATCGCCGAATGAACGATAAGCTCTCGAAAGAAAAGCATTCTTATTCTACTGGTGCTCATTTCTGAGTTTTCTCAACCTCAAAGCGATACTTCTTTTCGTGAAAACAATCGCATATTTGTATCATTTTTAATTATCTCGTGTTCAGAGTAGCGAAGTATCTTGCCATAAGTTAATTTGAGGAACGTGGAGTTCATATAATTCTTTCGATAATCATTATTTAAACGAGGTTATCCTTGTGATCGTAATGACGCCAATATTCGCTCGATAATCGTTGTCAAGGTGTCACTAAGAAAGAACTAGTTATTTGTCGTTTAATGTTTAAAACTTTGCGTAGATTATAATATGTTGGTCGATTTTGTCAATAGTAATATAATAAATAACTCTCGTCATATGTACGTTACATATTGCCACGTCTTGGAAAAACATCAGTCTCCGTATTATATTTGCTTTTGTTAAATTTTGTTTTTTCACATTGATGACATGGATAAGAAAGCTTGTTTAATTTACAAAAAAATTAAATATAATTGATAATGAATATAATGTATTTATGGAATATTAATAAACCCGTAATTGATTTGATAAATGTTATAAATTGTGGTAAATATCTTATACAATTCCACGAACGTCACAAGATGAATTAATAAAAACGTTCGCTTTTACTCTCTTTCACATTATCAAGATTTCGTTCATCCCTTTTTATAGGCATCGTTCTTTTTTTAAACTTCGAAGCGGCGCTGCCTTTTATATTAATCGACCGACGATCAAAATGGATTTCCTTTTTGTGATGCCTTCGTATCTAAATTATTTAGGAGAAGGTAAATTTCCGAGCTCCGAGTTGATCACACGGCCCATATATCGATCGGCAATTGATTGATCTCTGCAAGGAATCCTTGGATACGGCCTTTCCATTCAGATTTCACCGCCCCTTAACCCTCCCAACGAGAAGCAGAAGACTTTTCATAGTCTCTTCCCATTGTCTCCCGGATTTTTACTCTTTATGCTGCAGATATACTCAGGTCACAAATGCAGCGCAGTTCAATTCCAACGGATGTTTAACGCAATACTGAGTTTCCTTCGCTTTTCTTCACCGTGTAATTTTCCAAAGTGCTCCGTAATTGTAAGGAATTACATCGGAGATGAAAGTGCGTAGGTTTGCTTTTAAATAAAATCACTGGATTATTGATCGGAAGATGCTTTCAGTCTTATACTAGAGGTCATTTATCATTTTCTCTTTTGGTTATCTAAATTTTTTTCATATGTAAATTAATTACCATTAAACGCGAGAATATTTCATCTTATGTTTAATAATTTGTTATGAATTCATCGATTGGGAAGTAACGTGGGAAAGTTAACGAATGTTCGACGAATGGCTAATTTTTCCCTGTGCGAATTAGCAGTACGTATGTAATTAAATTCACAAACTAATAAAATGAGTGTACTTGTTCATCAATAAAATGATTCTAATTTTCACCCTGCTTATTATTGTAATGTTTCATTTGTATTTTATGATACCAGGTTTCATGCTATTTATCCCGATTCTTATTTGGTGAACTTCTTGGCTTCTTTCGGAGTCCTTTGTTTGAATTGAAGAAAACTATTTTTCTTACACGTTCCTTCAATTTCTTACATTAAATTCAAGCATATTATATTCTTGGATTCTTTGTTAAGACAGTTTCTTTTAATTATTAACTGTTCTAAAACTTATAGTGAATGTTTAAGTTTTAGTCAGTATCCCTTATCCTTTTCCTTCCATGTCCGACTTTGATTCAGACTCTACTTTGTGTGGTTTATCCAGTTTCATCTCTTTTTTCTCTTTCTGGAAGCTTTTCATCTGTTCACCGACCTGCAGAGTCCTTTCCTCTATAAATATTAATTCCTGCTACCGATTCCTTATCCATTATGTATATTCTTCTTTCATAAATAATATCGTAGCTAAGCCTCCCATTTCATTTTAATGTCCTCTCATGAAGAAAAATATCTTCATTAATTTAATTACTTTTTCTTATGGAAAGAGAATTACATATTTACCAGTATTGAATGCAATGAGCTGTAACTCTTATATATCACTGCAACAAATACTCTAAGTAGGATCTTCATTGCTGTTTTGCTCTTGTTATAGTTTTTGCTCTATATCATATCCTCTTCAGTTCTAAATTTGATGAGGTTCACTGAAATTGTTTTTTCTTTGATCATGTAATCTATACATAAATTTCATCAATTTCTTAAAGAACTAAAAAATTGATTTCTGAGGAAAGAAACATTACTTTTTAATCATTGTGTCATTTAGGTTCTCTAGATATCCGATTGCTTTCGTCTATTATATGAAAAAATAACTTTTTCTTGACAAACTTACGCTTCATCCATATAATTATGATCCAGTTAGTCAAGGACGAAAGTGAAACTAGTGAAAGTAAAAAGAATTACTATGATTATAAAGTATGAAAGTAATCAGTCTTGAGTGGGGTTTTTTACCCGTTAAAAATGTACGCCTTAAATTCATTATCCTAATCTCTTCGCTTATAAAATTGGAAAATCGTAACGTGTTTCGACTGTTTTATTCTCTTTGTGGGAGGATCGCTATTTCTTATCCACACAGAAGCGGGACAGCCGGCGGCTTATCTTCTGCGGTCTTTTGGGACGTTTGTAGACGAAGAAAGTATTAGGGAGGGATCCCAATGGGGATCTTCGTGCATATTTAAAGTGCCACGTAATATGGCCTTGCGCTCTCTTCATATTGCGGGCGGAGTTTCATCCGAACGAAGGAATTTACACGTCGCGCACATGCTGCAGTTGTAAATCCTTGAAGGGCAATTGAAGCTCTCATAAGAACGAAGTTTATCGAAGGGGAAAGTTTTTATAAAGTAAATAAACCATTACAAGCCGTTAACTAGTTACTAAGAATGATAAATTCTGTTTCACTTAATTCCAGTCATGTAATAGGATTAATGTTAGTTAATTTACAAACTTAATTTTGAGCATTTTAGTGATAATCTGATTCGTGAAGCACCTTCACTTGAGGTCTTTCTTTTTAGTTTTGAAGGTCGAATCCATATTTTTCTTTTATTCTGTTTCAAAATAATTTTCAGCCATCAATCGAAGAGTAATGTTAGAAAAAGAGGATGAATCTGCGAAACTCCATCACGCATTCTTTCTTGGTTGCATTAGCCAAAAATCGAATCACTATAACTATTCATTAGATGAAATTGAATCATTGGAGATGAGGTTTCAAAAGAAAAACTACTTTCTAGTTTGCAAGATTGGTATAATATCCATTTCGCCATTTTAACTATCGATAAGCACCAATGAGTGGTTGATTCAATTTTTCTATGATCTGCTACTATTTTCTGCAAATCATCTAACTGAAGTTTAGATCTCCAAATAATCTTACTAAAATTTAAATCTAGATTAATCTCGATGGATACTAATTTAAATGTAATTAATCGTCATTCGCTGCAATGCATTCGTCTTTGAATGTATATTACTTACGTGTATAACACCTTCTTAGCCTTTGTGTATCAAGAATTTCCTTTGAACTTCCCCTCAAAAGAATGCCTAGAGATTGAGCAGAATCGACGTTTTTTCGTGCCAACGCCCTGTGCTTTCGGCCCAAATGCGTGGGCCCCACGACCTGACCTCGCCTCGTTGCTATGCATCTCAGAACGGAAATGAAACTAAATTGGGGAAGATTTGGGGACGCTCCAATAAGTTTCGAAATTCGACAACTTCCAAGTTGAAGGCTGTTGCTCTTCCGGACGTGTCAGAAACATTCAGGATGCTGTCACTGTTGCAAGGTCACGCCGAAACTAGCTACGCCGTGTTTCATTTACTTCATCCGAAAAATTTAGTGAATTTTCTATTCATAGCTCATTTGAATATGTCATCAGCATGATTCCCTTTGGACATAAATAAACATTCTTTGGGATTTATTATTACATATTGCGTCGATTAAACGGCGAGTCCTTTTCATTAAACATGATGCGAATTGGTGTTTATCTTTGATGCCCCCGAGGATATAGATCGGCTGTGTGCCTTCATGCAAATATATTTGTTGACGCTGTAATATCGTTATGTTGATTGAACAGGTGTAGGTTCGCTTTACTTTTTGTCGCCCGTGGCTATTCATTTGTTTGCATCCTCTAAAAAATTGTCGGATGGAATTCCGTCTATATTGAATCCGTTTGCATAGTAAATTTTGTTTTTCATTGGGCCCTCGAGCCTTCATTAACCTCGGGATTTTCATCATTTCGTCGTCATTTACCCAGTTTCCGCTCAACTGCTGTATCCACTAGCATCCGTAGAAAAAGTATCTCTAATATTGTGGGGAATCGGTTCCACCGAATCAGTGCACTCCGTGTACTGTGACTGAATTATTAGCGGTCATCCATTAAGGCCATTTTTGAAGAGATCTTGTAAGAGTTCGCCTCTTGTAGCATTTAAATCGGTTTGTTTTTGATTCGAATAAAGATTAGAAACTCATTTTCGAACCCAAACTTGATTTGATTTCAACAGTGATTGTGATCTAGCTATAAATTTCGTAGCCGTTGTTAGTTTAGCTCTGATTTATACTTTTGGGAACGGACAGTGTAGTCTTTGTGAGTTCCTCTTCAGTTTGCTTCCGATGAGATCAGTATAGACTTGGTCGATTCTCTTCATATCCTTTGATTGACGTGGGTGTGGAGCGTAAACTTTGAATTTTTGGCTCGTCGGCTGATCGTATTTATAAAACCTTTCCCACTTCGTTTTGGCCGCCTTCCGAACCTCTCGACTTCTCTCTGTGAATGAAGGACCGATTGTAAACAGCGCCGAAAGTAACTTTCATAAATGCCTTTCTTCAGAAGATAAATTTGTTCATTCCGTCCTTATGAATTCTTTATTCGCTTCATCAATGGGAACGCACACAGACAATGAAGAGCTCGTTTTTTCTCTTTTTCGATTTTATTCAGTCCGATGAATAGGGAAGCTCGATCGCTTTCCTCGACCGTGATATGCACGGAACACTGGGCGAATTATCCGTCGCATAAGCTCCAGTTATACTGTCGCCTACTTCAGTGCAATCGATATCACCGTAATCCGTTATTAACTGTATGCAATTGCCCCAATTTTATTGAACGTTACTTTAGATATGATATGATGTTATATTCTTGTAACATCCATGAAATTATGTTATTCTATCACTATTCAAAAGTACTGTAAATGACATCGTAAGCGCTCTAATTTAGTTTCCAAGCTTGACACGTTTAACAAATGGTTTTCGTACGTGCAAGAATAAAGTGCATGTATTATTCATAATGTTTGAGCAGGGCAAGATACTAATTTATCGCAAAGTCAGCACTGACTTAGATACGCTATAGAAGATTCTGCGCAGATATAACGAGCCGTTCACGCCATCTGTTACGTGCTGAGCCAAAGGATTAAATTAGGATTAAACCCTTCAGCAATAGGCGGCATGAACGCGTGCTTGACCATATCATCACAATACATAGCAGAATACCAAGCGTTGAGAACGGTGATGGAATGTAGCACCGTTGCGTGCATCCCCGACATGTCCATCCGACACGGAATCCATGTTCTAGGCGCTCCCCGTTTGTGGTCCTTAAAAATCCCCAGGAAGTGCACAGTTTGCATGAGAACGGCTGAGGTGTCTCGTCAAACTTCGGAAATGCCTCGTATTGAAACGGTAGATGCATGCGATGTTATTTCCGTTTTGTGATAGAGGTACTAGCTAGGTCCCAACTTCATCTAGTTCAAGGATAGTTAACTTAGCTGCGTTTAATTGTCCTGCACACCGAATAACAGTGTAAGGTTAGATCAAAGTATCGTGAATAATTGCTTTTACAGTTCCACTTGTGTATAAATAGAATTTTCGTGCAGTAAAGTGATGCATAAAGAAATTTTTTACTAACAAGTGCATTAAAAGAACTGATCAAAAATAAACTCATTAATCATCAAAGTTTTTGAGAACTGGTAGGACTATAACTGTGTGAAAAGTAACTTTAGAAAGTTCCCGAAAGGGGAAGTACCGAAAGAAAAAAAATTCTCCGGCGCTTATAATAATTTATTTAAATATGCCATTTTATCGTTAAGAAGATACTCTCGTTTAATACGATTTTATTTTTTTAGATTTACTTTAATATTTCACTCTAATTAATATCCCAGCGAAGCAAATTTTAATTCGTTACTCGATAACTTTAACGGTGTAATATTTCTGAATTAACGAATGATATCACCTTAATTAACAATTCTTTCGTTCTTTCCCTTACACCGAAACTACATGCAAATATAAATACCCCTTAGTATTTCCTTGGAGATGGCTGGATTAAGTAAATCGGTCGTAGATTAAAGTGTGTCGAAAATGCAGTCTCCTTTAATTCTTGTATATTAGTTATTCTTATTTGGGGCTTTGAACCTGAGTATGAACATTCAACAACCGCAAAATTTTAAGCAAATCAAAAATAAAGACGAACGTGAATCTAGTAAACCAGATTAGATTCATGTTTGTAAAAATAATACACTCAATTCTCTTCCACGCAAACATATCTGCCCTCTTGGTTTTTTCAGAGCGCATTCACCGCCTAAAACGTCCATACATTTTCATACGCTCACTTTTTCTCTTTCAACCACTCACGAGTTTTTTCACCCCGGCACGTCATACATCAACATCCACCCTATCTTCAGGGACCCATAAACCACATCCCGCCATCTTCTTTTAGGTTTTCCACTCCGTTTGAGGCCACTCACACACTCATCTTAATCAATCTTTCGTCCTCTCCGTCCAAACCAGCAGGACTTTCATCTTGGTCACGAAGGGCTCCTGAGCCAATCATTACCTCCTGTTTTTACTACACTATTTCCTCGTGTATTCCAAGGGCGCTCTATCTCTGCAAAGTTTAGCTATCGTGAGGCTGTCGGCGTTTACAAGCATTCGATCACTAAACACGTCTATGGCCTTGGAACGAATTCCACACCCGCAATTAGTGCTCGAAATTTAGGAATCGAGTTATGAAACGTTTGACTCCAGTGATGCCAAAAACCTTGAACTATTCTCAGATATGTATGGCCTCGATTTTTTGAAATCTCGTTTGCATAATTTCAGATCAGTTTGGGAATCGAAATATGTATTTATAGAAGTTGAGAAATGCCTCGAATCCGTTGGAAAATTTTCTTTAGATGTCTGAGCATGACGTTCTTCTTTTTCAAAAATGTCATTTGTTTGAATAGGAAAAGGGCGCTTTTAATCTTGAAAATGAACTGATTTAGATGGAAACGGTCAGAAATCAAGGAAAAAGTCGATTGGAAAAGGTGATGTCATTATAGTTTTCTAAGAAACATTTTCCGCTTTATTACGAATATAGTAATTTATTCATATTATTTAATTGTTTCCTTTAGTAGATAATATCAGGATCTATTATTTATAAACTTTAAGAAACGTATTCTACTTAAAATGAAACTGATCTATACACATTTGGTATTGAATAAGTGTTTTTTTACTATACTCGCTTCAGCCTATTTCTTGTCACCAGTTGAGAATGTTATTTTAGCGATGAAAACAGTTGCTATGGACGCATTTCTAAATCACCTCCTGTTACGTGCGCTTTACACGTGTACCGCCCCCTTTTATTGCTGTTACATAAAGTGGTTTTGGTGGGCGTCGATCCGGGCGCCTCAGCTAAGATGGATCATCATGCGTGAATGACTCCGTTGATAAATCTCAATTTAATTTTGGCTCGACGCCCATCACTTTTGCTCTCCCCAAATGAATCGAACGCTGTCTCTCCAATTGCCTCCCAACGCGACCTACTTCTTTTTTCATCGTCTTTTGTATATGCCGACACTCTTTCTCGTGTTGCGTCCGACGAGAAAGTTTCCTACGTAATTCTCTTAGGTTTCCTTCGCCAGATGGCGTTTCTACTTCAGCACGCACCGCTCTCTTAATTAAATCCGTGCGAAATTATCAAAATTTGCGCTGCAATTTTATGCGGAGACGCTATTAGAAATAGTAGAAATACGACGAATAGCGTGGCTTCTAGAGGACGTATTATATACGGTTACCTATATGATGAAGCCACTTCATTATAGCTCTCATTAGGGGTCTACAGTCGTTAACACGAAACATCTGTTTTTGGTTTAGTTGACATATCTGACGAAACTTTTGCTTAACTAAGCTAACGAGAGCTGAAACTAATTCACTACTATTCACTATACCTAATTTTATTTCTTTTTTGCTACAACTTTAAGTGTGAATGAAATAACTTTTATGTTGTAATAAATATATAACTATAATTTACTGGAAGTGGAACAGATCTTAATATCTGTAGTTTTATTTATTTTACATTACGTTTGCTCATACTCCATTGAACCAAAATCAGTGATACGTAAAAAGTGCTTAATTTAAAGCGTGCAAAAGTGTCTGAAGATATCCTAATACTGTAGGTTGTTCTATTTTTATATTTTGTTATTAGTTCGAATACTGTATCTTAAATTTATCTCTAGATATGCGATTCGTGATTTCTTCATAGCTCTCTATCTTGATGTTTGTGGGCAAGATTTAGTTGCGAAAAATCTTAGGAAAATTATTTGTTAACATATAAAATTATATGCAGTATCATGAGCAGCAATATTTATAGAAAAACTTCTTGAAAATCCTCGAACAATTGCAAATAGATGCTAGGAGCTTAGTAGAGTTTCTTTCTGAAAATTTCGCGGTCTCAATGAAATAAAATCCATTTTGGTATGGTAACCGAAATTATTTTTGGAATCCATCCGTTGGAACATTTAAGGAATTTATTATATTCCTTAATTGCCTGCGGTTGACACTTTCATTATACCATTTCCACGGAATGTGCATTCCTCCAAACGATTCAAAGGTGCGAATTCTGCTGGGAATTCTCTCCAAATGGGAGTCTTCGCTTTACAAATAGGCAACTTTTTGGAAAAAACCCCTATTAGCAGTGAACTATAACTTCTTATTCCTAACTCTCATTAAGAGAGCACTTCAAACCGCATTGCACGATTCAGATATTAAAAAAAGTAATTTTATTGTTTTATTATCTACGTTCTCTTGCCTTTTCTCAAAAGATCGATTTTTATTGATAGTTCAGTCTTCTTGAATGAATTGAGCCTTTTCACCACGAACTTAATTGTATGATTAAGATTAATTAATTATTCATATTTGATATTTAACGATATTGATAGTGATGGTTATTTTTTCTTTTCCGCCCCTTTTGTCATTGTTGCTTTTCTAATTTGATTGTTCTCTACTCAGTAATAAAGGCCATTTTGAGTTTTTAAAGTACTTCTGTGTTGATACTTATCTTTTCTTAAATGCTAGTTATTCCAATTCACTACCTGGAAGCATTTGTATAAGAGATTGTGGTGCATTATTATTCTATTACGTATTTCTATTACGCACTGTATCCATATGATATTTTATTACGCACTAGTAGAATTAGGTCCTCTGAAAGTCGTTTTTTAATTACTTTATAAATGATTTTTCATGGATCCGCATAATGTTAAAGTTTTCCAGTATCTTGCAATGTGTAAAATTCGCACAAATATTATGGATAAGATGTAAGAGGGAACTCAATATTGCCCAAAAAATAGTGATTTTATTATTAATATTTTTTGATTGGGATTGATTTCACAAAGAAAATTTAAATTTGAGATATAAGTGAAGATTCCATCCATCCATCCATCTACGTCGAAATTGAACATTGAAAAACCCATGGTTACATTTGGTATACAGTTCAATAGGCGTGGTTGAGTAGTAAAGGTGTTGCGCGGAAATTAATCGAACCCAATCCGATTTCAGTGATCGGTCGACTTAAACGTTGAGTGTCAAGTCTCAATCGGTCCCCAAAGATCAGTGACTTTCCTCAAACCCATCGAAACCACAGCGCGGTTTGCCGAACGAGTCAGTCCGCTTGTTGAAGTCTTAGATTCTCGAAACTTAGAGAAGGGAATATCACAGCTTTCACGATCGTATTTGAACTCCAAAACATGAGAATGTGCATTACTTACTATGTGCATTGGATGGGTAAAACTATAATCGTTTGCTTCTGCTATACCAAAATTAATTTATCTTTGTTAAGAGGGTTAGCAATAATTATTCAGGAGAAGTAAGTTCTACTCGGTGTTCTTGAAATCTGAATTATGAGTGAACTGTTTTTTTTTCGATTCCAATCAAATCTCCGTGCAAAATATATTTTCTCTGTTTCACTCTAGTTAGATAAATTGAGGCACCGACCTCGAGTGTAAACAAAATGTTTGCCAAATATTGCAATATCCAAAAATGCAAAGACAGAAATCTTTTCCAATTTCTTTGGGCGATTAACTGATGTTTGTTTCATGTCTAGAATCCTGGATTATTCAATTTGGAGAGGTTCCATCGACATACCCTGGCGTCGAGCGTTTCCCTAGATAAATCCAACGCCCGCTTCGACTCATTGATTTACGGCGCAAAATTTCTTCCAAAGCCGATAAACGGAAATTTCATCCTTTTTTATGACCAGTTGTAATTGATCGTTTCAATTCAATCTCTTGAATTCATGCACACGAAGGAATAAAAACGAGGTGGCCTCGTTAGTGAAGATTCCTGCTGAAAATTATTCCGTGTTTTGTAACGCAGTAATGGAGAACAAAAATATGGTTTGTGAAATTATAGTGATGTGATATAGGTTGAGATGTCAATTGCGTTGAAAAAGTTAAACACTCGGTAAATAAAAACATTTAATATGTGTCTTTCTTTATGTATTTCAAGTTGCTATATTTATAATTCTAATTGGTTTTCAGCTAACGAGAAACTTAGATATTATGAAATTTTTTGATAAGAAATAGTTGTATTTAATTTTTCTTTTTTACGAACTGAGTGAAACGCAAGATTTTTGAAGAACGTAACTTTTCGCAGGTTGAGAATGTTATTTAATCGATCAAAATAGTTGCTATAGCTACATTTCTTAATTATTAGTTTAGTTACTAGTTAGTTATGGTTTTTTAAGTTATTTTTCTGTTTCAGATAATGATTTTTAGGTTTCATTGTGTGAGAATGCTTGTGAATATAATGATGAGTTACATTTATTTTTACCCATTTTCATAGGATTAATACAAAGAACAACAACTTCGTAGACAGTAATATACAGTTATATAGTTGCTCAATATTAAAAATTGTGAATCTCCACTCCTTAAGAAATTATTTCGTAGTATTCTTTTGTGCATTGAAACTGTGCAATGTCAGTCACACTGTCCCACTCTATGCTCCCGCGTAGGGCGGTTGTTTTCTCTCACTGAACTTTACTCATCTTGAGAAAAGCAGCGAACAATCAGCATTTTGGCTTCCAAACGCTCTGAATTTTTATTCAGAGAAAAGGCATGCTAAGTAGTCTAGGCAGGGTAATAGGGGATTGGTTACTTTCCATTTGGGAGGACGCGGTTTGGAAACTTGCCGAGGACTGGGTCGCTTCTTTGCATGAAAGACTCTAGATCTGCCTCGTTGCCCAAGAATTGGATGAGAAATATACTGAAAAAATAAAATTCCATTCTTTATCGAAGAATCAAGGGAACAAGGTTTAAAAGATGATCCATTTAGCGCTTGGAAAAATTGAGATGTCTGAAAATAATTTAATGTAGATTATTGTTTAATTATTCATTTAAATATTATCGAAGGTTAAAAAAGCATAATTTATTGTTAAATGCTATCGTATGAAAGTTTCTTCAATTTTACGGGACCGTTTTATTTCATCGTAACGAAATACTTACTTCAAAATGACGGATCGATACGGCCGCAAACTGGGTGTGCTAGTCTGACTGCGAGCTGTTACGAAATATTTGCTTGTCCCGAAGCTTAGGAATTCCGAAATAATCCAATTACGACATTTCTCAAAACTCTCAGCCTTGAATGCATCGCAAAAACGTTAAAGAGTTGAACATTATCTCATTTTACTCTCATAATATTTTATCTCGTAATTCTAACGTAAAACACAACTCAAAGTTTACTTATATAACAGCTCAGATTTATGATTAAATATAAGTAGGTAATTAATGATAAGTATTGGAGGTACTTCTTCGAACGTATTGAGATTCATAAGTCCCGTTAGTTCCTTATTTCCCCCCGTTTATTTACGCAGAACGTTGACCCGCCTTCTTAGTCGGCCTTGCTTTCTCTGCACTCAAATTCGGCGCTCGAGAAAAAGTGACGATCGGCGAGCGATCGATCGCTCGGGTGCGGCAATTCGAGGCGACGCAGATCGATGCGCACCCCTTTATGGACCAGAGCCCTTAAATGCTGCAAGACAAATTGCACTAACTTACATACCTCTCGCATTTAGACACAACTCGCATAACAATGCTCTCCTACCATATCAATCTTCCAAGCGGAAGGAGGTGGTAGTTTTTTTGCGGAACTTATCTATGCATTTATTGCTTCAGAAGTTTTTGACGTTCACGTATCTTGTAGTTCTTCGTTCACGCAAAGATCGTTATTTATTTTGGAATTAATCACGCTTCTTTTCGGATAAAATCATCATCCAAATAAGTACCTTATTTATGCCTTATAATGTCTGGTTCTTGATTAATTTACCAACTATTTTTTGAGGAATTATAAAAAACATTTGATATAAAAATCCAAGCGATAACACAATTATTTAATATTTACGTAAATTTTATACTTTTTCTTGTGTGAAATTTTATTACGTTAATATGAATATACTTCACCTTGTTCATAATTTTTATGAGTTGGTACACACGAATTACAATGGATTTTGACGTGAGCACAGATCTCTTTTGCGTACAGTTCTTCTTTCGATTCATTAGTTTTTTGTTTGATAGTTGATGTTACGTGAATGTAATAGTTTAAAAAAGGCTGTGCAATTTTTTATAGTAAATGCATTCATCTGATTGTTCGTGTTAGTAATTATTATATTATATAGAAAGAATATATCATACTCACGGTTTTTTGTATTTTTCCCCGAAAATAATCGTTTGCACCACAATCACGAAAAAAGTGCCAATGTTCGATTCTCCCTTCGAAACAGCTTATGCAGTTATGCTCAATTATGCATACGATAGCTGCATTACGCTCTCTTGAATATTTTATGCTCACTGTTATTCCCTGTAAAGTAAACGGAAGATTTGGTGCACCTGATAATGTCAAAATAGGAAGAGTATTATGGGTCATTCTCCCCGAGCACAATTGCAGAGCGCGGAAGAGACAACTTAGTGGCCTATTAAGGAGGACATGGTGCATTGCACTACCTGTCACGTGGGCATTGTGTAGGTGTGGGATCAGACGGCGCATTCTCGAAAAGCGCTTTGCACCCATGGCGACTAAATGCCTCTCAAGTCTCGTACCTCATGCATATGATCTCATTTCACACCTCAAGGATTACATCGGGAGCCCACGTGTTACTGCGTATTTCAGGTGTGACTTCTATTTAGACCTCCAGAATCTGTTACATTTGGAGTACGAGAAATGGAAATTGCCGTGGGTCTCCGTACTATGAAGAACTTAATGGTGCAGTAGACGATCGTATTTACGACTATCAGTTGGTACCAGTTTTCGTTATATCTCTAGCTTCTGGATGGTTGAGAGTAGATATTTTGAATAGAAATATATTTATATACTTATATTATTTCATAATTTATAAACCAATTTACATGATTATTAAACTTTATTGATCAGTTTTATTTTATGAATTTGCTACAATTTCATGAATTTTTACCAATTTGAAGGCTATGTATTCTACTAGTATTTTGCTTCGATTAAACTTCTGCTAGTACCAACTTTACTTTAAGTTCGAATTCGTGAATTAAGTATATTCTGCGCACCTTAAATGTCTTTCACTACTCACTTAACTGTACGTTTAATACGTACGCATTAAATCTATCTACTGTCAACTATCGTGACTATACTTTATTTATTTTTCAATATAGAAAAATTATTCAATACTCATGAATGAGGATTGGGTATGTTATGGTATTTTATAAAGAAAATTAGATTTAAAATGTAATTCTTTTCGTGAAATATTATATATAATCGTAATAAAGAAGAAGTTGATTATGATCAATTATTGCTGTATTTTTTCTCATATGTAAGTATTTGGTTAAATGTTTACCCGTCTCAGACATTGATGGCTGTGGTGCAAGTAAGGGATAGCTCTCGATAAATGTACGCCTGCAGTGTCGTCCGATACAGTGTTGGTTCAGTTAATGAGTTTCCCCCCATGAATATCAATCACCTTGTTCGGGGCAACCTCAGATGCATCCTCCAATCAAAACATCCGCGTCTTTCTCTTACATTTTCCTTCCCATAAACATCCATGCATCTCGTCATACAGACTTTCATACGTCGATCTCTTTAAATACACTTTGCTTGAATAACTCCTCGATATATATAGCCCGATAACTGGGCGATCAGTCAATGCAGAGCGTGCTTCTTTGATTCGCATTTTCCATACCTGTTTCGCTTGATACACCCTTAAGGCTCTCACAGATAACACTACTTTCATTGGGAAATTATTTAAGAACTCAAATTATCATCAATTCTCCTCAACCATATGTCTTTTCAATGTATGTTTACGTTTTTACTTTTATCCTTTGTTTACAATATAATGGCCACTTAAATGCAGAGTGGATGAATTATACTACATTCTAATTTATTTAATAAATAAGAAAATACATCTAAATCAAAAAAATCCGTTATGTAAGTGCATTAATTTGATAAGGTTGATCAACCATATTCATATTGAATTGCTTGTTGCCGCAAAGCTTCGGTTATATGAAACGATACAACTATATTACGTTCAATTTTGAATAATTGTATCATATTTGTCCATATTTCGAAGGAAGAGGTTCTCAATTCAAGGAGAGGCTGTAAATTAACCGTATCTTTTCTTAGTGGTTTTAATGAATTTCTATGATTTTTATTACCAAACACCAATGTTCTATCGTACCATGCTTCACGTATCACTGTAATTTTTCATTTTCATGGTTTGTTAAACGTTAAAAGCTAATTATAATTTATAAGCAAATTACATATGGTGTGTGCGAATGATATCCATTTGTTATTATGCCTTAAAAGGTAAAATAGGTACATATAGGCTATGGTTATTTATTTAAAGAAATATTATCTCAATAACCCTTTCATAAAAACGTTTCAGAAGGTACTTAACCTGATTTTCTCCCTAAAATAGGTAATCATAGTCTGTTTTTATTTCGATAAAAGGTTTACCTCACAACTCCATCTGTTTTGCATTTCTTCTTTTTTGCTGAGGTTTCCGTGCACAATAAAACACCGAGTATTTCTCACCACGAAGCGTAAATAAAATCAAGGTAAAGCGACGGCATTAATGTATTCGTGTGAGTCCATTGTGGGGAAACTCATCCAAAGTAACTTCGCGGTCTCATAGTGTCAAAGGGTCGAAATTTATGACGCCATTATTCGCGGTGGCCTAAGGAAAAAGAACGCTCCCTTCGTCGGATAAAATCCTTGTTTTTTGTTTGGTACCCCCAGTTAATACATGCCCACTTTAGGGGTATATTGTTTGCATCTTCAAAGTTTAGTATGATTTGAAGAAAAATTAGAGAATTCTCTCATTAATTTTTATTGATGTCCTCGAGTTAAGAAGCTTTTGATTTTAGGCATGGAATTGAATTTCGACTAAATACGAAAGGGGACTTTTAGAATCTCTCAGGTATGTTTATAATTGAGAAAACTATAAAATAAACCAACTAATATGTTTAAGATCATCGAAATATCAAAATTGTGAATATTCAATTACAATTTCCAGAGAAAATTACGGAAATTACATTTGAAGGATAAAAAATTAGTGTCGTTGTACAAAGGCATTGCATTATGAGCAGATGAGTTCTTTTTGTTGGATATGTATCCGTTAATTTTATTACAAACAACGCACAAAATGCTTGAGATGACGTAATTATCGCTTATAAGTCCATGAAAGTAGAGGGAAGTAAAATAAGAATTGTGAAGTAGCATCCATTTCTCTAAAACAGCGCCGCATCTTAATGCATTAAAGATACAAAAACGGGAAGACAAAAGAAAACAAGCAATATTGGGTAACCTAGTTAACTCTATCATCGTGACATCAAAGTAATTCGAAATACGTATTTCATAAAATAAATACCTCAAAACGCTGATGTGTTGTTATTGGATTTAATTAAGGCATATTTCCAAACGTCAAATATAGATAGCTTTGTGTCCGGCTGAGGGAAAATGGAAGCTAATTATAACACCTCTTTAATCAAATCCATTGATTTAAACACGAACGATTCGAAAGAATTCCGTTTTTGCTACAAATATTTTGCTCTCTTTACCTTATTATTTTGGTATCAAAGAGTAGTAAAACTAGTAAATATATAATATATACGTACATTTTTCTTTAAATAATATATCGACATTTACTATCGTATTTTTTGTTCGCCTCTAATTCTACTTGCTATGCGAACTTCTAACTTGCTTTTAGGTCTTCAAGAATCATATATGCTCGGTTTATAAATGTTTGTTATTTCGCTTATTTGGGATAATCCCCTTCTTTTTCTGCAGAAGGCTTTCCATAACGTTGCCTTACTTCCGTCAAGAATGTGCCCCATCGTTTATCTTCCGTATATTCAGGATTCTCCGCTGAGGGCTCGTAATTCGCTTTATCTTGCTGCATCCTTGTTCTCTAGCTGTCATCGATTGGAAGGTTGCGTGCCTCTAATCTCGAAGATAAATTTTCATTTGACCCTAAGAAGTAACATTTTCTGTTCTCAAACGTCATATTTCTCTTCTATACAGTCCTCCCATGATTTTTAAGGAATCGTGACTCTTATCGTTCAGATGAAATTAACGCCATCTAAACATCTGCTATGCTCTCAGTTATTGGAACTTTGTTTTCATTTGATCTATTCAATCTACTAGATGGTATTTTAGAAATGAAGCTGCGAAATAGAATATATCTTCTGAATGTAATATTCTCGTCGATGTGAATATATTTACATATGAAAGTTACTGCCAATATTGTCGCACAAGAATCTTTTTTCTGCAGTACTTCATAATCTCTCAGAGTCCAGAATATTCAGTAATCATTTATAAATATTGTTGCTGCTCAATCTAATTTTAGTGAAAATCTGTACTTTTGTCGATTAATATTGTTATCCTGAGATTTTTCATTTCTACCGCATGTTTGGTGTGAATTAAAACGACAATGATATTGAATAATGTTTATAGAAAATCAATTTTGAGTTTTTCGAAGTTATACAAAATATTTAAGGAAGCTCGATTGCTGCCTATAGTTACTCATGTAATCTTGTGTATTTACTCTTGCTACATCTCCATAATGTTACCATTCAAAATTATTCATTTATGAACATGCTAACGGATGTGAACGGGCGGGGGATTTGTGTACGCCCTTCTTTTGTCGAAAAGAATTTCGTAATGTTGGTTTATTCGAAGGCCAAAATGATTATCTTAAAGTTGGGTTTTTCTTCTTCACTAAGTCCACAGAAAAGTATCTTTATTTATTTCAAGGACAAGTTGCAATTGAATGAAATATCTTTGTGATGTTTAAAAATCAAAGTGTACTTGTTAGTGCTGATCGTATGAAAGTGAAGAAGAGTTCAATGTAAAATAGTAAGAGAACGTAATTTCTAACTCCAGTGTATGTAAACTTACCTGCTATCCGATTACTGTGACATTCAAAATAAGAAAACTTCGTAAGTTTCTGAAACGATCCACCTCTAAATTTAAATCTTTTATATTGGGTTATAAGAACTTTTGGTAAACAGATTTAGAAATGAATTCGGGTTTTATGAGAGGACGGGAAAAGGTTTAGGGAAGACCTAAGTTCTCGAACTACCGAGAACTTTCTCGGTTTAATTATAAATTCCTCCAGGAGAGGCGCTTTTCCTTATTCGTTCTTCTAAATATCATGGTCCCTCTTTTCATCTAATGTATTTACTTCGGACCGTTCGTTTTAAAGTTCGTTGTTGTTCGAATGGTATGATACATTTTAAGGTTGCCGTAATGGGTCTAATGGGTTAAGCAACACGAGCCAATAAAGGGCCGGTGCGGTTGAATGAACATCACCCCTTAAGTTTTGCGGTAAAATCGCCTTTTAATGGCGATAAAACGGAGCAGCTTTGCAGCAACACCTGATGGTTTATAGCTCATTGAACATTGCAATTAATTTGTATACTACCACTATCCTTCTTGCTTTTCTGAAATGATATAACGCTTGAGTTTTCGTTATGTGTTGATTTAAACATCCATGTTTGGTTTGTTACGTTTGATTTATAGTTTTATAAATTAACACAATTAACACAATGCTCAAGAATCCAATTTTATTCAGAATTCATAATATTACAGTCTAGATGGATAATTGTGATTGACAAATTTCCATATTACTTAACTGCTCCTGGAAGAAAACTGAATTTCATGCCTTTTTTATTCCATTTATACATTCCGTGGAAATTCGTCAATTTCTGGGAACCAAAATTTAAAATAGGAATTTTTCTGAATTTGAACATTTTAGAAATAGTATGAAGAATTTTCTTTGTTGTTCTTTTGTTTTCAATTTTTTGGAAACATTTCCTCTCCATTTAGAACGTGCAAAAATATTTGAATATTGTCTTTATTTTCTCAAATTTTCCGAAAAGTTTTGGTGAAGCTGATTATGAAAAACTTGGGTTGTAGTTGTTATCGTGATATTTACCTCCATAAGTAAAGATAAATTGAGCATTGAGCAAACATCTCATGTGCATTTCCCAAGAGGAAACATCCTTTTGAGGTGTTTGTATGCCTTCTGAGAAATTATGTCCGTGGTCAGCGATCTTTTGTTTTCTTCCTCTTTTCATTTTTTATCTGCAGTCCTATCGTTCTTATCGCGCATTCCGACTCTCCTCTTATATCACCTTTTTACGTTTCGTTTGTATCCTTGGCAACCATAAATCGTCAGAAGAAAACAGGCACCTTTAGTTGCAACATTGTATACTTTTCCAGTTGATTATATTGTGAACGATTCTCTCTCACACATAACTTCTATGTAATCTAATCTAACTCAATTTCGAAAACGAAAAACTCATTCTCGCCTTAATGTATCCGTTAATTGAAAATTTTTAATTCGTTTCCGTAATTTAACTATTTTCAGCTCTTCATTGTTTACCTCGCGGACAACAGTTAAATCGTGTCCGTGTGTAAATTTGACGTATGTAATCTGATGCAATTGCTCAGTTGAAATCGTTGTCTGGAAAATACACCGTTGTGATGCAATCGCTTATACGGCTTTGGCACTTATTAGGTATCTAATGTGCGCCTCGAAAACAACAGTCTAACCCTCCCGATTATTCCTTTCGAATCCGAGATTGATTTCTTCTTAACTCGTTTTACGAAGAAGTGAACGGAGAAACGAAAACGTTGTTTTCTGCTTCTTTTATTGTTCCCTTTGAAGTAATTTCGACTGTGAGTTGAAAGTACGTTCTATTATT
The DNA here is from genome assembly GCA_020796165.1 of Pantala flavescens. Lineage (NCBI taxonomy): Eukaryota > Metazoa > Arthropoda > Insecta > Odonata > Libellulidae > Pantala > Pantala flavescens. The sequence goes on along the minus strand of CM036881.1, from coordinate 34,641,784 downwards.
GCTTACAACGGATTTAACTTTTCCTAAGAAAAGGAATTATGCCTTATGAGTGTCTTAATCGATGTTCCTTCGGAAACGATTCTTTCGTATGGATAGTTTTTATGTCCCTTGTTATGTGAATATCACATTGTACTTAAAGCTGTAAATCATACGTAATCTGAGTTTAATTTGTTCCACGTCGTACTCAAATTGTCTAGAGATAATGCTAATTAGCTTTATTTTGAGATGATGACATGTAAATGTTAAATGGATAGGCAAATCTAATAAAAGCACTTATCTTACGTAAAACTTCACTATATTCAAAGTATAATTTCGAATGCCTTTATTTCCGTCGTTTGCGTAATTATTGTTTAGTAGTTAATAGATCGGATAACTGGAATGATTTGCTCATCCTATATCTACTGAGAACTTATCCCAGAAACTGAAATGTAACTCGTATTTCAATTACGATTCAGTACATTCTGATCTATTAATGTGGAAATACGAATCGTGAATTCAGTAAATCACAAAAGACGTGATTAATGTATAAAATTGCATTTTCCCTTTAATTATGGAAAAATTAAGATTAAAATCTAATTAAATCGTTAATCGCATCGTAAAAAGAGGTCACCAAGTATCGCTTGATTTTTGCGCAAAGTCGTTTTGAGTTTCAAAGCTGCACTTCGGGGCAAAAAGTACATTTTCAAAATAATTATTCGAAATTTTACATTATTTTGAAAGCTTTGGTATACAATAGAGCGGACTTCATTAGTCTTTTAGTAGACTGCTCGTTAACCATCAAAGGCTATCATTAATTTTTTAAAATTGCTTTTTCCTTTATCATTTGCGAGGGACGCAATCAAAGAGATGTGTGCAAGCGAATTTATTTTGCAGATCAGTCGTCATTTCAGCAATGCTCTTGAAATGGAACTATTATTCCAAATTCGCTAAGGGAAGCGGTAGCAGATTTCTTATGCTGAAAGGCTGTGCGCTTTGCGCTATTTATTTAGGTCAATCCTTTGCAGTAACGGCGATGCGAAGAAAAAATGTTTTCCAACTGTTCGTGCTGCAATAGCGGAAAATACATTTTCCTCTTCTAATTTGATTACTGAACGAGGAAACGAATATTCTTTTCGTAATCAACTCTTCGTGGCTATTTCAACCCTTTTGCCAACTTTGCTACGCATCTCCTAAAATACTTGCCGCAGTCCTGTACGAATAAATTCTGTATTCGTTATAGAATTGAATTAGAATAGAATAGATGATATGTGCTAGATAAGCTTCGTTTGTTTATCATGCACGAATCGAATTCAAAATATTAAAAACAAAAAACGAGTTTCTAGTTACCAATTGTTATTTTTCATCGTAAATAAAAACATTGAATATAGTGTTACAAAATTTAATTGCCTCAAGTAATGTTTTATAGAAATCTTTCGTATGCTTTCTTTAAGCATTTTTGTTGCGTTTTATATGATTAAATAGTACAAATACGTGGTGTGAAAAGAAGCAGTTCCATACCATGTTCATCCAACAGCTATGGATTTAGAAGCACAGATTTTGGGCGATTTGAATTATAATAAAATCTTTCTGTTTATTTTCTAACATTCTTCAAAATGTCTCTTCTGTATTTTTTTTATATGAAGGCATTATATTGATTGATGATCACTCCCATCTATTTTGGGGATATCAAGTATGATTCTCAATGGGATAGTGGTAATTAATGTAGAATCATCGAAGGGAATGGAAATAATTCTGGGAATTCGTGGGTGATTGATCACCCGTAAGCGAAACTTGACTAGAAATCTCACGAGGATTGCTTTCCCTCTTTGATTAAAGGGCAAAGCACTAAGAATCCACTCATAGATCATAGAGATCCGATGAAGTACACTTAATGATGTTTACAACATTTAAAGAAAGGTTTTATTTAGTATTATTTATATTTTGTCTGATGTAGCAGTTTCCCCTCCATTTAGACATTTCATTCGTAATATTTTCCCGAAGGTCATCATTTAACGAATGAACGGCATTATTTCTGATCGTAGAGTCGATGAATCATAAAATCTGATTTATGGACCAAATCATTCCATGAATCTGTATCGAGAACATCGATGGTCGAACCCTTCACCATTTATGACGATATTTTAAGGTATTTTATAAACAAAGGAAATAATGTTTGGAAATAAACCATCAATCGAAGAATATCTGATAATGTATAAATACAATAGAAAGAAGAAAGCGGTATTTTCCGGTCGTATATCTTAATGAAATGGAAATATTTTTCAATCCATTTCGAGAAGCATAAATTCCCTTGAAGTCTAAATGAAATGAATGTAGCATTTATTTTTATTTCGGGCCTAAGTTCTTGATAGCTGAGACTTAAGTTTGCTTAAGTATTAATGTAAATAAGAAGTAAATAGATTACTATGTCATGCATTAAGTGAATCATGCGAATTTTTCCTGTTTTGTAATCCTTTGAATTTTTGAAACTACTTAAATCTAATAGTTTCATTTCTACCATTTCCTCAAGTATTTTAATATTTATCGTCGTTTTGCCGACTTTTTAGAGCAGTTTTATTTAAAAAATCAATTGAAATCATCGTTTAAAGTGAATGAAAGGATGAAATGGAATTTCATCCTTTGTATCTTCGTAGTGAAAAGCAAGGACATCCGTCGAAGTGGCTTTCAGGGATATTTCATCAAATGTTGGTCCATCTCTAGGCACGCTCGATCGCTAAATCACGCACTAAAATGTACCCGTGTGTTGAGATTGGTACTAATTGCATCGGACCTCAATATGCAGCGGTCTTTTGTACGCGGCGCCATTTCTCTTCGGGGATTGATTTATCGACTAATTGATCAGTGGAGGGAGACATCGCATTTATTTGGCGCGAAAGACCTTTTCCCGACCGAGCGCTGGGATTATTCTACGTGGATGCCCTCTTCCGTTCCACGGAATCCGCCACTTCTTCTCATCCCGGCTTTTCATCGTTTCCATTCGCCCTCGGGAAGCTCAACTGAAGACTCGGAGGAATTCTTAAAGCGAGAGAGTGAAGTACATTCGAAACATTTTGATAAAATTCTTAAAAAGAAGAGAATGTAATACTTTTGGGATTTCATCTCGAATAAAGTATTTCGCCGAGTAAGAGATAAAGGTTCGGGACCTTATTCTGTAAAACTTTTTAAGGTTTGTTTATTTGCGGGAATAGGGTTGCTTAACTCCCGTCTGCACTTTATATTGTTTCTATTTTAGGATATGAATAGTTGCTGGTGACGTGAAAAAGCTACATTTGCTTCACTTCACGGATAAACTTACGATCTTTTTTAACTAAATTCGCTGTAGTAAAATTTATAATCTTAAGAAGACGAGTTCGCGTTTTAAATGAATATTTCCTTCTTTTTAGTGTTAATACGAGTTTCGCTGTAAGATAAATATGAAATTTAAGTCCATAGATTTCACCCAAACTCCCATAATCAATTTAAATAATATTTTACTACATTTATATTGAATGAGAAGATCAACATTAATAAATATCCAAGAAGTACAGCATTCGCATTTCTCTGGGAAACATCATTTATATGCGATAACACCAAAACATACTCTCACTGTCATGAATTTTCATCAATCTTTGGGTTCCGTTCGTGGGTTTGTGAAAATGTCAGTTGCTTTTCTCTCTTCTCCGCGTTTTTCGGAAGTGATTAATTGCGTCCTCGTGGTAGAGATTCCCATGCCTTGGTTTGGATGCCAATCCGTTGTTCTGACATCCTCCCACATCTCCCAAAGACATTTGGAAACGTATTTCACTCTCGTTCCTTTTTTGGAATCCCCGTTTTTGAATGTATAAAGCTCTTTTTCTATCGATGTTATTTTCGTTGTTCGATTTGTTAGTTGTCAGAACGGTTGGGTAATCTATACTTGTTAGCATACTTTCATTTCTTGAAAGCACACACTCTCCTTGTATCCATCAAATTCTCTGTTTTCTGTCGACTGTTAAATTACTCATTCCTACATTTTGCGTCTGTCTTAACCATATACATTCTTTCGCCGAGGTACTTTTTCTTCGTATGTAATTTCATCAGATTTATTATCGTTATCTTCCAATACCCTTCTTGACACGCGTTGCAGCCCTTCTCGGAATATGGATTGTCCCCATTATCTTTCTCAATCGCCATAATTAACTCCCAAATCTTCTTAGAAGCTCTCTAAGCTTCAGTTAATCTTCAATCTTATATTTTCACCTGGAATCCCGAGAAAGGATAATAATTAGGAAAATGGATTAAAAGATACGGCATCGAAAGATTTTTACGCTGTTGAGATCATCGTGTAAATTAGATCGTGTAAGCTAAAAGGAATATTGGGAATACATTCTCCATTAACTGTCATTAAGTGACGTATCTGCTATTGGTATCTTCTCGATTATCATTATTAAGTATGTATTGGTTATACATAAATATATTTTGGTTATAAAAGTAGCATCAGTTTGTTCAATCTTGAAATTAATGGTTCCTTACTTGCTGTAGAATAATTTGTGCTCCAAAAAAAAGAGGTTGCAGCTTTTTTTGTAGAAATGTATCCTTTAAAGGCCCTAAAGGAACCCTTTTCCATTGATTAAATGTTGAAGATGATCAAATAAATGTAAAGAGTGAGTTACAATACGTTCTTTGGTTAGATGATATTCCGTACCTTATTTCCATTTTCTTTGATCGATTCCCTTACATTTCCCACAAATGAATACTGAAGAGCCGCAATGAGTCGAGGAAGTATTTGAAATTAGCGGAAAAGTTACCGTTACGGAAGTTTCAGGATATTTCGTCACACGTAAGCCTCTTTTCGGCTTAAGAATAAAGTCATACAGCTCATTAATCGCCTTTCTCCACAGTTCGGTAGTCCCGGTTATGCAATTTTTCCCATTCTCGCGTATTACGATCCAAATCTCTCCCTCAATATGCCACTGCGTACATAACTCCCCTTTGAGTGGGCTTTCACGCCCTTCGATCATCGATTGCCTCCTCCAACCTTATATTCCTTTTTCTTTGGTTTCCGATGTCGTCGTTTGTAAGTCCAGATTACAAGTATTCCCGTTGATGGTTTATTATTATTTCAATATTTTCCTCACTTTTATATTAGAAGTGATTTCCAGTCTCAAGGCGTGAAGCGTAACTAGTAGTAGACTATTACGTAAGATTCTTGGGAGCTGCATTTGAATGTATTCTTCTTAGGAAGTCTACCTTTTGAAGATTCTATGGTAGTGCTGTAATAATTTATCTTTAACGTTAGGCTAACTTCTCTATATGTCATTGACATTTTCGTATTTATCTATCGCTTTAATTCTATTGGTTTGGGAATAGAAATGTGAATGATCTATCCACTTCTGAAGCACATATAAAACCTAAACTTTGAGAGGCAAACAGCAACTAGATTTTGTCTCCTTATGTATATGCTGCCTGATAAAGCAATGCCTAAATTTTTCCGATTCCTTTAAAGGGCTGCAATTTAAATTTATCTCTTGTGAAATTAGGATTATTTTTCATCATGATAGAACTCGTTCTTTATCTTAACTGCTATCATAAAACATCCAATCTTTTCGAAATTTTTCAATTTTTATCTCGTAGATTTATGTGATTTAGCTATGAGCTATTATTAGCATTAAATGAATACTTTATCAATGTTTTAAACTAAAATGTAATCGTAATCCTCCTAAACTCATCTACATGAGCTTATTCTATTGCCTTTTTCAATATGTTAAGTCGCGAAAGTACAAGTCTCAATTCACCCTAATGTAAAAACCTTCTCAATTTCACTCTAACACAATAGTTAACGAAATGAAAGGGTTCAGTTTAAGTGGAATTAGCTCTCACGTTCAATGAACTGCGTATGAACCATTGCCTGTAGTTTTCATTTAGTATTTTCGAATACGAGAATCCAAGTATTTATTTAGAAATTGCTCTCATCGTTGACCACTTTGTGCCGTTTATTCTCGAGTGTGAGGAAAACATTGGAGACTTTCCCATTGGTCACTTAAGAGGCCTTTATTTATAATACCCCCTCGGCTCTAAATTTGTGCCGAGGCAAAGTAAAGCGTAATTTCTGCGCCGTTTTGACGAAATTCATACATCTTTTGTTCTGACGAAATTCTGGAACCAACTGTTTATTCTTTTCAGTTTATTATTTTATTTATTTTCATCGAAATTTCTTCTTAAGATTGTTTGTAAATGTCAAAAACCCTGTTTGGCTCTATTTATAAACTAAATCACATCAAATTTCTTCTCAAAAGAGTTTATTATTATAAATTTATCAGTGGAGAATATTCAGCTGAGTTTCATCTCTAAATTTACTCTTATGAACGTAGAAGCTGTTTCGATTGTACTGTATTTGAGATTTAGATTTGATTTATTGATATTTATTTGGTCGAGATCTTTTTTATCTTGAGAATTTAAATACGCTATTCTGTATTCAAACGATAAGGATTATTGAGATTCAACTGTTCTACTTTTTGAAATTATTCCATAACTTGAGCCCTCCCCGTTGTCCCAAAGATTTGTAAGGCGTAAAGGTGACACATAGGCACCATTTACCGCCACGGTGCTCTCAAAGGCACCCATAAATTCAGTACTCCTTCCAGTGTGCCAAAATTTCGGAAGGAAAAGATATACGCCGCAACGGGATTTGAAATTCTTTTGTGAGTCGACAGCGATGACGAAACTCTGCTCAATCGTCTAAATTTCGTGCGATCCCATCCAAACTCACGGATATGAAGTTCTTATATTTACGAAAATTAAGAGGCAAGTTTGTAATGATTTGCTTGGCGCTACAAAATTAGTTACCGTAGAGTATATTGTCGATAAATTGTGAACTAAAATTTCTTTTATAAGAAAAAGGACTCGAAATAATTCCTTCAATTCCCTCCGTGTTTGGAATCCGAGGTGATTCTAATATTTCTTTCGAACCTATTCTTTACCTTATTCCATTGCCATTTCTGAGCTTAATATAGCGGATAATATTCCTTGTCATAAATACGATAACTTTCACGACGACATATCATTTAGAGGAAACATTTGTTTGTAACTTTTTATGAAATATTATGCCCATTCCGTTCCTCCATATTCCTAAATGGGCATATTCAGAATGACAAAGTTTATCGGAGAACACATATGTCTTGGAACGCTATTCAACGCACGATTCCTTTATCACTCTGAGAAATTCAAACATCGGCCTTCATTTCAAGTGTCTGACAATCGGTACACTTTTCCAGTCAACATTTGATCTTCTCTATTTGAGACCATCAGCGGAAGAACAAACGAGCGTAGAAAGAGTTTTGCGCTCGAAGATGAATTCCTATATCAGTGTTTTGTTTCTTACGATTCCTTGAATTGCGGAACACTTTTGTCATGTAGATAGATTTTTTTTGCTCAATGATTTGGATGGATGTAGTTGCACGCAGATATGTTATCCGTGATTTATCATTGCAAATATGGAATAAAATTTAATGTTATATTTTACTGAATAAGTGTTGATGGCTCAGCTTCAAGTTTATCAACAATATATTAACTGATAACGCTTTCGTATTCTAATAATATCGTCATCTAATGTAAATTGTTTTCTTTATTGTCAAACCTGTATGAAAGGTTTGAGTATACTTTGGTTTTGCATATGTTTCTATTCGTACGATTGTTTATTTTTTTGATTCAAAGAAACCGGAGTATTTTTAAGCACCGCTTTATTACATATACATTTATATAAATCATTCTTTGATCTGTGGAATTCTTAAATTCATTCATTGAGAGTACATAAAAATTATCGATCTTAGAATGAAAATCCATCTATCACTGTCCGTCTCTTGAAAGATGGGGGTGATACAGCAAAGAAGGAATGCGAAAGGAAAAGGAGTGATAAGTGAGTGTGGTTTAGAAGTGATGTGAAACGGATAGATCTGTCAGGGACATTATTATGTGTGGAAGGAAAGAGAGGGCTGCGAAGTTAAGAAAGTTTATTCATTTGCAATGCGATTCTTTCGGACGCTATCAGAATGTGATGAATGACTGAGAAACTATGAATTATATATTCATAGCACAATAATTGATAAATGCCGACTTTTTACCCATATTCTAATATATTTATATTTCATGTACCTCATTAATGTCCAAATATTATGAAATTTCACTGATAGAAGAAAGTATGTTTGATGTTTAAATATAAGTAGTTCAAATTTTTCTTAGTGTCCCTGACAGCTAATCTGTAAGCTTCATCATTGCAATGGGTGAGAATGAGACATTAAATGCCGCAAGATAGTCTCCTGTATAATCTAATAGAAGCCAAAATGTAAGAGCGCCCACAAAGAATCCACCTTTGCCAAAAATTATCAGTGGTTTATATATAAAACTGTCAAGAGAAACAGTGACAGAAAAGACTGGCAAAAGTCAAAGCAATTTTTTTCCAAGTTTCGTCAACCTTTATTTTTGCTCTAATTGTAAGTTTAGGCATCTCTTTCTGCGATACAAGCGGTTGAGGGACCAAGTACAAATTGCTTTTCCACCGAATCATCCTCGTGTGATAACGAGAGGTGCCGTGGAATGGAATATGCGTGTATAATCGTTGCCATGGATGTGTTCAAATGTTTTCCACGAATCCGATACGTCTGCCAGAAATGTTAAACGATACGCTTCTCTATCTTTCGTATTTATCAACAAGTCCGAGGCTCCGTTTCGAGAAATTTTGTTTTCCAAGATAATTCGAGGGATGTTGTTAGACACTCTCCTTGATTTACACGTTTGATGTGATAAATGTCTACAAGAAATCTTCATTTCCTTAATTTAACTTCAGTAATGCAATTACATTTAAAATGAAGAAGAATATAAATGAGAAATAATTCTCAATTATCCGATGTAAAATAGTGGTAGACTAGTAGACTTCATGAAAAAAACAATCTTTTCTTCAAAATATCTCATTGTTTATAATTATGCACCAGAACTTAAGCTTACGATTCGATCTTAAACGACAATGTACACTCACATTCGAGAAATAGATCGTGTACATAATACAATTAAAAATCTTAACGAGTCCATTGTTTCGCATTTACTATTTCCGAAATACTCGTCCATGAGCTCCTTCAATTTTCTTAACAAGAAGTACATTTAAAAGTATCTCTCTCATATTTCGGCCGTGCTGGATTCTTTACAGCGACAGTGTGTTTATTTTACTAATTCACAACATGCATTAATCTCTGGAGAAAGAAATGAAAAGACTTAATTGCCGTAGAGACTTAATTCGGTGTTGATTGTTGGTCTCTAAGGTGCCTCATCTCATTACTCTGAAAGGTTGACGCTTTTTGGAAACGCGAGAGAGAACGCGGGAATAGTGGAATGCTGCTATTCGAGAAGGCCCTAAGAAGAGGTATATTTACCCCGAGAGCCTCAACGCATTTATTCCAAATGTCACCCCTTCTTTATTAATGGCTATTTGTCGGGAGCTCTGATTGACGTGGTCGCGTGTTCGATTCTGTTTGTCGGGAGAGCGGCCAAAGCGACGGACGATGAACCATAAGAGGTGATGGATGTTGTGTGCTAATTAGGGAATGCACTCCCTTTCTGATTCCGTCACAAGAAATCGATTTTTTGTACGGAGAGCGTACTTTTTTTTCCTCGAATTCGTCCATTTGTCCACTTGTCCTCTGTCATCCCGTGTCAACGGATGGACTTCTATTATTTAGTACACTCAAGCGTAGAAGTCCATCGTGTTTAGGATACAATGGTCTCCTAAAACCTTCTAAAATTAGTGCGAACAAAAGTGTGCCTCTATTCTTCTTGCAGCTGTTTCGAAATAGCTAAGTGTTGTTAAGTAAAGAGAGAATTGTTTGTCGCTATTTATGAAATTATTCCTTTTAGCACTACATCTACATCTACATAAGTACCCTGCAAGCCGCCTTTCGGCGTGTGGCAGGGACTTTGTCGTCATTTTGAAATGCACAACCCCCTTTTATTCGAACCTATCGTTGACTATTAGATGTAAATTTAAGCATATTTTCTTTTTAGAAGTATGCATGAACGTACTCATAAATAAATAAATTATATATTACATAAATGCCCGCTGAACTTACTGTAGCTTATCGCAGCTTATACCGGTTCGAACCTTGTGTAAATTTTCTAATGCTCAAATTGAAATAGTTATTGAAATTCATACCGTTTATACGTGGAATTAACTCGCAATTCTAATTTTACATTTTCGCTTGTTCTAAGCGCATCGTATGAGCATTTCAAGTTTCACGTCGTTCAGTAATTGAATTCCGAGTTTTAATTAGCGATCCTGTGTTTTATCTATACAAAAAAGCTTTCTATCCGTTTTGTCGAAAAATTGATTTCGGCCTATCCGACCACTTGTGGATTTTGTTTTCCGTCATTTACACCGAATTCCCCGTAAACTTGAGGGAAGATTTCACTCGCAAATTACACGTTCGCTGTGTGGGATTAAGACCCGGGGCGGCGTTCAAATCGGCTTTATTGCTCCCAAATATCATTGGAGCGCTTATGAAAGGGAACCTTTGCCTTCGGGACTTTTTGGAGCATCGTAAAAGAGCCTATGTTTATGTTGACTCTCATACACGTGACGGACATTAACTGGGTTTATCTTCGTGTTTGTCTCTAGGATTTTCAATGAACGGAAGCAATAAAGTACCTATTAATTTACGCAACTTCAGTTTGACTTCGTTTACGTGCATTAAGATTCGAACAAGTACCAATTACAGATACGTAATCATTTTTTCTGTTTTGTCGGGAAAATTTTTCTTTGATTAACGTACTAAAAATTACTTTTTTTTCTCCTTTATACTTATTGCTATGGAATGAAATGGATGAAGAAATTATGGTCTTTATTCCGTGAAAAATATTTTTCGAATGATCCCTATCTAATATTTAAAAAATTAAGGCTAAATTAATATAGTTAGTTCGGCAAATCTGTCCCTATCTAATTAAAATTCGATTTATTTCTGATTAGAGTTACCTTATGCTCTTTGTATGCATTTGTATGCTATAAAGAAACACATTTACGGGCATGACTTAATATCTATTAAATCTTAATATCTATTGGAGTCGCAATCTTATTTATAGAAAGGTAGTCAATCTGTGATGGTGAAAAGTTTTTAGTCAATCCCTTGCACAAATATTATATATCTGACACACCAATATCATTAGAGTTCCTATTTTCCTAGTCTGCCCTATCAACGTGGTTGCCATGGTATCATTGAACACGTCGCATTCGACGCAGCTGGAGGGACAGTGTCTACTCGCAATGAGGGTAGCATGAGGAGACTCTTCAATATAATCCCTTCTTTTGCTATGTCGATCCTATAATCTTTGGAAGAGGGCAATCTTGAGATCTCGGGATCAGAACTTCTTCCTTTCTTACCATAAACTTCTCGCCAACTCTTGCTTTAAATCCTTCTCATATACACTTGCCTTTCACGCTCGATATTTCAAGTTTTGCGAGATGGTTTGATAACGGGAAATATCCCATAGTTTGCCGTTCGGTCGCCATGTTCGAGTCAGGTTTTTAACTCGCTCCCCGCAAAAGTTTCATATAATCGCGGAACTTTTGACTACAAATTTTCGTGGGCTTTTCTTCATTTATTCCTCCCGTTTTAATTTTTCTATCCATCCATTTCCGGATTATCAGTGGGTGTATTTCGCGAACCACGAAATTTCCATTTTAATCGACGTAGATTTTTAATAAGTCTGTAACTTTAACTGTTACCTTTAGTAACGTTTCAACTCCTAGTTTACCGAAACGGGGAGCAAAAATATCGATTAAAGTTTTCGCTATTATTTATCTTAATTAATTCATTCATCCACTATTTGTGTGTTTAATTTCATAGTTATTAGTGCCTCATTATTCTATAATAAGCAATTACGAATTTTTTTACGCTACGGTTCTATAATATTCTAATTAAATTGTTAGAATATAATTTTAGACTAACGAAAGAGTGATAAGTTTATGTTTTGAATTTTTATTAATTGCCCCGTCCTAAGTGCGAAACTGTGGTCGAAGTATTATTTTCCGTAGTACCAACACCTTTTTAAAACCGTCATAATGACACGCTGTGGTTTGAGGACTTTTTACTCTTAATTTATCAAAGAATGTGTTTTTCCCGCACTGCGCTAAATCCGTTGCTCATGTCTTCCAAGAGTGAAAAGAAATGCATTTGCTGTACAGCCGCAGTCCTTTTAATTACGCTGAGAAATATAATATGCGTTGAGAACGGTGCCATCATCACCATCCGCTTAAGTAATTCCTTCGCTTAGCGCTTCATTGCAATTGACCTAAATCCAGTAACACGATCTGCAAATGGATAATTAATCTCGCTGAGATCGAACTCCTTTCACTTCGGACATTTTCGATATTGAGAAGTATGGAAATTAATCCAATTACGATTTTGTATCTGAATATCTAATAATAATATCTGAAAACCCAATTAAATATGATTCTTTCTCTCTTTTCAGTATGCGGAGATATTCACGGGCAGTTTTACGATTTGATGAAGCTCTTTGAGGTTGGAGGGTCACCAGCCTCTACGAAATACCTCTTCCTTGGAGACTACGTAGATCGAGGATATTTTAGTATAGAGGTGAGTGTTTTCCTACCTTTTGCTCCCGTGCCTTGTTTATCCCGAATTCTTGTTACCGGATTATCTACAGAGTCTAGAGACTGTAAATGTAGTTTGATTTTCTCCTATTTTCATAGGCATTGATATTCAGTCGTAAATTTGCGGAAAATCGCTATTAAAACGTTTGATTTTTCACAGTTTTTGAAATAAATAACATTACTCATAGATCATTGCGTTTACCATTTCGCGGTAATGCAACGTTTACATCGTAAGCGTTTACGGAAAATTAGATAAGTTATCGTTTCGAAGATTTACGAATTCCTTTTAATTCTCTTAAGTATATTTTTCATTTATTTCCCATTTCTCTTCTAAAATACTACATGTAATACCAAAAAGTAAGTGTTAGCAAGTACTATATTACGGAGTAATTACTACAAATTTATGAAACGGTGAAATGAAAACGAATCCATCGCGGGCCATTATACCCCAAATTTAAGAATCCTGGACACAAAAGTCGATATTGATGACGTATCTGGAAAGGGCTCTATTTCTGTCCCCGTGGAATTTCTACAAATTTTCCGAAAGCGGATATTCAAAGTATTCTTCCAATTCAGCGTTGTCTTTCGCACTTTTCAGAGTAATAATCTTCTTTAAAGGAGTACGTGAATAATTGTTCATTTCAGTGCAATATATTTATACATTCTAGAACTCTCAGATGAGTTATAAGAATAAAAAATCTTTCCATGTCTGAGGAACTATATACGTGTTTCCCTCAATTACTTCATAAGATTCAGTAGCGTTTTGAAATTAGAATTATGCAGAATTGTAAATATAATTTAAATAGTGTCTCTATTGGTAATAACCGGTATTTATATATTTTTCTCTTGATTTATAACAAAGAATTTTATTGCTAAATATGTGTTAGTTGAAAAGTATTCAATTGAGATTGTAGTGTAATTCAAGAAGTAAAGTTTATGGAAATAATTTCTGGTGGTTTAAATTTATTATATGCCCATAGTTTCGGAATATTTGGAGACATTAACCATTGTGATTTTTATTAGACGAAATGAAGGTCCTATTCACTCTCGAAATGGATACCTACCCCTTGTTACACCTGATCTATTTCTCCTCTCGAATAATTGGGAGGATCCTATCAATTCGGCTATGCTTGTAAATAAATCCACCAGTCCCCGTGATGTTTTTATACGACTCTCTTGATGGACATCGATTTCGTGTAAATTTTCCGTTTGCGAAAGCGGACAGTTGCTCCTTAGCGCGACACGTCATACAGTCTTGTGACGTCCCTCGGCCGTTTGTCATGTTCCCAAGTGGCCTCAAGTCTTTCCCGCGCATGCGCTCTACAATCGCCGCTTTTTCCCAAAACAAGAGCACTCAAACGACCGTGAGAAATTGCCGCGATAATCTTTAAAAACTCGCACGGTTTCACCCGACTATCTGGCGCTGCTTTCGTCCTCTCGGAGAGGCAAATGCATTTTTCTAACAAGAAGGGTAGAAACCTTGCATTCCGGCCTTGTCCGAATCTTCTTGTATCCAGCATCCGCCCAAGGTATTTCGGTCCTAAGCAGCTCAATTGTTTCCATTTGGAAGAGCGGGTTGATGTCAAATCCCTCCTCGAAATTGGCGGGGTTTCCAGGTGCCTCGACAGAGGCCGTCAAAGAATTTCATTATAAGCACTCGGAGTTGCATCTTTCGCTTTATACGAGGAATCCCCTTGTAGTAAGATCGAAAATAACGCATCATTTTAAGTCGATAAAATTTCTGTAAGTAATTCAATACCCAAGGATTACTTAGCCAAAAATTAAAGAAAGGAATTAATAAAAAAATCTTTTAGTTGATCTGTCAAGTTTCTTCTTTTTTGGGAAAAGGGAAGCAGTATCTTAAAGAAATGAGAAGTTTTAAATTTGCGAGCATTAATCAATAAGACGACTCCGAGTGATACTTGAAGCGGTTGTGTAATCAAAATAAGTTCCGCAGAGTTCATTGTGATACAAGATCTTTGTTTACGCAAAATGTAGTTTATATAAACACAATAGATTTAGTTTAATCTGATTCTTTTAACCATCTAATTTTATTAGTGGACTGTGAGGCTTCAATTAAAAACATCTCTTTGTAGTGTTTTATCATCTCGTCATGTAATCAATTCTTCTTTATTTACAGCAATAGGATACCTTATTTTCTTCCATATTTACGTAGGCAATCACGATCTAGTTTTCGAGATGTTACTTTCAGAGGAAGCATTCGATTCCCTCATCATGACCACCGCTCGGTATCTAGGATTTTTCCTTTCTTGAGATGGATTTTTCAGGTATCATGAGAAAGGAGAACAAGTAACGTACGCTGGCGTTATAAATAAAATGATCAATTAGTGAGAAGGGCGCCTCGTCACATTTACGTAATTTCTGCTCATTAAGGTCCCCTTTAAAAAGGGTCGATATATCTGAAAGTTCCCGACTCCTTTCTTCTCCACGACGACATTGTGCGGCACCGATCGCATCTCCCCAATGCATAATAACGCTCATTTGTTTCAATTAGAGTGAAAGAAGTTGCCCAACCGAATCTCTATGGATACGGTGCTGATTTAACATCTTCCTGATATACGCTGGGATAAACCTATCTCGGAAATTTTTGTAAAAATTTCAATTTTGGAACGGCTTGAAGAAAAGGTAGAATCTGTTCCAAAATATTGTTGGGGTAAAAGAAGGGTATTGCACCTTATTTAGAGTTATAGGCACCTTATAGAAAGTGAATTCTCGAGAGATTATATGTATGGTATAATTTCCTCCAGTTCTGTTTTGAGTCTCGATTACGTATTTTGATCGAAAGTTTACGATCCATGAACTTAAGAATCGATTAGGCCGAGAACGGAGCATTAAGCTTCAATGGTCCACATTTTGTCCTAATTTTACATCGATATTCCTTAAAATCGACAGTTGTATTTAATCGTATATTAAAGTCTAATCTTCATTTGTTTTATTTCGTGTGAGGTCATTAGTGAGACCGAGGAATAAAATGATCGTTATTTTCGAGAAGTGAATAAAAGGCCGCTCTTACCGCCAAAGAAGAGCATATTTCGCAAAGGTCGGAGTTCAATTAAAAAAGTTACGTTTCGTAGAATTTTTTCACCCTTTACATAACATCTGTACGCTATATTATGTAGACTGTAATAATTTAAGCATCACAGTTGTGCCTCTACAAATTAAGTCGCACCAATTTTGTTTTAAGATATGAAAATAAAATGTGACAATGTAATTCGTGAATATAGTTACAGCTTAAAAGAAAAACGATTCCTAGTTTCGCAGCAACGTTTAGTATTTACGCAAACACAAATGTAGTTGATGAAAGAATGAACCAAATCCAGAAGCTACTTGACCTAAATGAAGATAAACAAGTTCTAAACGTGTTTAGAATTATGTTTAGTTGGATAAGTATCCGTGTTAGAGGAAATATTTACGATTAAAGAATATAAACGCAAACAGTTAGAAAAATCCTTTCGTGCAGTATCATTTTTAAATTTCCTGTAAAACTTTATGAAATCTCAGTATTACTCAATGTATTTCTAGTTTAAGAAATTTGATTACGAGTGTATTTTACTAGCCAATTACAATTTTTTTATCATAATTTTTATTTTATTCCCATGAAACTATTGTACAGAAAAATTGACGGTATAGCATTTGAATGAAAATTGTACGCTTTTGATATTATTTCCAATTAATATTGTCGTCAATCGTTAAAGATGTGGTAAGGATTACTTTCATACTGTCATAAATTAAACTTGAATTTTCTTTTTGTCACCATTTGGTATTTTGTATAGTTTTAAAAATCATTCTATCGTACCAATGTCGGACACTCATCATCTTGCGATTGTCAAAGCGAAAAGAATAAAGATAATAAATAGGGAAAATTAATGTTTCGCTCGAAATTTTGGAACAGTTTTTGCATATCCTTTGTAGTTCAAATATTATATGTACGTTATAATTTTTGGTGTATGCTGTAAAAATTTTAACGTCCTACTTGATGTAGTTTTTTTGAGGCTGTAATGTTCAAGCTCATGCATAAACAACTCAAGAATAACAACTTGCCGTTACTCGAAACCGTGACGATTGAGTCCCGTGTGATCTGACCGATCCATCTACAAGACGGTGGTTTAAAGATTCCGGATTCGATGTATTTCACCTTAATCAATACTCATCAGAGGTTTCAAATGCGCTTTTTTCAAGAAGATGCATTTCACCGCTCTAATTAAATTGATAACATCTTTCTTTTAAAAGTTGTTTCAAATCTGCAGAGTATTTTTACCGCTGATAATCGTTCGGTTATCTAATCTGTTTTGTATTACCGTAATGATACGTATTTTATTTGAAGTTCTCTTCAAATTTTCCGTTTTGTCGCGAATGTAAGACTTTCGTGCCTTTTTAACGCATTTAAATATATATCGCATGGTACGTTTTTATCTCCAGACTTTGTATATCGAGTTTCGTTTTACTTTAAGTCAATCTCGATCGGCGAAGTATCATTTCTTTCTGTTGTTGGTAAAATCTCAAATACAACTCGTGGACAAACAAATGGAAATATGTTCCACGGCTTCTGTCCATCACAATGAATTCTTGATTGAGTGAAAAGGGTGGTCGAGAGAGAACCCTTGTTAAGAGAAAGGATTCGTCCTGTCACCGCAGAAGTTTCTCTCCGATGGAAGATTATCTGGAAAACATCTAATCAACACTTGTCCCAAATGTAAGGGATGATACGTTGCGCTCCGTACGAGCGATTACGTTTTGTTCTCGATTCGCTGCTACGGAATATCTCTTTTTCCCCTGTCAAAATAATACAATTCTCAGAATTATCTTTTCAGTTTCCTGAAAAGATCCCACTATTTGTAGAAGAGCAATCTGTCCCTTTAAAATTTTATTATACCGCAGACTTCTTCTTTTGGCATTAGCTTCACTTTGCGATACATCTTTTCTTGAGATTTAATATTTTTCTTGTCCAAAATCAGGATTTCGAAATAGCAAGCGGTTTCGGTTGAAATTTTGTACAATGAAGGATTTCCACCACATCTCGCCGAATTCTGTGAATGTTAGAAACTGTGTTTACAACGGGAAAATTTTCCTGCTGAGTAACCATTATTGTCTCTAATTATGTTATAGAGTCACTTGTGGTTGCTAGAGTGATCTTGAAATACACGTGTTTATCTTGAAAAAAATAGCGTGAAAATATGATAAAATAGTATATTTCCTGACATATCCAAAGAATAAACTGTGCGTTATATGATAAATCGTACGATGATCTTAAGTCTATTAATGTTTAGCTATTTCAATATTGAAGAAGTCGTCTTCTTCTATTACTATAATTTTCTTTACAAGATGGTCCGAATGTCGATAAAGTGCGCTTTTCCACTGAAACAGGAATGGAATTGTACCAATATGTCTGATCTTTGAGTCATCTTAATTTTTAATATCATTAAACTTTCGTTTAATCATTGATTTAAAGAGAACCTTTGTAAATTCCTTGGAGTTATTCTGCTCTCGCATATACGTACAAATGTGTTAGGTGTTGAGTTGAAATGGATTTTCAGTTTTCGTAAATATTCACCTCAGCTTATTTAAAAACATTTTTCATAAATGAATTGTATTTCAGTTTAATTGTTTTAATTCAGCCTCATAAAACGCAAAAATATCTTGAGAACGAGAATATCTGAGAATTCTTTTTCTCCCGTTTTATTGAATCAGAAATAATCGATCGATTAAGATTCGCGAATGACGCAAATCCAGATCGTTCTTCCTACGAAATATTAAAGCTCTCGGAAGATTCAAAGAAGCTCCTCTAAAAATATAATACTTTTTGTCATGATTTCATTGTTTTATCGATTGGTGATTGCGAAGTAGTGTAGAATTCTCTGAAAACGCCTCACTTTATTGATATGTTTTTTTATTCTGTAATGGAGAAGTATTCAGGAGTCAACTTCTCGTTAACTATTGCGTTACAAACAGTTAAAATACTAGTTTTTGATTCGTTATGGCATTAAATCGGTACATAGAACATTTCTGTTCTATGAAAACGCTCTTTGTAATACTTTAACAGAAATTTTTAATTTTAGTGCTTTGATAGAGTAGAATTTTCCAATTTAGCTTTCACAAATTACTATAACTCCTGATCGAATACGTCTTTAATTAGTTGCAGTAAATGAATGATGCTAATAAATACTTTTCTTAATATCGAATTTCTTATGGACGCTAAGTAAAGACGCATTTGAGATGTACCCTCTCAAAGGGTTAACGACCCAACGAAGTAATATTGCATAACAGGATCCACGGCAGATGCATGTGAAAGAGCAGTGACCATTTCTTTTTATTTTCTGACCTCAAAACTTGGTATTTTGAGCTTTTTAGGGACGAAAATCCAATAATTAGGAGGCATATTTCTTCACTAACGGAAGAGAGGTGGCGACCTCTTTCGTCACCTGAGTGAACTATGCAGCGTACGCTTCTTATCTGCAAATTTACCGCTATTTTCGGTGAAGTGTGGTTGTTACGTCTTTTCGTGAAATCCGTGCAATTCGTATTCGTGTGTTTATGCTGAGACTAGTGGAATCCAATCGATTTTTCTTTGGTATTATCAGAATATACATTCCTATTTTTTTATTATGTGATACAGATAAGAAACAACATTTCTGAAAATCAAACATATGACAAAAAAAATCGTAAAAATTACTCCGTTTTCAATGTACTAAAGAAAGGATAATTTGTCAAATTTCTCTCTAGTTTTGTTTGAAAATCATGTCATCCCTTGATATAAATCTGTCTATGTTTTCCTTTTCTTCTTCCCCACATACTTCGTCCTGCTTTTGATGCGACTTTTCTACCTCAGTGGCCGTAGTTAGTCGTGAATGCGTCTTCAGTCCCATTTGTTCATTTCGGTTTTAAATGTTGAAATGCTCGAAATATTTATCGATCCTCATGATGAATCAAACTGAAGGACATATTGATTGAGTAATAATGATCTATAAAAGATGTTAATGCTTCATTTCTTTTCTTTACAGTGTGTGTTGTACCTGTGGGCGCTGAAAATTTGTTACCCAACAACTTTATTTTTATTACGGGGAAACCATGAGTGTAGGCATCTTACGGAATACTTCACTTTTAAACAAGAATGTAAGTTACTGATTATTTACTCTGAGATATCTTTATATTCATGTTATTAACCTATTATACTAAGTATATAAATAAAAATAAATTTAAGTCGAACCAATATTAATTAATAATAGTTTATCAAAATTGATACACTTGAACAATTGAAGTCGGTTGGTTAATAATTTGAGTAATTTTTGTTTACTTTAGTTGAAGAAGAATCATTTCAAGGAATTATATTGATTAGTCCATATCAAGTGCTTTATTATATTTTTAAAACTTAATATTTAGTTAATTCGACCTTTCAATATCGGAATAATACATAACTAATTAAAATACTAAATATAAAATGTCCAATAAGGAATTAGATTGTCATTTGATTGACTTATGTGAAATTCCGATGATTTAAACTCTTATTATTTTAGATAATAATCTATTATTGACCTTTTTTACATAAGATACTTTTTTTATTTGAAGTATGCTTATCTAGAGTTTAGATTTTCGTAGTTTGTTTAGGAAAATATTAATATTTTTGGAGAACTGCAATTTAAAGATTTCGTCAAATACTAAGAGTAAATAATAAAATAACGTTGCTCTTAAATTAACCATTTACTTTTAAATTACTTGATATTTATATACTATTTAGTGTTGTAAGTTGATATAAATTGGGTGCAATTTAACCATAGTTGATTAGTTTAATTAAATAAATAAAAATAATAAATAAATAACTCTAGCGTTATGTGAAACTTGTGAAGTAATGGATAGATTCTGTCCTTTCAGATTTTCTAGTTTTGTTTTTTATAATTTGTATATTTAGTTTCCGAAATTAATTATTTCTTTTCTTAAAATATTATAACGAGAAAGTGGACAGTTTTTCAGAGCTTTCTCAACTTTCAATTTATCAGTTACCTACTATGAATTATAATTTCTGTGATCCCCTATTCTTGCTTTATTGTTAGCGAATACGATATATGTATGTAACAGTTAACCATAACTTGCTATGATGGTTGCATAAGATGCAGGAAAGAAGCGCGTTGGGTTGCATATTCCGCAGGATACCAACAATGCTTCATCATCAGCTTCAGTTCTATAAACTGATGGGAATAGGCGAAACCTCTTCTATAAGGTCTTAAATTCCTAAGAACTGAACTGAAGAGGTTTAATTTACATTTAACTTCTGTTAATTTGTCGCTATTGAAATGTACTTCTTATTTTGTAAGCAAATCATGATAATATATAAATATATAATGATAAATTATACTGCTAACTGGTTTCTTCACTAATTTTCGACAATTTATCGGTTAATTTTACTGAAAAAATGACGCATCAAAACATGAACATGGATTTAGGAAAGTATACGATATTTTTAGTGTTGGAGTTTATATGCGAATATTATATTTTTAGTGTACAAAAATCTTTGATTTTACTATCCATTTTTATCTAAGATTCTAAGTTTCATTTCCTGTTTCTATTTCATTAAACCGAATGAATATATTCCCAGATTTTTATTCGCCTCTCTTAGCGTGCGCTTTCTTATCTCCGCCATGGAGTAACTCGTTGTATTTGCATATAACACAATTACTCCCAATTTGCTTCCACATCACGCGCTATTTTGATTCAAGTTATGGAAACGACTCGAACATAAACTCAGTGTGTGTTACGATGCACCATTTGGAAATTCACAGTCGAATTAACTATTCTAGATGTTCCTGCCGTAGTTGCATTATCCGATACTGCGGATAATCGAGTTCAGTAATAGATCAGAGTATAGATTGATACGCGAAATCATCTTGGTTGTCGAGATACTTTTTAAGATACTGGAACTCATCGTTAAACATTTTGAAGTATTTTCGGCGAAACAAAATATGATTCCGTAATTAATTCTCTAAATTCACCAAATTTATTTTTTGGAGCGAAGAATTACAACTTAACATTATAAAAGATATGGTTATATTGAAACGCGCACTGTAAATTTAAGTATTTATCTGAAATACATTACTTAGAGTAGTCAGTGTTCTTGTTACAAATACATTATGATTGACTGTATTCCAATCAGGGAAGCTAATTAGCTCTTTTTAATTTTCTCAGGACTAAATATTAGTGTCACTGAATCAAAAGAATGAATTCGTCGTATCCGTTGATAATATAGTTATTGTACCTTACAATTGGAATTGAATTGTAATTATTCTTAAGTTCTAAACGAAGAAGTTGTCAAATTTGTTACTTACCCAGATTTCTCTACTTCATTTGTTTTCTATGAAAACCATGAAATAAGCCTTACGAATTTTTCACTTTCTCCACTCTACTATTGAAGTTATGTCTCAAACACTCGACTGCATCTTTTTTACATTTTACCAATGTTAATCGGTTATGTTTAAAAAAAGATCAGTAATATTTCTTTCCCGTTCACAAATTAAACCATCGATATTTAAATAATAAACTCTGAATTAACTTTACTCATATCATTCCTCATTTCTTCAAACTATTATATCGTAAAAACAATACGAATATAGTCTCAATCATCGGTATTTCCATTTTTCGGAAAAGTTAGTGGATCTGTCTGAATCACAATGCACTCGAAGCCTATCTAGCGTGATTTCCGTTCACAGTGGCTAGTCACACTGTATATTCATGAATGTGTTATCTTTTCAGGTAAAATAAAATATTCGGAGCGTGTGTACGATGCGTGTATGGAGGCGTTCGATTGTTTGCCGTTGGCGGCGCTCATGAACCAGCAGTTCCTGTGCGTCCATGGCGGACTTTCCCCGGAGATACACACGTTGGACGATATTAAAAAGGTATCCGAAAAAATATAAATGCTCTCGTGAGCTACGTTTTCAGCCCATTGTTTCCGTGCGGAGGATGATTCACGCAAAGTTCGCGTGAAAGAAAAATGGATGCAATCACGATTAAGAAAACAAACCTGGTCTCCGTGTTGAGTGATATTTTTCATAAGCCACGAGTTGGTCACGAAATTAATTCTCATTTCCGATTTTTGAAATATGCATGTTAAGTATGGTACATACCCTTCAAATCTCATCTGGCATTGATAGCTTATGAAGATACATTCATCAGATTTGAAGAGATTATTACGTTAGGCGATGTAGAAGTAACAGATTTCGAGTTTATTCGTTTTATCGGAATCATCTATTCAGCTATTTAATTATATTTATATGTTAATATAGTACTCTCGGGTTTTGTATACAACA
The DNA here is from genome assembly GCA_020796165.1 of Pantala flavescens. NCBI lineage: Eukaryota > Metazoa > Arthropoda > Insecta > Odonata > Libellulidae > Pantala > Pantala flavescens. The sequence goes on along the minus strand of CM036881.1, from coordinate 34,618,861 downwards.
TTAGTGTTTATAGAAATAAAATGTTACATAATACTCACTAATTTCAGAAAACATTGAATGCCAGAGCATAAGAATTATAATGCTGCAACTGCTCAAATTCGTTTGCGAAATTTTTCAGGTTTTCTTTTTTTTATCTCCATCAAAGATTTGGTCTTGGTTTTTAAAATTGAGGCACTAAATAAGAAAATAAGAGAAGGCGAGAAAGAACACGGGTTTATGTCTCGAAAAACTTGAAAAAAGGAAAATAGAAGAATCAAAGACAACTGTGCCAACGCTTTATGATCGTGAGCATGCAAAATGCTCATTTTCTGAATCAACTCGAGTGTAGCTATTTTGTATGAAGAGTCTCCACTCTTGAGAGTATTTGATTTTGGCGAATCTTTTCTTTGATGTCCTATGTTCTAAATTTATGGACATAAAATGGCTCTCGAAAAATATTTAATTTCTTTTATAGAACGAAAAAAAATTATTTAGCGTCTTCGCTTTATAGTTAAATATAGTTATATGCTATATTTTTTTCTATTTGATGTATGCCTAATTGTATTCTAATATATCCAGCTATTGGAGGATTTATTTATCCTTTACTCTCTCATGTTGCTGAATTCGTTCGACTTGAAATTTATTATACAAAGAAACTGATGAAAGGAATTTTCAGTGGGAAACTGTGACCAAATGACTTTCCTATGGTTCAACCTTCAGTTTGCATAGTTCTTCTCGGTAGCCTCATTGAATGGTGGAGAAGTGTTTTGGTCTGACGATCATCCCGAGGACGGGCATTATTCGAAAAGGGTAGCAAAATATCACCCTACTTCGCTGAGAGACTGGAAACTGATGCGCCTAATTGTACATTCAATGGCAAACCTTTCCTCGCCATTCTTTGCACAGATCTTCAGGTTTTGCATCCATCGCCGGAAGGAAGACATCGCAACGGATGCTTCTCATCCTTTCAGTAAGATGATGAACTGTATAACATCATTGTATGATTCACTTATCTATTTGAATAGAGTTTAAGGTGTTTGCAGAAGGCCTTGCTGTATTGTTTATACTCTCGACGCTAGTCCTAGCAGATATCTAGAAAAAAGTGTTAGTAATATCCCCACTCAACGAAATACATTTACTAGTGTTCCCAGAATAAGTCTGTTCACGTAAATTACTACTTCTTATTAATTTTTATTTCTCTTTACCGTAGCCCATCCTGGTATAAGTAATCCAAATATCCTTGGAGTTGCTTTTTATAATAAATGTTGTTTAATTCAATGATATTTAATAATTATTTGTATTAAACTATGTAAACTATGGAAATACTAATTTCGTTATTCTTCGTTATGATAATTTTTACGACTTTTATTGTCATTTGTTCCAAAAATATTTTTTCCGATGTCTTTATTACTTGTTAGAGTTCTTTCTTTTGACTTGCGTGAAAGTTATGAGCCGTAGTAAAAATCTTATCACCCTCTCCAAATCATTCACGAATTTGCACATTTCCATTGTAATTCAAAACGTATTCCCTCCATAGTTCTCGTGTTATTGGTTCCCTTGCCATTGTTATCCTCGTCCAATGAAATGATCGGCCTCTTCCCATTGGTGCGCAATATCAATCCGATGCGAAAAATTACTCATTTCCCCATTCCTTCCCATTTAACCTCCTTTTCCCCTTTCATCTTTTCAATCGATACTTTCTCTCGTCTTTCCTTTTAAACGTCCTCCCTTTGTGACTCTTCACCATTGCTATTATTAACCTTGTCAGCGTAAGATGGGATTCCGGAGCAAATAACCATCACCGTGCTGCCATTTATAATTGTCCACCGGACAACGGCGATGTTAACGAGCTCTCGTTATCTTTATGAAGAAATCTCGCTGCGTAACTTTGTGGATTTTGGATGCGTAGGCATTGGAAACCACCGCTATTATATGGCAAACCCCTCGCCGTTTTTCTCTCCTAATAAATTGTCTTTCTGTTGAACCCGGTAGAGGGGGTTGTTTCTCGTAATTTCAAATTAGAAGGGAACGATGTTTGCGATTTTATGTGCGTATTTTTGTCATGCGAGACCAAATGAAGTAAAATTTTGATCGCGGTATTTCATTCTGTAAACACACATACTGTGTGTGTTATTTACTTTTCTGTTAATTTTAAAGTTGTATTTTTCCTACAAGGGAATATCAATTTTATTTACGTAGCTAAAATTAAAGATTTTCTGGTTAGCGAAGTGCAGTTTTGCTTTGCATTCACATATTATTTTAATGTTTAAATATTGTTTTTTGTTGTTTCTCAGTTTTTTCTTTCTCCACTTGTGCATATTTTCCTTATGGAAAACGATATGAAAAAAGCAGAAGTTATTGAGCATATTAAAATAATAAGCTTTAAGAACCTGTTAATAACTCGAAAATTAGATGTGTTTTTCCTTATTGGTAGGATATGATTTCATTTTAAATATATACTTTTTAATAATAAACGTATTAATACCGTCCTTTCGTTAAAATAATTCTCCTTTTACCTCGCGGTGGTATCTTTTGTGTGAGAGATGAAACCGTAATCGCTTCTCTCTTTTTAGATGAGCAAATGTAAAAGAATCACCGGGAATATTTATTCTAACTAACGTACATACCTGTTTCATGTAATCGATCATCCTTATGTTAGTTTAAATTCATTTCTAGTCTTCCAAATGACTTCATAGAGCTTTGAACAGTATTTTCATGTTAAGTTTATGCTTGTTTTAATTTTTGACCTTGCATCGCTGCCTGCATGATATTCGTTAAAATCAGACCACGAGTAATTATTTTCACGTTAACGTATTTAAAATCTCTCGCAGCTTTGGATTTTATCAAAAGCTTTTTTATTATTTAATCTTATTTTCATATGAGATAAATTTATATCGTCCTTTTGTTAATTTCTCCATATCCGCATCTAGTGAGAAATAAATAACATGTTGCAAATTAGTGTGAAAACTTGAAAATATGCATAAAAATTCCAGTATTATATACTAACGTTTGTCCATAATTTCTAAACATTTTTTTGTGTTTTCATCGATCTTGTTTTCAAATTTTACCATTTGCCAACAAAATCTGTCGAATTAAACTTCTCCATGTGAATCATCTACTTTTTTTTGTTGTTGTCGCTTCTCTGGTTCTGATTTGTTGACGCAGAAATTCTCAATTGTAGTTTGGTAAATTAGGGAAGGTTAGCTAGTCAGGGAAAATTTTTTTGTGACATTAACCATAACTAATTTCGTACCATCTGAAGTGATAGTATGCACGCTTCTAATTCCTCTGAGAGAGCTTTGTTCTTCCTAAATAATTGGATCAACGAAAAAAATTTGGAAGCAATTAAGCTTTCCTTTTATTTTATATTGTTTATATAATTTATTTATTTTTAAATATATTTTTATATTATATTTCGTTTTACTTTATCGTTATGTGCAAGTATTTTTCTGTCCAATTTAGAGGAAATTTGATTTGGTCTCTTTTCTGTTGTACTCTTTTATTCGATAATATAGATGTAAGTCATCGACCGCAAAATGAAATTTATCAATACTTCAAAGTTGCTGTTCGATAGAAGTTAGATTTGAAATTTGCAGCAATTCAAATCTTTCGACCATTATTCACAATCAACGCAAATTTTCTGCATTTAAATGTTAAGAGAAAGGATCCTCTCCAACATTGGGCATTAAATCAAACGTCGGAGACGCATATGGACTCTGCGTGATATAGTTTATCACAACGGTTGGATGGGAAGGTCCCTGTTTTCATTAAAAGGACGTAAATCAGTCCAAATCACTCTCATCCTTTTTCGGAAAGTCCATCGTCTACCGGAACTGCTTACGGACACTGCTCCATAATTCACGGCCGAAGTAGTTTGGATTTAATCTCTTAAATACCTGCTTCGTATTGATTGGCATTCTCCGGGAAAAATAAAATTATTTTATAAACATATTTACTGAAGGAATTCAACGTACTATCAGTTGCACCCATACCTATATATGATTTCGCACTCTGGCAGTTAAACTTCATATTTGATAATTACTGTGAAAAGTGCCCCACGTTCTAATGATATACTTTGTATCCTTTACTATTAAACTATATCGTAGCGCTTGGCTATTTCTCATATTTTTTCGCGCACGATGACATTGTCTCGTCTGTTTGAAACAAGATTCAAAATAGAGCTGTTGCTGAACTACTCATTTTCGAAGTTAGGGCAAAAAATTCGGTTTAAATGGAATGAAAACAAAGGCCTTGTTACAAAATGTTTAATCCTCGAGGCCTTTTTAATGTCGTAAACGAAAGTTACACGGTAAACCCTCGTAAATATATGTGTATATAATGTCAGGGATAACTGCAAACTTTTCCCTCTCTTCACGTTTGTAAGGGAAAGGTGTAAGTAGGACGTCGAGAATCGACCTTCGTGCCATCCCGTGAAAACGTAGGTCGAGAGCCATAACTATGGCTCGCGAAGCATAAAGTGGTCCCCCGAGGCGGAACGGTAGTATCACAGATGCATCCCGTCTATAGGTCCGCAGAGGGCAAAACATTGAGCGGTGAGTTGCCATTGATCGCTTAACCGTTACGCCCACTTTTACTGCCTTAGCAAAAGGTCCATGCTGCACCATGTATAGTTGATCTTCGTTTCGACCTCCTTTGTATTTATTGGATAATGAGACGCGCTCTCAGTCTTAGGGGCATCTAAGGAGAGGGGGGAGCGGCGGGGAGACCTCCGCAGTGCGGAGACCTCTTCCCCCCCCTCCTTCCCGCTCCTCCCTTATAAGTGTCCACATGGCTCTCGAGTGTGCCAAGAAAAAAGAATTCTCAGGACGTTTTCCGAAAACATCCTCATGAACCTCTGTGCATCTCTTCCATTAACCCTAAAACCCTGGCAATTTAATACAGAACTTTAGAAGTTGGTGGACCTGTCAGGGGTCACCGGTTTGGATCATCCCGCTCTCAGTTCGTTCACCGAACAGCATCGAATCAATCCGTCTCTGCTCGTTGGTGTAATTAATTCTTTGAAGCCATCGTAATCATCACTCTTATCTATTCATTCTTCACCTCCCCTTGAAAAAAATGATCGAAAATGAAAACTTTCGAAAAATTTTACAAGTAATTCTAATTAAATTAATCAAGAATTGAATTAATCTATTCTCAATCAAATGAGCGTCTTTCATTAGGATTATTGAAAGAAATTTGATTTTATGAGTATGCGTTAAAATAATTAATGTTAATTAACAATTACTATTTAAAGCATATTTGAGCAATTAATTTATTTCGATTATTGTATATGATTTACAACTAACACTAATATTTATGAAATTTCTGTAATATTTATAAGTATTTTGAGGTTGTTCATTTATATTCATTTTCGTATATATACATGGTGTGATCAAAACGTAAGGTGAATTTTTGAATTTCAACTTTTGAACTTTAAAATTCTCTCGTAAATGCTGAATTTATTTTGTCTTTAAAAATCGCCGAGCTCATAACACGTCTTACCTTAGCGGCTGCTACGATTTAAGTTAACTGCAAACAAAATTGAAAATTTTACCTTTATTGACTAAAAATTATGGAAAACTTCAGTAGTGACGAAATTGTTGATAAACACATGTCAGAAGTATAAAAGTCATGAGATCTCTGTGCTCTTGAAATATCTCATAAAATTTTACTTGTAATGGTCTCATTTGTTTGTAATCAATACTGTTTATGCAGATCACCATGAATTAAGGTTCTTCAGTCATTCAACAAGTACTTTCGTGTTTGGAATGTATCATTGTGGAACAAGATTTGATTCTTTTTTCTTTTAGTTACTGTATGGGAAATACTTTTATCATTAGTTTTTGTTTAAAATGTTGCTGAATCATAGCATATGGTTATTTACTTTTCTATAATGATAGATTATTTACAACTGCTCTCAATTTATATCTATAATTTTTTTATTACTAACTTTTAAATATTGTATAGTGTTAGTGAAGTTGTTGCTATTTCTTTGACTGAAATTATGCTGAACATTATAGTCTCAATGAAATCATAAATTAAAAATGCATTCATTGTAATGATTTGAATATTATTGTAATTGCAGCTGGATAGATTCAAGGAGCCTCCAGCTTTTGGTCCCATGTGTGACCTTCTATGGTCGGATCCTCTAGAGGATTTTGGAAACGAAAAGAACGCAGAACATTTCAGTCACAACAGTGTGAGGGGCTGCTCATATTTCTATAGGTGAGTTCTCCAGCAGTACATCTTTTATGTTGTCCTCCTATATATCCCTTTGGAAAAATTGCTTCATATTTTCTATTTTCCAAGAAAATATTCACCTTATTATCATCAATTTTTATTATGTTTTCAGCTATGCAGCATGCTGTGATTTCCTTCAAAATAACAACCTTCTATCGATAATTCGAGCACATGAAGCTCAGGATGCTGGGTATGTTTACATATGAGTTTTCCAATTTCTAAGAAAAATAAGTTGATTTTTTATCAGATTATTAATCATGATTGTTCTATTGATATTTTAACAGAATATAAACTATGTATACACAGAATGTAACAGAATGATTCACTAGGAACTATTCCTCTAAGTAAAGTCTTCTATAGTTTATTCTTATTGTTAATTTATTAAAATTCATTTTTTATAATTATAGATTATGCATTTATATTTTCTGATAGCCCTTTGGAAAATTCTGAAATATGAAGGTAAATGAACTTAATCTCATTCTCAAACAAGGATACTTAACTATTACTTTCACAAAATTACTAACTTTGACAATTATGCAAAAGCATAACTTATTTCATAACATTTACTCATATCAGAGAAGTAAATAGTTTGTGGTGGATATTATGATGCTAGAGGATCAGGTCAATGAATTTTTATCAAGTATACTTTGTTAAGTTACATAATACACTATTCATATTGCAGTTTAATAAAATTTTTTAATTCATACATTTCAGTTACCGAATGTATAGGAAAAGTCAGACCACTGGATTCCCATCCCTTATCACCATCTTTTCTGCCCCCAACTATTTGGATGTCTACAATAATAAGGTAAGTTCTTCTTATTGGGTTCCTTTAAGGGATGAATAATGTTGCACTATCCAAATTTGACGTACATTCTCACAAAAATCTATTCTATATGAAAAATTATATTTTTTAATGGCTTCTTTCTGATTTTATTAATTGATATTTAAATTATCCATTCATCTATAAATGTACTATAGTTCTGATCTTATTTACTATTGATCTTTGATCTGCTTAGCCATCTGTAATTTTTTTGTTAAGTTTGAATTCAATATTACTATTCTGAGAAGAGATTTTCATACCATCAATTGTAATATTGGGTGTGTTAATAACCATGAAAGTTATAAGTATATTTATTAGAGTCCAGTATATTGTATCCAAGTAGAAAAAATTGTTACCTTTCTGTATTGAAATCTCCATTGCAGTATGCAAAAGTTATGGTTAAGGTTTATTATGATGAATGTAGGTTAAATTGAGTCTTTTATGTTTGCACATCTCTTGTCTTAATTCATGAATCTTATGTTTTCATTTTTGTAAGATTATCTGTAATAAATGAGCACTGGATAGAGAACATTAACCTTTAAGTTAATTCATAGACATAAAATATTTTAATGTAGTAATTTCTGTAATAGATAATTCAATCTCTTTGTCACTAAGTTTTAATTTCATTCAATGTTTTGAATCAAATGCTTTGTTAGTCAAATTTATATATTATAAAGGTCTGACTCATTTGCTTTATGTTATGTGAAGCTCATCTAGGTTTCGATCGTAAAGTTGTGATTTAATAATTTTTGGTAATCACGTCTCAAAATGTATTGCTTACTTTGTAGGCAGCGGTACTGAAGTATGAAAACAACGTCATGAACATAAGGCAGTTCAACTGCTCTGCCCATCCCTACTGGCTTCCCAATTTCATGGATGTCTTCACATGGTCCTTACCGTTTGTTGGAGAGAAAGGTGACTTAATTGGGTCAAGCCATAAGTTTTCTCTCAAATTTAAAAAAATTAAAAGCTCTACTCTTCCAGTTTTTATGTATCAGTATCATGTGAGCAATATGATTTAAGCCTTTGTTTGAAATTTTCCTTTGTAGAGTATATGTTTTTCCAAATATTTATAATAATGAAAACTATATAAAATCTTTTTGGGCATGTCAAAAAAAAGAAATGGATAGATATTTAAAAGATCATATTTCATTTTGTATCTTGGTTTATGGTGTGTCCTAAGATTCAATTGATTACTTCAATTATAACAAAATTGTTTTAAAATAAGTTAACAAATTATTTTAATTATATTTTAAAGTTCTCATAATTGTTGCTTTTTACAATTTTTTATTGTTAATTATTTTATTATGTTATAAATAACTTACTGTTTGTTGTTGTTATGACTTTCGATAAGTTTTAACTAATCAATGTGAATTGCTGAAACAATACTTTCTCAAAGTTTAAACTCTCTTTATTTCAGTCACTGAAATGCTGGTGAATGTCCTTAACATCTGCTCAGATGACGAGCTAATGTCTGATGGAGATGATGCACTTGAGGAAGGTACATGGGATATTAAATCTTCTTTTTCTTGCTTAGGGACTTGGGCAATCAATATCTTACTTGATTGTCTTAAAACTAATTTTTGTTATAGGCTGCTTGCATTAAGTTAGAACATAACAGATAACCAATATATTAACATAATATAACAGTATATTTATGGCCAAAGCCTATATACATTTTGAACTATCATTTCTGTAGTTGGTATTCATAAATTTAAAAATATATCTTATATCAGTGGTAAAAATTGTCTTCTTAGGATTTGTTGCCAAATTCTGAGTGGTTTCCTTTTTTGTTTATGAAGGGAGAATAAATTTATTCTTTCGCATTCTGATTTCAGGATGAATTTCAGTTGAGTTTAAGCAAAAATTATATTCATAATTGAAGGTTAGATGAGATTTGGAAGTTAAAGTTACAATTTATTTATGTACAACTATAAATATCATTTATTTCATTATTTAAGTGTGCTGCTTAAAATATTATATGGTTTAGTTTTAAGGTATAGATATTTTGGTGAATTTACGGTATAATTTTCTTGAATTTCTATAATAATGATATCATTTTCAGTATCGGAAAGTGTGTCGCATCAATCATACCACTGATATAAACCCTTTAACATCCATATGTATGATTACATATTTATGTTTATAAAAACAATTTTAACTATAAAATATACTACTTTCAATGTTATAGTCATTAAAATATAGTGAAAATTTTTATTTCCTAATATTTATTGAAATTTTTGTCATCTTTCATATTCATATTACCGGAAAAGATGGTAAGAATTAATTATCCATTTTATCTATGTAGTGGTGTGTAGTTGGCCTGCTCATACTTAAATATAGATGGTTCTTTTATCAATTAAGTGTAGTGTTGACCCTTGTCCTGTTCCTAGGTTTAATTAACATCACTGAGTAGTTGGGTAATATTTTATATCCTGTCCTTTATTTATGGAAGGTTTTAATTATAATTTTGCAACAGTCATTTTTGTGCCATTTGGTTAAATTAAGATAAATTATATATTCCCCTATGAAAAATGTACAGTTTCATTCAGTTGAGTCCACCTAATACAGTCACAGGTATAAAATGGCTGTTGCCCCCCTCTCTCACTCTTCTAGAATTTTCTTGTAACTCTTCTTTGGAATTATATTTCTGTGTACATCACTTGTAGTTTTTTGGACATGCTGAAGTGACTTGTCTCCTTTTTCACTTGAAACGTGTAGAAAAGTGTTAGAATTTTACTATCTTGTCCTGGGAAAAATCTACTGCATTTTGTTTCTCTAAGTTTTTATTTTTCACGTCAGTTGGAAGTTGCCCGTTTTTAAACCATTGCTTATCCATGTTGATTGATACTATTCATTATTTTGATTCTGAAGCTATGGGCTTTTTGTAATATTTCTGGGGTTGTAACTCATTTTTTCAAATCATTTAAAGTTTTTAAAAAAATTTTTCTCTTTCTCTTACCCCTAGCATTTGATGTATTCATTTCACATTTGGCATTGCACCATTTTTGCGATATTTTCTAATGTTGAGTCTACATTTGCGTATCAATCTTGTTCTTTGTCATCCCAACTGATACATTTTAGAAGGCCGTTTTACATGTGGGATGAAGTTGTCCAACACTTAACTGGCTAAACGTGGTTAGCATTTTTTTAGCTAGTTCACTGTTCAACTGCTTCGCTATTGTGCTGCAGGAAAGCAACACTTCTATAAAACGGGCTTTTCTCAATAATTTAGAATTGCAATCACAAGCATGCTTACTTAAAACAAGATCATAATATGTGAAGTTAATTAATCTGTAATATTTTAACTTGGCTAATTTTCATGTCTAAAAAATTTCTAAATAATTAAATTTAAGTACTAAATTATATTCTTGATAATTGATTACAATATGGTATAATTGGTTGCCCTCAAATTAGAGAATTTATTAAATTCTCTTGTTTTATAAATTACAAGAATAATCGATATTGTGGTTTTACCAATAATTCAAAATCTGTTTCTCTCTAAAGTTATTGATTTTGTGCCATTAAACAACTAATATTATTGTGCAAAACTTAAGTGAATGGAACTGGCAAGTCAAATTATTATTTTTATTAAGTCTTACTATCAGTAGCTTGTTGAAAAAGCAAAAATTTTGTCACAGTAAATTTAAAATATTGTATTTGGCTCATGTATAAACAAATGAAAGGAAAATTTTTATGCTGTCTTACTTTGACAGTGAATTAAGCTATAAAATATTGCACTTTAATATTTGATTGTTTCAATATAGTTTTTCATTGAATTGAAATGAAGTCAATGAAGCAAAATAATAAAGCTTCTGGCTCACAGAAAAGAATTGCTATGTCTGCAGCACGTTAGCTGCTATCAGCAGTTTGTTTCTCTTCAGGTTTGTAACATGTTTGGTCAGTGAGTGTGGCACAAACTCTTCCTTATAATTTAGGTCTCTTGCACATGCTATGGTTTATCATTGGAATGGTCATAATGACCAAACCAATTCAGTCATTGTTAGCTGTGCCTTAAGATATTTTTGCAGAAAAAGAGGTGATTAATTACCTTAGAGCATATTGGAGCAATTAAAATTGCCATGCTCATAATTATTTACAATCATTTTTGAGGAATTTATTAATTGTTTATTAAGTCTGTTTGGTTATTATCGTTCTGCGGCAACTAATAATATATTTTGCTTATTGCCCATCAAATTGCCAAAACTAAATTAAGGAAATTATAAAATTCTGCTTAATGCAGTAATTGGGGTACTTGATATGTACATCAAAATTTGTGACATAGTCATATTAAGTTAATATATTTATAATAAATTATCAAAAGGAAGTATGGTGGGATACAGCCCTTTATTTGATATAATCAAGAATTTATTCTCATTACTTCTATATGTCTCTTTGTAAATGGGAAGACAGTAACATTAAATTTTTATGTGGGATTTGATATACAGAAAATTTTTCTTTATACATTGAGTGTATAGGATGTAATATTTGCATTTTCATACTTATATTTAGGCTTCAAATTTAGAGAAAGTTTTAATATTTGGAAGCGTATTATGAGAAAGCAATGGTAACTGATTTTAAATTTTCCTTTATAAGAAATCTGTACATGATAAATACTTGTGAAATTTTTAAATAACAAAATTTAAGAAGAAACTTATAAATATGCCCTAAAAACATTTTAGATTAGAATTTAGAAAACTAGGTACCAAATGCTAATTTTCAATTAAGTAGCCATGACAAGAGTATCAGCTTTGCAAAGCACATAAAATATCTACTTTAAATGACTAGATGTATTCTTTTGATCAACCTAATTTCATTTGAATCATTAATGTTCATTATATTTGAAGGAATCAATTTTTTGGTGAGAAATGTGTTTAGTAATTTTAGTTCATTCGAATAATTTCTGTGGTTATAATGTGTATTATGTGAGCTTTGTTTATTAACATGAAAAACTTTAACATCTTAGGTATTTTGCCCAGCAAAACTGTTTACCCTTTTAACGTGCTTTAAAGCTAAAAGATAAGCATGCAAGAAAAATTATAATACGTGCTTGTGCACGCTTGGCTTAAATATGTCTAGCAGATACACCATTTAGGTCCCATGTATACTACTGACATGTTCTAAAATTGTGTGAAATGGTAAAGCCTTTTTACCCTACGTTGGTCCTTGGAAGAAGAAAATATCATCTTAAAAAAGAATATTTATCAATAGGAATATTATTAATGCAGAAGGAACGTTAATTATAAATCTGTGATCCATAGCTTCCATTTATGTCACTTTACAATGCTGTTTGTTTAAGCCATCCATCTATAGAAAGCTATTTGAACAATGAATGGCATTTTACTGAATGGAAAGTGGTTCACTTCACTATTGTTCTTTATTATGCAATTTTGATGTACATTATCAACACTCAAGTTCAGCTGATGTGGATGGATATCTGGTGTCAGTACTGGACAATTTTTGTCAACATTTGGATTGATTACATTTGTGGATGGTCAAAAGAGGCAATGTGCATAATGATTCAAAAGAGCTTAAATGCTTGATTCATTTTGACCAGTCTATTGAAGGACAATGGAGTGTGCAAGAGGCCTACAGAGTCAGGCTCTTGAAAAAAAAAATGAAAAGAGAGAAAATGGTCCCCCCTCTCTTTCTCTTTCAATTGCCTTTTGAGAATTGCACCTTCTGACTGCACTTTACCTTCTTTATGCTATGGACCCTCTTCTGCTCTCAAAATGCTGGGTCTCACAGGGAAACTTTTTATACAGAGGAATGGTAAGTTTCTCGTGCAAGTCTTGGACGCCAAAACCCCTTAACGCTGTGTGCCCCACGAAGCGGGATTCTCTCCCCACATACACTTCCGCTGAGTGAATTAATGGCATGTGCTGTCACTTTTACCCGTTCCTCCCACCAGATTGACTGTAACACAAAAATAAATGAGTCACTAAATGGACACACTGACAACAGCTAATAAAAGTAGCTTCCGGGGGAAATTAATTGAGTCCCCAAACTTGTGGCCAGCAGTAAATGCGTGGGTGCCCCTTCACTTCCTCCGCTTGGGAGTGGGGGGTCTAAGCCTTGTGGTTCACCCTAGATGTAGCATATTTTGCACAAGGCAGGGAAATCGCTAGATCAACCTAACTACTGTTTGGGCCCAATTTTTTGGTGTGGTTGTGTGTTTCAATTAAAATTATCATACTGTCAGGGATTTTATCTGCTTCATTCACGGGCGAAATCTCGGAGTTATTAAAGGGAATGTAATAATTAAAGAATAATGGAAATGTGAGAGAAAAGTTAATTTCATGCAGAAGCAAGTTATAGTTGATTTTTTGCAAGCACTGGTTAATGAACACTACTCCTTTGAAAGATAAGATCTGCTCCTTCATTTGATGCTTTGATATCTAGCATTAAGAGTAACAGCTCTTAATTCTTTCGTAAGTAGTTGGTTAATCAGGTTTGTAATGATGAAATTGAACTTTTCTGCATCAAATCATTTTTCTCAAATGTTTTCACTATCCTATTGCCAGATTCTGCTAAGAGACTGCTCCTCCATTCATCTTAAATCGTAAAGTCTTTATATCTTGCACGTGTGGTAATCCTTGGGAGATCACACCACACATTTGAGGGATTTCTTGTGAGATACCTGGTCCAATGAAAACAAATTTCTTTCTGATGAGAATGGAACTGTACAAGTCCCTGGCATCAAACTGATCTCATCCTTTCATGTTTCCTAATAACAAAAAATACTCTTATGAATCTTCAAACTCATCCCTTGCAATTATTTTGTTGTATCATTTCTGTGCTTTTTCTATCCCATAATTTCCTTCTTCTGACCTTGTTATGCAGTTGGGTATGTGTGGGTGTTTATCTGTTTTTCCTAAGATTGCTTAGTTTTTATATCCTGTGTAAGGACACTCTCTCTTTCTAAATATATAAATATATCAATGCTCATTGGTGTTAGTTGCATGCTTAGGGACTATATCTGGCTTTTTAGAACTCATGTACTTTTATGTGAATATTAACATTTTGATTCCAATTTCAGTCAACTCATTTTAAATTCAGTAAAAAGTTGATACACAAATATATCTGTTTCATATTCAAAAATACTATTCACTTGGTAAAAAGTCATTGAAAAGTAATTTGAAGTCTTGTGCCATAAGATACAATGAAAAATTACCCTACTCTACTGCTTGTACAGCTGAACACTTGCCATGTTTACCCATATTACAAACATTTTTGCCATTTGTTGGTACAGTGTTTAGTTTAAGTGGTGGTGTGTAGAGTGTTCAAACTAACACACTAAGGTGTTAAGAGTTTTACATTTTTCATTTTGTTTGTATTGAGTGCAGGACTAATGATTCAAAATTAATATCCAAAACTGCAATTAAGTATTTAAATTTTGAGAAATTTAATTTGCCTAATTATATTTGGTTCAAAAATTCTATGGAAGACTTCTGACATTTCAATTTTAATAGTATATATTATTTATTTGTCATTAGTAAAATCATTATAACAGAAGTTTTAGTCACAGTTTGAGTTAAGTCAAGTGCTTGTGGAACAGAAATGGCCAAAAGTTTGCAATGAAATATGATGTTAATGAAGTCTTTTAAGACTTAATATAATTCTTTATACTTTCTCTATCTACCAATCTAACAAGTATGAAATGACCTAACTGCCAATTATATAAGAAGTTTTAGCATCAAAACCAGCCCAATTGAATCACAAGAGGTCTGATATCAACTTTAAGCTTCATCAATCAATGCCTTTCTTAAAATAGTTCCTTCTTAATCTCTCAGATTTATAATAATAACAAATAATAAGCAGAGAATTTATTGGCAAATCTACCTTGTGAAGTAAATAGCTGTAAGAGAAAAGTACAAGAAGTGTGAGGTACTATATCTATAACTCTGGAATGGAAAGTTAAAAATTTTAAATAATAAAATAAAATTTTATCACCAATTTCAATGATAATGTGGTCTAATGCAAAAGAAAAACATAATTATATAAATAAAAAGATTAATTGTGCTAATAAGTGTATTAATAACCATCACTAAAGCGCTCCTGAAAGACATATTGTATAAGCAGAGATCTAGAATTCATAAAAGCGAAAGATTTGCATGTGCTTACTGAAAAAAGTAATTTCTTGTTTATTTTATAATAAATAATAATTAATTTTCATCGGCTAGCTAATAGTTTTGGTTCTTTTGATGGTAATTAATTAAGTTAACAATAAATAAATCTAACTCTTGATGTTTCATAATCATCTGGATTTAGTTCAAATTTTCTTTTATAATGACAGAAGCTGATTTTTATGAATACTTTTCCCTTGTTATAAAAATGTGATTAAAGTGAGATTGTACCACCTAATTCTATTGTCTTTATTCAGTAGTTTGTGGATTTTATAAATTTGACTTTTTAGTTGATAGTATGTGATTTAATACGTTTAACATCTCATTAATAGTCATAATCATGGCAAAATGTTGTATAAGACAGTTATTGAGATATGCAATTTGGCATCAACATACATGACATGTAGACAATGACAATGCCTCCTCACTCACAATATATCCCATTTGTATATAAAATCCATTGGCAGTTTGTTTGTTTCATTGTATGCATATTTGATGTTTGCTGTGATTTGTTTGGTTGATGATAGATTGATGGAAATCATTCCTTAGTCTAATAACAAAGCGCAATCACGTGTTAACTTGACCTTTGTTAATTGTCTCTCTAAATAATTTTTGGCCTCCCTCTGTTTCACATAATGTACATTTAGTCTTGGAATCCTTGAAGAGGAGTTTTTATTTGATGCTCTCTCTATTGTAAGAAAAGATAAAGATGCGTCTCCCACACCTTATTTGTGTGTTGGGCAGCCTTTTTTATACATGTATATGCACTCTTTATCTCCATCCTCTCCCCATACCAACCCACACCACCACCCGTTCTCCCCATTCTCCACAAAAATATCTTTCATCTGTTCGTTCGACGCACACAACCATCCCCCATCGATGCTGTCTCTTGCTTGGAATCTTGGTGATGGTGAGTGATCACGCTGAATGATCTGCCGATATGTATACTATTTGCGGTTGTTTTGCTCTTGCTTGATGTGTCACGTTGTTACACACAATCCCCACCCAAAT
Source organism: Pantala flavescens (assembly GCA_020796165.1). Classification (NCBI taxonomy): domain Eukaryota; kingdom Metazoa; phylum Arthropoda; class Insecta; order Odonata; family Libellulidae; genus Pantala; species Pantala flavescens. The sequence goes on along the minus strand of CM036881.1, from coordinate 34,602,682 downwards.
TGCCTACCCTATGTAACATCTCAACCATTACATCCTCTGTTAGATGAATAACTGTTAATGCTTCTTATGTTATAAAAATGTTAGTTGTTCGTTGGACCTTATATTTGGTGCATGATGTGATTAAAAAATTGGCAATACAGAGGCACCTGGCAATTTTTTTAACCTTTCATTAGTTCTAATTTTATTGTGATGTAGATGGCTTTACTAAATGAGAAATAAATTTGTTAAATGGAACTTCTGTACTGGCCTTGTAAATAATTCAAATTAGATTATACTATCTGGCTCATTCATCAGAAAAACAAAGCCTCTACATTCTGGGGCACCATGGTAAAAGTTTCATTGATCTTAAAGTTCTGAAATTTTATCCATGAACTACCTTAATTCCTCATGCAAACTTGCTTTGTTACTCACGGCAATTCTGCTTAGCAGGGAGAAGTTCCTATTCTTAACTGCTGTGTTATCTGTTATAATGTGTGTTTATTATTAAAATTGTGTTTTGGGGATCAATTTTTGTAATCCATTTACCAATATTCTCAGTTTAGATTTATATAATTTATGATAGAATAATGTTACCATAATTTTCTTAGGATAGCAAGTTCCATTTTCCACCAATTGAAATCAATGCAGTTGTGCTTAAATGTGGAATGCTAAATTTATATTACGTTATTGTACTAGATCATAGGTTAGGATTTAAATTATTAATAATTCATCATAATTTAATAATTGCATAAATTGAAAGCTGATATTTCTGTTATTCAAAAGTAACTTTTGTGAATTACAATATCATTGTTTTAGAAAAGAGGAAATATCATGCTATTTCAGTGAAATAGTTTTCAATATCATTAATTTTTATTGCAAAAATTTTCATGTATTGGTATGTTATAATATCTTCCATCGATGTTAATTTAATTGCAAAAATTTCTCTATCTCTTCAAAATTGTGTTTCTTAAGAAATCTTGTTATGTGATATCATACTTTAATTATAAATGAATTCTAAATTCATTGAATAAAGGAATAATTTTAACCCTTCAAACAGTAAATATTATAAGGTTTGGAAATAGGTGGAAAATTATGGTAATTTTTCTATAAATATTTTTAAATGTCTCATTCATAAAATGCTGTATAAATATTTTGGTTAAATTAGTTAAAATTATTCTCTTGATCTTTAAAATAATTCACTTTTATTAAATTAAATTTATTCTAATATTGGTATGTTATGGGATTACAATTATGCCCCTGTTTTAAGTGTTTTGGCATCTGTGTACAGGATATTAGTTGTATTTAATTTGTAGTAAACATACCTAAAACCTATGTGACCTCCCTGAGTTATCGGCATTAGAATAGTTGGCGCATAGAGTGGTTGCAGGTTGTGTGTGTATGTGTATATAAACATATGTGTGTCTTAACTTGAATGGAGTGGCCTTATGGTAGCACATTTTTAGAGCCATATCAAAGTTGTGCGAGATGTAGTGGAGATGATAATCATTGTTGGGAAAGTACTATTCTCATCTGAATTTAACTGTGCTGTTGTAAGTGAGCCATTATGGTGTGCTGAAAAATTAAGAAATCAGAGTTCCACTCACTTATCTGCATCCTGCATTTGGTGTTTGCCACAGGCTTTATGAGATACTCATGCTTGTGGAAAAGTCAATCACCACAGTCATCTTGGCTTTTTTATTTATTAAAGGTGCAGTTGACTGCTTTTAGATGAAAATAATAGTATTGCAGATGCTAATGATCACCTATTTACAAACGACTCTCCAACATCTTTAACAGCTTGAATGAATAAATGTCTGTAATGGTTTAGATATGATGGCATCAAATTGAATGCAGTTTTTTTTTACTTATTGTGGAGCTTTCTGTTTACCTGATAAGCCTCAAATTGAACCTGGGATGGCAAACTTAAAGCTCCCAGGCTGTTTCTTTTTGTAACATAAAGTCAGAGAATCTAGATAAAATGTCTCTTGGGATGATTTTAAACTATAGAAAATAAGTTCTGGTCATTAACCTTTGCAAAATTTAGAGGCTATTTTTATTCACCTACACAATGAATTTAATTTATTTGAGTTAATAATTTTGACTTGTAATTAATAGTAATATCACCTAATGAACAATATTATTTTTTGAAGCAAATATTATTCTTTATTTATTAAATCTAAATCATCTGATACAATTATTTTCCCTATTTTTTGTTACTTGAATAGGAAAGAATCATACATGATTTTTAATTGTTTCCAAGATTTTATAATGTATCTTCTAAGTCCGTCAATTTTACATCTGCTATTCATCCATCCTTTCTGTGCTTTGAAGATAATCATCCATGTATGATTATTTAAGTTTGTAAGTTAACAAAAATTGTACAACCTTGAATTGAAAGAGAATTTTTCAGTGCACATTGAAATAATCTTTTTAGTTTTATGTGCCCAGTGCTGTAAAAAGGTTGGTATAATGTAGAGAATTTATTAATTGTTTGTGTTCACTGTAGCACTGCTATTTCATATTTTGTCAATTAAAAAAATACCCAAGGACAGTTTATCTAGATTTTATTAATAATGGAATTGTAATTAACTTCTTTGTTTTTTACCTTTCTTGGAATACTAATTAGTTTCTTTTTTCATATCCCTGAATTTTTATCTTCAGAGGAAACATATTCTCTCATAAAATCCTCTTTATGAGGTTTATGTATTGTTTTGTTTGAATATTTTCCCATTTTGTTTTTATTTTACTACATTTATAACAACATTACTTTTTTATCTTTAGACATTAAGATGTCTTCTTTTTGACAAAATATAATGAATTCTATGATTCCATAATGAAAGTTTTTTAACAAGTCTATATTGCTATATAGGCATATGATTTTTGGATCCAATATTCCTACATTTCTTTATGGATAAGTACTAAAAATGTTTGCCATCCCTGAATTAGATGTTGAAGAACTTCTCTGTACAAATGGGTGTTTTTATGGTGTATTAATATTGGTAATAACAGATTTTCTCATCCATATGCACAGGGAATATATAGAAGAAGCATGTATTGTTGTGTATTCTGATAGTGCTAAGGCTTAATACCAGTTTTACTATTTTTGTTGTATTTTTAACGGTAGAGAACAACAACTCACCCCTCTACTGTTTTAAAACATTATTCTTGTTTGTATTTAGGGCTTCATGTAAACAATAACTATGATTTCTTGAATCTTATAACAAGTAAGCAAAGTTTGATGTTATTGAGGGATTTATTTATTTCAAGTGCTGAGTATAGTTGTAAGCTGCACAGATTTGCACTACAGCAGGATTGCATTATTGCATGAAAAATTAAAGCATATCAAAGAAAAAATGTAGCTATTGAGCTGTTATAATAAATGTAATAGATGTGTAAATCAATGTCAGTATGCTTTGTGTCTTTTCAATCAATGATTAGTGGCCCCTTAACAGTGGTCTAGAAAAAAGAGATATTAATGGGTATATTGTGGTTCTCCATTTGATTGCTTAAATATATAGATTGATTAAAAAATTAGTTGAATGAAAATTAATGGTGATGAGAATTGCAGCTTACTATTGTTTCACTATGAGGCAGCATTTAGGCAGTTTTTATTTTCTTGTGCTTGGAAACAGTAGTTTGTTGTATACATAGTAGAGGAAAGCATATTGCAATTTCTTTCCTAACATTTAACCTTTCACTACAGGTGCAGCTGCAAACCTTCGCAAGGAAGTTATCAGGAACAAAATCAGAGCTATTGGAAAAATGGCAAGGGTATTCTCTGTTTTGAGGTAAGTAACCATAAAGCAAAGTAAATTTATTAACTGTTTTTGATATAAAAATATACTTTCTTAGAGTGTATAATCCTAACCATATTTTTTTGAGGAAAAGTAGAAACAAATTCCTAGAATACATAAAAATAAATTTAAATTTAAACTTATATTAATTTATAATTTCAAAATAAAATGTGAGTTCCCTCTTTAGCTTATTATTGTTAATTTGATTTATACATTGTAAATTATGTATTGTTTTCTTAAGCATCATCCATTTATCAAAGCTTTTCTAAATAATTATTCTCAAATTTCATGATACAATTATAACAAACATTTCAGCTTGTTAATAATTAGCATAATCATCTGTAAAATAAAATTGTTTGATGTATTCCTTGTATATGGTATATTACCACATGGTGAAACTTCATGAATGCTTTGAAGGCATGAGCTTTCAGACCACTTTATGGTTTAAACGATAAACATCTTCATTTTCAGAGAGGAAAGTGAGAGTGTACTTCAACTGAAGGGTCTGACGCCAACTGGTGCCCTACCTCTGGGTGCTCTCTCTGGAGGGAAGACATCTCTGAAAAATGGTAAGGAAGCTGTTTACCATTAGTGTAAACATTCTGTAAACTTAAAACATTATGAATGTGTGCAATTCAATATAATATACCCAAAGACTGATATCAATGGTCAACCCTTTGCCATTATGGTATTTTAACAATGGCCATTGATGTGCCGGAATTTTCAGAGGAAGAATTCAAAATTATAAAATCATTTATTTAAAGATTAAGTATCTTGAATTATTATATGACTAATGGCAGATATTCTTCTAAAAATTACTTCGGTACATCTATTTTGAGGATAAATGCTTAACAACTAATAAATTACAAGCTATAAATAAAATGTCCTATATCTAAGTTAATGCTAGAAACCTCAATTGCTTTTAGAGTAGATGTTGGGAAGGTGAGAAGATACTAGTACCTCTTCCACATTGAAAGGGCTAAAAAAGTCCATTACTTATGCTATGAGTTAGTTTTACTTCGATAGATCTAGTCATGTTATTTATTATAAAATTTTATCCATAGTAGGAGCTTATTTGTTTTATACATCTTAATTTCTTATATGTAAAGAGATGATGGATTTTGAGAGATAGAAACCTTTTTGTTACAGCACTGCAAGGTTTCTCTCCGAATCACAAGATCACATCATTTGAGGAGGCCAAAGGATTGGATGCAATTAATGAGCGTATGCCACCAAGGAAGGATGCACCACCAACGCCATCTTCGTCAGAAGAGGGAGGCAAAGGTCTGCCAGGCACCACTTCTTCCCAGGGGCAGAGTGGAGGTTCTTCTGGAGGGAGTTCCAACTCACACTCTGCTTCAGCAACTAATGCCCATTCGTGAGTGGAGTAATGGGAGTGCGCTGGGTGAGTGTTCAACCTATCATCACATTGCCATTTTGTAATGCATTTTATAAAGTTTAGAGAATGAATACTGTGTTGAGTAAAAAAATATTAAACCATGCCTTGTGATATTATCCTATATTTTTCTGTGACATTATTGAAATTATTCTTAATTAGATTTAGACTTTTAGTCACTTTATAGAACTAAAACACTTGAACACTTATCATTTCCATGATGAAATTTATTGTTAAAAAAAGTGGCCTACTCAATTTCAAACTATATTTATTATATAATGAAAAAAATTGTAATTTCCACAGATAATTTATTTAATTGCAACAGCTTTCGTATTTTCTGTTACATCTTCACGTATGTAATGAAATGAAGATTTTATGTAAACTATGAAACTAGTCTCATTTAAATTATGTTATCTGTGAAAGTTACAAAGTTTTTCATTATACTACAGCTTTCCACAAAGTTATATATAACATAATATCTATAATTTTTTAGTTTAGTCATATCTATATATTTCATCAGTTCTTGATTAAAATGATTGCCTTTTTACTATTTTAACCTTAGGAACAGGTTTCTAATTTGCCAGTCAGTTGTATTAAGCATTGATGAGATTTTGTTTGTATGATTTTCTTTTTCCATAATTCATTTTTATTTATTTAATAATTTTCTTATTTTAAATAACTCAAATATGGTTGTAGATGTTTTTTATTATTTTATAACATCATCACATTGTGTTTGCTTTAAATTTGAAATGTATTTCTTTAATCAGTACTTTTCCATTGATGGTATATATTTCGTCAATCTCAAATTTTGAGTTCAAGTGAGTAATTCTAGTCTTAGACTGAATTAAATTCAAAGTGATGGATCTGACAATACTCATAACATAAATTTGGTAGTACATCTGTATGTTTAATTTGTATGGTGTTCTCCGATTTTAGGCGCATGTCCATTTCCCCTCCCCCTTCTCTCTGCATGGGTTCTAAGGCTCCCACCGTTTCGGCCACCCTGTGGTCTCTCCCTGCTTCTCCAATCCCTTCCCCTCAGCCCCCCTCACCACTTGCTGAGCTTCTGGAACCCTGGAGAGGGGGTGGGGGTGGGGGAACCTGAATTAAATCCTGCCGGGAGGCAATGGAAAGCTGGTAATGTGCAGTCTGCCGGTGATAGACATTGGCAGCCATCAACTGGAGAGTCTCTCTGGGATTGCCTTGAAGAACATTGCCGATTAGTGCACTGCACACCCCCAACTCTTCAGCAACGAGTTGTCAATCACATCTCATTTTTTCCATTCAGAGATGCTATGGGCTGAGCATCACTTGTTTGCATTGCCATCTTTATTGCGCGGTGTGCAGCACTGTGATGAAGAGCGAGAGAGAGTGGGGTGGGGAAGATGAGGTTGGACCACTATAAGAGACGTTGTTTCGCTTGCCTCCTCATCTTTATCTTTACCAGATGAATTTTTGCAGTGTGTCACACATTTGGGGAAACTATAGCGTAAGCTTTCCATATTTCCATTGCCTTACCTGGTAACCACGTAAATAAAAGTCTTAAAAAATAAAATAATACAAAAAATAATGTGCATATATGATTTTTATGTGTTTCGCTAAAAATATCTCTTTGCTATAAAGTTGTACTTATTCTTTCTTGTACAGAAGTGTTGAAATTGAAATGGAAGTGGGTGAGTCATGCTGGTTTTATCATGCGTCTTACTCTGGGACGCCTGCAGAGGTGAAGTTTGATGTCCCTGCTGTCCCTCTGATTGATGTGTTGCTATGTTGATGAACTGTTTTACTATTGTTGTCAAGAATTTTGTATTTATTATTTTTCCCCGAGATATATTTTCTTAACTCTTTTAAACCACAAAGAATTTAAGTGTGTTTATATGTGTATGTATGTGTATATGTGTATAGGTGTGTATGTATACATGTATATATATGCACCAGAATTCACATGTACACAAACATTTGTATGTGTGTGTGTGTGTGTATTTGTGTACAAGGAACTAAATACATACACACTGATGCATACGCATGTTTTACACTGCTACTTGTCTTTGTAGGGCTTCGAGTTCGTTTGCATGAGAGGAAATTGTAACTCTTGAGTGAGATTTGGTGTAATTATGGTAGAGAGAGGAAGAATGGTAGCTGTGAAGTGATCGGAGGGGCAGCAGGTTGGTTGAGGGTTAGGAGGGAGATAATAGTGCAATCGATGACTGAAAACAAACTCTCTTTCATGTACATGTTTCTTGTACAGTTTTTCTTCAAATGACGTGTAATCTTTCAGCCTAGCTGGTAGAGTGAGAGAAAGAGCTTTGTTGTTTTTTCATGCAGTATTGAAAAATGACATAAAGGCTTTAAAAAGGTTTTTGTGCACTCTCAAACTTGTACAGCACATCTATTCGATAATTGTTAACTCATATGAAATGAACATTTTTCAAAGTCTAATTCATTGAAACAGGAGTATATAATCAGGTTTTGCTGTCTTTTTCTACCACTTTGCCTTTGCAGAGTGTACCATTGAAATGAGAGAATATTCCACTAATCACACGTTCAAAAATGGCTAAATAAGGTTTTTTCACAGCCTTTCTCAATTTTTGTGAGATTCCCTTTACATCACTAAACCGTTTTTATTCACTTGGCAGTTTCTTTCTCAGTGTCGTTTCGCTCTTGTAAAATAAAAAGGAAAGGTTGCATTCTTCTTGTTGCAGCTGTTTTTAATTCTGGGATTAAGCCAGATAAGCAGTTAAATAGTCCCTGCAGCAGGAAATGCGAATTTAAACTCCTGTTGCAAAAGTACTGCATTGCATGTTTTCACTATACATTAAAAAGAGATAAAATTTCCTAATACCCTCATTGTAATTTTATTGTGGTTGTAATTTCATTGTACAGTATTCAAAATGGGAGTGTTTCACCAGAGTGTGTGATCTTGCCAATGTTGTTATAAATGTGTTCTTTCAAAGGGGATATAGATTTGACAATCTGCCCCATTAAAAGTACAGGTGCTCTCCTGGAAAGCACCTTTGGAAAACTTTCAAAAAGTAGTAATGTTGGTCCTTATGAGGTATGATGTGAATAAAACAATCCCAATACTTCATGCTATTTGATATGTTTAACAAAAAACCAATTTTCCTTGTATTTATTGAAAGCGTTAATTGATCGTGGAAAAGGAAAAACTTTATCGAGTGGGATGATTTGTTAGGGAAAGTGTGTTTCAAGTGATGGCATGCTCCCTCCTCCTGTCCTATGTCTCTACATGAAATGATGAGGAATCTTAGTGTCTGAGGAGTGGTTTGGCATTGTGGTGTGTGGCCAAGTGATGGTGAATCCAAGAACATGGTGCATGGGGGAGGGCTGAAAGGGCAGTCTGATCAGTGCTGGGCACTGTCATCTAGTTGATGGTTGGGAGAGTTTACCCCCACATCCCTTTAGAACGTTGCCTCTTGTGCAACATTTGTTATCTGGTTGCATTTTGCAGCCAAAATGATCTGTTTCCCTTTTTTTATCTGAAAAAACCCCTTTGGTTGATAGTTGTAGTTCAACGTACAGGTTGTTAATTTGAATGTGTGGTGTTGTAATTCTTGTATGAAGATTTGAATGCGTAAATGAGACAACTGGTGGAGTAATATATCGGTCTTGTATTATAGAATTCATGTAAGGCATCTCATTTTTTTATATTATGGCGTACTGCTTACAAGAGGAAAATTTATGGCCTTCATTAGGCTCTTAAATAAGTGGTTTATCTCCTATGAAGGCAGTGTAAAAGGTTTGCCTGCCAGAATGTTTGCCATATTTAGTTCTATTGACTTTATTCATTAAGATATATACCTAAATAATATATATAAACATAATGATTAAAATTGTATACAGTCCCTTTTTCATACCAAAGTTACCTAGTCATAAAATTATTTGCATTCAGAGATGATCTACATTCATAATTGTGGATTTGTAAAACACGTAACAATTATTACTGGTGAAGGAGAAGAATGCCTATTGTCATTTGAGTGTGTGTTGTGACTGAAAATAAGGAATGGAGGGAATCAAATAATCCCAGTCTTGAGGTGGTACATAAACACTTAGGAGTGCATGTATTAAGATTATATCCACAGTTAAGAAAGAAAGTTAAAAACATTGAGAAATTCTCTCATAAACACTTCGGACAAAAAAATCAGCAGTTCATAATGGTGGGTACCATGCTCAGTTAATTTTGTTTTGAAGCAACTTATCTCTTTGTTGGATTTTGGTTAAATAAGTTTTTACTCATGCTGATACAATATTGCATTCAAATCATCATTCTTGGTATTTATATCAGCATTTTGTTCATAAAACTATTCCTTGATAGATGATGGTAGTAAATCAGTACATTTAGAATATATGTAATTGGCAGACAATGGAACCCCCATCTGGATTGCTATTTCATTGTTTCATCAATAAAATTACTAACAATTATTATAGAATAATCTCAATAACACTTCAAAACACAAAAGTGCTATAACTTATTGATATATTGCCATATTCTGGTGTTGGTTAAATATGTATACTAACACTAAAGAGAATGAACAATATAAAATGTACACAACTTGACAGTTTAAAACTAAATTTAATGTTTTTAAAATTTCATTATGTGTGTACAACTGCTTATTTCAAATCAGTGAGAATGTATGTTTTTGATTTCTTTCCTATGTAAGTGTCTCCATTGTTATGACAACCTAACTTCATCTCATTATTCTTGACTTAGTAAAGCCTGAAAGTTTCATTTAAAAGTGTTCTTTCACTTTTAATATCCTTTGATAAATGCCCTTGGTATTATTGAGGGAAGAAAGTAATATTTGGAGATAGTTTCTACAGTTGATTACTGATCCATTAAATGTTTTTCTAGCTTGATAATTGAAATTGGTTGTTTCCTGAGTAACAAGATGACTTTAAACTTGTGGAGCATTGCCTTGTTGGATGAGAAAGGCCTGCAGTTGTTTTGTTTGCCACTCTGTCCATGTGGTGTCTGCCTTGGAATGTCATTTTTACGGCTTATATAGTCCTCTCTTTATAAAGAATGCTTTCATCACATAATCACAGATTGTTCCAACTCCATCGTCTTTCTCATGCATAGCCCTTATCTTGGATATTGAAAAATGTGTTTTGATTGGAGTGAGTGTGTTTTTGTGTGTCATTTGATTCTCATGTTAACCTTTCCATGAGGTGACACTCAGAAAACATACATATAAACTAATAATGTCAGTGCTTGTATATACTACAGTGCCATTTTTCGTAAGTCCATTTAAGAATATTTGTTTATTCCATCTGTTATCAAATACTTGCATTGTTTGAGGAGTTTCAAAAATTCTAAATAAAGTTTTGATTTCCATGTGAAAAAGGTTAAATGTTGCGCTTACACTCTTATTACCTTCGAAAACAAATCACCATCTATTTTTTTCAAAGGTGATCCAGTTTTTGATGTGATTAATTCACTGGAAATAGTAATCGAATTTCTTGATCTAGAAAAATAAACATTCTTTAGAATCTCCCACACATTCTTGTACTTTATTTGTGTTGTTTGGCCCAAAATTTAGAAACCATGTTCTTAAGAAACAATTTGTAACTTATAATACATTTCACCAAAATAGCTATGCTTGTATGCTAGTTAAGTTGGGTTTCAATCATCATGTCTTTTTAATAAACTAGTATCTGTGAACAGCCAAAAAAAAAGCTTAAAATTAATACTATCCCCACAATAAGATCAAAGATTCAATTTGTAGAGAATGTCAGTCTCCATTTATCTAGGATTGATCCTAATCTTCTAATGTAAATGGTTAATTACTAATAGCTTTTCAGACTTTTAATTTAATTATTTTAAGAACTACATTATTTAATATAGATTCATATTTAACTTTATTGAATGTGCAATATAAATGGTCATGGAATTTATATATATATATATATATATATATATATTTTAAGTTAATAAGAAACAATGGAAGAGGATAATGGTTGCTAATTTTATCTTTGGATACTAGTAAATTAAAATCGACCTACTTATTACATGTTGCCATCTCTAACCTATGGCATATTATTTAGATCCTATATTAACCATAATTAATGCCTCTTATGAGTTTTAACATGGGTTAATAAAGTCTCTTTATAAAAATAAATTTATGTAGAATCTCCTTTGGAAATGTTGGACTTCTAATTAATAACTCACACTAGATCTAACAACTATATTATACAATACTTGTACTAAGTGATTATTGATTTGAGCATTTCTTTTCCAAATTTATTTTGAAGATAGAAACTTACATTTAACTGCAAAAATAGGCTTTAGTAGTCCTGTCTTCATCTACAAAATAAGTTTTGCTGGTTTGTTTACTCTTTTGTCTTATTCTTAAATTTACTAACCAAAATTTAGTGGATCACCAATTTAGTGTCTTTCAATTCTAGTTAGTTATATTTTATATGGCTTACAACAAGTTTGTCTTGATTGAGTACATCAATTTAGTAATTCCGTTTTTATTTTCCATTCATCAAGTTCAAAAACTATCCTTGAAAGGATGGTTTCCTTTTCTAGGCTATAGATTCTACCAAAGAGCACACATAACTTGGGGTGAATGTATACTCTCACCGTACATTTTTTGCCACACTCCTAACTTACATTGATAATATAATTTAAAATTCTGTCATACTTGAACATACTTAGAACTATAATAAATCTTGGTAGCATCAACATAATTTTGAATTGTTTTAAACGTTTCAAAATTTCAATTAGAGAAAAATGTTCTTCATTATCAAGTACAGGTGCAAGTAGTTTAAAGAAGCCCTAAACGCAGTTTTTTCTGAGCTTGAGCAATCACTTCATATGGAAAATTGTGTTTTATATTCCTCATATTTATTGCAATTTTTATTTAAAGAAGTATTGGCAACTAGAACATTTTGAATGACATGACAGTTATAGAATGAGATGTCAGTTATTACATTTCATGTAATTGTTAATTACATGTACAGTAACAAGATTAAAGACTTGCTTGAAAAAGGGGATTACTACATCTGAATACTTCTTCTTCAATTGAAAGGTAAGACTGGAATGCAAATCCTCAGATTCTTTATTACAACTTTTCATTTCTGTTATCTAGAAAGAAGTAATATTTTTGCAATTGAAGAATTGTTCATTAAGACCTGTTTTAAATTTTTCATGATCCAGCTACACTTTTGAGACTTATTAATTTATTGTTTTTGAAACCAGAAGTTGAACAATGCAATTATATATCAAGATCCATTGCCTCTATTTTTTGAATACTGATATTAATATTGTAATATTTATTAAGCTTGTAATATGAAAAAATATGATATGGAAAAGAAGTTAGATTGATAACAGTTCTCTTTAATTTCTTGATATTAATTTATATATCTCTTGAGTCGCAGAATGAAATATATATGAAGAAAATGACACTAAGAAAATAGTCTTTTAAGTGAAAACTCTGTAGGATTACTTCAACCAGTGATGGATAGTAAAACATAGTTGATCATTAAGAAGGAATGTTATTATATAACATGAGGTGACTGATTTTTTCCAGTGATAAATTCCTGAATTTAGATTTCAGTTATTTCATGACAACCTATTTATCACCAAAGTCTGTCAAGTAATAGAAATGAACAATGGGGTGTAAAACAAAAATAAAATCTTAATGAAATGACCTATAGAATTCTGGAATATTATAATTCATAATTCAAGTAATTTTTATTTAACTTAGAAGCATCAATGAGATGCATATTAAAAATTTAAAAAGAAGGATATACTGATTTTATTACATCACTGTGTATTTAGAATTGGAAATATTTAAAAGCCAATATTGGCAGCCTACAACCTATGTGGATAGAATATTCTAATGAACAAGTTGAAAAGGAGAATGGTAATAGTATAGTAGAACAGAAGAGTTGTGAAGCAGATAAATTGAAAAGGCTAGTTTAATTATGTAAGGAAATGAAATTGATGGAAATGGATGGATTGTATAGCAATCACCCTTAGGCTACAAGTTTTCTATTGGTCCAAGTGTAACTGGTACTTGGTTGCTTCTCTTAAGGCTCTAGATGCGAGTTTCTGATGCATAGCCAAAAATATAAAACATGAATATATGTGAAACAGAGATAGGGAGCAAGCAAGATAATTGAAGATATATTATCACAGATAACTTGATCTTTGTCAAGATTCTAGTAAAATACAAAACTGTCAATAAAATTTTTTGATTGTATGGAATTTCAGTCACAGGCATCTCTCTCCATTTTATTTGTTACTTGATTGGGTGTGCCCCATAATATTTCATAAATATTTTACATTCTTCATCTAATTTTATCAATATAATCATTTAAAAATTTATTGTGAGAAACTACATAATTTTCACTCTTCACCATCTTTACTTTTATGCACATTCATGCATATGTAATTTAAAAATTCAGCAATACTTTATTTTACCTTTAAATTTGTAAGAACTTTTCCTATTTTTAATAGAAAATGAATCACAAAGCTAGAAATATATATGTAAATATAGGATTATTTGATAACCATCACTGCATAGTCCTTGTGGATTTTCATCACCTTTCATAAAGCATTCATTTCAGGAATAATTAAAAAAACTCACCATTCATGGTTTGAAGTCAGCATGACTTTAGGTAAAAACAAGACTTAAACAAAATTTTAAATGCATTTATTCATCATTTTAATCTACCATTTTCATACAAACACATTATTCAAACATATATTTGTGTTTAAATGAAGTTAATGCCTAATGGAAAGATTTTTACAAATCTGATGAAAAAATAAAGCTAAATTCTTACATGATACTAGATTCAATTCAAAACTAATCCTCAAGAAGTTCTTAGGAAACAAAATTCCAACATACTGTCACAAACTTCTTTATAAGAAAAGTGATAACATTTGAAAAAGGAACATCATTTCTGTAAAATTTAAGAACAAACTTGAGAGATCAGCTTTCATTAAACAATACGTACAGTATACTGCCACTTAAGTACCACTAAACAATCGGATGTTAACTCATCATAGTTACCTATAAAACCTACTTGCCAAAAATTACTTCACAGGTGTCAACGTGCATAAATAAAAACATTTCTTCCTTTCCAATTCTTATCACAGGAAAAATTTGAATTAAACTGTAACTATCAACACAAATATCACACCCAGTCTTTTTGCGAGAAATTTTCATTAATTTGATTTCATTCAAAACATTTTTCTTGGAAATGTAACCATGCATACCAATAGGGAATGAATCATATTAAGATGAAAATTCAGACCAATTATCAATTATGCTCTTATGAAAACAAAAATCAGTTTTCCCTTTAACTACAAAAATATTTATCATTACTGACAGAATACTTATATCTAGCAACATTTCAAATCCCAACCTGAACTTGTATCTTCTTATGATAAAGAAATATAAATTAAAACCTAGCTTATTTTCAACAAGAAAATAAATCTATAAAAACTGTCACAATGAATTTTGATCAAATACGAATGCAATTTCCACATAGTTTTTTAACTTGAAATAAAAAGAAATCATGCATGTAAAAAACAGCAGTCATGTCATTAAAGATTGACAAAATGAGTCTTCAGTTTATTTGCCAATAGAAAAAAATCTACACATACTGCATTTGGCACACACAATTTTTATCACTAGTGTTTTCCATACTCAATATAAAAGGACAGAATAACTTCACCAAAGTAATGAAAACTGCCACCAAATATCTTACTGCTATCTGTAACTCAAGGATTTGACTTAAGTTTCCTTAAAGAAATAAATGAATAAAACCAGATCAATTGTCTGCATCTAATGTATATTTAGGTACAGGGCACCAAAATTTTAGTTTAAGGTATTAATCTATTTTGGTGATAATAAAGCCCATTTTCAAAGTTTGATATTTAATTATTAAGAGACCAAAGGAGCTCTTTACCATTTATTTTATAAATGCTATATTTATGTTCCTTTGATTATGCAATTTCCTACAGTGATTAAAAAACTGCAGTGTAGTAACTTCTTGTGCAAGTAACCATCATTCAAAATAATCATAAGGACTTTTGTTCAGCCTTCTAATTCCTTAATGGCAAATGCACACCTAGTCTGAAAAAAATTGTTTGAATTCCTCATACACATTATATGAATAAAAAATTACCATTAAAAAGGTTCCTTGAATATCAAAACAGACACAATTGGTACCCAAAATCTGTCCCATGAAAAAAATTTAGGCTATCTATATTTATATATATGTTTGTATTCATATATGTGACTTGCTTCATCTGTCTATAAAATTTATTTCCTCTTCTACTGGCTAAATTATAGGAGCACCAACTATTTTATACCACAAAGAACCCAGTCAAATACTGAAGCTGGCAATTATGACCCAACACAACAGTGAAATATATAATTTTTTCTTATACATTTTTTAATTATAACAGTCAAAATTTTAAGGCTTCAATGACCAGGTACTAGCATGGGCAACACTTACTACATACAACTTGACAGAAAAATTGAATGAAGTATGCATTGAATGAAAAAATTCAAGCATACCTAAACGTGCCTCAGGAAAGTATAGAGGGAAATGCTCTCTGTGATCAATTGTGGAAATAGAAAGTAAATCATAATGCTTCTTCCAGCCACATGGTTTGCAGGATGGAATACTTAGGCCAAAGGACAAATTCAGGAGGGAAAGTCAAACTACTGCACAAACAGCTCAGTTCATGAAGACCAAGCAAATCCAGCCGCTAGATACTTCATCGATTCCGTCGGAAAAAATGGTGGTCCTCTTTATTTGTACAAGTTCCAGATGCTACACCTACACAAGTGGGACTCAATCATCCAAACTGACCTAAAATCAGGGAAATGATATGGAATTAGAGAACATTTTGAGAAAACAGGAGGAGCAAGCAAGACAAATTATGTCTAAAATATCAATAAATATTCCTCTCTTAGCACCAAATGATTTCACAGTAAGATTGTGCTTATTAAAACAATGGTTCCAATGATGATGACTGGTAACTGGTGCATGATGAATTACTCAATCAAGAAAATCATGTAGTAGATCTAGTGTATCGATTTAGGTAGCCCACCTTTTTCTAATTTTTAGTATAAATAAACTCAGGTAAGAGAATAGAAAAACTTTATCTGATCCATAAACCCTAGGACATATGGTTTATTCTATTTCTCTTCTAATTAATAAATGTATTGTCTACTAAATTTTTAGAGCAGATATAAATATTTACTGACAGTACACAAGGATAAATAAAGGGCAGTTTAAAAGGTGAGCTGGAAGTAGAAATTTTGTCTGCTCTAAAGTAATCAAGATAGGTTGAAGTAATAATAATTTATTTACAGAATTATCATTCATTAGATTTTTAGTTTTATGTGATCTTTTCTAATAATCTGACCCCCTGTTAATCATATCAGCCTAAAAGTTATTTATTAACGAATATGACATTTATAGTAACATAATCGCATTAATAGAAAATTGAATGGCTACCTTACAAATATTAGAACAAAATCGGACTACACAAAAAGGAGGAAAGGAAATATTAACAGACAGCGGACACAAAAAATCTTAAGTATAATCATTTGTATTCCAGATCCATCATTCAGATAATGCAAAAAATGTAATATGTTCAGTAACAACTAGTTATGTAACAGAAATACAGTATACAGGAATTCTATGAAATATTTTAACTTGGGCTAAAAGAATAAATACCATCACTTCCTAAACGGGAACAGCATTCTATGGCCACCCAAGCATTTCCTCTCCACCTCTACGAATGAAGCAAGATGATAAAGGCTTCACAAAATGGGTGTCTGGCATTCCACAGTGGGGGCATACTACTTCATGACTGTAGTCAGAGAAGAAATGTAACCTCTGGTGAGGATGTAATACAGCCTTTTCACAGCCATTACACTGCAATGCAACAAAGCCATAAATCAGTGAAACAATAAAGTTTATTATTTAATATTCTATGAAATAAATTTAAGTAATATCATCACAACTAATTTCTTTTTATAAAGCAATAATATTGACTGGGCAGTTCAGATAAATCATTAGCATAGATTTCTAGTTTATTGAAATATAGAGGATAAAAATATTTTACCTTTAGCCTATTGGCACAGCATGGTGTGGCTGCAAAGATATCATAGGAGTACATGGTGCCTAGAATTAAAGAGGAGCCATCCCAGGCTTTGTTGCAATGCCGACACCTTAATGGTGGCCAGCTCCCTTCCAGGCAGCCCATGCAAACTGCACTCAGGTACTGCGTTGAGCCTTCTACCCGCACCTGAAGATGTAGAGTTACAAGTAATGAGAACAAACCTACATATATTCATAACCTTCAATTTATGCAGCCCTATTTCATACAATGAAACAACTGAAGAAAATTTAAGATCATTCACGTTTGGCATATAGACAGTAAATTATATTCTATACAAAGGAGTTTAATTCTATATTCACGTTACACTACTAATGGATAGGCAAGGGCAACAGTACAAGATACAAAAATTTTTTTGAATTATTGAAGGTAGAATATTCACTTTTAAAACCCTAAATGTATGGAGGAAAATTCATCTAAGGCATTCTGTTTAGACAATTTTTACTTTTGTCAACAAAAGATTTTGATTTTGAGGAACCAAACATGGGAAATTAACTAAACTGAAGTACGACTTATTTACAACTATACTAATGGAGCATGTGATTATGGAAAAGAAGTAGAATTAAAAAATAATGATTTTAATCTATACTGGTTTTACAAGATTTTATTTGGGTCTCAACTGACATGTGCTCCATAGTTGGAATGAAGACCTACCTGCAGGCAGGATGAGCCATGTCGGATAGGGCTCAGGAAGAATGTCCCATCCAGCAAAGGATATCGATCGAACACAGGCATTGGTGTATGGCAGATCAGACAGGTAACCTTTGACATGTGCTGGGCAGCAAGTGTGGACAATATGAAGCATCTAGTCTCATCATTACCATGGTTTCCCTCATCCTCCATCTGAAATTGAAAATTATAATAATGAAGGTGACCCAAGGAATAGGTAAGAACTTATTCACTAGAAATACAGAAACTTATTTTTGGCAACATTTTCCTTCTCATAGTCCATGCTATTTACAAAAGTAGATATTTTTAAATAAAATAATTTAAATAGGTGACATTTGCATGGTTTTACTTTAGAAAAGCTTATCCTAAGTGTAGCAACAAATTTCCCTTACTCAATCTATTGAATAAATTATGAAGTATTTACAGTAGTTAAGTACTTTATATAGAAGCATCCTATCATCATTTTTCCCAGAGCCTGTATTTTCTGTCTGAATACGTGTACTATGGCGTAACTTCATTGGGTTTTCAAGTATTTCTCACAATCATCATGTAGCTTTACAAAAATAGGAAACAGTTACAAAAACAGTAAATTTAGAGAATTACGCCAGCTTGGTCATTTGAAGCTTTCTCTTATAAAAATTACAGATTATACGAAAGAATTTAACAATACAGAGCATAATTTGCCTCAATCACTTCAGGTTCAAGGAACAAAAATTAATGCAATAGAATTCTACGTAAATGATAACTTGGATTCTTCGGAAGTGGTTTCGTGAGGCTTCTGCCAAGAGCTCATCTCTAGCTCATCTTTTGGGCAAAGCGTTTCATTGTTGTTTCGGCTGAAGTTGCAGGAAGTAATCAAATTTCTACCGAGGAATTTCTGGGCATCAAAGTTGAGGACTTAGATGGCTGCAAAAGGCCTATCAGCGGCTAAGGAAAACGGAATTATTATCTAACTGTATGTAATATCGCCGGATATACGCGGAGGAAGTTATAAAACGGATGATTGTTGAGGGCGAGTTCGAAAGTATTACAGGGAGGGGGGATGGACTCATAAGTATGTTCCTTGACATACTCAATAATATATTAAGTATGCGTTTAGAGTTAAAATTTTCGTTGTTTTCATTTTGTGTTCATTATACATATAAGTACGACTTAGAAGTTAAAAGGAGTCCTTATTTGAAAACTTCACATTTTTAGCATCGGGAATACAAGTTTCTTTACACGCAGAAAAGTATAACAGTGACGGTTGAAATTCAACTGTTTTTAATTTTAAAATTCTTTGTACCTTCGATTTTCATTTTAAATTTCTTTTATATACCGCGCATATGAAAACGGCAGCAAAAGTAACGAGGGTACAAATTTTTCCATAATTTTGTATGAAAGCTAGTATCTTTGGCCAATATTATATGGTATTAGTGATTGTTTATCAATAATCTCCAAAAATACTCAACCCAATCAAACAATCAAGTTACTCAACTGCGAGTTAGTAATGATGCAGATCCTCCTTAAAAATTTAAATTCTATATCTACCGATAATTTCTATGATATTAGTTGAAAGTTCACTGTAAGTACAATCTGGGGTGCTTCAATAGGTAATTTTGAAATTTAAAGCAGTATTTATATAAATCTATTTATCTATAAAAGAGGCGAATGTCACAGAGATGAACCAGCTTTCCATCAAAAGAAAACATTCAATGATTCACGACTACCGCAGCCAACGACATATTTCATTTGATAAGTGTTTTATTTTTTAGGGAAACTATCTGAAAGAGAATACAATTATCACTAACATTGTATGCACTGCTTTTGAATAACAGTATTTCATAACACTGAAAAAATGGAGGTATTCTTGACACACTTCGAGTTTCATAGTAAAACTCGATTAAATTATATCAATAATTAGATTAAATAAAAAATCTGTAATATTTCCTTCAGCTAATTTTTATGAGAAATCATAGAATGAAATGCATATGTCCACCAGGTAATATAATAAATTTATCATTCCTAATTCAAAATTTCTTGAAAAGTGAAATTTCTATTTAAAGGAAGTACATAATTTTCTGGACAATAGTGAATCAAGCATTTTCTTATAACGGGATTCTCTAAGATAGACTATCCTCTTGAAAAGTTTGTTTTGAACCGAGTTCGTTGAGAAATCTCCCTCTGAATAGTTTGGCAAGGCAGGGAATTCATACAAAAAAAGCATTTTCATTTACTCAAGTTATATTTCTACATCCTGACCGACTGATGCTGGCTATTTTCATTACTAGCTATTTCATTACAAATTTTAGAGGTCGCAATCCCAAATAAAAGGTCAACGGAAACAATTATTATTCACTTGCCGTTTAAATATTCCTATCATTGAATGTTAAACGGAGGAAAATTCTGCGATAATAATACGCGTTAACAAAACGTGCTATTCAAAGAGAAATATTTTATTTTCAGGATTTCAGAAATTTTCCTTTAGGCTTCAAGGGAATGGTTTCAACGACTTAAAAACGCATTCCAGCACCAGGTGTTACGTTTAGGGGGACCGTTATTGAATGAAAGACAGAGATGCGGAATAACATTCGAACTTCTTTAGTAGCTGTTATGTACCCATAAACTGAATCAACTTAACTTACCTTCAGCCCCTAAGGAAAAGAATGGGTTCGTATAATTCATCGAAAATATATGTACGTAAATTAATGGAATGTGAAATGTACTCATCAAACGTGTTTATCGATGCCTCTCATGTTAAGGGGTCAATATCTGGGTCTCGCTCGCCCGGGAATGATATTAAAGGATAAATCTCGTAAGAAAAATGGAAAACAACTTTGATGATAAATCGAAATTCCAAGACACCTCACACACTTTTATCTTTGGAATAATTTCCCTCTCGAGAGACGATCTGGGCAGAACGCCATGTTTTGAGTCGCGAAAACACTTTCAAAGCTCGAATTCGCAAAATCGCTCTCCTTTAAGAAATGAGAAGGGATACAGAGATCCAAACAGGATTAAGGGTAATATCGGGTGCATAGACGAGGAAACTGATTAGAAACACGTTGCAAAATGAGAGATTGCAAGAGAATCGTAAGATGCGGAGGCAGGATCGATCGGCTTGACCTTGGCAGTGAAGTTGGGAGATGGCGGGGGGTGCGTTGAAGGTCAAACGCAGGAGGCAGCTGCTATTCCGGCTGATGCACCTACGGAATAGACCCGAGGTTAAAAATACAGTAGTCGAAGGATAGAAAGTGGAAGGTGAATGCGATTTGACTCGCTCAACGTTTAAACATAAACAAAGCTCAGTTAAAGATGGAAAAAGGTCGCTTTCCAGACGTGCAACTGGTTTCTTCTTATGCAGCCTCACCGAGAGTTGCATAATCTGAGCACGCGTGACATAGGACATGGTGATGCGAATGTTCACCCGTTCGAGATGCATTCAGCTCAATACTAAAGGTGTTTCATCGCGAATAGAATTTGGATGTAACGTAAACACTCCATGTTGTGAAGGTATGACGCACGTATTTATCGATTAGGCCGAGAGATATCGAGGAGAAACTGAGAGAATCGTAAATGGGGTATTCAATTACGCTTCAATTTTTTTGATGGAATACCAATGCGCAAATTTTTTAAATGAAATACTTTCACAGAATCTATCTAGGATATCTTTAAGGATGTCTTAGCATTTGCGAATATATTCTTTTGATAGTCACATTACTTGTCCCAAAACCACATGTGGACACGACATTTTCACGTAACCAACTTCTAATTTTTTTTCTTTTTTCGAATTTAAGTGGACTACTGAGGTACGTCTCAGATTAAAAGTTTTCCTGGGATTCGATAAACAAAAGACAAAATTCATTAATGATCAAGAGTTGAGTTTCAGGTATTTCTCTCGGGTTTATTCTTCAAAGGGAATTCCCCTCGAACACCGCTTTCTGGGTCCTTTATAGGGAATCAATAAACTAGCTCGGTTCCAAAATTAGACCACGGATTCTCCATGTTTGTTTACTTCGGCTCTCGGTAATCCCGTTTAATGCGGGGGAACGATGGCTTTGAAAGTTGGTGGCCACGTACGGCGTGCAGGAGGAATCAAACGGATCGCCATTAAGTAATTGACGCAGTAA
The DNA here is from genome assembly GCA_020796165.1 of Pantala flavescens. NCBI lineage: Eukaryota > Metazoa > Arthropoda > Insecta > Odonata > Libellulidae > Pantala > Pantala flavescens. The sequence continues at coordinate 34,580,563 of CM036881.1, read as the reverse complement.
AGCGAGTCACCTTGAAAGCAAACTGAGAAATTGTTTCGTAAATCGGAGAAATAATTCACCATCATTTCCATAATTCGATGGTGAATGAACAATAACAAGTAGAGTTATTTATAAATATGAGAAGCCCAACAACCTAATTATAACCTTGGAGGTCCCTTTCTTTCACAATGCCTCAAATTCATTTTCCGATTCCACTCTACAAACGGAAAATTTATGTTGATACATAACATTAAAGAGTAAATATTTTCGGGTTAGGCTCAGGTTTATAAATGTTCTTTTGTAAATTTGAATATTCTCAGAGAATTAGTTCGAGTCCACTGTTCTTCAAAGTTGTGCTTGGATAAATGTATATTGATCGTAGTGAAATATTCTTTGAGTCCATTTGGAAACTTAATCATATCCTTCTTCATTGATATGCAGAAGGGGAATGCAAAATAGCTGACCGCTGAGCTATTTCGAAGCATACGATATCAGTTTATGAAGAAATTGCACGTAGTTAATACACAAAGCAGCATACGTATGAGTCGATGTTTCCTCCCTTCATTCTCACCAAACGGTAAAAGAATGTTTTACGAATCAGCCTTCTCGTAGAACATTCTAATAGTGAATCTTATTCGAAATTATCTTTCGGTATCTCAATTCCTAGTCGGCTTTTTTATGACCCTAGACCATGAAACATTATTATATAAATTACAATAATGTTGAGAATTCTAGCTAATTTAATTAAGACAATTATTCACAGGAAAACTTTCCTCCAATCTCTCATTAAGGCTCTATAGTTGTTACTTCACTCGCCATACTCAACTTGCAGGGTTTTAATCTAATAATAGCAAAATGTACTGATTTTCATGACGAAAACAAAACTTTTTTCCAGAGATTTCATTTTCGATGTTATGCAATACAAAAACTATAGAAACTTTTCATGGTCACTATCCCATGAGGCAACCGACCAACTGAATACGCCCATCCATTAGCCTGTTCCATATTTTAACCTTGTTGTATTGTGCTGCTCTCTCTGAAACCCACCCTTCTATTCTGATATTTTTCCGAGTAATTGGCAGATGCTTCTTCATACGCTGATTTTTTTAAATGTCTAAATAAATTAAATTTATCACAACTTTAAGAAATTAATTAATACATGCCAATGAGCAGGGTTCCGATAATAACAAGGCAGAGGGGCACGTCAACGCAAAGAACATGGATAATAACCTGCTCACGTACATTTTAAAATTGTGCAAGCAAATGACAATGATAGAAAACTTCACCTTTCACCCCGATAATCATATAATAGAATCTCTCATACATGAAACAAATCCTTAGTAAGCATATTGACATATATTTATAAAATTATGATAATGGTATTATTTTTGTAATTTTGTTCTCGAGTTTCTTTTGTATCTTAAAATATACTTTACTCACTGCATAATTATTATGATTGGACCTCGAGGATATTGGTAATTAAAATTAAAAAGCACGTCTACTGGTAAAAACTAAAATGACCTTTAAGATTAGCTAATGGCTTTCAAAAATTATAAAATCTCTGAATTTACGAAACAAAACACATCTATTCCCTGGATGTGATGGACTTTAATTCGTGGCAGATTATCTAAAGACTTAAATGTCCCAAAATTCAAAGTTTCAATTATTTCTTTTCTGTTCGAAATGTTGAGTCATGCGAACTTAAGCCTTCCAACTTTATGCAGAAGCAAAAAATGACTCTGACGATGAAGGGATCAAATTGCACTCGGTCCACATGGATTAAAAAGATACCCAGATGATGGAATTCATGATATTTTAAGTTCCAACAAAAATATCAAAAATGTAATTATGTTACCTATATCAACTCCTCCCCATGAGTTGACAGAACATATTTCGCATTTCTTGATGACTTACAATAACCATTTTGCACTTTTTATCATTTGTTTACAAGAAAGAAGTCCTTGGAGATGATGCGGGATGACATGTCAACTGACTCCGGCGGCAGTTGCAGCATAAATATATATAAATATTCCAGAATTATTTGCGCACGATTTCTGTCCAACTATTCTCCGCTCAACGAAAGGCCTCGTATGGCAAGGTGGGTGTCCGCAGCAGACGATAGGGGCTCTTCCCTCCGTGCAAGACTCAATTACCAGAGGCCATAAAAACTTCTGGCGCTCCAAAGAATACATACAGAAGCTGTTTCTGATTGATTTTCTTGTGAACTGTTCCTTATTTAATACTAAATCACGACTTTAGACTATAAGATAATGCTATCTTACTCCATCCATGGTATATACTTCTAATTATGTTATTCATCTCATTTTCCTCGTACATAATGCTTTGCCCCAGAAATGTTTGTTCTCTCCTCTGGATATACTATGTATATAACTATGACGCCACGTTTTGTCGATGACCAATGACCTTGTTATGGAGCTGCTACTGCTTTTATTAAAATTTGAATTGATATCGATACACCTTTCGTAAGCAGATAATTAGTTTGGTGAGGTATCACTGCGATAAATAGTCAGGAAAAAATAATACGATTTATTTATAAATATTTAAGCCAAAGTTTTCAGAATGTCTGTTTAATAAATACCGAGCTAGAGCAACTTTAATAGCAACAACTCCCGAGTAATGTCTTTTGAGAACTTCAGAAGCAAAATATTTTCAATCTTTTGATCAGAGCTCCTCTCTCGATTCGGTGAGATACTCTCGCGAGAGATGTCTCTCTCAGCCAATGGAAAGCGGTTCTAAAAATAGCGAGAACTGTACAGAAGAATCGCTCGGATAAATGGAGTTGGAAAAGAAACGCACCAACTGAAGATACGAAAAACTTCGAACGAAACATTTTAGATCAGATCGTTATCAAATATCTTTCGAGATGACGAAGACGTAATGTATTTCAGTAAATGAAGTTCTCGAAGAGAAGTGGTAATTAAAGAAGAATTACGAACATTTAAGAAGAACATTTACGAACTCTATCCCTTAACTACACATATCGTAAGAGCTATACAGAAAGACCATTTCAGTAAAAACAATGGTGACCACGGAAATTCGCTTCTGCGATGAGTGCTAGCAAAGTTCTTTATAAACTTTACTGATCGCTTCGAAATCTACACGACCTCGCTTTTACGGCGAGTAGTTGATGATTTAGAAAGGGAAATTCCTCAAAGACGGTGATTGAACTCAATCCGAAGGGAAAAAGTGAACTCTAAACGCAACCTTTAGCGAAGACGATGCAAGTGAAAGGATTCGAACGTGATGTAGTAAAGATGCAGTGAATTCCATTCGATCTCACTGGCAAATATTCTTCGAGGGTTTCTGGCAAAGCCCACGGATATGATCGGAAAAGTTATAAAAGCACATTTTTGCGAAAAGAAAATGCCATCTTCTTAGCCATCTCAACAGAAAATTCCGAGACCTAATAATCATTCTTTCGTAAAAACACTTCAGATGATGGACTTAATATTCTGTTCTACCCTATGGTTTAAATTTAACACTATCGAGTAGTTCAATCCGTAAATATTTATCTATTTATTCACACGTCAACAATTAGTTCATCTTCAATTGGTAAACTAACAGTTTGTCCACTGGTTAGTTTATTCATTCGTGGCCATCATTTCAAACCGAAACCTTTGACTTAAATTTTATCGTTTCTATTTAGCTTAATTCCTTTGGAGAAGCAACGTTAAATTAATCGATTATTGATGTCATTTGCTAACATGAAATGAAATATCTTCAAATGTTATGTGTAATCTCTATGAAGTAATGAAAGCCTCGTTTTTATTATACACAAGAAACTATTTGAAACTCATTCAAACTACGTAGTAATATTGAGATAAAAAATAATCCATTGAATGGATTTTACGCAATTCTTAACGTATATACTCTTTCGCAGATCTATAATACAAGTCAGAAGTTATGAAACGCACGCATCGAGGTAATTTTCCTTCGTGATCATTAGATTCTTTAGAGTCAAACTAGATGCTTCAGTTCTTCATTTTTATATGCACTCTTCGAACTAACTTTTAGATAATACGGAGGACAAAATGCATCTTTTCCTGTGATCCATGACTTAATATTTACAACATAATTTTCTTATCTTCATGGAGGTATCGGATCTAACCAGAAGAATAAAAATATCCTATTCAAGAACATATTATTCAGCATATAGTAAGAGATAAAAAAGAAATTTAGACAAAATGTAAAAGTGTGGGTTCTACTAGAACGTTGATTATCGTTTTGAATTCTATAAACCTCAATATAAAGATAGTAAAGATAAAAGTTAAAATAAGTAAGGTATTTCTCAAATACACTAACAAAACTCTGAATACTTAAATTCGTCTTCCGCATAAAGAACGTAATGAATGGAGGGAAAAATCGATCAGATATTATGTTATTAAAATATGTAGATATTGACCTGAAAAGAGTGTTTCATCGTTATATGTGAACAAACAAGTTGTTAAAAACAAAATTTGCTTCAAAAAATAAATTATATCCGTGCAGGAGTTAGGAAAAGTACGTGAGAATATTCTGCGCATTGGTAATAGGATTAAATGCCAGATACCGGAATAGTCGGAGATATACCAGTTGAGAGATAGTGTCACTCAATTCGGTTGATTCCCAGCGAAGAAAACGCATCTCTTTCTGAGTATTATCTTTTTCTGATTCGCACGACTCCATATCTCTGAGAGATAACTTCCGAGCGTCTGTATAAATTTACCCGAAAGCAGAGAGATTACAGAAGTGTACGTTGGAATGATATGAAAATCACGGCTGCGCCTTCACACACAACGAAAATAGATACTCGGGGAACTGAACCGACCTCAGATATCGGCTCATATCGCGTTGACAAAGAAAACCGCAATCTTTCATAACGAAAGGAATTGTTTACGAGGCGATCACATGGAAGTAGAATAGGGGAAAGTAGTATCCAAAGAAACAAGTTGCTGCAATAGATACTTAATTGATTCGATATATCTTAAAAATATATTCGTTGAATTTAAAATGGTGACAGGAACCGAAGAAGATAATTTTCACGCGCTTGCATTCGTCACAGAACAATCTCAAGGGAAAACCTCAAAATCATCTTTTATGGCATTAAAATATGTATGAAGAGAATTAGAAGTAAGTTTGCAAAAGGCTATAAATTTTCTCATTACAGATTAATTTATGAACAGAAAAACTGAATCATGCGCAAAAAGTTAGTCTAAAATTTTATGCTATCGAATATTAATACTTTAGGGATCACTTAAGTAAGCAATGATACATTAATAGTTTTCATTCATTCAATTAACACGTTGAAAAACCATCTCTCATATCTGAATAATTAAAAAAGGGGAACATTATTTCCACAATAAATTAATATTAATGTCTTTATTTCATAAATTGTCAAAGAACGGAAAAGAAAGAACAGTTCAGACCCTTGCCGTTCCGATTAATTATCACTGCTCCTTGGCAACCTCAGAATATTACGCGCGAATATGTAATGGTCGAAATAATATTGAATCAGCCGAGGGTTTCGCAACAGCTCATGGTCGAGTGAGTGCAGTGCACCCAGATGAGGAGGGGCGCTAACTCGCCAAAGAATTTCCCACAGAACGAACAATCGCAGGCCATGAAAATGTTTAACATTTATTAGGTCCACAATGCACTACTTGAATCTTACAATACACAGCAGATCCTATGATTGGCTTTCTTTTTTCATAACAATTGTACGATTTAAACTTGGAGGGAACGGTGTAAAAATCAAGGTACTGCTATTTATTTTCGTACTATAGACTTTTTGCGTGTGACTGAACTCTACAAATGTTGTCAAATATTCGCGTGACACGGATGAGGATATTTCTGGGAATAATGAAGCCAATCTGAATGCAGGGAAGGACATCATGCACTCCAACACGGCAGAAGCAACAGGGGGTTACAATGTTACTCTTGAAAAGCGATTAAATTGATTCGAGGGGAACGGAATGTTCACAGGAGGTGCCTCAATCGCTTTTACACGAGAAGACAGAAGCTGGTAACGATTGCAAATACGCCGCTCCTCGCACGCTCTTGTTTGAAGAATCCAGACACAGGAGTTACTTCTGTTAAGTAAACGAAAACTCATCAACTGTGAAACGAAGGGTTTCAGGAAAGACGGATCCAAGAGTAAATAACTCACGCGGTTACTTTGTTGAGCTCTATTTTATATGCCTTCATGCAAAAGTATATTTGCTCCCGGTGCAGTGCTCTTGAACACTCTCGGAGAAACCAGAAGAGAGGTTTCATGACCTCCATTCCTTTGAAAGCAATCCATTGAAATATTTGGCGTCAATATTTCTTACAATAGGATGAGAAAGTTCCTACGCAATTTTCATCCTCTCATCTTCTCTATTGTATTTTCACTCAATTGGATGAGATGTAATGATGTACATTAAGAGGATAGTTATTGAGGTAGTGTGAAAAAGTAAACAATGGTTCAAAGCAATCCATCTTTCACATTTAAGCTCTTATGTTCATCAGCGAAACTGGGACAGAAATCAATGAATGGTACTTTCTTTCTATCGCGTATGACTAGACACAAAAGAAGTTCCTACTTGTCAAGATGAAACATTAAATGAGGAAAATCAAACAGAGACCGAAGACAATTCTGCAAAATCGCTAAAAGGGCATTTCAAGAGACAAATATTTACAGAATGCCATCAAAGTTGATTTAACTATGACATGTACATGTTTAGCGTTTCTTTCCGGTCTCCAGAGAGACAATTCCCAATCCACCGAATGCATTAACGGTAATGAGTGGTTTCCATCGGCTTTTTCATAGGCCTACTTCCATCGCCGCATAATCCGCTAAAACAGAAAGTGTTCGACCCCCCGTTGGGCCCCCCTCTCCCCCACACGTGCGACGTGACGTAACGCGGATGGAGGTTAACGGCCTCTGGGAGAGGTTCGCATGGAAAAAAAAGACCGAAAAGGAGGTCAGCGGCGGTTGGGGTGTCCATGGAGGACCCAACGAAACAAAACACGAGCGATTGGCTGAAAAAAACGCCGCATTTGGAGAAACGGTTGGAGAATCGGTCTTCGGAGGGTATTATTGGTGGAAATTTCTTAACCCAAATTCAGAGAAATTGCGAGAATTCTTTAAGTACACTGAAATGGAAGATGTTTGCGAGGCGAGATCCGAAGCTGGTTTCCAAGGATACATTTGTGTTGTAATGGGTAAAGAACATCGACATCATGAAGAGGTTAACGTACGAATCAGGGGCAAAAGGAACGACCCTCTGTAACTTATTAAGACTCCGGTGGTTAACGGCAGCCATGAGACCATTCGCGGATTTCTTTGGTGCGCCTAACAACACTTTCACCTTCCAATGTTATGACTGCCAGAGGACAGTGACCTAAGGAATGCCCAATGTCTTTCGTTCAAAAACCACTTTTTCCACTGTTCGTAAAGAAACGTAACAGAATGAATGACATAATCGTTGATGATTAGGATATTTATAGCAGTTTGAAAAAATCCAAATCCCACAAAACTGTATGAAAACCTCGGTCTCCCTTATTTATCAGATAAAGGATCGTTAGGCAAGATTTCTCTTCCAATTCCAAAACATCTAACGACGTAAAACGTGGTTAGGAAACGATCCATTCTATACATTGACTTAATGATATACTGGATTATCATAACCCAATTTCATGGGAACGATCGGCGAAGGTAAACAGGCTCTCTATCATTCATCATAAGTCACCGTCCGTAGGCAAATGATACATCATTTTGCTCATAATATGAATTACCGCGCAATAGAATGAACATTCATGGAGGACACTCAACGATATTAATCTGAACGGAAGAATGCAGAACTAAGGAAAGAAGGCTCACAATGTAACGACAAGGAAATGCACTCAAATGAAGAATTAATTCACGTTATTCCACCCGATCATCGGAGAACAAAATTGCTTCCGTAAAAAAAAACAGTACAATCCATTTCCTCCCCTAAAAATAAGCTGTTATACAATTAGGACGTAATCTGGAGTTAAGGGGAAAGATAACAGGTGTGGGGAGTCGTCCCGGTTGTTTACCAAAGCGAGGAAGAACAGGATGCGAGGGAAATTGATAAATATGCAGGTGAGCGCTGGAGGAAACACGTGAATTACGTTCTAAGGAGTTCGACCACAATGGATGCAGAAGGATGACAATAGACAAACGTGACACTTTTTACCATCTGCATATGAAAACGCAGTTGCTCGCGGTTGCTCAAGGTTTGGTCATTTTGGAAGACACAATGGTCCCCGGGTAACCCAAATTTGCCTCAACTAACGGGACAAAGCTCTTTTCCTTTCCATGTCACGATTTTCACGACGCATGCATCACTCGTTGCTAATCGCCACAGCGATATAAAAAGATCTCGATGAGTCAGCGAGGAGTGGGAAAATGCATTATTAATTTATGACTGATGCTATCGGATTTATTTAGGCAAATTAACCCAGATGGCAGAATGCCAAATATTTCTGCCAAATTTATAACCGGACCCATGTTTCCTCTTTTTAAACTTATTTCGCAATTGTAGCCGATTATAATTTCACCGCGAACATTTTCGTCGGCGAGAAAAAAAGAAATCTCCCGCAATAAATAACTCACTCAATTAATCCAAATGAAAGTAGCGAAATACGTCATCCCCAGACTTTCTCGAGCTAAAAAATTGCATGAAAAAGTCCGGAATCCGTGAATTTTCCGTGATGCGAACATCCGAGGTGGTCACGGTTGCTTCACAGGTTTTTGTTCCCATAATAATTTAGTGCGAAGAGAAAACGATTTCTTCCGAAGCGAGTTACGACATAGAATTCACATAGACGCTGCCTCGTTAAGAAATGTATTAAGCTAAAACATTAGCGTGAGATTAAACGCGTTTTTCCTAACATTTTCACGGTTTTTCTGTTGAATATACACTAGATAAAAGCGCCTGTTGTGTACCTGAAATAACCTTGGCGAACGGGGAATAAACCCAAGCGACGCATACTTACACAGCCAAATAGTACTCAACAAGTGGTCCATTAAGAGGCGAGATGACTTTTTCCTACCGCTCACAGCAGAAAACGTCATTAAATAGCGAAACGTAAACATTTCGAGGAATACGTTTCGCATTTCACTCACGCAGTATACCAGAAGGAAATGCTCGTATGTAAATATTAATTCGCTTATTATCGAATTCATTATTTGATTACATTCAAATGATATTTTTTAGTTAAAGTAATACATCCATCTTACGTAGAAATATCCAAGTAATGGCATTTCTTACGTTATAAATGCCGATCGATTAATCGTTACCATTCACATAGAGGTATTTGTTTTCTGTATTCTTACGAGAATTTGTGATACGGATGTGTTATACCATGAACGCGAAAAAACCGAATTACTAAACATTTTTGTCTATAATTCAAAGAATAATTCAGTGAAATCGATGAAGCAACTCTCTCATTTCTGTCCAAAGCAGCGCACCTTCTGTTCACGTAAAATGGGAGGGACGTTACATTCAACTCAAAGCGTAAACTAGAAATATCAATCATCGCGTCCTATTCGAAATTAGCCTTAAACTTTAACGAGGACACATTCAGTGGGGCACATGGAAACAAGCACTCAAAGTGCTATAATCGTAAAAGGAAACAAGTGCGGCAAGTCAATCTTAGCACCGCAAATGAGTAAATGCAGTCGGTAAGTTACAGTCGCCCTTAAAACAAGAGAAAGGCTGTTTGCTCAGATGACTTCGGTGTGAATGCCCTGTGCACACACGATCCGGAGACATTCGAACTCAACGTTTCTTCCAGCGGAGCTATCCTTTCAAAATCCATTCACCCCTTACGCCCATTTGATCGATATGGAGCCCGAAATTGCGTCAAAATCGTCGCCATCTACAGCGCTATCGTCCAAAGCGTAGCTTCGCTCTTTCTGATATAAATTCCGAGGCATACATCTCATCATCAGAGGCACTAAACTCTAAAACAAACTAAAAAGGAGTTGCAATTAAATTGGGTGCTCTAAAAACTTTGCTTTAGATAATATTTACGTCTAAATTTGATGAGTAATTTTTACTGAGAAACAGAACTTTTTTAATTGGGTTTCAATTTTAATCCTGTTCCAGCTGAGCGCGTATAATTATTTTTTAACAATTGTATAACCCCAAACTAACCCTCCAAACGACGGTCATAGGTATTCAACCATACTGTATTATGGTATACTGTAGTAAAATATCAGCGGTTATTTGCAATTAAAACATAAGAATTGAAGATATAAATTCAGGAGAATATTAGCCATTACTTATGAGCAAATTCTGGTGCGAAATATCGCCCTTAAAGGGAGTTTCAGTCCAAAGAAGATTTTCATCAACATTTGATGGATTGGGATAACGAAACTGTTTGTGGCAATACAAAAAATTGGGAAAGATAAATAGAGGACAAACAGGATTAGTTTCAATCGTGTTTATACGTTTGGGAGGGTTATTTTTTCAGAAATGTTGTAATCATTTCGCGTTCGAAGGCTTCAAAAATAACACTTCGATTGTTTACTTTCGTAGTTTAATGCGAATTCGGTACAAATATGACATTAAACGATACCTCATATTCCCACGTAGCTTAAATATGATAGATCAAACCCGTACTTTATAAAGCTATAATGAAGAATATATTCGTAGGAAAAGGATTTGTATCCAATAACCTTTAGATTTCGTAACCCATCCTCCCACATCCACTCAAGATATTATTACCGAGATTCTAGCACGAATACATTTATCACGTTTTCGGAAGTTCTCAAGATTCCACGGAAATAGATCAAGGATTTCAAGTCCTTCAAAAGGACAACGAACCTCGTGAAGACACCTTTTGTCACTCTTTGGGCCAACGGTTTTCATGACGGACGAGCAGAAGGCTATTTCATAATGGCGTTAGCAGCTTAGGAATTAGAAATGCGAGGGAATGAAGGCCGTTGAAGATCGAACGGGGCGAGGATAATGGACGGGTCCCAACGACAAAAAAAGAAGGGGAAGTGGAATTGGGGAAGGAGCCACTACTACGCAGCAGAGCGGCGTATGGGAAAGGAAGGTGATTTAGAAGGGCTCTCGAATGCAGGTCACGTGATTATCGAATATTCTCGCATTTGCACTCGTTCAAAACTAAGCCACAGTAATCCACGAATACGAAACTACGCAGAGCGAAATTCGGTCAAAGCGTTGTACGAATCGGAAGTGAGTAATCCAAGGTCGGAAAGCCCTTCTGTTGTGGTTTGGAAAGAGAATGGCAAAATATTTTGAACGCTCAGTAGTTCCGAAAACCATTCACACGCGACGCGTCTGTTTGACCTTCGGAAATTAAAGGGCGTTATCTTGCTTTCGTCGGAAGGAGTGTATAACGAATGTTTGTTTCGAAAAGCGGAGAACGCACTGAAACGATTTCTCCGTTTATGACCCGCATATTACGGATTCTGATCAATTGCCGTTCATTTGAGTAATTTTGGTGCCGAATTCTATGAAAAGAAATGAAAATTACGACTCGAGAACTATTTCCGATGAATTTAGGAATGATTCCACTGCAGAATTCTTCCGCCCCAAAATGAATTGCGCCTAAGAAAGACACCAAAATAAAGGAAACGATAGGGCTCAAGTAATTCGTCCGTCGTACATTGTCATACTCATTGCACGAGTCCGTGTTTTCGAAAGTGGTGGTCAAACCGACAGTTATTTCCGGTTTAACTTCTCAGCGCAACTTATTTTGACAAATGGACTTTCAAATAATGATTCTTATCAAAGAAAATAAAAGTTATATCATTATTTGCAACTTTTCGAATTCTTTTTTTATTTGAAGATGAGCCTTCAAAGGACGCGATCGATGAATGCGAAGGACTAACTTCAGTTGGGGGTTTCGACGTTGCTACTTTCCGGCAACTCTTGGTTCGAAAAAGAAGGGCCGTGAACCTAAAATGAGTAAATACATAGAACCTTAAAATAACATGTTGATTAAGTTTAGGGATAAATACACGAGAGAAACGGGAGTGGCAAACTAGAATGGGGAGAGTATAATCTTCGATCCATCAAGGAAACGGATATGTCTCGATTCGAGACAATTCCCCCAATCAAGTTTCCATAATTCTTCGCTGACGGTTTGGGAAGCATTCATTGGATTAAATTGGCGAAACCCCAGGGCCGTCTACGCACCAATAACGAGAGATTATAATGGATGATTCATTGTTGCTATATCGTTGATTAACCACAAACGATGACCAACGTTATTAAACCTCACTTTGTTTATTTTAACAATTATAGGGCAAGTAACAACTGACAGTAATAAAACGAGTAAGGAGCTACGTACGTACTTACTACGAATAGGAAACGAAAGGTAATTCATGTTTAAATGATTTCTTACCTTGATGTGGTATGAGTTGAGCTTATGGCGTGGCAGTGAGTTGAAAGAACTGAAGTCTTGTCGTCTTGAAAAGATGCCATTTCCACCGGATCCATGTCTATAAAAAATAAAACGAGAAATCATTAATTGCTAATGAATGATAAAAATAAGGTTTTGATATTAAGTAAGTTAGACAAAGTAACCCTCCGTAAAATACGAAAGAACTTTTAATTCTACGTGTATGTGAATACGGAATGAAGCATAGAAATTTTACTTTTCGAAATACTAGTTTCCTTTTCATTCGTTTATGGAAATTATTCCTTTGTTTTCTATGTTGTTATCATTCGATTGTTTCAAAAATTACACTAGATGGACTAGAGATATACGGATTCTGCTTCTGCTTAACGCATTATTTTTCAATTTTTTGGAATCGGCCTTTGATACGGAAAAGTTTCATTATTAATTATTTTTCAGCGGATTTTTAATGTGAGACACTAGTGTATCACATTACTTGGCATCCATCGCAAAGATGTAACGCAATTATTATTGCTTAACAGACCAAGAGGATGAAATAATAGTGACAGTACAACGGATTACGAGAGATTCCTGCCTCCCGGGCCCTGGATGCCAAAATTAAGTCACTTCTCGCCCTATTAACTTTATAAGCTTTAAAATGGTGCAATTTATTTATAAGAATATACGCGGAACTTGAAACGAGATAGAAATAGCCTTCGCGAAACGTCCTCTTTTCTTAAAATAAGAAAACTCTTCGGAAACTAAAACAGCGATATATCTATTCTCGACAAGTGTTCAGTTTAAAACCGAAATATTGAAATCTTAAATCCTGCTTCTAAGAAATATCATGTTTATTTACTTTGCTGCGATTGATTCGTTTTATGCAAAAACTTTGCGGTTTTAATGGTTGCAAATACCTCATAATTAATTCACCGCATGTTTTGATCTCGAGTTTCCGTGACGGAGTGGCAGATTGCATCACTCCGATTGTCATCCGAATGACATTCATAATTCGCTCCTCCAAATCCATCAACCGTAAGATTCCAGGGTCTTCCTGTGGCGACACGAGGTGTTACAAACAGCGACCCTTTTTCGGGACACATTGGAGCGGCTTCCCGTCCTATCTGATTGGCTTAAGGAGGAGGGGAAATAGGAAGCTGCTATGACATTAACCCATCCTCCATTAACGATGCTATATAATTTTCCATGCCATCCGCAGCTTTCAAATCCCGAGAAACTGTTGGTTTCCAGCGTTAAAAATAAATCAACAATACGCATTCGTGAAAGACGAAGAAATAAATCACGCGGAGATCGACTTGAACTCAGTTCCGATATCGATCGTGAGGTGATTTTATTTTCTTCAATGAGTCGACGAGAATATGGAGAAGTGAAAGTAAAGAGCAGCCTTTTTAGAATTTACGAGAATAAATCACTCCATAAATTCCTTCTTGTACTTGAATTATATATTCAATTACGGAAAGTTAGAAGCATAAATACTATAAAACAGAACGTCTAGAAGAACTCTTAGAACATACTTTGATATTTTTATTGATTCCTGAGATAATGTTAAGATTGACTGAATGTCATATTCTTATTCTAAAAATGTATTTACTATTAATTATTCTCTTACTGCATTCTGAAAAGATTTAAATTATGAATTAGTTAAATCTAAACCGTGAACTACATTTAACACCTATAAAAGAAATCACGTTTAACTTCCTAATCATCGATTCAGAAGATCTTTTCATAGATCAAACGGATTGAAAGGGGCAAAGAAGAAAAACGGGGATTAGGGAAGTATTTTGGATGAAAAGGTTTTCAATTGGATGACACGGAAGGAGGAAGCATTAATGGAGAGGATGTATGACTATGAAATTAAGGGGACGAAAAGATGCCACGAGTTAGCTCAATTCACGCCATCCAAAAAGTATCATCGCAGAGCCAAAAATAGAAAGCTGTTACGGGTCGAAAATTTAGCTCAACGAATGCGCAAAAACGCGAAGAAATAATAATAGCTTAAACCTGCGATTTGGACGAAAAATTAAAAGAGATTAATTCCAAGGAAGTGAACAAATGTGATCTGAGTGTTATGGTATCCAAACTACATGAATTCCATAACTGAATCATCCGTGTGCTTTATGATTCGATTAATAAGTTTTGCAATTAGTGTATATAGATACGGGTTTCCTAAGATTTTTAACGAATGGCTTACGCGAACTAAGGATTATTCAAGTAAATTGGAGTTGAGGATTCTTAAATTTGAGATCTTTCTTGTACTTTATAATTATTAATCCATTAATATAATATAAAAAGTAATTGGTAATAAGAAAAATCAAAGATTTGTTGATGGGTTAAGTTATTTTGAAAAGGATAAAATAACAAATTAATTGAAATATAAGTAATAAAATCATAATTCCGAGTTTATATCATTGTATTCATCCGTACTGGTTTTCAATAATGTACATAATTTTCTTCGGGTAAAATTCTCAAAGTAATTTCGAAAAGAATTGAGTTGATAATAAAAAGGAGAAATTATAAATATTATACGAATTAGATGCAGCTTTCTAAATTGCTGCACAAATTATGACATTAGAAACGTTTCACTATTTTAATATTTAAACGGACTACTTAGAGATGTTCTGTATTAGAGTACCACGCCATGACAGAGAATCTTAAACAGCAACGAGTGTAAGTTTGTAGGATTTTATCCATTTTAGCATTAATTGGAACTTGATTCGATACGCTTTCACTTTAAAGGAATGCGGCCCACCGCACTTCTGCTGTTACCACTTGCTTTTATGTACAGTAAATGCCAATCATTTTCGACTAGTGCTGATTTCTCATTACTCATTCATTCTCATTCCAGTACTCTCCTTCATACGGTGACCAGTATTTGATGAAACCTTAATTAAACGTAGCGAATCAGTCTTTAGGTCAAGAATTGATCAACTTATCTAGCTATTTCTATAGTCATTGTTTTGATTTATAGTATAGACTAAATTTTAAAATGGACCCGTATAATTTAACCATTCTGCTCTACTTCTTCTGATTGGTGCGATATTCATGGAAGATAACAGATGAATCATACGGAAAACTCCAGGATAATCCTGATAATGACTAACGGAACATCTGAAAGAGATATTTTTCATTTGAGATTGTGAAAGGTAATGGGACTGATGACATCTGCTAAAAGGATGCATTCTCGGCTAAAACATTCCGTATGAGTTGGCGTTTTCTTTCTAATCGACGCCTCACTGTGCCGTAAGTAACGCGTGTCCATTAGATAAGAACCGAGTCTTTCGTAGACTGTTTTTGCACCCGTCAAAGACAATCGCCCTTCCTAAATGCAATGAAAACGAGTAACTGCAGAATAAGCGATGAAGCCATCTTCCGATGACCGACTAATACTCTTTATAGCGCAAAATGCAGAGAAAAGAGTAGAAAATTAAAACTGAAGTAGCGAGCTTCAATTCAGAAATAGCTCTTTTTCATTTCGTATGCCTGTTTTTTGAGGGAGAAATTCTATCAACAAAAAAACTTATCTCTGAATGTTAAAGAACCGATGGATGGTTTACAAAGATGCGAGCGGATCTACAAATACTTTTGAATTTGCAAATTTCTTTCAGTGTTTTACAGTTAAGACCCTGGTACGCGAAAAATAATCTTCTCAATCAAATTGTTTTAAAAAAGTTTTTTAAAAAACGATAGTATTAAATGAGGATCCAAAGAATAAAAATTAGAAAATTGTACTGATTATATCCTTTTATTTCGAATAATAAACTAAAATTTTGAGAACACAAATTTACTAACTTAAAAACTTATATTGTTTTGATTCTTTAATTTTTATCTCATTTCCAACAAAACTAATTCTAATGAGCAATATTAAATTCTATAAAGAAATTGTCGCTTTTTAAATTCGTTTTAAGGGGTCTGTACAATCAAATCGTATATATTCTGTGGTTTATTGATTTTATCTAAAACTTCAATTCAACAAAAGCAAGTTTCGTAGAGCACCGATATTTTTTGCTGCTCTTTACGAGACACAGTATTTACTCTTGTATGTCTTTTCTTGAGGAAAGGACAGCTAAAAATACGCGTGCGAGCGTTGTCGGAGTCAGGTAGGCAAGAGTTGAGTCAGAGGGTCAAAGAACCAGTAAAAAACATCTAACCGACGGATCGCAAAAAACGGAGTTACTGTAAAAGGGTCGTAATGTAGAGGCACGGCCCAAAGCTGACATAGTTTTAGGGAAAGATGAAGATTGAGCGCAGATTGATGAGAATTTCGTCCGTCAATTCTTTATGTGATATTCGATAGAGACACCATTTCATTAAACTATACCGACTTATTCTGATACATTAAGAATGTGGAATGACAAACACACCACTTTTTAATCCTACATTAAGGTCCTAAGATAAGGGTTAATCTATGATAAGTGAGCTTTTTTATGTCATTCTATAGATTAAATTCACTGTTATTAACTGCGAATACACTGTAATAAATCAGTGTAATTTAAGCATAATCACGTTAGTATTGTGTATGATGTCTGATAAAAAGGAAATGTTGTACTGAAACTTGCGATTTGTTAAATGTCATTTGAATAGCTTAAACTTTTTATTAAGAAAATTTTTCTCCGTCGGTAAATCAATAACCGGAAGAAAATTGACTTTAATCGAATAAGATTCGGATAATTCTACATAAATCTTAACTCTGCTCTCGATAAAGTCGGATTATTATTATTCTCATTAAAAAAAGTATGAGGTGTCTTTGAATTATGATTTCGCACGCGAAATCTTCCCAACCTAAAATTCCATCTTTAACTGCACACGATATTCTCAGATGCGTATCCATTTAAGTGACCATAAGCCTTAACGACTAGAGTAAATGTACAACATTAATGAACGCGTATGTACGTATCCCTTCCATTAAAATATACACTCCCCGTTAACAGACACCGAAACATAACGAAGCAGTGCATCGTTACAACCGGAAATAGATGAGTCAAGCATCAGTTGAATAATGGAGTATTTAAAAATGGAAACTTCGCGGAAGGCGGCTGAATTTCCGTTGAACACCCTCTTCTGAGTTTCCCTCATTCCGCGACCGCATTTCCTTCTAATTCCGGAATAGATCGTAAATAGCGATGGAAAGCAGGCGAATCACCTCCCCGACTTTTTCCCCTTCGAAAAAGTTCCTTCGACAGCGGCATTTCATCTCTTCCGTGATTTGTAAACAATGATTAGCGATCTGCACATGCGCTAGAAGAGTGTTTACGCACGCGATTCCCTCAACAGTTGTTACTATCGCTACGACGGCTTCTATTTAGTTATCGCGTCGGATCGTTAAAGTGAGATAAATAATATTGATGCGCATCTCGGGAGAGCGCATGCGTCGATGGGACGAATCTCAATGAACAGCGAAGATGCAGATGTGGCGTTAAAACTATTATGCTACACCAACATAGTGAGAGGAAATACGGATTGAACGCAACACACCGCTGGCGCATTCATTGATTGCGATAGTATAAAATGAATGAACTATCTAACCTAAAACAGTTCGATATTGCTTACAAAAAATATTCACTCTTCAAGCGTCGTTAGCTAAAAATTATCGATTCAGAAAAAAACATACAATTATAGCTTTACTCCCGCATCGAATCAGCAAAATATTATACCAATTAAAAAATGCAGTAGTAAAGGGCGTACATCGCTTTAATTAAGACTATGGTACGAGGCACTTTTTTAAACGGCGAAGTCTATTCTTAAAGCTGATGCAGCGGAACTTGGCGTTCGGCGGTACACGCGACATGAGATCTGCCAAGACGATACATTGTTTACCTCGTAAAAGTTTCTTTGTGTTCGCTCAATAGAGACACTGATAGACAGCTTGGATGCGTCAGGAGGAATGGCGTCTTTTATCAAATTTTGGATACTTAAGTCGTCCGATGGGTTTCCCCAAGAGACTCGTCTCGTACGAAACGACCTCGGAAGTTGGATTTTCCTGAGAAAGAAATAAAGATTTTCTCGAAGATTCAATCATTTGAAGAAAATGTTCAAACGATTTTTTTTTTCAAATAAACGTGATGTGATGATAATTAATTGCAGGTATCTCTTTTCGTTCAGATTTTCAATACCTTGTCGCGGTATTGGTATCAGACACATTTCTTAACTCATGCACTAAACTATGAAGCTGTCGAGATTATCTTTATCCTTCACTGACTTTCGATTAACGAGAGAAATGAATAACTTTATTTCCATTGAATTTCTCCGCCTGTTTTCAAAGAAGTCAGTAGCTTTCGAGCATTCAAATCTCCTGGCTGGTAATTATATTATTCTCACTTTTTATTTACTATTTATCGTCGTAATTAGGCTAATATGGGATTAAGCCATTATAAGGGGGTACGCTAAACATAATTACTCCATCGTTTCTTTAGTTAAACTAACATATGTGAAAAAAGTGTGATGTAGTGAAGTGCGACTAAAAGCTAATCGCAAATGTATTAGTCATCGCCAATAAAACAATCAATAGAGATAACTGAGGATAACGATAACAGAGGAATGAACGAGCTCATGTTTCGTACAGCGATTTTTATTTTCTTGATCAAACAACTATTTCGTTAAGACTTATTTCATTGGGCCAACGCTGCTTTTCTATGTTACATTTAATTCTCTTATCGTATCTGTTTCTTACAATGCACTCACGGGTCTGATGGTTAACCTTTGAGTACATCTTTAACAACCGAAACAATAATATTCGTAATGGTCGTCTCCATGCGTGGTACAGAGCTGCCCACATCTTCCGCAAAGGAAACGGGGAGATGAAGGGAGTGCCTCGAGGCGACCGCAGACGATGGATCTTAACGGTTCTTTCGAATGAAAGTAAAACAGGCCAATCATCATTGCCCCACATGAGAGTGAACTCGGAGATGAACTTTACTCAGAGGACATGGTGTAATACCCAACTGAAATGTGCGGTCCATTCACAGATGGGGTTATTACACATCTCTCGCTTTTGAAAGTATCCGAAATGGGCAATGGATCTGTGATAAACATGCACAAGAGACGATTGCATCCCTTTATCGTATAAAGGGATGCAATAATTCCAATGAGTTTAGCATGACTAAAGGTTATACGAGCCATTTAAGTATTTTTTCAACCAGAAAAAATTACAGTTATTGATATTTCTAGGATTTTCCTCAATTTTCTGAAAACATAGAAGTGTTTCTGTGAAATAAGATGATAAAAATTCTATAAACAATATAAGAGCTATAGCAGTTGATCTCCGATGTAATTGGACGCTTTGAAATGAAATTGCGGTGCATTCTCTACTGGTCTCGCTTTTCAGCCTCCACGAGTAATGTCCGCACAAAGCAATAACTTCCTCTTAAGGGTTAATTAGAATGACCCCCGCAATCCTCACACTCAACTTACGACAAGTACTGTTACCAACTCAACGCCTTTCGCGATTACTTAGAGGTGAGGAATCGAGTGAAAACATCCATTCTCCGCTTGATATATGAATTGATTTTCTTTTAAAATGGTTGGAGAGGCAAAGTAAAAAAGAAACGAATGTTCGAATATGGAACGCAAACAAGGTTGTGAAAGGTGCATCGGGATGTGCTATTAGCGGGAAAAGTCAGGTCTTTAACCTCGAATGTAACGAACATGAATAATAATTTCAGCAAATAAAAAAAAGAAAATGACCTAACAAACTGCTGATGAATCATTTTCCTTGAGTTCGATCGACTTTTTTTCGGAATTCCCGATAAGGATTATTTGCTGATGAAGATAATCGCAGTGTTAACTATTTCATAGGCCACGGATCCGAGCTGCAGAAGAGCGACTCCGAGAGAGAGCCATGAATGGAAGGCTCTTATCGCGGCTATTAGAAAGCCTGCGGTCCTTCCCTCCCACTACATCTCTATCCGTAAAGGTCTGTTCCAAAAATAGAACCTCGCGCGTCCGGTTTTCGTTGGAAACCGGTCGTGTCTTTTTCGGTCGTGACCGAGAGGGCAGTCGCACTGGAGTCGGCCGCCAGATCGCGGGCGGACAACAAAGAGAAAGGCGTGTATCTGCAGAGGCATTCCACTACGCCCAACGCAATATTAAGAGCTCCTTGGCGTTTTGCATTGGAATTGCATGATTGCTACCACGTCTTTCGAGGCACTGACCAGATTATGCTTGTCATAATAAACGGTGGTTGTGTGTCATACAAACCAAAGACGATTACAAAATGTTACAGAGATTCAAATACGGAATATGTTCACATTAAGACATATTTATTGCTCTACAATGGAAGGGAGAGTAATTAAATCAATCAACCATTGTAATATTATATAATGTGTCTCGCATATTGGGTGACTTTTCAAATAATGAAACCTAGGGCGTAGGCTTACATGCATTGCATTAGACGGAAGGTAGAATTTTGATAGCATTATTAAAAATTACAGGAAGTTAAGGTTATCCAAAAATTCTTTGAGTTAAGGGAATGAGAGTATTTCGACTAAAGCGATTGTTTCGCTTGCAAATATAACACTAAATATCCTTATACTCAAAATAATCACTCCACAATAAAAAGAAAACTACAGATTCCCAAAAAAGTAAACGTCTATCGACAAAAAAATAGTAAAGATTTAATCACATAACTGACGAGGAATGGACAAGATTACGTATTTCAACCGCTACTACTAATTATGTAGCGAGATGTTTCTTTTAAGGAGTTCTTCTTGGGGACAAAGAAAATCTTCTGCAGAGAAAACTCTGAATTAAGGAAACTTCCGTTAACCTTCAGTGGAACTAGAGAATGGATATTGTGATGGGTAAATCATAAAGTAACACTTGCTCGTTCGCCAGTAACTTTGGCGAACACTCATGCCGTCCTACTTCGCAATGAAATCGGAGCGGACTCAATACCACTGGTCTAGTCAGTTTCTGAAGAACCAGACGACGTGGGGAAAAACTCCATCTCACTGCTGATACTTCCGGATAGACGGAACTTTACATGACCAAAGAACACTTGTCGAGAAATTATATATCAAAATTTGTACATTTATCTTTTAGGGGGGTGGACTATACAGTCGACTTCAGAGAGGAATAGAAAACCTATTAAGGGCTAATCAACTTGTTAAATAAATATTACTAATATATTTTCTTAAATTCTCTATATACATTTTTTATGTCTCTATTCATTCTATATTCCAGTATTTGAGCATTCAAAAATCACTTAACAATAAGAGGTATGTTTAGGATATAGATCGTTTAATCATAAAAATATTTTTACGCTTTAAATTTAAACACCATCTCGTAACATGTAAGAGATAGGGAAAAATTTGACGTGATTGTCTGTTTCAGCTAAAGATTGGAAACGCATTTCCTATTTTATATAATTATAGAAATAACTAAAAAGAAAAGGAATAGCAACTGTAAAATTTCAAGATGCATCACAAAAACTCGTTAAAATTTTCAAATGATGTTGATTTATCGATTTTGTTGCAGAACGGTTTGTTTTGCGCTACCACTTGAAGGATCCGATGGATAGCAAAGGTTACATCGCTCCAACGGCTAATCCTTCATCGCTTCTCGGGAAAGAAGAATGACGGAAGTCTGGGGAAGAGTACAGCGTTGCCACACAAGTTCACCAGACAACAGTAAAGTACGAAAGAAATGCGAACACGTTCTCAAAGAGGTCTCTCATTTCCGCCATTACGACCCCTTTCATTTCAACGAGTTTAGCAGTCCAGTTTCCCTTTCGAGAAACCATTAATGGTTCCTGAATAACTGCATCGCGTATACCATGAGCTGCACAAGAGACGCTTGTCCACTTTTTCGAGTGATCCTCGGTGAATTAGCACATATACACAACGATCACCAGGGTAACGAATTGTAGGGTGGTAATATAACAAGCACATTTATAGCAAAATAAAATATTCTTTCGTGAAAATAAGGTTCAGGTTTCGAGACAAAGAACATAATTCGAGAGTTACTTCGGCTAACTTAAATAGAATAAATAAATAAATTTTTAATGGAAAGATTCATATAAAATACTTTGTACTTTAACCACAAAAAATTACGGTTAAAGTTTTTTACGTGAATCATTTCAATAAGGATTACCACAACACTTCGCCCGATTCAGTGAAAATTAGAGAATCTTAAAAATTACATAACTCGTCACCGGTTGTTCCGATCGTGAGGTTGTACCATAGTTTAAAAGTATTCCAGTTCCCTTATTGTCAGTCCCATCAGCTAATAAGCTCCTTCCATTCCATCACATTCATTTTATACCTCAAGAGTTCATTCCTCTTTAGAACGAGACTGAGATGCTTATAAATCCTTATCCTCGTTTGTCAGCAAATACATTCAAGGTCCCAAGGACGTTAGAGTATCTTACTATAGTAGAGTTTCACAGTATACAGATACATCAGATGAATCATCGTATATGCTGGAGTTGATGTCGTAAATATCTCTCCTTAGAACTATGGCAGTCGATATTATTGAAGGTTCGCTTACCACCTGACCGTTGCGATATTGTAAGTTACCTATCCGTATTGATTCTGAAGGAAGACGATTAATAATATCACGCCTTCCAAAGAGAGAGACGAATGCGTACTTCCGCAACTGCGTAAGAAAATTGATGGGTGAAACGCGTTCGGATGACTGTTGAGGATCGGTCACCGAACAAAGGGACTCCCGAAAGTAAAAACTGGAGATGCGTTCCACGGAGGCCCACGCATTTCAAACGGTCGCTTTCACCGTGGTCACGTGCCCGGAATCGCTCAGAACACAACTTTCCAGTCCATGGTTCAAAACATAAGGATTGTTTTCCTCGAAGGGAGAGAGAAAAAAACACGACCAGAATTCTTTATTTTTACGATCCGCGAAAATACTATCAAAGAAGACGGCGTCGTAAAATTCATAGGCTATTAAAAATGCGCGATGTGTGTTTTGTCGCCTCGAATCAAAGGCGTTGCAACTCCCGAACGTGTCGATAAACGGTAAGAGGTAAACCAGGAATAACTCACATTGACGTCACTTCCGGTGCGAGATGCAGCAAGGTGTCTGGATCATGCATGGGGCCACTTTCTCTCTGAATTGCTGCTGCGAATTATTTATCGGAAATTCGGCGAATTATTTATCGGAATAATTAGAATCTCTTTCCAGTCCCTAACATGATGACAAATATGGTTGTTTATGGAAACAAGAGGAACTGTCCGAAATTTGGTAAATCATTTATGCATATGAAATACCTAAGATGCTCCGTATATCATAAAAATAATACACCATCCATTTACAATACAAGTTATAGAAGAACTCACTAAATATCTTGATATAATAATGTACTTAAATTATACGGCTGTCTAAAAGGTTCATTAGTAACGGAATGTCTATGAATACAGCTATTGTGTTAGCTGTTGTGAAATACGTTCGTTTACGTATGAAATTTCTTCAACTTATCTTATATAAATTATAGATTCCAATTCTGTTCAATCTGACATTCCCTACCAACATTTTCTCTTCCAATCATCCATTTAAAAATGGTCCACCATTCTTATGACACCGAGCCAAAGCAATCACTTTCATAAAATATTCATTAAGAATTCATTCTATCCCACTCGGTCAAGTACCTCTTTACATATCTCTCTTCCCACGGATTGACCTTAGAAATTCCTCACAACCTCCAATTACGAATAACTTTAACGTATTCTTTCGCTTCTTATCCTTGAAAATAGACGCTCAGAATCCAAGAGGTCTTAAGACACCACTGGCGATGGGAGCTTTCCTCTGCAAGACGACATGCTCTGATTGAGACGGCATAATTGCTGTCGCTCTCAAATGCGATGGCAGCACCGGAAGCCACCCAAAGTTTTTATCACCGGAAGTGAGAGCCCTGCACAAAATGCATTATCTTGGATTTTCGGTTCCGCATCCGCCATTTGAAGGAATTTTTTATTCGTTTATCGGTGGTTGCATTGTGAGGTGAATGCCTCAACACGAAGATAGGGTTGAGATAGTCCCAAAGATGGTACAACGGATTTCGTAGGCCACTCGAGAAGGGTGCAATTCCCATGATGCCTTTTAATGGCTTTTCTCCGGAAGCTCCCCCCCAATTCATCACGCTGACAATTCTGGGTCAATATTGTGAACCAAAGAGGGGAGCAGAACGATTAGAACGATTGCACTGAATGAACAACAGAGATTGCAAAGGAGAAGCAATTGATGTTAGGTTATATTAAATGGAGTTATAGATTATGTGGATATAAGCATTATTGAATAAATGAAAGTTAATTGCATGAATATTAATACTCTAGCTACTATTCAGGCAAAACTTTAAACAACAACTCCATCTTACGTCAAATTTTCCTAAATCCTTATTAAAGTTGTTATTATGTTAAACAATGAGGTGTGAATAACTTAAAATAATTATAATATTTAAATGAATGTAGTCTGAATGAATGAATAAACGCAGTGTCTTCCTAAGAATACTTATTGCATGAGTCTTTTGAAATGAAGCAATAGGATTTCCGAAAAACTTGCGAAGTAAAAGTCAGCGAATGAATGCAATTCAGGTTCTGTCATAATGGCATTCCTCCTACCACTATAACTCCAACATTTCCGGTTCTGAAATTTTAAAAATGCTCTTCCTTTGAAAGGCAACCGAATTTCGCCATGGCAATGATTTCGCACTAGGAAGCCATTATAAGCAGTCTCAATTACAGGATATGCCTTTGTTTCCGGACTAACAACATGGTTATTTGCAAGCAGCGTGGCTTTGTTCAATAGTAACACCATAACAAAGGAAACCTTACCAAATTTCTACGAAGGCGTTCTCATCAACGAATTTAATTTCCTAGTAATTCATATGTTCTGCAATATGTGCTAAAATTGATGGGAGAAGAGATACTTTTCATATCGTTAGCCGCCCTTTCAAAGTTTCTTTTCTGGCATTTTATGGTTCTTTTGCTTTTAATAGCTGGTATTTCATAGCGCCTTTGGAGAATGGAAAGAGTTCATTATTATAGTATATCAAACCACATGAACGTCAGCAGAATAAGAGAGGTGAAGTTGATAATTTAATGGATGCAGGTTTGATGAAAGGATGGAGGAAACAGTTTCATTCTGAAATAGGAATCTATTCAGTGAAAATCAGCCTTTAAATATCAATCAAATAATATAACCATACGATCAATGATTCGTGTTATTTTTGTATCGAGGTTTAATTTTATTAGTAAATCAAAATACATTATTTTCTAGAATTAAATCTTTACAAGTGAGCGTATACATTAAAATGTACACACCAGTAGGTTAAATTAAATTTATCTCAAAAATTAACTTAATCAGTTATTTGATAAATTCAAATGAATAATTGGGAGACCCTAATTAAGGGAATTATCTGAAACATCAAATAGAGTGTTAGAAATGTTTATGATCCAATGAAATTGGCCTTAATGGCTGTTTTTGGATTAATTGATAATAAAAAATAAAAAAATCTGAATTAGCCACAGCAAAGATAAATGAAGAATTCCTTAAGAGGAAACAGATTCTTGTGGAATGTGTGTGATGATCATAGGTGTCCATGATCTTACATGATCAATCTGCTTTAATGAAAGAATATATGTTGTAAATTTTTAAATCACAAAATTTCAGACATTCGATCAACAGTTGTGATAATTACTTTATCGCATATACTTTATTAGTAAAAGTATGAAAAATACCAGAACTCAATTTAGATTGATTAACGATCGTTTTAGAATTTGAATATCCAAAATAAAATGAGAAAAATATTTCATTCTAACTTATTAAAGATGATTTAACTAAATGAAATTAGAATTCCCTCAATTGAGATGCACTTCAGAAGAAATTTTATAAATTCCATTCATAAAATAGTCCTTAATATCTTAGCTAAAGGGTATAAATTGTATATTTTCCACAATTATTATTGATATTTATCTATGTAGACCATTTTTCTGTGTTGATATTGGATTAAAGGTCGGATATTTTTACACATTTATCATCCGCGAATTAATTTAAAGGGAAAACGTTCTTGTTTTTCTAGCTATGAAATCATCATCGCAAAATGATCTAACTTGATCTTTATCACATTAGCACGTAATATCTAATCATTCCAAATTCGCTCTTGATAATGAAGAGGTTTTCGGCTCCTAAGATTAGCAGGTTGCTTCCAGGCAAATAATCAACCAAGTTCCAATATTTCGTTATTCACGGCATATGTCAACAAATAAATGAAACCAGTAAACAGACTGCTTTGGAATATTTCATCCTCCATTTGGTAAAATAAGATAGCTTGATATGAGAACCGAACATAAAAAATAATAATATCTATTAATCCGCCTTTTACTACTTTCAATTTCGATTATTCAAACGTCATTAGATGAATCATACGTAGTTCAACATTATAGATCTACAGTAATAATTGAAACGTTATTTTATCGGTATTTAATGTTTAAGTAATTACATGAAAAACCCTGAAAAAGCTCACTATCAATCAAGAAGTTAACATTTTTCATGATTCTCATAGACGTAGATTTATTTAGCACGTTTCTTTTTATTTAGCTCAATTACAAGTATTTAATCGGATTTAAATGTTTTATTTCTGGATTCAAAGAAAATATACAGCATAGATTATATACTCCCAAAAATGTTTAAAGCATTTCATACGTTCAGTAAAGTTGCCAAACATAGAAAGCCTTGGCAACGATCGATTCGATAAAATCGAATTCGAGTCGAGAAGACGTGGACAGTGTGTGAGGAGGGAATATGGTGTAGGCACAGAGTGAAAGTGACTTCCTACAGAACACGAAGAGACAGGATTTATGGAGGCGCTAATCAATAACCAGTCGTTCGAGTATAAAAATAACGAGGATCAGAGGGCTTCAATCTCAACTCTGGTTACTGAAGTACATAAGAAGACACGATCTCTATGAAATCGAAAGAATAGCAAACGCGAAATCCACTTCTTTGTTACGATTATCGTGACGCGGAAACCAAACCAATTCTTTATGCAGTTCCCATTAAAGCAATTTCTAAAGCGCAAGGGAATATATAAGAGAAACACAATTGCAGATCTCCTGCTTCACAATGCATTCTGATAAAATTTCAAAGGCCATGATAATAAGAGAAACTCACTGATATCTCTGATCAGATATATTGAGCTTATCTTTAGGATTAAAATTTTAATTATGTAAGAACTTCTTAGCCTCATCAAGAAGAGTGATTCTCATTCATTCTGTAAAAGCGATTAAACTGCATTCTTTGATTTATATTTAATAATTCGCAATATGAAATACTCAACTATGAAATCTTTAACTCGTCTCTTTATCTAGACTTTAAGAATGTTGACTAAAACATCAGTGAATGAACTAGACCGGTTCGAACTGCCTTAGCTATTCTTATAAACCCCTGTCCATCTTTAAACTGGCATTTCAAGATGCATATATTTCAAATCACTGATTGGAAACTGCGTAAATGTACGACCGATTGACTCAAGAAGAATTTTTGGATGCACATGAACCGTCATCAAGTTCTTATCCAGACATTAAGAAGACCAATTCCCTTTAAATCAATGTTCCTCTCCACCACTTCCTCTTTCGGCCATTGCAGTCAACAATGGCTAAACAAGCCTCTAAATAAACCCACTTACTTTGGCCACTAGCCTTCAATTGAGACTCATTTAAAGAAGCCCAAACTTCACTTGCACTCGATGTTTTCATTCTGCACTTGAATCATTGCGCTGTACAGCCTTTTCCTTTTCTTCGCATGAAACTTAATTGGATGAAAGCCTCTTCCTCATCAAAGATGATCCATTTTCATTGGACCAAATTCTATTCACCGATTCTTATTTCATTAAATAACCTGCAACCACACTGATATTTTCTTCATTACTCGATATACTTTACTGATAATGAATTTCAATTTGATAGAAAATGCATTTTCGTGCGATTCAAAAAATAATTCGGAGATATTATCGGCTCGTATAAAATGAAAATGAATTTAATATCTCTTTGACTATCACAATTCCCAATGAAATCTTCGAATCCCTAATTTTTTCACCAACGCATCCAGTTTAGTCGATGTTTCATCACCTTCCGTAAAATGCCTTTTTCCTTCAGATAATTCTAAATCGAACTCAACGCAACCAATTTACCGATGACAATTAGTCCTTAAACACGTTTTTTATCATTTCCTTTATCTAGACGAGTCACTTCCTTTGCAATAAACCGTTTCCTACTCAATTCTAGGTCTCTCGACAATCAATTTCTTTTTCATTTATGCTTTGCTTATCTAATATATAATTGTCTGTTAACGAATCTTTCTGCAGTTATACGTCTTCTTCCTTAATATCTCATATTTCTGATCATAAAGACCACTGCAGAAGAACTCCTTACCCAATAGGAAAACATTCAGCGTCCTTCAAATCATATATTTCAATATATTCATATATATCAGCAAGTATGCCACCAATTTAGTTACAAAATCGATGAATACGGAAAAATTTCCTTAGCACAGCTCATTCTGTCATGAGACATGAGGAATGTCCGTCCATAACGGCTATATCTCTTGTCCTACAGCAATTGAAGGTACAGAAGACTTAAAAAAACTTGTAGTTTATAAAAGTTCAAAAGGTTCTTTTTCTTGCGCGACTGTATAAAAATGAATTTTTTAAGAGCGAAAATTAGATGTTCTTAAAATTCAGCGAAAATTCTTCCGATAGTTTCCCGAAAATGATGAGGACTTAAAAAAGGAAAATTTAAGGGAAACAGAAAGCATTGCTAAATTAGCATTAATGATGGCTTATTTGAATTGACATTTTAAAATTATTACCTTCTGAATAATGTTTATAAAGCAGAGAAACTTTTAGGTTAAAAAATGTCAATTATTAATAGACCAATTATAAACGATTCATCACCCTAGATCAATAGACATGAACTATTATGAATTGAACGAGAATTAGATAAGATTAAACTTAGCAAATTTCCTCAAACCCGTCAAAAATATTCGACAAAAGAAGACGACAGGAATATGCAAAAACCATTTTCAGGCTTGTGGAATGGCTGACGTCACAACTCCTGCACGGATAAAAAAAACACGAAAAAAGACCTTCGCAACATCTGTGAGCTGACGGGCGGTCAGGTTCAAGGAAACATATCTTTCAGAATAATGTTCTGATGCATATGAATGTATAGAGGCGAAAATACTAGAGAAAAAATAAAAGATAGCAGCTGATCAGTGTCTTTCTTGATGAAGTAAGAGAGCGGTCCTTTAAAGAGATGTACCACGGAGGAACGAAAGCGAAGGGGATATCCATTTCTGCAACATTGACGCCGTTTCTTCGCCCAAAACTGCCACATTCCTTGATCCTCACCATTTGGGTGTCTCTGAGGAAAGATAAAAGAAAACAAGGCAGCGTGGGCCCCGAAAGGGCTGTGAGGGCCTTGGAAAATGACGGGTCATTGATGACTCCCACGGGATGCATTCACCATAAGGACGCTGTGAAGTGTTAAGCTTATGGCTGCCAGACACCCACAAACAGTCCATGGAATCGAGAATGTATAACTGGAGATGAAAAAAGATCCTATTGAACTAACATAAATCAAACCTTTGCTGTTCTTGTGCAATCGTTTCCGTACGGCCTATTAAATAACTCGTTACCTGGTTACTTACAACATTCAAGAGCGAGTTTATAACAAAGTGCAGCATTAAAAATACAAATAAGAGGTATAGAATGTTCCAAACCTTCAACTGAGGAATAATGAAACGATTATAACCTAATAATACAACTTGAACTGCTTAGATTAAGTAGTCCAAAAGAAATGACGAAGAAGAGCATCTAATTGTATCTGTAAAAAACAAAAGAAGTCAAGGTTATAGTGTTGGAATCTGTAGTATAAACTCTTTAGTTTCTTATTAAATAATTACTAACTTGTTAATCATTGCGCTGATAAAATCAAGTTATAGGGTGCGTCAATCAGAGCTTAATTTGAGCATCCACTTTTAAACCTGTGAAATAAGTCGAGGCACTAAAAATCCAGGATATTTATATTCATCTTAGCACACCTGTACCAATGTATACTAAGGGAGTTGAAAGTTGAGGATATTTATTTAAAATCAACCGCTGTCGTTGCAAGTTTCGTCACAGATGTCACTTTTATCATCTCTTCATATTTTCATTCAATTTCAATCTTCACCTTTGATTGAAACGTAAGATTCATTACTATTTTATTTCATTTTTCTCTTCTTCGCACTCTAATGGCACCAATCACCGATCTTTTAAACTGCTGTGAACGTACACTTTCAGGTGTTCGAACGCCATATGTTTCACCCGAGTGTCACTCACGCTTCGGTATTAATAACCTAAGAACCCTGGAGAATCTCCTTCGAGCTAAACACAAGGTGCAAGAGGAAAGTGTTAATACGTGAGGGGAGTCTGGTTCGCAGAGCATTTCGGTCACGTAGACACGGGGCATTCCCAAAGGCCATACTAAAACGGTTCACCGCAAAAGAAATCACGCCTAATTCAAAGCCCACGCGATATAAACAAACACGGATCGATAAAGGGTGCGTAATAAAACGTTCTGGGACCGTGTGGAAGGTCATCGCGATGGCCACGTCAGCTCGCAGAGTGCACAAACCCCGCATGTTTCAGGGACACGAGAATTGTCTGTAATTCCGATAAAGCTTCGGCGACGCTCGAGACGAGAGAAGTGCATAGAAGAGCGAAAGCAGTGGCGTGACCGTATTAGCTCCACAGATAACGGTTCTCAACTTATCGCAGACTATAAAAATATTCTGGATGAGTTTCGAATGACATACGGTTTTCGGAAAGTTCGATCGTTGAAATCAACTGTTAATTTCAAGATAAGATGGGATTAATCCGCAATTGATAACACTTAAATACAGAATAATGGTAAGAAATACTCCGAATGTGGTTGACAGAATATAAATGCATACATTTTCGTTCTTGGCAACTCTAGATAGATAAATGTTAATGGAATGCAATCAATAATTACAGCAACAACTATGAAAGGAATCATTTCTAGAAAGTCTATGAAGATAGAATGAACAAATAAAAAGGGTTTCACTCTCAATATCGAGTAATCATTACCAATTCTTAGGATACGGATATTGTATTACCGTACTTCTCCGTTCACTAAATTGCGACTCGAACGCAATCTAAACGTGTGCTATTCACGGCGATCTTAATTCACCACACAACCACCTTTTCACGGCCGCAGGAGAGAGCGTTCACGCAGGTAAAGATAGAAATCCCTCGACCGAAACTATGTAACGCCGTCTACTCGAGATGTTCAACTTTCATTACTTCCAGCGATCTGAAAATAGCCGAATTCTAATTCAGGAGACTTTACCACTCGGCTGCAGCATACTGAGTTGTACCATTCGATATCTGCGGCCTATGAGATCGCTCGCGATCTCCACGGATGACTGCGATCGCCGCTGCCCTTCAATGCGACCCATCTTCGTTTTTATCTGAATTTAAAAGCGACTTTGAAGTCGGGTCATTGGGGACGCAGCCGTTCGAGCGTGAAGACTAAAAGCCACCGAAGGACCGGAGGCAATCAAAGGGCAATTCGCAAACAAAGCTGGAATTCATCACGCGTGGAAGGGGAGAAGAAAACGGAGAAAGGACGCCTTCCGGAACCTTTTTCAACGACTTTTGTTTGATCTTCAATAACCGGAATGTGCTAGAAAGGGTGGCAGTGAGAAAAATCGATGAATAGCTTTTAAAGGAGAAATACCGTTACGTTCGTCCTGGTAATAAACTCGCCGGACCGGGAGGAACTCCGATGCAAGGTCATCGCGTAATAGATGTTATTCAATCGCGGAGGAAGTCTGCCCGGCAGCTGCATTCGTCTTATCGCCATTTCAGAAACAAAATAAATCGATCCGTATCGGATGTTCCGTGGGAGGAACGAATCTAGATGGACGATCATGGCGTGTTTTGGCATTCGGTGGCAGATTCCTCCGGTTCTTCGCAGGTTTTGGAATACATTCGCCTATTGGAAGAGGGCTGTCATCAATCACGATGCACGAAAATAAGCGGCGGAGGGTAGACGTTTCCGAAACAAAATCTTCGCGATGACAACGAACGCAGCTCGAAAATAATACGAGGCGTAGAAAAGGGGGAAAACCGGTCCAGAAATAAACACGTTGAATATTCCGCTGAAGTTACTCGAGTTAAATATAGTTCAGGAGGAAAAGTGCGGATGATAATGCACCCTAAAGATACCATTAAGGGACGGCTTCTTAAGTGTATCTATAAATACGAAAGCGGATGATTAAGGAGTGCAAACAGCGAAGCAGTGCAGGAACGCGTTTAGGAGAGGACGCGCAGGGGTTTGTTTACTAAAAAGCAACGCGGCGCTGAAGAAAATAAGATTGGTACATACGCACTGACGCACCTTGATCTATCCGAGAAGAAATCAAACTTGGACTTCTTCTTTCCTCCGTGGCTGGGGGAGGCGGAAGAAGAGGAGGCCGGAGGCGGGGACCCAGAGGCGGTGGAGGAAGAGAGGCTCCCAGCCCTGGCCCTCGTCTCCCCGCCATTGTCCACGATGTGGTGATGGTGAACCACCACCCCAAGGGTGGGCCTATTGTTCTGCCTGTTCCTCCTACGCCTCCTCTTCTTGGTTTCCTCTGCAGCGCCTTCTTCCCCGTTATTGCCGCACCCGGCGGCCTGTTGCTGCTGCGTCGAAGGGGAGACCCAGTCCAAGTCCTTCTTCAGGTGTCCCCTCCCGCACTTGCAGCCGCAGGCCTTGAAGGCCAGGTCGTACCCTTTGCGCGTCCAGAGGTTCTGCAGCCGTTGTCGTTCCGACCAACCTCTAGCCCTTCCGGTTCCGCGCAAATGCTGCAGAACTCCCCTCTCCCATGCCTCGAAGCAGTCTCGGTGCATGAACGACCCGAGGGGACACTGCTCGTTGTTGCAGGTCACCCTCACCGCGTCTTCCGAGTTGGGATCGACCCTTTTGGGCTTTTGCATCCCGTCTTGGGCGCCGCGAAGACATCCGGTGGGGGCACAGCACCGCGGCCCCACGCCCTCCTCGTCTCCCATGCCGGCGTCGAAACCCGCCGCGCCCCCTGCTTCCACGGCGGCATCGATCGCCGCGGCCAGGACGTCCCCTTGGCCGTGGCCCCCTCTGCCTCTCTGGGGCATCTTTCCCTACGCCTCCGCTCCCGCGCTCATCCGCGCCACTTTCACTCTCGGGTGCGGCTGCTCTCTCACATACGCTATGCACTCCGTTCGCGCCAAATTCCTCCCGAAATATACGGCGTGGACGCCTCGATAAACAATGACAATAATAGGTGCCCTCTTCAGATAGCAAACCTCTCCTCGTAACGGCGTCCGCTCCTCAGCAGGCTGATGGCATAAGTTTTAATCCCTCGTTGTTTACGCGCTTTTCCTTTTTGTTTTCCTGAGATTGGCAGCGTCGACGAAAGCCTCCCGCAACGTCCGCCTTCCAAACGAACACTGTTTGGGTTCGTCCGTTCGCCGGTGGAGTGGAGGGGAAGGGCGCGTCTGTCGGCTGCCATTGGCGTTGGGACCATAACAAACCGTGGCACGTGACCTCGAATGGCTGCTGAGGGGAGGAAGGAGGGCAGAGGACGCCGAGGAGAAAGCGGTGGGGGGAATTTTGGAAGCGTCGAGTGTGAATGTGTGTGTGAATGCGTGTGTACGTGAGTGTGTGCGTGCGTACATGCGGCAGGAG
Source organism: Pantala flavescens (assembly GCA_020796165.1). Taxonomy (NCBI): domain Eukaryota; kingdom Metazoa; phylum Arthropoda; class Insecta; order Odonata; family Libellulidae; genus Pantala; species Pantala flavescens. The sequence goes on along the minus strand of CM036881.1, from coordinate 34,546,466 downwards.
AATTTTCGCGTTCCGGGGCTCGCTATGGGTCGCAACCAAAACATCGCGGCGGCGGGGCGTTGGGTTGACAGAGGGTTTAGTTTTTCGCTTTGAAAACCACGCGCGAATGTTTTTGCACACCCACACCTTTTCCAAGGTCCGACCGAGTTTGTATTCGCGAAGAGCTGCGGCGAGCGTATCGCATTCGCCTTTCCCCAGGGAAGGAAAGGATGGATTCTTTCGGTAGAATCCCATAATGTCACCCTTCATAATAGGTGCTTTCCATGCAGTTTTTTTGGGCGGGCGGTGTATTCGTGACAGGAGCGCAGGCAGTAATGGCGGACCATCTCTTTCTCTCTTCGGAACACGTTCTGCGCTGTGCCTCTCCACGGAGAGGCGCGCATACACCCTGCCTTTCTCGTTTGTACGAGAATGGATGGCCTTTCTTACGTTTTTTAAGAGAACATTTCTCTCACAGATCATAACGACCATGTAGAACAGGCAACGTTGAGAGAGTTCTCGGATTCCTCGGTAGCCAAAGACGTTGAGCATTGAGTACTTAAATATAAAGGGGAGGGAAGAGTTATTTTGCTCTTAGACTTCATTCTTTCTCCTGTCTTGGCGTGTTGTTGTCATTTCTGCACAGAATTCTAATACTATAATAGTAACAGTTACTCGTTCTATATCACGTACTGTCGTCGTATTTTCTATGCAGATATGCTGACGATTAATCCAATAAGTTTTCGTAAAACGTACAACAGTATGTTACTTTGTAACCTTCCGCTTCCATTTACATCGATGCTTCTCGGAATCACGACAGAAATAACACGAAAGAAGATACGTTCAAATCGCTACAACGTCAACCTAGGATTCATGTCTGTAAATCAATATCTCTCTTCTTGTAGTACGCTTACTCGCCTTTCCACTTGACGAAGGCGTCACGAGACCACATTTTTTTGATTCACAATGTCGCTGTGAAAGAAGATAGTCATTTTTACGAAAATCTTCGCTGAAAATAACATTCGGCACTGTAAATCGAGTCTTCCCGCTTCGGAAGGGATTAAAGGCGTAAACTGGTTAAGACTGAAAATAACACTTAAAAGACATTTTAACACCTCTCCACGAATAGTCTCTCGTAATCTCCGCGATGACCTTCCCTTCCGATAAGGTCCTAAGAATTCCCACCAAACGCCGTCCGCTTGTTTACAAACAATTTTTTATCGATCGCGGGCGGGGCCAAATATACTAATTGCTCTCTTTCTTCCCCTTCGTTCTAAATACGAAACCAGTCTCCCGCAGAGATTAGGTTCTTCAAAGGATAGAACACATTTTGCGGCATTTCCGTATTTTTAAACTCCACTCTCATATTCCACTCTTTTAGTCGTCCAAATGTGGTGCAGAGACTCTTGGACCCACACCGATGCGCATTCACCGAATTCCACGACTGAGGGTTTGAATTCTTAGCAAATTTAGCTAACATCTTCCGCTATGAATGTCACAGAATCATTAAAGCCGATGATTTATGATGTACGATTGGCTGAAGCCAACAATTTATGAAAAATAATCACTGTTATAATACAAGTACATGTTATATTCTTGCCCTTTGATGCTTCATGACCTATATGAGCCAAAAAATAAAAAGAAGCTTTTAAATTCAGAATGGAATAAATAAAGAATGTCAATTTTCCTATCGATCAGAAAAAATGTTAGATATAAATTGAACATGATAACGTCTTTTGCTTAAAATACCTCTACATATGGCCAAGTAAATTGTGTTTAAAGGATTTTCACTAATATCAAACGAAAATTATTCTAAACTCGCTTGATAACTTGAGAGTATGAGACTCTTATGAGAAGAGTACCTTTAAAAATATCGTAACTAAAAATATTGCGTCCGCGAACGCTTGTACTTATTTTCTTTTTATCAACTCTGATTTAGTTACGTCTTGAAGATATTTTGATGAATGATATAAATTATTGAAGGAAATTATCTGGCTATTATAGAGAAAAATTTCGTCGTTTGCTCATTTTCAAACTGAAAAAACTAAAATATTCAGGATGTTCGTATACTTTCTAAAGTTTTATTCTCCTCAAAGATAGCGAATTATCTTCTGAAGTTGTTTGCAATTGGATGAAACATTCTACTTATCTAAAATACTTATTGATTTAAGCTTATTATTTGTAACTTATTTAAAGCGAGAATAGTACTCCAGGTTAACGGGATTACACATCCTAATGGTGGAGTGGGCTCCTTCCGCCTTTTTAGAAGGCCCATCTGCTTCTCCCCTTCCGTCAAGAACCATCCGGAATGTTCTCTCTACGCCTCGAACTCTTCAGCGGACAGCCTTTGGATTTCTTCGTAATAAATACTTAAACACTTAATTGAATATATTTGCAGTCACATGTGCAAATAGATCAATAAACAACTGCCCATATTCATAAAATACAACGAGTACTTCCCAAAGCTGAGGTAACTAATATTATGGTAACTTTTCTAGAATATTTGACGTAAAGGGCCGTTCAAATTGCACTATAGTAATTTCAATATCATTTCATAACAGTTATTATTATCTGAATATGAATACTATCAAAATATGCAATCATCTCCATCGCAACATATATACAAAATGTAGTCGAATTAAAGAATTCATGCTTTTCAACAAGAGTATAAGGAATAGACAGTTAAGGGAAAGGACGAAATATTGCCATTATAGTTAAATAATTTTAAGAGATATGAATTAATTTTGTATAAGAAATCAATTTTATCATACTATGTGGTTCTTCCCGAATCAGGTATCTATTTTACGAATTGCGATGTTATTATTATTGTTATTCTCTTTTCTTCCAAGTAACACAAATTCATTGCATAAAATGTATTCCATTCATTACTAAAATGGGTAAATCCATGTTTTTTATTTATTTATAATAACAGATTATTTTTTCATTGAACACTTGATTCAAATCGAATACTGCTAATACGAATCAGGAAGAGATTCTATTTGAGCCAGGTAAGGAAGTTGATATTTTTCTCTTTTCTAATCTTAACATTATTTTTCGAGAGTAAACATATCAAGTAATTTACTCACACTTTAATACGCTTTGTATGTACGAATATTTTCATTCATTAGGTAACAGAAAACATACACAGACCACATTCGTACTATTGTTTACGTATAAAATATGTACATATGCATAATATAAAAAATATACAGATAAATTCTTTGTTTAGCTGTATATTTTCTGGTAAATTAAAAATTCTTCTTTCTTAAAATGATAATACGTTTATGTTACAAATCCTTGCTCTTCATAATAAAACAGAAAAAATTACCATCTTTTAAGTAACATGAATATCTCATTCAGTTGTCTAACCTCATAAATCGACAATTCTAACTAATTTTATCTTTACATAATTTCGATTTTGTTGCACTCAAATTATAACTAGATTTATTATTGAATGATTTATTTTCACACTCATGTCAGTTATAAATAAATCCGTCAATATACGAACACAAATTTCATACGAATAAACACGTGTTTTTAGCGTTAAAAATAATATTTCCTTCGCATCGCCATCACTATAGGAACGCAATTGTCTGGACTTCATTCATTCTTCTTTTACTCTCCATTTGTTTTGTTCAGCTCCCGTTCTTTCCATCGCTCAAACCCAAACATTCGTGCCATCTCTTCGCATCTTCCATCGGTCTCAACGCAGACAAGGCACGTTTCAATTCGTTTCTCGTTTTCATTAACCACAACATAAACTGCTTCACCGATTCCCCAGTCACGCTCTTTTATTTCCATGCTCCACATACACCCGTTCTCTCAAAGCATTCCTATCTTGGAGACTCTTTTCTAACAACCTTCTCCTTAGACTTTCTTCCTTCTCGAATTCCCCTGAAGCTGTTGTGAAGAATTCTATTTTGGGAATGTTATCGTTGCGCAAGATGTGTTTTCTTCGTTTTATCATTGATACCTGATGAGTATACTCGGTGAGTTGTTTTCTCCGAAGACTAGAAGCTACAGAAGCACAGACCTTCGTAAGTAACTAAGAGATCCCAATGATTGGTACTTTAAATAGATTACTCAAACTACGTTTTTGTCAGGAATGTTACAGCATATATAAAAATAATTCTCATTTATTTATGGATTTTGAGAAAATGTGGAATAAGGGTAATGGCTCGGATGCCTAAATTATTCGTAGCAAACATTTTGAGTAGATTACATTCTTAATAAACTTAAGATAAATAATTAAATGTTTGAAATTTATAAAGGACATTTAAAGAAGAAGAAAAAATCTTAGGTGATGGGTTCGATCAAAGAAAATACATTGTCCGAATCTCTCTTGAACCGAAAGGTTTATTGAATGATTCGTAATAAATACTCTGATCGTAAACTGTTTTATAAACTTAAATATTGTCAAAAGACAATGGCACGTCACAAAAATGCAATTATTCTCCTATTTCAAGTTAATTAGTGTCCGATAATTTTTTATGGCATACCGTGATATTATAAGATATTAAAGCGGCTTTTTAAACAAATCACTATTAACTATTATAAAGAGATTATGTCTCGCAACTTACTTACTTTCTCGTATGTTCATTGCGTTCCCATTCTTTTCTTTTCTGAAGTGAATTACCCATTGTATTCCATTTCCTAGAATGCACGATCGTTTGCCAAATCGTTGTGTGTGAAAATCGGCACGTGCAGACTCTTTCGAGGGAATTGACCCTTAATGCCAAACATTCAGAATGTCGACTGCGTATAACTTCTAATGTACGAGGTCCATTTAGTGTCGCATAGCTACGAAGAGAAACGACGTTTCTTAGGCCGCAGAGCACTTAGTTTTACGAGAATAGCTCATCCTTTTTACACAGACGAATTTCAACAGAACAGCTCATGTGTTATAAATGAAAAAAATGGGGGTTTACCCTTCGGAAAGTATATGGAATATTACATAGTGTCAGCATAAAATTGGGAAATACATACACATTTTACTTGAGAATTAAGAAATCATCTCAAATAATTATGAGGCTGATTCGATAGCGAAAAAGGCTCGGCAAAAGAAGAGAGCTTCGTTAAAAATTTAGTTTCAATTCTTAAATTCGTAAAAACTTTAAATTAAAAAAAAATTATTACAAACACGGACAACTAAAATAGAATTCTTCTCAGGTGGGCAATTTTTAAGGCGAAAACCGAAGTTTGAGCTACGAGCTATGTTGCGATCTCCAAGATTGACCTTTCGTTTGGACGGAGTTCGATTTCATCGATGAATTAACCCGAACTAGAGAAGAATTTTTAAACAGAATACATCGAAAAAACATCATACTCTGCACAACTGAAATACTTATTAATTGTCGTTAAATTGCAATGTTTTAACAGTTAGTTATTCTTTAAAATATAATGTGGAGTATGGAAAATATTTGTCAAATATTTCTATTTAATTTGAACGTTATTGTTTTGTTTAAAAAATAACAGAATATTTCAAGCAATAATAAACGTAGAACATTGATAGTACTTTACAATTCCGCGATTTTAGTCTTTAAAAACATGCGATTACGGAATTGCCATGAATTCTGTTTCTTTTCCATCATCGGCCTAAATTTAACTTCAAGGTGAGTCGATCTTAGCAAACATTTAATATTTTTACATCTATTTACATGAATAGAATACGGATGAATAAATTTTGCTATTCTTCTCGAGACGATTAACAGCTTGGCAATTATTATTTTTCTGAACTTCTTTGTTTACTAATGACAGCGAGTACTCTTAAACGTCCGTACATCCGATAAATGTCTTCTGTCGTATTCGAAATTGTTCAAGGAATTCCGTCGACTTGGAAATTTAAGAATTGTCGCCATCATGAATATGAAAGAGTGGTTGAAAAGAGCGATAGTTTTCTTATTAAAGTGAATAATTAGATTTGTATCTCTATCATAAGGTAGAGGGAGTATTTACGCCCACTCTTTCCCTTTAATTGAATTATTTGAATTTATACACGACGAACTTTCGAAAAGTGTTCGTCCATTTAAAACCGAAAAATATGATTGATGCTGTTGTGATGAGAATTCAAAATACTAATGATTCCATATATACAGTTCGTGTAATTAGGTTATTGAAGAAATGCAGAACTCGCGTCATTCAAATTATTCATCATATTTGGAATGCATTCATATATTTATTCATCTATTTCAATTCAATAAATGAAAAGGGGATCTCAAAGAGGGGAAGATCTCGGGTGTAGAAAATTTACCCTGTGTTGCAATTGTAAATTAAATTTATTAGGAGCAGACCTTTAAAGAAAGGAATAAATTTTGGATGAAAACCTCATGTAATAGAGGTGAATATATTCTCTGTATATTCTTAAGTGTCGAAGAGATTTAGTGGATGGTTAAAAATATATGGTAAGAGTTTAATAAAATATTGAGAGCACTCAACCATATGAAGGTAAAAATGGTAAAAAAATAGGATATATAGTGAATAGAGAAAGGTTAAATCCCAACGGAGAAATAAATAGGGTGCTGTAATTATATTTAATCCACCATAAATTTGAGGCCAAAGAGCAGAATTATTGATTTCCGTTATGTCCTACAGTGAGTGGATATAGAGTGGATTGCTTTGTGTTGCAATTATTTCACATAAAATCATTAATCAAATTATTACTGTTGACGATGGAATTTCAGAGGGCATTGGAGGAAAACTGCAAACATCTCAATTAATTGCTATTGGTCGGAATTTATGGAGGGAAAGTTATTGTTGAATCGAGATATCCATAATTATAACTCTATATTACTGTGAGAAGGGTGTCCGTATTCCCCAATTGATTGTAATTGCCTATTATTATCTTTTCGACTGACTTTGGATATCTTTGTTCATCTTTCAATCAGCATAGGTTAATCTCTACTAAATCAAGATACTTGTTTTGAATGTGTGCAAGGTTCCATAATATTAATTGCAAATATCAGATTATGGATCAATTTCTAGATTCCAAATTTATCTCAATTTACAATTGAAAGCTTGTAGTTCAGTTATTCTAGTTGTGTAAACATATAGTCATTTAATGAGAATTTTTCTCAGTTGGCCTTCACACGAGAATCTCTTGTTGTCATAGGTTCAAATAAATCCTACATTAGAATATGAAATATGAAAAGTTCGCAGTATTCGCACTAAACAATGATATAATTCATGTATCATTAACTCAAAGTATAATAGTAGGATGACTTAAGCAGTGAGCTGAATTGATGCAATTGGAAACAATATTTCAAACACCAATGAGTAAAATTTTCATTTAATCGAACAAAGTCGTTAATAAATATCAAACAGAATAGCTAAAACTTTAATTTTAATGTATATGAAAAAACACGTTTAAATTGCTTTATCAAGGGAAAGAATTTACAATCGAAGTTCATAAAGTACTTTTTACAGTTATGCCCCAGTACCTGTTATAATACCAATTATTTAATCGAGGGAGAGATCTTCTGGTTCAGTGCATTTTGGATAAAAATACGGAAATTGCAATGATGGTATCATCTCTTTTAATGCATTTATTTATCTTTGATCTGAATTTTAAGAAAATATGCATTTTTACGTAAAAAGAGAAGTAAATAATTACATTTACCTAATAATATCTCCATAATAGTCTAAAAACATCGCGATCGGTGATTTTAGTCTCCCTAATTACAATCATTCTGATTATTTATACGTTTCTTGTGAAGTTATCGTCCCCGATAATGCTTGATTTTAGGAGACTTGGCTCCATAACATACTATTTACATTCTTCAATAAATCAACATTTACTAGGGAAAGCGTATCTTAGGAATATTTAATGCATTATTATGTGATATTTTATAAAGAAAACAGGTAAAGATACCGTACAACATGTGTAAATTTAATTATAAAGACACGGTTTTTTGAAGATATATGTTTACTTTTCTAAGAATCTTTCAACGAATACCTATAAGTTGAAGCAGAGATACACAAATGGAGAAACACGTAGGTAACTGCACGAGACTCAAGGCAATGGTTTTGTGCACGTACGGTTTCCCAGGTGACATAAGAGTATAGACTGGCAGTTGAATCTCTTTCGTTTGATTAAAGAAATTCTATGAAAAGGATATGGATATTGTTAGATGGAAACACAGGGATGAAACTTTATTAATAAACTCTAAAAAGGTGTATATAACGTCATTAATTGTATGCTATTCTAACATGGCGCAATAATTTAATAAACTCTAATGGCCTCATAGTAAGTATATAAAGAATAATTTGGTTCTCAGCACATATTTGTTTTCACAAATTCACAGGGTATCTGCAGCATCTATTGGTTACTTTTTTGGAATTAAGATTTTGATGAAATCGCTCTAAAAACTGTGCATCCATTAAGTATGGTTTTGATTGCATATAAATTCAATGATTTTAATTTATTAGAATTTGAAGTTATGATATTCATTAGTACATTTAAATTACAGATCATGGAATGCTTAACCTTCAGAGGCGATAGTGAATAAAGTCTCCTTTATTTCAATTGTATTTAGGTGCAGGTCATCTCAAACGAGTAGTCCACAATTCAGTCCTATCATAGAATCCGTCGCTGCAACATCGCAACAAGTAGGTCGGATGGAGCAAATTTCAACGGAAGTAGAGTCCGAAGACATTTCAGAAAGACCATAACACAGAGCTTCTTAGAATTTCAAGGATTAGGAAAATCGAAATGGAATATATTTTATTACGGAATGTATGTGTACCGTTAACATTCGATTGAAAGAAATATATCGGAAAGCGATGCTATTGCTAAATAGCATAGAAATCAAAGCCACTTTTCAGGTGACTAACCTCTGAAACTAATGCGTGATAATACTTACAATCTATTCTTCTATGACTTTATTGCTCTCGCTTGTTTTACTTCGAGTTTAAATTTGAATTGAAAATGATCCTGATTATTCCACGACTCAAAAATAATAGGAAAGTATGTAACGATTTTTTGAACATGATTTCCAAATAACGCTAGGTTCATAAAAACTCATCTCTTTGGTTTAAATTATTAATTGATTTCATCCACAGTACGTATCATACTTAAGCTTGGATAAAAATTTACTGGTGTTTTTTTTTCGAAATATTTTTGCTATTCTTAAAAAGGATAGATAAACTAGGTGTCAGTGATAATTCATAGAAAGTATATTTCGTTTTTCTTAATTCTGAATGACTTTATTAGGAATTTTTGCAAGAGCTGTTTGACTCCTCTCCAAATAAACCGGATTATAATAATTATTCGAAAAAGGTGCAATTTCACTGTACTTCAGAATACTTTCGCAATATCTCGTGGATAGACAAGCAAAAGCAGTCTGACGTCATTCAATGGCCGATGGATTATTCAGTGCTTTTCAGTTCTTTTTTTTCCTCGTAACGTTTCGAGAGGCTTCCTCGAAAAACAGCCTCTCCCTAGAAAATCAATATTTCCCCACCAAATACGCTCCTTCATAAATGGACCGATCTCTTTAAACTTCAAAGCATATGATCCGATTCTATTGTGGAGGAGAATTCTTCGGAAAATACGATCCATTCATTGGAAAGGATGACCGCCAAATCGAGAAAGAATTTTTTTTATTTCTAAAGCTTTTTACATGCAAAGTGTTCAAACTTCTATAGCTTTTCTAATCGTGATTTTTTAATTGATTCGGAAATTAAGTTTTCTTCGTGGGTCACAATTTTATGATTTTTGACTTTTCAAATATCATTTTTTCCATTTTATTTAAATTCATTGATTTTATGAGAATTGGAAAAGAAATTCTCAACTCTTCGGTGAATGTATCGAATACTGTTACAAAACTCAGAAAGTAACAGTTTTTCATCTACATGAACACAATTTTATTTATATTTATTTCACCTCTACCCTTTTTCATATTTATAGAAGATGAGAGAATAGTTTATTACGATTCATTAAATGCAAAGAAAATAAATGGCAAAGAAATTGTATAAAACATTGACTTGAAGAGGGTAAAATATTAGTCTTTGAATTCTCCCTAATAAATCATGCAGAATGAGGTCCCAAAGTCGATTCCCGCTGCGGGAAGTAAACCGTATTTCAGTCGAAACACAAATCTACTTAATTCTTACCGTCGCTAGGCAACAGGAGGAAATGCCGTTTCAAACGAAACAAGCTCAAACTTTTTATAGAAAAAAGCGCGTCTTTTCTAGGAAACGAGGAAGTAAAGGGAGCGAGCGTTTGATGTCATTATACGGGCATTTCGGTGCGGATTATTTTTCCCGGAATCACAGAAGTAGGTTTGACGTAGAAATTGTCAATAGAGCCAATGGAGATATTAAATTCGTATTTTCCTGTTTCGGAGGGAATGCGGAATCACTCGCTGATTTTAATCTTTAATAACGACATTGGGAATTACGGAAAAACTAGACTCTTTTTTAGAGCATTTTAAATATTTTATGCAACTGGGTCACGTATGAACCGATCGCATGACGTAATCTATCCTCAAAGATTCGTTTATGCCCGTCCGAAGGTGACAATCCCCTGCGCATTCAGTCCTCCGATATTCGCGGGAAAATTTAGAGGAAAACAAAGAAAGTGCGTTGCATGGTTCGATTTCATAAGAGAAACGGGATACACGTTGGCGATGATATGAAGGTCGCTACGCTTGAATCATCACATTCACTCCTAGCGACACAGAGCAGTCCGTAGAGGCGATTTTAATTAGGGACCACACGAAAACGTAAAAGATGACGAAAGGAAAGGAGATTGAACTATTGAAAATATTCAATCCATCCCATTCCCACCTTAGGTTTCACAATACATTTACCCTGTACATTAAAATTCGTTATCGTATTTTTGGGCACAATAACCACGTCATAAGTTTCTTATTCTTTTATCCCGAAAGGATATTTACTAAAGCTATCCAAATGTGTATCTTGGAAACTTGAGATAAATAATAAAGCAATTCATACTTGTCGAACGACTTGTTTATAAAGTTAAGCGGATATTTAACAAATATTAAGAATCTCTTCTTTGACTATTAATATTCACCGACGGACTTCGGAAAATTGATATTATCTCATTGACATGAAGCACCGATCTTCGTATTCTTTTATTTTTTACGTAATTAATTCTAATTGACTGAAAATTAAATGTTTTCCTTATGAGTGTGAATAATTTCAAAATCGAGATTACATGAACGTTTTCGCGAAAATTCCTGCGTTGCTATGGAAGTAATAATTTGATATGTTTATGCATTAGGCAGTGATTGGGGAGCCGTTGGGCGTCATTGGTTCTGGAAGAGGGCGGTAGGGGGCAGTGCGTGACGCAAATCCCCAAAGAGAAATTTCCTTTTCGGGTCTCCAGAAATTTCGAGACCGATTTACTCGAAAGTCTCGCGTTATTTTTGGATTTGTCGCTTCGGGAAACGGTGACCAATTTACGTCCAAATCACGCATTTCTTAGAACCTCTTGATACAGTTTGAAATTTGATTTGTTGTGAAGAAGCTTCGCGTAAATTGCTCGGGAATACAGTGTGGTACCTGTATTACCTATGGGAAATACCCTTTCCTTACCCAGAGTGATACTGTTTATGCATCGCCTCTGAGTTAATCTCGTTATTGGGCGAACATTGCTTCCATAATCCCTTGGCTCAAACTCGGATTTTCCATTATCTGGCTGAATTCCGATGGCATCAGTTATAATTAACGACTCCTAATGCATTCGACAGAATGAGTTTTGTGATTATATTAGATTTGGGTGTTATTATATTATCAGTACTAAAGGTATTATATGCGTGTTCTTTGATTGCTTAATTTACCTTCATTGGATCGAAAATGCGTTAGCTAAGATTTTGCGCAATATTACTGATAATCTATGTCGTTTAACTATATAATTCGAGAGAGCATATGAACAATATATATTTAGTAAGTAAATAATCCTCTCAAAACATATCTTTGAAATGTCTTCACAGGATAACCAAAAGATCTGACCTATTTCCAACGTGATGACGTTTGACTAACGCAATAGATAACTCAGTATTTAAACAGAAAGCTTAGTAGGTGTTGAGATTTATCTGAAGCTGACGCATATGCCATATAACTTTAAAAAAACGAATTAAATTCAATTTTAAATTTATATTGATCAAGTATAGGTTTGTTCTTTCAGCTCTTGAAAGTTTTCACCTAGTCCCAAGAATGATTATAGTATATTTATACCATCAGCCGATTTTCACCTATGAAAGTGCATTAAATTATCTACCTCTGCGTGTGGTCCGTTTGTCAAAAGCCGATTTCCTGATTAAAAGGCATTCACTTGTTTTATCGAGTAAATTGGCTTCAGCTCTTGTTTTCCGGGTGCGAATCTATTTTTAGAACAGCATCCGATGTTTATCATCCTCACAAAAATCAATACCATTTCGCAGATGTTGCGTAATGAAGTAATACACTAATTTCAGTAATAAAACGTAATGAGAGGACGAGATCATGCAGTGAAAATCAGCATTAGGAAGGTAAACTATTACAGTAAATTAAGATTGCAAAAGTGTAGGGATTTCTTCATTATCTCACCTAAAGTAGGGGGTCACTGAGGTATTAAAATCTTTTGGAATGCTATTGTCCTTAATTCCTTATTATCTGAATTTAGAGAGCAATAAATTCCGATGGAGAAAACCAATCCTCGGAGAAAACAAAGCACCGAGGTGTCCTCTACAGTGAAACAGCCCAAAAGTAGTTCGGAGTGGGAAATGCTGAAAGAGATGCACCGAAACGTGCTGACGATCACGTAAGCTCTTTTGGGAACGAAAATTAATGAAAGCCTTTGGTAGAAATGGAACCAGGAAGTTGACCGTGACAGCAGTAACATTCTGCTGTCGTCAACAGAGTAAATTCTTCAATTTCACGCGATATTAAATAAGCTCTCTTTTTTAACACTTTGATGAGCTAATTAAGGATATTTCCTTATTTCAATTTTAATGGAATATATTTATCACGATACTTAAGGATAGTTAGATGTTTTATGTAATAAGTTTCATTATTGAGCTTGTATTGAATTTAAAATGATGAAGGGTTAAAACTTTGGTTTCAAACATTTTGATTTTAAAATATTGAAAGCACATGCAATTTAAAATAATTTAAATAAAAAGAAAATATGATTATGATTTATAAATATTTCTTTTATAAGAAACTCCTTTCATTAGTTTCTTTAAAGCTTTATATTTCCATGAATTTCCGGGAGATTTTGAGTTAATAATGAGGAGAGATATTCCTTTTAATTTGAATATAAATTTAATTTATTTCTCATTATCTATTCCCTAGTAATTAAGCTCATATGGTAGAGTTTAATTTTAGTTGTTCCTGGAACGAATTATTGATTCGATGTGAGAAATACGTCCATTCAGTTGATTTTTATGCCATTGATTTTCGATTTGAAAGAACAGCGTTTGAGGAAAGCGTTGTAAATTATCCTCAAAGCATAATATATTCATTCGGAGTCACTGAAATGAATATAAGCATGGGCTTTTATATTAACTATATGTTTCTTATGTTACTTTTTCCTAAATTTACACTTTATCACCGCAGATGGTTGATTATATAAAGCTTTCTTGTTTACATTTATATTTTTTTTAAATATTGAATATACTTTCAAATCAATGCAACTGTTTTTTAATTAGAAAATTCAGCGATTTCTACTTTAATATAACTTTGAAAATCCATGAATTTTACCAAAATAGTAATGAAATAAGAATTTAAAGATTAAATTCATATTTCTTTATAGGAATATACGTTTTTATGAATAACATTTGCCCAGGTCATCTTATTTTTATTGTTTGCATTCAGTTATATTTAAGTAAATAATAACATCTTTCTTTGTCATAAAATCCTACTCCGTGGTTATTATTTCTACTTGGAACGCTAATAAACGACCATCTTCAAGATTACAACACGTATAACTTGTAATGTTGTTCCAATTCTGTGAGTGATTTTACGATGATAAAAAAAACTTGCGTTCATTCAGAAGTGAAGATAATCAACGACTACATATTCATTCGAGTGATTTTCAAGAATAAATGAGGAATGTTCGCTATTAACTGTCATACGATAAATTTCTTGCAAACATTCCAAATAAATCACGGGCGATATTACAAATTTAAAGTGTCAGAATTCCTTAAAGAAAAATTTAGGAAACCTGTAAGTGTTAACCTTTTGCTCGTGTTTTACTACAGAATTTAAAAAATTATGATTTTTCCCATTTTTAGAAATAAATTTTGATCGGACATACTTCCAACACGCCGTAAATAACCGTAATGTCTTATGTTAAGTAACTTCCCACCTGCACCTGCAGGTATTAGCCCACTCGTGGAGAGTGGACGAAAATGGTCGGCAAGGGTTTTTATCTTAAGGAAGAGGCGTAAGACATGTCTCTAAACTTAATCTGGAAAAAGAGACATCGATTTAAACGATGAAGTTCTGTATTTGTGAGGTACATACAATGAAATTCATTATTCATAACCATTTATAATTAAAGTTATTTCTTGATAGTTACCGTATTTCCCGGCGCATAAGACGCACCTGGATTTTTCAGGTTAGAATTTACGAAAGAAACTAAAATACTTGGATAATGCGAAAAAGAATTTTAATGATAACATTTTACATAAAAACGGAACTTTAATATTAAAAAATTAATAAGCAAATATATCAGAGTTTATTCATCATAGAACACCAGAAATTCCTCACCACTGCTGCTAAAATCATGCTCGTAGATATTTTCTCGGGAGTTGTCACTATCCTCAAAAAAGTGTCATTATCAAAATTTTTAATGAATTGAACTATTTTCAATGCCTGATACACTAATAATACTTAATGGTATTTATTTATGCTGTCAAAACGGTTTCTTATTATAGTACGAAGTCATAACCGTGATATCCGTATACCATCGGCACATAAGACGCAGGCTAATTTTACAGCTCATTTTGGAGAAGAAAAGTGCGTCTTATAGGCCGGGAAATACGGTATTTTGCTGCATTAGTTGTTTCTGTATCTCGAATATATGTTTTTTTTGGAAGAATGGGTTTGAATAACAATAATTATTACCCTGAATTCCAATTACCTCTAAGGTTTTCTATGGAATGATGATATGGTACGACTTTGACGAAATGTGTAAAATTTCAGTACTCATTATTATTTAAGTTATCAAATCTGACAACAGTTATTTGCAATGACGAAAGAGAGTTATTTTTAATCGAAGTCAGCGAAAAAAAGCATTCTCCTTTAAAAGTCGTAAAAATGATAGCCTTGGACACATTCTGTGAGTCATCGTTGACCTCTGACCTCGTTTAATCTCATAAAATTTCAGCGGAACCCACTTTGCGGACAGAGGAAACTTTGCGCTTGGAAATTCTGAGTTCGCAGATTAACGTGAAATCGAAGTGCGAAACGTATTTTGAACTTGAACTCAGTTTTTATCCTACTGTTATTAATAATATTTAATTCTAAAGTAAAAGTAAATAAACATGGGATAAGAGCAAATTTTCCTTAATTTTATTACAATTTAGAGATTTGATAAATTTTGTTTTACAAAACAAAGAAAAGGAAATTCAGAATATTAATCTTTAAGTCGGTAAATAGGGGAAAGGTTTGTCACTATTATGTTATTAATGAAGCGAAACATATCCATATTCTCCATGATTCTTTGTCAGTAAAATTTAATCTCATTAATTTTGTGTATGACCTTTCAGAAAAGAGACTTTTGTCTATTTGTTCAAATCCTTTTCCTAATCCCTATATTTAGAAAGGTTAAATTGAATATTAAAGGTCAAATTTATTATCGATAACCATGTTTAAGATGAAATCAATGTGAGAAAGGCGTGACTTCGTGGAATGCCATAGTAATAAAAACAACTTTGTAAATTTCCACAGAAAATTGTTATATTACGAAACCGGTCGCGAATATAACAATTTTCTGTGGAAACTTACAAAGTTGTTTTTATTACCATGTTTAAGGTTTCAAATTTCCTTTGAACTGATATTGCTTTACAGTTACATCCTAATTATATTATCCACCGACACGAGCGATGAATTCTGCGGTAGTGGGAACAGTAAAGGAAAACTACCTTTCTAAAGCTCTTAAGATTAGCTTTTTATGATAATTTATGAAGAAGATTCTCCCTAGTTATAATTTCAGATAAATAACCAGCGATCATAACTGTAGGTTCCAGTTATAGAATACATCATTTAAATAAATAGTATTTAAATAATAATAATTATATGAGATCAAATATCAGAACATATTTATTTTGATGGAAACCCGAAACTGTGGAAGATTTTTGAAAATGGAGAAACTCATCAAGTTTATGAATAATTTATTTATGGGATCGCTGGAAATAGAATTGAAAAAGTAACATTTTTGGATGGATCTGTTCGATTGACAAGGAATAGGGCCAACCGATAGAGAAAGAGTTGCAGGCACGAACTCAAATCGGAGGCACTAACTTCCATTTCACCATGATTGATCTCTCGATCCTATGGACCTTGTCTTTTGACACATCCTTCCTGAATGTTTTAGCACAATTATAAGTGCACCTCTTACAATTGACACCATTAGTGAAGGAGGGACAAGCATTCTTCCATATATTGCTTAAGCAGATCACTTTCAGCATTGAGTTATACCCTTTAAAAACAATACGATGCCCGTAAGTGCATAAGATAAATGATGGACGCTATTCGGTGAGAAGGATAATCGATTTTGCGTATTTTCATACATCAATAATTCGTACAACGCGAGCCGGAAAACAATCTTAATGATTAAATTGTTAGATAAACGTATGAATCCTTAAATAAAAGTATTCGCCTCTAGAGAAAAATATTTATTCTAAATGATTCTGATTTCGATAGGATAAAATAAAGGCATTTCGATACACTATTAGGCTGAAAATACACTTCCAGTAATTGCAAATAGTTCTTGTTGAATTCGAATGATTGGCAAATGATGATTATTGTGGCAGTAGTTAAGCTATCTAATACGCGTTTGTTTCGAAAATGCACTTGATATTCTCCAAATATCTCTTAACATTCCTAAATGGGAATTATTTATGTCGTCTCCTAATCGCGCCTTAAGAAAGGCAGCAACACACGTATTCGTTTCTATATCCATTTTAATCATATACCATGAAATGTCGTCTTCTAGTTTGGGAATGACAAGGGAATTCACAAAAAAATATCCTTTGCGTGTAACAGATGGGGTAGAATTTGAAATATATTAATTACGAACACAACAGACCACTCTTCTAACTCAGTAAACTAACTAATTCCACAAGCTATCGATTGGAAAAATGTAAAACCATGGGAACGGAAAAGTACACAATGTTATAAAATAACGTAATACCAAAATTATAGGCGAATAAAACTCATTCATACCAGGAGTCATTGAATCACAAGAATATATATATATAATAACTGGAGTTTTGGAGAAGGAAAAATATATTGTATATGCTTAGATAAAAGATTATGAAATAAAATAAACTAATTATAATCTAATCAAACTTCTTTGTAAA
This sequence comes from Pantala flavescens, assembly GCA_020796165.1. Classification (NCBI taxonomy): domain Eukaryota; kingdom Metazoa; phylum Arthropoda; class Insecta; order Odonata; family Libellulidae; genus Pantala; species Pantala flavescens. The sequence goes on along the minus strand of CM036881.1, from coordinate 34,528,956 downwards.
CTACTTCTATTATACTGTCTACCACAAAGAATATTAAAAATTGACACATATTGTTCCTTGACAGCCTTTCACCATAACCTAATGGTAGTTATGAAACATTTTCATAAAAAGGTGAAAATATAATTGAAAAGTGAATTAAATAACTTTCCTGCATAGCGATATTGAGTTAAATGACAAAATGAAAGAAAGCAATAATCCTTCAGTATACTGAGCTCTATTGATCCTGCATATATTTCGCTCAATTTATATTCAATATATAAACAATAATATATACATAATAATAAATCAATATATAAACATTTCTATTTCTTTTTCTACCTTTGAGTATTTTCCTTCATTCATCCTTTACATTACCCTACTGAGAAGAGCCTTTTTTTATCTACCTTCCTGAAAGATTCCTCTGAAGATGAATCGTCTTTATCTATGTGTCTCATTCTTTCACTGAACTTCACAACCAATGTCCTCGTGACGATCGTGCAAGAAAGGAAGCAGTCTTTGTTATAAATTCTTTTCATCTCATTCTTCCTCATTGATCCAAAGAATGCTTATCATGCTGTGTTTAATAGTTGGCTGATTCATTTTGCCCGAGCATAGTTTCATGGAGGGTGGTAACAGCCACTAATTGTGCATGGATTACAACGCCTTATTCCTTTCCTTTGGTGTTTCGGAGAAGTCTAGTAAACTTTAAAAGATGTGAGTAAGGTTTATTTTTCATTTGGGAAGCCTTTTAGACTTTGGGTGATTGGAGTGTTGAATGCTCTTTTCCTAGAGTAAATGTGAATCTCAAACTCTTCATGATTCTATTAATGTTCACATGAAAGGAAGAGATAAATTGCTGGATGTTGAAAATGATTTAGGATTCAATTTGGAAGATTATTGCAAAGGGAATTCATTAGTTTTACCTTCATAGGAGTCTTGAGTGTGCTAACAAAAGAAAAGAGGATCATTGATTATGCTGAGTAGCCTACTCTATTATTTCTGCATTAATTAAGCTCCTTTTCTGATTACCTTCCCTGTTTCCTTTCTCCTCTGGCTTTTCCTTCGCATTCGAACCAAGCGAATCATTGTAAATCTCAAGGGAGTCTTTATATAACTGCTTTTCTGACAGAATCATCTAATTTTAATTCCTCTGAACCTTTGTGTCTCGCCCTTTCTCTGCTTTTCATGAACTCTGTCCCCCTGAACTGTCGTGCTGGAAAGGAAGCAGCGTTTCCTCGAATTCCTTTGACCGGTGCTTTTCATAAGAATGCCTTGTTTGATGGTAGGCTGATTAATTTCCACTGAGCATAGTTTCATGGAGATTTGACATGGCCTCTTATTGTGCATGCTTGCTCGGCCTTCGCCATAAATTTTTTGTGATCACGATGCATTTTCCATCCAATGCTGTGATGCCTCTCAGGACTTGGATGCCATAAGCTCCTGCGATTCTTCACGCAGCATGGTTCACTCCTCCACATCCATAATGGCTCCCCGTTTCTTTTGAAGCAGTGTCCTTCAAGTGCTTACTCTGGTATAAGGCAATGTGTCTTCCTTTCCTGTTCAATTGTTCCTTTCATCTGGGAAGCTTAGCCGTCACCAGCCCATTCCTACAAACTTGCTCGCATGAAAATAACCTTCAACATCATATGGGAATGGATTGATCCATCTTTAATCCCTCTGAACCTCTTATTTCTGGCATACTTTCATCTACAGAGCATTAGCAAAGCTTTCATTGAGTTCATCGACAGACAATAGTTTTCAATAGCAAAATCTTTCCTCCTGGAGGATCTTGTTTCAGCACTCATCTCAGCTGACCTTCATGATTCCTTTCTGAGGCGTGTTTACATTATGGACCTTTTCGTTTACCTCAAATTCATACCTTGTAATCTTTGGTTCTCATCCTCCCTCTGTTCAAACACCACCGTCTAAAAAAATCTACCCAACGCCTCAATAACATGATTTGTTTCGTGGACATTCTTCTTCATGTAGTCATCAATTGCTTCTCAGGAAGCGCTCCAGGTTTTCATTCCTTTACCCTCATGATTCTCGATTCCCTTGTGCAAGATTAACCGACTTCATCCCTGGAGTTCATGCATTTCCTTCTCCTTTTCACAAACTCATATATATCTATGAACCACTCGTGTCTGTTCTTAGATCGGCGCCGGCATGCGAATCTCTTTCAATTGGGCCATTTCATGTCTCAGAAATAGCTCTGGAACCCCTTCTTTGCCTGCCCGTTTCTGATGGACGAAAAGTATTATGTTTACGTTTTCCTGATGTCAATCGATTGTGTCGCTTTACCCATCCATGCATTGAATAAATTTTATATTCCATATGGTTCACCACCAACGCTTTCCTACCGCATATAAATCTCGAATCTTAATTTCCTTTAGGTACTCCAAAGAACGGTTCGAGCCGGTGGCGCGATCGAGGAAGGGATGTTTAGCTAGCCCAGTCGTCGATAGAACGCAGCTTCGTAGACCTCGTCGAACAACGAGCATTTTTAAAGAACAATGCCTCCAATGTAATTTTTGATAATAATGTAATTTATGGCAATTACTGTGGCAATAAAGTTTATCTGTGAATGACTGAAATCTGCGTTTCATTACCAAGGAAACAGAAATAATTTCAAGGAGAACACCTACGAATTTTATTCGTACTCATAGACTCCGTCGATCATGCCCAATTCCATCTTAAGATACGAATTTCGGTTGTAGAGTGCGGCAAGGATTTCGTGCGAATCCACGTCATTAATTGTTCGAAGGATATCTTATATTCGTACGTTTTCGACGATCCTTTCGATTTATTAAGACAGCGTAGAATTAACTCTTTCGTTACTTCCAAACACTGCCGTGGACTTTTCAAAAATAATTTCATCGCGATTCCCACCCATCATCTTCGTAAACTTATTCTCGTGCTCATCCGCTCTCGTGAATTAATGTCCTTTATTCACCAGTAACTGTAAGCGGAGAAAGGAACGTGATCCGCGTTTGGCTAACAGCCAACGCGATTGTAAAGTAAAGTTTGTTCATCCATTAACTCGTAAAATTATGTGAAATGAGGAGGAGCGGATGGACACCCGCTGCGCGGTAGTCACAGAGTGATTATTCTCGACAGAGGGCAGGGAAATAAGTCGTGAGTGTCGCTGCTTTGGGATCAGTCGGCGGGACTTCGATGCGGGTGAAGTTCGTTCGTGCGGATTGACAAGTGCTTCGAGCTATTTCCGATCGACTCCTTTGTCTTTGGGCTCCAAGTGTTTCCTCCTGGATAAAGTGACCGTGACGCAGTTTTTGTGACAAGTGTTAATCGGAGAAATGAAACGCACAAAAGGGACGTCCGTTTAGTGGAGGAGAGCTTAACGTCGTGTGGCTGTATTTGGAGCACGAGTGCTTTGAGTGAGGAAACGAGCTCCTAAGGAAACCGTTAAGGTAAGAGACGTAGTCCCATCGGATTCGGATAAGCTCGTCCCGAGCCTTTTTTGACGAGAACGTGCCTCGCGAGCTTTACCCACCGTTTGTTTCGAGGTGACCAGATTCCAGTGCCTGGATTCCGATTCTTCGTCATTCTCGATCGTAGCAAATAATGATTGTCGGATGATTGTAATAATATTGGAGGAGAGGTAACTTCGCTCGGCTGTATCGTGCGTATGTTAACGACTCAGGGCGAACTTTTTTAGAATAGCAAAGACGCTCCGGCTAGCAGAGGCGCCCGTGGTGGCATTATAGTTCCAGCTAGGTTGATTTTGTACTCTGTTGTGTTTATTAAATCGGGGAAAAGGTGAATTAAAGGACTTGGCAACGGAGACGATGTGATCAGGGCGAGGTCGCTGTTGAAAGTGCAATACGCATGGAGGTTTTGGGAGGCGCGACCGCTACCAGCGGGAGTGTAAAATCGGTGAAAGATTTATGAAAATCATCATGAGATGCATCGTAATCGGTAAATATTTCATGAAGACTAGTATTTATTATGATTTTTTGCTACTACGTGAGTCTTACTGCACACGATTACTATTTTCGTGATGCTTCGACACTGAATCCTTCCGAATAGAAGAAAATCGCCATTACTCTCGCTCGACGTAAAAGATGAGAGAAATTTTAACGATATTCAGCCGGTGATTCGAGTGAAGGAATAAAAGGCTTAAAATACAAGAATACAGCGACTGCACTGACAACGGTTGTTGTTCTCTCAGCCAATCAGAAGCGAGATAAATGTTTAGCGGGAGATCAAATATTTTATTTTGTTATTTTTTTAATTATTAAGTGTGAAAAGTGGTCCCAAAAGTTATTCTTGGTGATTTGCAACGTCATTATATCTCTTGATATACCGTGCAGCCCCAGAAAGGTATCGTTTTCGTATTCATTAGCAACAGAATCCTTTTTAAGGTACATATGCATGCCATCACTTGCTCCAATTTGTGATTTCAACATCTCTTTAAGAGAACTAAACGCTAATCTAGTACGATACTTAATTTAAAGAAAGTATATTGGACAGTGATGAGGTAGGAGGATATCACTACATGCACGCTTGGGTTTCCAATTATAGTATTTCATTTCAATTTAAGGATGCCTGGTGATTGGAGATTCTACAACTTCCTCTGCATGAGAAGACTGATTGATTTCGCCGAATGGACTGCAACGCCTTCTTCCTTTCCTGTGGTGTTTCGGAGAAGTCTAGTTAACTTTAAAAGATGTGAGTAAGGTTTATTTTTCATTTGGGAAGCCTTTTAGACTTTGGGTGATTGGAGTGTTGAATGCTCTTTTCCTAGAGTAAATGTGAATCTCAAACTCTTCATGATTCTATTAATGTTCACATGAAAGGAAGAGATAAATTGCTGGATGTTGAAAATGATTTAGGATTCAATTTGGAAGATTATTGCAAAGGGAATTCATTAGTTTTACCTTCATAGGAGTCTTGAGTGTGCTAACAAAAGAAAAGAGGATCATTGATTATGCTGAGTAGCCTACTCTATTATTTCTGCATTAATTAAGCTCCTTTTCTGATTACCTTCCCTGTTTCCTTTCTCCTCTGGCTTTTCCTTCGCATTCGAACCAAGCGAATCATTGTAAATCTCAAGGGAGTCTTTATTTAACTGCTTTTCTGAAAGATTTGTCTAAATGTAATTCCTCTGAACCTTTTTGTCTCGCCCTTTCTCTGCTTTTCATGAACTCTGTCCCCCTGAACCGTCGTGCTGGAAAGGAAGCAGCGTTTCCTCGAATTCCTTTGACCGGTGCTTTTCATAAGAATGCCTTGTTTGATGGTAGGCTGATTAATTTCCACTGAGCATAGTTTCATGGAGATTTGACATGGCCTCTTATTGTGCATGCTTGCTCGGCCTTCGCCATAAATTTTTTGTGATCACGATGCATTTTCCATCCAATGCTGTGATGCCTCTCAGGACTTGGATGCCATAAGCTCCTGCGATTCTTCACGCAGCATGGTTCACTCCTCCACATCCATAATGGCTCCCCGTTTCTTTTGAAGCAGTGTCCTTCAAGTGCTTACTCTGGTATAAGGCAATGTGTCTTCCTTTCCTGTTCAATTGTTCCTTTCATCTGGGAAGCTTAGCCGTCACCAGCCCATTCCTACAAACTTGCTCGCATGAAAATAACCTTCAACATCATATGGGAATGGATTGATCCATCTTTAATCCCTCTGAACCTCTTATTTCTGGCATACTTTCATCTACAGAGCATTAGCAAAGCTTTCATTGAGTTCATCGACAGACAATAGTTTTCAATAGCAAAATCTTTCCTCCTGGAGGATCTTGTTTCAGCACTCATCTCAGCTGACCTTCATGATTCCTTTCTGAGGCGTGTTTACATTATGGACCTTTTCGTTTACCTCAAGTTCATAGCTTGTAATCTTTGGTTCTCATCCTCCCTCTGTTCAAACACCATCGTCTAAAAAAATCTACCCAACGCCTCAATAACATGATTTGCTTCGTGGACATTCTTCTTCATGTAGTCATCAATTGCTTCTCAGGAAGCGCTCCAGGTTTTCATTCCTTTACCCTCATGATTCTTGATTCCCTTGTGCAAGATTAACCGACTTCATCCCTGGAGTTCATGCATTTCCTTCTCCTTTTCACAAACTCATATATATCTATGAACCACTCGTGTCTGTTCTTAGATCGGCGCCGGCTTACGAATCTCTTTCAATTGGGCCATCTCATGTCTCATAAATAGCTGTGGAACCCCTCCTTTGCCTGCCCGTTTCTGATGGACGAAAAGTATTATGTTTACGTTTTCCTGATGTCAATCGATTGTGTCGCTTTACCCATCCATGCATTGAATAAATTTTATATTCCACATTGTTCACCACCAACGCTTTCCTACCGCATATAAATCTCGAATCTTTACTTCCTTTAGGTACTCCAAAGAACGGTTCGAGCCGGTGGCGCGATCGAGGAAGGGATGTTTAGCTAGCCCAGTCGTCGATTGAACGCAGCTTCGTAGACCTCGTCGAACAACGAGCATTTTTAAAGAACAATGCCTCCAATGTAATTTTTGATAATAATGTAATTTATGGCAATTACTGTGGCAATAAAGTTTATCTGTGAATGACTGAAATCTGCGTTTCATTACCAAGGAAACAGAAATAATTTCAAGGAGAACACCTACGAATTTTATTCGTACTCATAGACTCCGTCGATCATGCCCAATTCCATCTTAAGATACGAATTTCGGTTGTAGAGTGCGGCAAGGATTTCGTGCGAATCCACGTCATTAATTGTTCGAAGGATATCTTATATTCGTACGTTTTCGACGATCCTTTCGATTTATTAAGACGGCGTAGAATTAACTCTTTCGTTACTTCCAAACACTGCCGTGGACTTTTCAAAAATAATTTCATCGCGATTCCCACCCATCATCTTCGTAAACTTATTCTCGTGCTCATCCGCTCTCGTGAATTAATGTCCTTTATTCACCAGTAACTGTAAGCGGAGAAAGGAACGTGATCCGCGTTTGGCTAACAGCCAACGCGATTGTAAAGTAAAGTTTGTTCATCCATTAACTCGTAAAATTATGTGAAATGAGGAGGAGCGGATGGACACCCGCTGCGCGGTAGTCACAGAGTGATTATTCTCGACAGAGGGCAGGGAAATAAGTCGTGAGTGTCGCTGCTTTGGGATCAGTCGGCGGGACTTCGACGCGGGTGAAGTTCGTTCTTGTGGATTGACAAGTGCTTCGAGCTATTTCCGATCCACTCCTTTGTCTTTGGGCTCCAAGTGTTTCCTCCTGGATAAAGTGACCGTGACGCAGTTTTTGTGACAAGTGTTAATCGGAGAAATGAAACGCACAAAAGGGACGTCCGTTTAGTGGAGGAGAGCTTAACGTCGTGTGGCTGTATTTGGAGCACGAGTGCTTTGAGTGAGGAAACGAGCTCCTAAGGAAACCGTTAAGGTAAGAGACGTAGTCCCATCGGATTCGGATAAGCTCGTCCCGAGCCTTTTTTGACGAGAACGTGCCTCGCGAGCTTTACCCACCGTTTGTTTCGAGGTGACCAGATTCCAGTGCCTGGATTCCGATTCCTCGTCATTCTCGATCGTAGCAAATAATGATTGTCGGATGATTGTAATAATATTGGAGGAGAGGTAACTTCGCTCGGCTGTATCGTGCGTATGTTAACGACTCAGGGCGAACTTTTTTAGAATAGCAAAGACGCTCCGGCTAGCAGAGGCGCCCGTGGTGGCATTATAGTTCCAGCTAGGTTGATTTTGTACTCTGTTGTGTTTATTAAATCGGGGAAAAGGTGAATTAAAGGACTTGGCAACGGAGACGATGTGATCAGGGCGAGGTCGCTGTTGAAAGTGCAATACGCATGGAGGTTTTGGGAGGCGCGACCGCTACCAGCGGGAGTGTAAAATCGGTGAAAGATTTATGAAAATCATCATGAGATGCATCGTAATCGGTAAATATTTCATGAAGACTAGTATTTATTATGATTTTTTGCTACTACGTGAGTCTTACTGCACACGATTACTATTTTCGTGATGCTTCGACACTGAATCCTTCCGAATAGAAGAAAATCGCCATTACTCTCGCTCGACGTAAAAGATGAGAGAAATTTTAACGATATTCAGCCGGTGATTCGAGTGAAGGAATAAAAGGCTTAAAATACAAGAATACAGCGACTGCACTGACAACGGTTGTTGTTCTCTCAGCCAATCAGAAGCGAGATAAATGTTTAGCGGGAGATCAAATATTTTATTTTGTTATTTTTTTAATTATTAAGTGTGAAAAGTGGTCCCAAAAGTTATTCTTGGTGATTTGCAACGTCATTATATCTCTTGATATACCGTGCAGCCCCAGAAAGGTATCGTTTTCGTATTCATTAGCAACAGAATCCTTTTTAAGGTACATATGCATGCCATCACTTGCTCCAATTTGTGATTTCAACATCTCTTTAAGAGAACTAAACGCTAATCTAGTACGATACTTAATTTAAAGAAAGTATATTGGACAGTGATGAGGTAGGAGGATATCACTACATGCACGCTTGGGTTTCCAATTATAGTATTTCATTTCAATTTAAGGATGCCTGGTGATTGGAGATTCTACAACTTCCTCTGCATGAGAAGACTGATTGATTTCGCCGAATGGACTGCAACGCCTTCTTCCTTTCCTGTGGTGTTTCGGAGAAGTCTAGTTAACTTTAAAAGATGTGAGTAAGGTTTATTTTTCATTTGGGAAGCCTTTTAGACTTTGGGTGATTGGAGTGTTGAATGCTCTTTTCCTAGAGTAAATGTGAATCTCAAACTCTTCATGATTCTATTAATGTTCACATGAAAGGAAGAGATAAATTGCTGGATGTTGAAAATGATTTAGGATTCAATTTGGAAGATTATTGCAAAGGGAATTCATTAGTTTTACCTTCATAGGAGTCTTGAGTGTGCTAACAAAAGAAAAGAGGATCATTGATTATGCTGAGTAGCCTACTCTATTATTTCTGCATTAATTAAGCTCCTTTTCTGATTACCTTCCCTGTTTCCTTTCTCCTCTGGCTTTTCCTTCGCATTCGAACCAAGCGAATCATTGTAAATCTCAAGGGAGTCTTTATTTAACTGCTTTTCTGAAAGATTTGTCTAAATGTAATTCCTCTGAACCTTTTTGTCTCGCCCTTTCTCTGCTTTTCATGAACTCTGTCCCCCTGAACCGTCGTGCTGGAAAGGAAGCAGCGTTTCCTCGAATTCCTTTGACCGGTGCTTTTCATAAGAATGCCTTGTTTGATGGTAGGCTGATTAATTTCCACTGAGCATAGTTTCATGGAGATTTGACATGGCCTCTTATTGTGCATGCTTGCTCGGCCTTCGCCATAAATTTTTTGTGATCACGATGCATTTTCCATCCAATGCTGTGATGCCTCTCAGGACTTGGATGCCATAAGCTCCTGCGATTCTTCACGCAGCATGGTTCACTCCTCCACATCCTTAATGGCTCCCCGTTTCTTTTGAAGCAGTGTCCTTCAAGTGCTTACTCTGGTATAAGGCAATGTGTCTTCCTTTCCTGTTCAATTGTTCCTTTCATCTGGGAAGCTTAGCCGTCACCAGCCCATTCCTACAAACTTGCTCGCATGAAAATAACCTTCAACATCATATGGGAATGGATTGATCCATCTTTAATCCCTCTGAACCTCTTATTTCTGGCATACTTTCATCTACAGAGCATTAGCAAAGCTTTCATTGAGTTCATCGACAGACAATAGTTTTCAATAGCAAAATCTTTCCTCCTGGAGGATCTTGTTTCAGCACTCATCTCAGCTGACCTTCATGATTCCTTTCTGAGGCGTGTTTACATTATGGACCTTTTCGTTTACCTCAAGTTCATAGCTTGTAATCTTTGGTTCTCATCCTCCCTCTGTTCAAACACCATCGTCTAAAAAAATCTACCCAACGCCTCAATAACATGATTTGCTTCGTGGACATTCTTCTTCATGTAGTCATCAATTGCTTCTCAGGAAGCGCTCCAGGTTTTCATTCCTTTACCCTCATGATTCTTGATTCCCTTGTGCAAGATTAACCGACTTCATCCCTGGAGTTCATGCATTTCCTTCTCCTTTTCACAAACTCATATATATCTATGAACCACTCGTGTCTGTTCTTAGATCGGCGCCGGCTTACGAATCTCTTTCAATTGGGCCATCTCATGTCTCAGAAATAGCTGTGGAACCCCTCCTTTGCCTGCCCGTTTCTGATGGACGAAAAGTATTATGTTTACGTTTTCCTGATGTCAATCGATTGTGTCGCTTTAGCCATCCATGCATTGAATAAATTTTATATTCCACATTGTTCACCACCAACGCTTTCCTACCGCATATAAATCTCGAATCTTTACTTCCTTTAGGTACTCCAAAGAACGGTTCGAGCCGGTGGCGCGATCGAGGAAGGGATGTTTAGCTAGCCCAGTCGTCGATTGAACGCAGCTTCGTAGACCTCGTCGAACAACGAGCATTTTTAAAGAACAATGCCTCCAATGTAATTTTTGATAATAATGTAATTTATGGCAATTACTGTGGCAATAAAGTTTATCTGTGAATGACTGAAATCTGCGTTTCATTACCAAGGAAACAGAAATAATTTCAAGGAGAACACCTACGAATTTTATTCGTACTCATAGACTCCGTCGATCATGCCCAATTCCATCTTAAGATACGAATTTCGGTTGTAGAGTGCGGCAAGGATTTCGTGCGAATCCACGTCATTAATTGTTCGAAGGATATCTTATATTCGTACGTTTTCGACGATCCTTTCGATTTATTAAGACGGCGTAGAATTAACTCTTTCGTTACTTCCAAACACTGCCGTGGACTTTTCAAAAATAATTTCATCGCGATTCCCACCCATCATCTTCGTAAACTTATTCTCGTGCTCATCCGCTCTCGTGAATTAATGTCCTTTATTCACCAGTAACTGTAAGCGGAGAAAGGAACGTGATCCGCGTTTGGCTAACAGCCAACGCGATTGTAAAGTAAAGTTTGTTCATCCATTAACTCGTAAAATTATGTGAAATGAGGAGGAGCGGATGGACACCCGCTGCGCGGTAGTCACAGAGTGATTATTCTCGACAGAGGGCAGGGAAATAAGTCGTGAGTGTCGCTGCTTTGGGATCAGTCGGCGGGACTTCGACGCGGGTGAAGTTCGTTCTTGTGGATTGACAAGTGCTTCGAGCTATTTCCGATCCACTCCTTTGTCTTTGGGCTCCAAGTGTTTCCTCCTGGATAAAGTGACCGTGACGCAGTTTTTGTGACAAGTGTTAATCGGAGAAATGAAACGCACAAAAGGGACGTCCGTTTAGTGGAGGAGAGCTTAACGTCGTGTGGCTGTATTTGGAGCACGAGTGCTTTGAGTGAGGAAACGAGCTCCTAAGGAAACCGTTAAGGTAAGAGACGTAGTCCCATCGGATTCGGATAAGCTCGTCCCGAGCCTTTTTTGACGAGAACGTGCCTCGCGAGCTTTACCCACCGTTTGTTTCGAGGTGACCAGATTCCAGTGCCTGGATTCCGATTCCTCGTCATTCTCGATCGTAGCAAATAATGATTGTCGGATGATTGTAATAATATTGGAGGAGAGGTAACTTCGCTCGGCTGTATCGTGCGTATGTTAACGACTCAGGGCGAACTTTTTTAGAATAGCAAAGACGCTCCGGCTAGCAGAGGCGCCCGTGGTGGCATTATAGTTCCAGCTAGGTTGATTTTGTACTCTGTTGTGTTTATTAAATCGGGGAAAAGGTGAATTAAAGGACTTGGCAACGGAGACGATGTGATCAGGGCGAGGTCGCTGTTGAAAGTGCAATACGCATGGAGGTTTTGGGAGGCGCGACCGCTACCAGCGGGAGTGTAAAATCGGTGAAAGATTTATGAAAATCATCATGAGATGCATCGTAATCGGTAAATATTTCATGAAGACTAGTATTTATTATGATTTTTTGCTACTACGTGAGTCTTACTGCACACGATTACTATTTTCGTGATGCTTCGACACTGAATCCTTCCGAATAGAAGAAAATCGCCATTACTCTCGCTCGACGTAAAAGATGAGAGAAATTTTAACGATATTCAGCCGGTGATTCGAGTGAAGGAATAAAAGGCTTAAAATACAAGAATACAGCGACTGCACTGACAACGGTTGTTGTTCTCTCAGCCAATCAGAAGCGAGATAAATGTTTAGCGGGAGATCAAATATTTTATTTTGTTATTTTTTTAATTATTAAGTGTGAAAAGTGGTCCCAAAAGTTATTCTTGGTGATTTGCAACGTCATTATATCTCTTGATATACCGTGCAGCCCCAGAAAGGTATCGTTTTCGTATTCATTAGCAACAGAATCCTTTTTAAGGTACATATGCATGCCATCACTTGCTCCAATTTGTGATTTCAACATCTCTTTAAGAGAACTAAACGCTAATCTAGTACGATACTTAATTTAAAGAAAGTATATTGGACAGTGATGAGGTAGGAGGATATCACTACATGCACGCTTGGGTTTCCAATTATAGTATTTCATTTCAATTTAAGGATGCCTGGTGATTGGAGATTCTACAACTTCCTCTGCATGAGAAGACTGATTGATTTCGCCGAATGGACTGCAACGCCTTCTTCCTTTCCTGTGGTGTTTCGGAGAAGTCTAGTTAACTTTAAAAGATGTGAGTAAGGTTTATTTTTCATTTGGGAAGCCTTTTAGACTTTGGGTGATTGGAGTGTTGAATGCTCTTTTCCTAGAGTAAATGTGAATCTCAAACTCTTCATGATTCTATTAATGTTCACATGAAAGGAAGAGATAAATTGCTGGATGTTGAAAATGATTTAGGATTCAATTTGGAAGATTATTGCAAAGGGAATTCATTAGTTTTACCTTCATAGGAGTCTTGAGTGTGCTGACAAAAGAAAAGAGGATCATTGATTATGCTGAGTAGCCTACTCTATTATTTCTGCATTAATTAAGCTCCTTTTCTGATTACCTTCCCTGTTTCCTTTCTCCTCTGGCTTTTCCTTCGCATTCGAACCAAGCGAATCATTGTAAATCTCAAGGGAGTCTTTATTTAACTGCTTTTCTGAAAGATTTGTCTAAATGTAATTCCTCTGAACCTTTGTGTCTCGCCCTTTCTCTGCTTTTCATGAACTCTGTCCCCCTGAACCGTCGTGCTGGAAAGGAAGCAGCGTTTCCTCGAATTCCTTTGACCGGTGCTTTTCATAAGAATGCCTTGTTTGATGGTAGGCTGATTAATTTCCACTGAGCATAGTTTCATGGAGATTTGACATGGCCTCTTATTGTGCATGCTTGCTCGGCCTTCGCCATAAATTTTTTGTGATCACGATGCATTTTCCATCCAATGCTGTGATGCCTCTCAGGACTTGGATGCCATAAGCTCCTGCGATTCTTCACGCAGCATGGTTCACTCCTCCACATCCATAATGGCTCCCCGTTTCTTTTGAAGCAGTGTCCTTTAAGTGCTTACTCTGGTATAAGGCAATGTGTCTTCCTTTCCTGTTCAATTGTTCCTTTCATCTGGGAAGCTTAGCCGTCACCAGCCCATTCCTACAAACTTGCTCGCATGAAAATAACCTTCAACATCATATGGGAATGGATTGATCCATCTTTAATCCCTCTGAACCTCTTATTTCTGGCATACTTTCATCTACAGAGCATTAGCAAAGCTTTCATTGAGTTCATCGACAGACAATAGTTTTCAATAGCAAAATCTTTCCTCCTGGAGGATCTTGTTTCAGCACTCATCTCAGCTGACCTTCATGATTCCTTTCTGAGGCGTGTTTACATTATGGACCTTTTCGTTTACCTCAAGTTCATAGCTTGTAATCTTTGGTTCTCATCCTCCCTCCGTTCAAACACCACCGTCTAAAAAAATCTACCCAACGCCTCAATAACATGATTTGCTTCGTGGACATTCTTCTTCATGTAGTCATCAATTGCTTCTCAGGAAGCGCTCCAGGTTTTCATTCCTTTACCCTCATGATTCTTGATTCCCTTGTGCAAGATTAACCGACTTCATCCCTGGAGTTCATGCATTTCCTTCTCCTTTTCACAAACTCATATATATCTATGAACCGCTCGTGTCTGTTCTTAGATCGGCGCCGGCTTACGAATCTCTTTCAATTGGGCCATCTCATGTCTCAGAAATAGCTGTGGAACCCCTCCTTTGCCTGCCCGTTTCTGATGGACGAAAAGTATTATGTTTACGTTTTCCTGATGTCAATCGATTGTGTCGCTTTAGCCATCCATGCATTGAATAAATTTTATATTCCACGTTGTTCATCACCAACGCTTTCCTACCGCATATAAATCTCGAATCTTTACTTCCTTTAGGTACTCCAAAGAACGGTTCGAGCCGGTGGCGCGATCGAGGAAGGGATGTTTAGCTAGCCCAGTCGTCGATTGAACGCAGCTTCGTAGACCTCGTCGAACAACGAGCATTTTTAAAGAACAATGCCTCCAATGTAATTTTTGATAATAATGTAATTTATGGCAATTACTGTGGCAATAAAGTTTATCTGTGAATGACTGAAATCTGCGTTTCATTACCAAGGAAACAGAAATAATTTCAAGGAGAACACCTACGAATTTTATTCGTACTCATAGACTCCGTCGATCATGCCCAATTCCATCTTAAGATACGAATTTCGGTTGTAGAGTGCGGCAAGGATTTCGTGCGAATCCACGTCATTAATTGTTCGAAGGATATCTTATATTCGTACGTTTTCGACGATCCTTTCGATTTATTAAGACGGCGTAGAATTAACTCTTTCGTTACTTCCAAACACTGCCGTGGACTTTTCAAAAATAATTTCATCGCGATTCCCACCCATCATCTTCGTAAACTTATTCTCGTGCTCATCCGCTCTCGTGAATTAATGTCCTTTATTCACCAGTAACTGTAAGCGGAGAAAGGAACGTGATCCGCGTTTGGCTAACAGCCAACGCGATTGTAAAGTAAAGTTTGTTCATCCATTAACTCGTAAAATTATGTGAAATGAGGAGGAGTGGATGGACACCCGCTGCGCGGTAGTCACACAGTGATTATTCTCGACAGAGGGCAGGGAAATAAGTCGTGAGTGTCGCTGCTTTGGGATCAGTCGGCGGGACTTCGACGCGGGTGAAGTTCGTTCTTGTGGATTGACAAGTGCTTCGAGCTATTTCCGATCCACTCCTTTGTCTTTGGGCTCCAAGTGTTTCCTCCTGGATAAAGTGACCGTGACGCAGTTTTTGTGACAAGTGTTAATCGGAGAAATGAAACGCACAAAAGGGACGTCCGTTTAGTGGAGGAGAGCTTAACGTCGTGTGGCTGTATTTGGAGCACGAGTGCTTTGAGTGAGGAAACGAGCTCCTAAGGAAACCGTTAAGGTAAGAGACGTAGTCCCATCGGATTCGGATAAGCTCGTCCCGAGCCTTTTTTGACGAGAACGTGCCTCGCGAGCTTTACCCACCGTTTGTTTCGAGGTGACCAGATTCCAGTGCCTGGATTCCGATTCCTCGTCATTCTCGATCGTAGCAAATAATGATTGTCGGATGATTGTAATAATATTGGAGGAGAGGTAACTTCGCTCGGCTGTATCGTGCGTATGTTAACGACTCAGGGCGAACTTTTTTAGAATAGCAAAGACGCTCCGGCTAGCAGAGGCGCCCGTGGTGGCATTATAGTTCCAGCTAGGTTGATTTTGTACTCTGTTGTGTTTATTAAATCGGGGAAAAGGTGAATTAAAGGACTTGGCAACGGAGACGATGTGATCAGGGCGAGGTCGCTGTTGAAAGTGCAATACGCATGGAGGTTTTGGGAGGCGCGACCGCTACCAGCGGGAGTGTAAAATCGGTGAAAGATTTATGAAAATCATCATGAGATGCATCGTAATCGGTAAATATTTCATGAAGACTAGTATTTATTATGATTTTTTGCTACTACGTGAGTCTTACTGCACACGATTACTATTTTCGTGATGCTTCGACACTGAATCCTTCCGAATAGAAGAAAATCGCCATTACTCTCGCTCGACGTAAAAGATGAGAGAAATTTTAACGATATTCAGCCGGTGATTCGAGTGAAGGAATAAAAGGCTTAAAATACAAGAATACAGCGACTGCACTGACAACGGTTGTTGTTCTCTCAGCCAATCAGAAGCGAGATAAATGTTTAGCGGGAGATCAAATATTTTATTTTGTTATTTTTTTAATTATTAAGTGTGAAAAGTGGTCCCAAAAGTTATTCTTGGTGATTTGCAACGTCATTATATCTCTTGATATACCGTGCAGCCCCAGAAAGGTATCGTTTTCGTATTCATTAGCAACAGAATCCTTTTTAAGGTACATATGCATGCCATCACTTGCTCCAATTTGTGATTTCAACATCTCTTTAAGAGAACTAAACGCTAATCTAGTACGATACTTAATTTAAAGAAAGTATATTGGACAGTGATGAGGTAGGAGGATATCACTACATGCACGCTTGGGTTTCCAATTATAGTATTTCATTTCAATTTAAGGATGCCTGGTGATTGGAGATTCTACAACTTCCTCTGCATGAGAAGACTGATTGATTTCGCCGAATGGACTGCAACGCCTTCTTCCTTTCCTGTGGTGTTTCGGAGAAGTCTAGTTAACTTTAAAAGATGTGAGTAAGGTTTATTTTTCATTTGGGAAGCCTTTTAGACTTTGGGTGATTGGAGTGTTGAATGCTCTTTTCCTAGAGTAAATGTGAATCTCAAACTCTTCATGATTCTATTAATGTTCACATGAAAGGAAGAGATAAATTGCTGGATGTTGAAAATGATTTAGGATTCAATTTGGAAGATTATTGCAAAGGGAATTCATTAGTTTTACCTTCATAGGAGTCTTGAGTGTGCTGACAAAAGAAAAGAGGATCATTGATTATGCTGAGTAGCCTACTCTATTATTTCTGCATTAATTAAGCTCCTTTTCTGATTACCTTCCCTGTTTCCTTTCTCCTCTGGCTTTTCCTTCGCATTCGAACCAAGCGAATCATTGTAAATCTCAAGGGAGTCTTTATTTAACTGCTTTTCTGAAAGATTTGTCTAAATGTAATTCCTCTGAACCTTTGTGTCTCGCCCTTTCTCTGCTTTTCATGAACTCTGTCCACTGAACCGTCGTGCTGGAAAGGAAGCAGCGTTTCCTCGAATTCCTTTGACCGGTGCTTTTCATAAGAATGCCTTGTTTGATGGTAGGCTGATTAATTTCCACTGAGCATAGTTTCATGGAGATTTGACATGGCCTCTTATTGTGCATGCTTGCTCGGCCTTCGCCATAAATTTTTTGTGATCACGATGCATTTTCCATCCAATGCTGTGATGCCTCTCAGGACTTGGATGCCATAAGCTCCTGCGATTCTTCACGCAGCATGGTTCACTCCTCCACATCCATAATGGCTCCCCGTTTCTTTTGAAGCAGTGTCCTTCAAGTGCTTACTCTGGTATAAGGCAATGTGTCTTCCTTTCCTGTTCAATTGTTCCTTTCATCTGGGAAGCTTAGCCGTCACCAGCCCATTCCTACAAACTTGCTCGCATGAAAATAACCTTCAACATCATATGGGAATGGATTGATCCATCTTTAATCCCTCTGAACCTCTTATTTCTGGCCTACTTTCATCTACAGAGCATTAGCAAAGCTTTCATTGAGTTCATCGACAGACAATAGTTTTCAATAGCAAAATCTTTCCTCCTGGAGGATCTTGTTTCAGCACTCATCTCAGCTGACCTTCATGATTCCTTTCTGAGGCGTGTTTACATTATGGACCTTTTCGTTTACCTCAAATTCATAGCTTGTAATCTTTGGTTCTCATCCTCCCTCTGTTCAAACACCACCGTCTAAAAAAATCTACCCAACGCCTCAATAACATGATTTGTTTCGTGGACATTCTTCTTCATGTAGTCATCAATTGCTTCTCAGGAAGCGCTCCAGGTTTTCATTCCTTTACCCTCATGATTCTTGATTCCCTTGTGCAAGATTAACCGACTTCATCCCTGGAGTTCATGCATTTCCTTCTCCTTTTCACAAACTCATATATATCTATGAACCACTCGTGTCTGTTCTTAGATCGGCGCCGGCTTACGAATCTCTTTCAATTGGGCCATCTCATGTCTCAGAAATAGCTGTGGAACCCCTCCTTTGCCTGCCCGTTTCTGATGGACGAAAAGTATTATGTTTACGTTTTCCTGATGTCAATCGATTGTGTCGCTTTAGCCATCCATGCATTGAATAAATTTTATATTCCACGTTGTTCATCACCAACGCTTTCCTACCGCATATAAATCTCGAATCTTTACTTCCTTTAGGTACTCCAAAGAACGGTTCGAGCCGGTGGCGCGATCGAGGAAGGGATGTTTAGCTAGCCCAGTCGTCGATTGAACGCAGCTTCGTAGACCTCGTCGAACAACGAGCATTTTTAAAGAACAATGCCTCCAATGTAATTTTTGATAATAATGTAATTTATGGCAATTACTGTGGCAATAAAGTTTATCTGTGAATGACTGAAATCTGCGTTTCATTACCAAGGAAACAGAAATAATTTCAAGGAGAACACCTACGAATTTTATTCGTACTCATAGACTCCGTCGATCATGCCCAATTCCATCTTAAGATACGAATTTCGGTTGTAGAGTGCGGCAAGGATTTCGTGCGAATCCACGTCATTAATTGTTCGAAGGATATCTTATATTCGTACGTTTTCGACGATCCTTTCGATTTATTAAGACGGCGTAGAATTAACTCTTTCGTTACTTCCAAACACTGCCGTGGACTTTTCAAAAATAATTTCATCGCGATTCCCACCCATCATCTTCGTAAACTTATTCTCGTGCTCATCCGCTCTCGTGAATTAATGTCCTTTATTCACCAGTAACTGTAAGCGGAGAAAGGAACGTGATCCGCGTTTGGCTAACAGCCAACGCGATTGTAAAGTAAAGTTTGTTCATCCATTAACTCGTAAAATTATGTGAAATGAGGAGGAGTGGATGGACACCCGCTGCGCGGTAGTCACACAGTGATTATTCTCGACAGAGGGCAGGGAAATAAGTCGTGAGTGTCGCTGCTTTGGGATCAGTCGGCGGGACTTCGACGCGGGTGAAGTTCGTTCTTGTGGATTGACAAGTGCTTCGAGCTATTTCCGATCCACTCCTTTGTCTTTGGGCTCCAAGTGTTTCCTCCTGGATAAAGTGACCGTGACGCAGTTTTTGTGACAAGTGTTAATCGGAGAAATGAAACGCACAAAAGGGACGTCCGTTTAGTGGAGGAGAGCTTAACGTCGTGTGGCTGTATTTGGAGCACGAGTGCTTTGAGTGAGGAAACGAGCTCCTAAGGAAACCGTTAAGGTAAGAGACGTAGTCCCATCGGATTCGGATAAGCTCGTCCCGAGCCTTTTTTGACGAGAACGTGCCTCGCGAGCTTTACCCACCGTTTGTTTCGAGGTGACCAGATTCCAGTGCCTGGATTCCGATTCCTCGTCATTCTCGATCGTAGCAAATAATGATTGTCGGATGATTGTAATAATATTGGAGGAGAGGTAACTTCGCTCGGCTGTATCGTGCGTATGTTAACGACTCAGGGCGAACTTTTTTAGAATAGCAAAGACGCTCCGGCTAGCAGAGGCGCCCGTGGTGGCATTATAGTTCCAGCTAGGTTGATTTTGTACTCTGTTGTGTTTATTAAATCGGGGAAAAGGTGAATTAAAGGACTTGGCAACGGAGACGATGTGATCAGGGCGAGGTCGCTGTTGAAAGTGCAATACGCATGGAGGTTTTGGGAGGCGCGACCGCTACCAGCGGGAGTGTAAAATCGGTGAAAGATTTATGAAAATCATCATGAGATGCATCGTAATCGGTAAATATTTCATGAAGACTAGTATTTATTATGATTTTTTGCTACTACGTGAGTCTTACTGCACACGATTACTATTTTCGTGATGCTTCGACACTGAATCCTTCCGAATAGAAGAAAATCGCCATTACTCTCGCTCGACGTAAAAGATGAGAGAAATTTTAACGATATTCAGCCGGTGATTCGAGTGAAGGAATAAAAGGCTTAAAATACAAGAATACAGCGACTGCACTGACAACGGTTGTTGTTCTCTCAGCCAATCAGAAGCGAGATAAATGTTTAGCGGGAGATCAAATATTTTATTTTGTTATTTTTTTAATTATTAAGTGTGAAAAGTGGTCCCAAAAGTTATTCTTGGTGATTTGCAACGTCATTATATCTCTTGATATACCGTGCAGCCCCAGAAAGGTATCGTTTTCGTATTCATTAGCAACAGAATCCTTTTTAAGGTACATATGCATGCCATCACTTGCTCCAATTTGTGATTTCAACATCTCTTTAAGAGAACTAAACGCTAATCTAGTACGATACTTAATTTAAAGAAAGTATATTGGACAGTGATGAGGTAGGAGGATATCACTACATGCACGCTTGGGTTTCCAATTATAGTATTTCATTTCAATTTAAGGATGCCTGGTGATTGGAGATTCTACAACTTCCTCTGCATGAGAAGACTGATTGATTTCGCCGAATGGACTGCAACGCCTTCTTCCTTTCCTGTGGTGTTTCGGAGAAGTCTAGTTAACTTTAAAAGATGTGAGTAAGGTTTATTTTTCATTTGGGAAGCCTTTTAGACTTTGGGTGATTGGAGTGTTGAATGCTCTTTTCCTAGAGTAAATGTGAATCTCAAACTCTTCATGATTCTATTAATGTTCACATGAAAGGAAGAGATAAATTGCTGGATGTTGAAAATGATTTAGGATTCAATTTGGAAGATTATTGCAAAGGGAATTCATTAGTTTTACCTTCATAGGAGTCTTGAGTGTGCTAACAAAAGAAAAGAGGATCATTGATTATGCTGAGTAGCCTACTCTATTATTTCTGCATTAATTAAGCTCCTTTTCTGATTACCTTCCCTGTTTCCTTTCTCCTCTGGCTTTTCCTTCGCATTCGAACCAAGCGAATCATTGTAAATCTCAAGGGAGTCTTTATTTAACTGCTTTTCTGAAAGATTTGTCTAAATGTAATTCCTCTGAACCTTTGTGTCTCGCCCTTTCTCTGCTTTTCATGAACTCTGTCCCCCTGAACCGTCGTGCTGGAAAGGAAGCAGCGTTTCCTCGAATTCCTTTGACCGGTGCTTTTCATAAGAATGCCTTGTTTGATGGTAGGCTGATTAATTTCCACTGAGCATAGTTTCATGGAGATTTGACATGGCCTCTTATTGTGCATGCTTGCTCGGCCTTCGCCATAAATTTTTTGTGATCACGATGCATTTTCCATCCAATGATGTGATGCCTCTCAGGACTTGGATGCCATAAGCTCCTGCGATTCTTCACGCAGCATGGTTCACTCCTCCACATCCTTAATGGCTCCCCGTTTCTTTTGAAGCAGTGTCCTTCAAGTGCTTACTCTGGTATAAGGCAATGTGTCTTCCTTTCCTGTTCAATTGTTCCTTTCATCTGGGAAGCTTAGCCGTCACCAGCCCATTCCTACAAACTTGCTCGCATGAAAATAACCTTCAACATCATATGGGGATGGATTGATCCATCTTTAATCCCTCTGAACCTCTTATTTCTGGCATACTTTCATCTACAGAGCATTAGCAAAGCTTTCATTGAGTTCATCGACAGACAATAGTTTTCAATAGCAAAATCTTTCCTCCTGGAGGATCTTGTTTCAGCACTCATCTCAGCTGACCTTCATGATTCCTTTCTGAGGCGTGTTTACATTATGGACCTTTTCGTTTACCTCAAATTCATAGCTTGTAATCTTTGGTTCTCATCCTCCCTCCGTTCAAACACCACCGTCTAAAAAAATCTACCCAACGCCTCAATAACATGATTTGCTTCGTGGACATTCTTCTTCATGTAGTCATCAATTGCTTCTCAGGAAGCGCTCCAGGTTTTCATTCCTTTACCCTCATGATTCTTGATTCCCTTGTGCAAGATTAACCGACTTCATCCCTGGAGTTCATGCATTTCCTTCTCCTTTTCACAAACTCATATATATCTATGAACCACTCGTGTCTGTTCTTAGATCGGCGCCGGCTTACGAATCTCTTTCAATTGGGCCATTTCATGTCTCAGAAATAGCTGTGGAACCCCTCCTTTGCCTGCCCGTTTCTGATGGACGAAAAGTATTATGTTTACGTTTTCCTGATGTCAATCGATTGTGTCGCTATAC
Organism: Pantala flavescens; assembly: GCA_020796165.1. Classification (NCBI taxonomy): domain Eukaryota; kingdom Metazoa; phylum Arthropoda; class Insecta; order Odonata; family Libellulidae; genus Pantala; species Pantala flavescens. Next base: position 34,506,802 of record CM036881.1, on the reverse strand, counting down.
CCATCCATGCATTGAATAAATTCCATATTCCACATTGTTCACCACCAACGCTTTCCTACCGCATATAAATCTCGAATCTTTACTTCCTTTAGGTACTCCAAAGAACGGTTCGAGCCGGTGGCGCGATCGAGGAAGGGATGTTTAGCTAGCCCAGTCGTCGATTGAACGCAGCTTCGTAGACCTCGTCGAACAACGAGCATTTTTAAAGAACAATGCCTCCAATGTAATTTTTTATAATAATGTAATTTATGGCAATTACTGTGGCAATAAAGTTTATCTGTGAATGACTGAAATCTGCGTTTCATTACCAAGGAAACAGAAATAATTTCAAGGAGAACACCTACGAATTTTATTCGTACTCATAGACTCCGTCGATCATGCCCAATTCCATCTTAAGATACGAATTTCGGTTGTAGAGTGCGGCAAGGATTTCGTGCGAATCCACGTCATTAATTGTTCGAAGGATATCTTATATTCGTACGTTTTCGACGATCCTTTCGATTTATTAAGACGGCGTAGAATTAACTCTTTCGTTACTTCCAAACACTGCCGTGGACTTTTCAAAAATAATTTCATCGCGATTCCCACCCATCATCTTCGTAAACTTATTCTCGTGCTCATCCGCTCTCGTGAATTAATGTCCTTTATTCACCAGTAACTGTAAGCGGAGAAAGGAACGTGATCCGCGTTTGGCTAACAGCCAACGCGATTGTAAAGTAAAGTTTGTTCATCCATTAACTCGTAAAATTATGTGAAATGAGGAGGAGTGGATGGACACCCGCTGCGCGGTAGTCACAGAGTGATTATTCTCGACAGAGGGCAGGGAAATAAGTCGTGAGTGTCGCTGCTTTGGGATCAGTCGGCGGGACTTCGACGCGGGTGAAGTTCGTTCTTGTGGATTGACAAGTGCTTCGAGCTATTTCCGATCCACTCCTTTGTCTTTGGGCTCCAAGTGTTTCCTCCTGGATAAAGTGACCGTGACGCAGTTTTTGTGACAAGTGTTAATCGGAGAAATGAAACGCACAAAAGGGACGTCCGTTTAGTGGAGGAGAGCTTAACGTCGTGTGGCTGTATTTGGAGCACGAGTGCTTTGAGTGAGGAAACGAGCTCCTAAGGAAACCGTTAAGGTAAGAGACGTAGTCCCATCGGATTCGGATAAGCTCGTCCCGAGCCTTTTTTGACGAGAACGTGCCTCGCGAGCTTTACCCACCGTTTGTTTCGAGGTGACCAGATTCCAGTGCCTGGATTCCGATTCCTCGTCATTCTCGATCGTAGCAAATAATGATTGTCGGATGATTGTAATAATATTGGAGGAGAGGTAACTTCGCTCGGCTGTATCGTGCGTATGTTAACGACTCAGGGCGAACTTTTTTAGAATAGCAAAGACGCTCCGGCTAGCAGAGGCGCCCGTGGTGGCATTATAGTTCCAGCTAGGTTGATTTTGTACTCTGTTGTGTTTATTAAATCGGGGAAAAGGTGAATTAAAGGACTTGGCAACGGAGACGATGTGATCAGGGCGAGGTCGCTGTTGAAAGTGCAATACGCATGGAGGTTTTGGGAGGCGCGACCGCTACCAGCGGGAGTGTAAAATCGGTGAAAGATTTATGAAAATCATCATGAGATGCATCGTAATCGGTAAATATTTCATGAAGACTAGTATTTATTATGATTTTTTGCTACTACGTGAGTCTTACTGCACACGATTACTATTTTCGTGATGCTTCGACACTGAATCCTTCCGAATAGAAGAAAATCGCCATTACTCTCGCTCGACGTAAAAGATGAGAGAAATTTTAACGATATTCAGCCGGTGATTCGAGTGAAGGAATAAAAGGCTTAAAATACAAGAATACAGCGACTGCACTGACAACGGTTGTTGTTCTCTCAGCCAATCAGAAGCGAGATAAATGTTTAGCGGGAGATCAAATATTTTATTTTGTTATTTTTTTAATTATTAAGTGTGAAAAGTGGTCCCAAAAGTTATTCTTGGTGATTTGCAACGTCATTATATCTCTTGATATACCGTGCAGCCCCAGAAAGGTATCGTTTTCGTATTCATTAGCAACAGAATCCTTTTTAAGGTACATATGCATGCCATCACTTGCTCCAATTTGTGATTTCAACATCTCTTTAAGAGAACTAAACGCTAATCTAGTACGATACTTAATTTAAAGAAAGTATATTGGACAGTGATGAGGTAGGAGGATATCACTACATGCACGCTTGGGTTTCCAATTATAGTATTTCATTTCAATTTAAGGATGCCTGGTGATTGGAGATTCTACAACTTCCTCTGCATGAGAAGACTGATTGATTTCGCCGAATGGACTGCAACGCCTTCTTCCTTTCCTGTGGTGTTTCGGAGAAGTCTAGTTAACTTTAAAAGATGTGAGTAAGGTTTATTTTTCATTTGGGAAGCCTTTTAGACTTTGGGTGATTGGAGTGTTGAATGCTCTTTTCCTAGAGTAAATGTGAATCTCAAACTCTTCATGATTCTATTAATGTTCACATGAAAGGAAGAGATAAATTGCTGGATGTTGAAAATGATTTAGGATTCAATTTGGAAGATTATTGCAAAGGGAATTCATTAGTTTTACCTTCATAGGAGTCTTGAGTGTGCTAACAAAAGAAAAGAGGATCATTGATTATGCTGAGTAGCCTACTCTATTATTTCTGCATTAATTAAGCTCCTTTTCTGATTACCTTCCCTGTTTCCTTTCTCCTCTGGCTTTTCCTTCGCATTCGAACCAAGCGAATCATTGTAAATCTCAAGGGAGTCTTTATTTAACTGCTTTTCTGAAAGATTTGTCGAAATGTAATTCCTCTGAACCTTTGTGTCTCGCCCTTTCTCTGCTTTTCATGAACTCTGTCCCCCTGAACCGTCGTGCTGGAAAGGAAGCAGCGTTTCCTCGAATTCCTTTGACCGGTGCTTTTCATAAGAATGCCTTGTTTGATGGTAGGCTGATTAATTTCCACTGAGCATAGTTTCATGGAGATTTGACATGGCCTCTTATTGTGCATGCTTGCTCGGCCTTCGCCATAAATTTTTTGTGATCACGATGCATTTTCCATCCAATGCTGTGATGCCTCTCAGGACTTGGATACCATAAGCTCCTGCGATTCTTCACGCAGCATGGTTCACTCCTCCACATCCTTAATGGCTCCCCGTTTCTTTTGAAGCAGTGTCCTTCAAGTGCTTACTCTGGTATAAGGCAATGTGTCTTCCTTTCCTGTTCAATTGTTCCTTTCATCTGGGAAGCTTAGCCGTCACCAGCCCATTCCTACAAACTTGCTCGCATGAAAATAACCTTCAACATCATATGGGAATGGATTGATCCATCTTTAATCCCTCTGAACCTCTTATTTCTGGCATACTTTCATCTACAGAGCATTAGCAAAGCTTTCATTGAGTTCATCGACAGACAATAGTTTTCAATAGCAAAATCTTTCCTCCTGGAGGATCTTGTTTCAGCACTCATCTCAGCTGACCTTCATGATTCCTTTCTGAGGCGTGTTTACATTATGGACCTTTTCGTTTACCTCAAATTCATACCTTGTATTCTTTGGTTCTCATCCTCCCTCCGTTCAAACACCACCGTCTAAAAAAATCTACCCAACGCCTCAATAACATGATTTGCTTCGTGGACATTCTTCTTCATGTAGTCATCAATTGCTTCTCAGGAAGCGCTCCAGGTTTTCATTCCTTTACCCTCATGATTCTTGATTCCCTTGTGCAAGATTAACCGACTTCATCCCTGGAGTTCATGCATTTCCTTCTCCTTTTCACAAACTCATATATATCTATGAACCACTCGTGTCTGTTCTTAGATCGGCGCCGGCTTACGAATCTCTTTCAATTGGGCCATTTCATGTCTCAGAAATAGCTGTGGAACCCCTCCTTTGCCTGCCCGTTTCTGATGGACGAAAAGTATTATGTTTACGTTTTCCTGATGTCAATCGATTGTGTCGCTTTACCCATCCATGCATTGAATAAATTTTATATTCCACATTGTTCACCACCAACGCTTTCCTACCGCATATAAATCTCGAATCTTTACTTCCTTTAGGTACTCCAAAGAACGGTTCGAGCCGGTGGCGCGATCGAGGAAGGGATGTTTAGCTAGCCCAGTCGTCGATAGAACGCAGCTTCGTAGACCTCGTCGAACAACGAGCATTTTTAAAGAACAATGCCTCCAATGTAATTTTTGATAATAATGTAATTTATGGCAATTACTGTGGCAATAAAGTTTATCTGTGAATGACTGAAATCTGCGTTTCATTACCAAGGAAACAGAAATAATTTCAAGGAGAACACCTACGAATTTTATTCGTACTCATAGACTCCGTCGATCATGCCCAATTCCATCTTAAGATACGAATTTCGGTTGTAGAGTGCGGCAAGGATTTCGTGCGAATCCACGTCATTAATTGTTCGAAGGATATCTTATATTCGTACGTTTTCGACGATCCTTTCGATTTATTAAGACAGCGTAGAATTAACTCTTTCGTTACTTCCAAACACTGCCGTGGACTTTTCAAAAATAATTTCATCGCGATTCCCACCCATCATCTTCGTAAACTTATTCTCGTGCTCATCCGCTCTCGTGAATTAATGTCCTTTATTCACCAGTAACTGTAAGCGGAGAAAGGAACGTGATCCGCGTTTGGCTAACAGCCAACGCGATTGTAAAGTAAAGTTTGTTCATCCATTAACTCGTAAAATTATGTGAAATGAGGAGGAGTGGATGGACACCCGCTGCGCGGTAGTCACAGAGTGATTATTCTCGACAGAGGGCAGGGAAATAAGTCGTGAGTGTCGCTGCTTTGGGATCAGTCGGCGGGACTTCGACGCGGGTGAAGTTCGTTCTTGTGGATTGACAAGTGCTTCGAGCTATTTCCGATCCACTCCTTTGTCTTTGGGCTCCAAGTGTTTCCTCCTGGATAAAGTGACCGTGACGCAGTTTTTGTGACGAGTGTTAATCGGAGAAATGAAACGCACAAAAGGGACGTCCGTTTAGTGGAGGAGAGCTTAACGTCGTGTGGCTGTATTTGGAGCACGAGTGCTTTGAGTGAGGAAACGAGCTCCTAAGGAAACCGTTAAGGTAAGAGACGTAGTCCCATCGGATTCGGATAAGCTCGTCCCGAGCCTTTTTTGACGAGAACGTGCCTCGCGAGCTTTACCCACCGTTTGTTTCGAGGTGACCAGATTCCAGTGCCTGGATTCCGATTCCTCGTCATTCTCGATCGTAGCAAATAATGATTGTCGGATGATTGTAATAATATTGGAGGAGAGGTAACTTCGCTCGGCTGTATCGTGCGTATGTTAACGACTCAGGGCGAACTTTTTTAGAATAGCAAAGACGCTCCGGCTAGCAGAGGCGCCCGTGGTGGCATTATAGTTCCAGCTAGGTTGATTTTGTACTCTGTTGTGTTTATTAAATCGGGGAAAAGGTGAATTAAAGGACTTGGCAACGGAGACGATGTGATCAGGGCGAGGTCGCTGTTGAAAGTGCAATACGCATGGAGGTTTTGGGAGGCGCGACCGCTACCAGCGGGAGTGTAAAATCGGTGAAAGATTTATGAAAATCATCATGAGATGCATCGTAATCGGTAAATATTTCATGAAGACTAGTATTTATTATGATTTTTTGCTACTACGTGAGTCTTACTGCACACGATTACTATTTTCGTGATGCTTCGACACTGAATCCTTCCGAATAGAAGAAAATCGCCATTACTCTCGCTCGACGTAAAAGATGAGAGAAATTTTAACGATATTCAGCCGGTGATTCGAGTGAAGGAATAAAAGGCTTAAAATACAAGAATAAAGCGACTGCACTGACAACGGTTGTTGTTCTCTCAGCCAATCAGAAGCGAGATAAATGTTTAGCGGGAGATCAAATATTTTATTTTGTTATTTTTTTAATTATTAAGTGTGAAAAGTGGTCCCAAAAGTTATTCTTGGTGATTTGCAACGTCATTATATCTCTTGATATACCGTGCAGCCCCAGAAAGGTATCGTTTTCGTATTCATTAGCAACAGAATCCTTTTTAAGGTACATATGCATGCCATCACTTGCTCCAATTTGTGATTTCAACATCTCTTTAAGAGAACTAAACGCTAATCTAGTACGATACTTAATTTAAAGAAAGTATATTGGACAGTGATGAGGTAGGAGGATATCACTACATGCACGCTTGGGTTTCCAATTATAGTATTTCATTTCAATTTAAGGATGCCTGGTGATTGGAGATTCTACAACTTCCTCTGCATGAGAAGACTGATTGATTTCGCCGAATGGACTGCAACGCCTTCTTCCTTTCCTGTGGTGTTTCGGAGAAGTCTAGTTAACTTTAAAAGATGTGAGTAAGGTTTATTTTTCATTTGGGAAGCCTTCTAGACTTTGGGTGATTGGAGTGTTGAATGCTCTTTTCCTAGAGTAAATGTGAATCTCAAACTCTTCATGATTCTATTAATGTTCACATGAAAGGAAGAGATAAATTGCTGGATGTTGAAAATGATTTAGGATTCAATTTGGAAGATTATTGCAAAGGGAATTCATTAGTTTTACCTTCATAGGAGTCTTGAGTGTGCTAACAAAAGAAAAGAGGATCATTGATTATGCTGAGTAGCCTACTCTATTATTTCTGCATTAATTAAGCTCCTTTTCTGATTACCTTCCCTGTTTCCTTTCTCCTCTGGCTTTTCCTTCGCATTCGAACCAAGCGAATCATTGTAAATCTCAAGGGAGTCTTTATTTAACTGCTTTTCTGAAAGATTTGTCGAAATGTAATTCCTCTGAACCTTTGTGTCTCGCCCTTTCTCTGCTTTTCATGAACTCTGTCCCCCTGAACCGTCGTGCTGGAAAGGAAGCAGCGTTTCCTCGAATTCCTTTGACCGGTGCTTTTCATAAGAATGCCTTGTTTGATGGTAGGCTGATTAATTTCCACTGAGCATAGTTTCATGGAGATTTGACATGGCCTCTTATTGTGCATGCTTGCTCGGCCTTCGCCATAAATTTTTTGTGATCACGATGCATTTTCCATCCAATGCTGTGATGCCTCTCAGGACTTGGATGCCATAAGCTCCTACGATTCTTCACGCAGCATGGTTCACTCCTCCACATCCTTAATGGCTCCACGTTTCTTTTGAAGCAGTGTCCTTCAAGTGCTTACTCTGGTATAAGGCAATGTGTCTTCCTTTCCTGTTCAATTGTTCCTTTCATCTGGGAAGCTTAGCCGTCACCAGCCCATTCCTACAAACTTGCTCGCATGAAAATAACCTTCAACATCATATGGGAATGGATTGATCCATCTTTAATCCCTCTGAACCTCTTATTTCTGGCATACTTTCATCTACAGAGCATTAGCAAAGCTTTCATTGAGTTCATCGACAGACAATAGTTTTCAATAGCAAAATCTTTCCTCCTGGAGGATCTTGTTTCAGCACTCATCTCAGCTGACCTTCATGATTCCTTTCTGAGGCGTGTTTACATTATGGACCTTTTCGTTTACCTCAAATTCATACCTTGTATTCTTTGGTTCTCATCCTCCCTCCGTTCAAACACCACCGTCTAAAAAAATCTACCCAACGCCTCAATAACATGATTTGCTTCGTGGACATTCTTCTTCATGTAGTCATCAATTGCTTCTCAGGAAGCGCTCCAGGTTTTCATTCCTTTACCCTCATGATTCTTGATTCCCTTGTGCAAGATTAACCGACTTCATCCTTGGAGTTCATGCATTTCCTTCTCCTTTTCACAAACTCATATATATCTATGAACCGCTCGTGTCTGTTCTTAGATCGGCGCCGGCTTACGAATCTCTTTCAATTGGGCCATTTCATGTCTCAGAAATAGCTGTGGAACCCCTCCTTTGCCTGCCCGTTTCTGATGGACGAAAAGTATTATGTTTACGTTTTCCTGATGTCAATCGATTGTGTCGCTTTACCCATCCATGCATTGAATAAATTTTATATTCCACATTGTTCACCACCAACGCTTTCCTACCGCATATAAATCTCGAATCTTTACTTCCTTTAGGTACTCCAAAGAACGGTTCGAGCCGGTGGCGCGATCGAGGAAGGGATGTTTAGCTAGCCCAGTCGTCGATAGAACGCAGCTTCGTAGACCTCGTCGAACAACGAGCATTTTTAAAGAACAATGCCTCCAATGTAATTTTTGATAAATATGTAATTTGTGGCAATTACTGTGGCAATAAATTTTATCTGTGAATGAACGAAATCTGCGTTTCATTACCAATGAAAAAGAAATAATTTCAAGGAGAACACCTACGAATTTTATTCGTACTCATAGACTCCGTCGATCATGCCCAATTCCATCTTAAGATACGAATTTCGGTTGTAGAGTGCGGCAAGGATTTCGTGCGAATCCACGTCATTAATTGTTCGAAGGATATCTTATATTCGTACGTTTTCGACGATCCTTTCGATTTATTAAGACAGCGTAGAATTAACTCTTTCGTTACTTCCAAACACTGCCGTGGACTTTTCAAAAATAATTTCATCGCGATTCCCACCCATCATCTTCGTAAACTTATTCTCGTGCTCATCCGCTCTCGTGAATTAATGTCCTTTATTCACCAGTAACTGTAAGCGGAGAAAGGAACGTGATCCGCGTTTGGCTAACAGCCAACGCGATTGTAAAGTAAAGTTTGTTCATCCATTAACTCGTAAAATTATGTGAAATGAGGAGGAGTGGATGGACACCCGCTGCGCGGTAGTCACAGAGTGATTATTCTCGACAGAGGGCAGGGAAATAAGTCGTGAGTGTCGCTGCTTTGGGATCAGTCGGCGGGACTTCGACGCGGGTGAAGTTCGTTCTTGTGGATTGACAAGTGCTTCGAGCTATTTCCGATCCACTCCTTTGTCTTTGGGCTCCAAGTGTTTCCTCCTGGATAAAGTGACCGTGACGCAGTTTTTGTGACGAGTGTTAATCGGAGAAATGAAACGCACAAAAGGGACGTCCGTTTAGTGGAGGAGAGCTTAACGTCGTGTGGCTGTATTTGGAGCACGAGTGCTTTGAGTGAGGAAACGAGCTCCTAAGGAAACCGTTAAGGTAAGAGACGTAGTCCCATCGGATTCGGATAAGCTCGTCCCGAGCCTTTTTTGACGAGAACGTGCCTCGCGAGCTTTACCCACCGTTTGTTTCGAGGTGACCAGATTCCAGTGCCTGGATTCCGATTCCTCGTCATTCTCGATCGTAGCAAATAATGATTGTCGGATGATTGTAATAATATTGGAGGAGAGGTAACTTCGCTCGGCTGTATCGTGCGTATGTTAACGACTCAGGGCGAACTTTTTTAGAATAGCAAAGACGCTCCGGCTAGCAGAGGCGCCCGTGGTGGCATTATAGTTCCAGCTAGGTTGATTTTGTACTCTGTTGTGTTTATTAAATCGGGGAAAAGGTGAATTAAAGGACTTGGCAACGGAGACGATGTGATCAGGGCGAGGTCGCTGTTGAAAGTGCAATACGCATGGAGGTTTTGGGAGGCGCGACCGCTACCAGCGGGAGTGTAAAATCGGTGAAAGATTTATGAAAATCATCATGAGATGCATCGTAATCGGTAAATATTTCATGAAGACTAGTATTTATTATGATTTTTTGCTACTACGTGAGTCTTACTGCACACGATTACTATTTTCGTGATGCTTCGACACTGAATCCTTCCGAATAGAAGAAAATCGCCATTACTCTCGCTCGACGTAAAAGATGAGAGAAATTTTAACGATATTCAGCCGGTGATTCGAGTGAAGGAATAAAAGGCTTAAAATACAAGAATACAGCGACTGCACTGACAACGGTTGTTGTTCTCTCAGCCAATCAGAAGCGAGATAAATGTTTAGCGGGAGATCAAATATTTTATTTTGTTATTTTTTTAATTATTAAGTGTGAAAAGTGGTCCCAAAAGTTATTCTTGGTGATTTGCAACGTCATTATATCTCTTGATATACCGTGCAGCCCCAGAAAGGTATCGTTTTCGTATTCATTAGCAACAGAATCCTTTTTAAGGTACATATGCATGCCATCACTTGCTCCAATTTGTGATTTCAACATCTCTTTAAGAGAACTAAACGCTAATCTAGTACGATACTTAATTTAAAGAAAGTATATTGGACAGTGATGAGGTAGGAGGATATCACTACATGCACGCTTGGGTTTCCAATTATAGTATTTCATTTCAATTTAAGGATGCCTGGTGATTGGAGATTCTACAACTTCCTCTGCATGAGAAGACTGATTGATTTCGCCGAATGGACTGCAACGCCTTCTTCCTTTCCTGTGGTGTTTCGGAGAAGTCTAGTTAACTTTAAAAGATGTGAGTAAGGTTTATTTTTCATTTGGGAAGCCTTTTAGACTTTGGGTGATTGGAGTGTTGAATGCTCTTTTCCTAGAGTAAATGTGAATCTCAAACTCTTCATGATTCTATTAATGTTCACATGAAAGGAAGAGATAAATTGCTGGATGTTGAAAATGATTTAGGATTCAATTTGGAAGATTATTGCAAAGGGAATTCATTAGTTTTACCTTCATAGGAGTCTTGAGTGTGCTAACAAAAGAAAAGAGGATCATTGATTATGCTGAGTAGCCTACTCTATTATTTCTGCATTAATTAAGCTCCTTTTCTGATTACCTTCCCTGTTTCCTTTCTCCTCTGGCTTTTCCTTCGCATTCGAACCAAGCGAATCATTGTAAATCTCAAGGGAGTCTTTATTTAACTGCTTTTCTGAAAGATTTGTCTAAATGTAATTCCTCTGAACCTTTGTGTCTCGCCCTTTCTCTGCTTTTCATGAACTCTGTCCACTGAACCGTCGTGCTGGAAAGGAAGCAGCGTTTCCTCGAATTCCTTTGACCGGTGCTTTTCATAAGAATGCCTTGTTTGATGGTAGGCTGATTAATTTCCACTGAGCATAGTTTCATGGAGATTTGACATGGCCTCTTATTGTGCATGCTTGCTCGGCCTTCGCCATAAATTTTTTGTGATCACGATGCATTTTCCATCCAATGCTGTGATGCCTCTCAGGACTTGGATGCCATAAGCTCCTGCGATTCTTCACGCAGCATGGTTCACTCCTCCACATCGTTATTGGCTCCCCGTTTCTTTTGAAGCAGTGTCCTTCAAGTGCTTACTCTGGTATAAGGCAATGTGTCTTCCTTTCCTGTTCAATTGTTCCTTTCATCTGGGAAGCTTAGCCGTCACCAGCCCATTCCTACAAACTTGCTCGCATGAAAATAACCTTCAACATCATATGGGAATGGATTGATCCATCTTTAATCCCTCTGAACCTCTTATTTCTGGCATACTTTCATCTACAGAGCATTAGCAAAGCTTTCATTGAGTTCATCGACAGACAATAGTTTTCAATAGCAAAATCTTTCCTCCTGGAGGATCTTGTTTCAGCACTCATCTCAGCTGACCTTCATGATTCCTTTCTGAGGCGTGTTTACATTATGGACCTTTTCGTTTACCTCAAATTCATACCTTGTAATCTTTGGTTCTCATCCTCCCTCCGTTCAAACACCACCGTCTAAAAAAATCTACCCAACGCCTCAATAACATGATTTGCTTCGTGGACATTCTTCTTCATGTAGTCATCAATTGCTTCTCAGGAAGCGCTCCAGGTTTTCATTCCTTTACCCTCATGATTCTTGATTCCCTTGTGCAAGATTAACCGACTTCATCCCTGGAGTTCATGCATTTCCTTCTCCTTTTCACAAACTCATATATATCTATGAACCACTCGTGTCTGTTCTTAGATCGGCGCCGGCTTACGAATCTCTTTCAATTGGGCCATTTCATGTCTCAGAAATAGCTGTGGAACCCCTCCTTTGCCTGCCCGTTTCTGATGGACGAAAAGTATTATGTTTACGTTTTCCTGATGTCAATCGATTGTGTCGCTTTAGCCATCCATGCATTGAATAAATTTTATATTCCACATTGTTCACCACCAACGCTTTCCTACCGCATATAAATCTCGAATCTTTACTTCCTTTAGGTACTCCAAAGAACGGTTCGAGCCGGTGGCGCGATCGAGGAAGGGATGTTTAGCTAGCCCAGTCGTCGATAGAACGCAGCTTCGTAGACCTCGTCGAACAACGAGCATTTTTAAAGAACAATGCCTCCAATGTAATTTTTGATAAATATGTAATTTGTGGCAATTACTGTGGCAATAAATTTTATCTGTGAATGAACGAAATCTGCGTTTCATTACCAATGAAAAAGAAATAATTTCAAGGAGAACACCTACGAATTTTATTCGTACTCATAGACTCCGTCGATCATGCCCAATTCCATCTTAAGATACGAATTTCGGTTGTAGAGTGCGGCAAGGATTTCGTGCGAATCCACGTCATTAATTGTTCGAAGGATATCTTATATTCGTACGTTTTCGACGATCCTTTCGATTTATTAAGACAGCGTAGAATTAACTCTTTCGTTACTTCCAAACACTGCCGTGGACTTTTCAAAAATAATTTCATCGCGATTCCCACCCATCATCTTCGTAAACTTATTCTCGTGCTCATCCGCTCTCGTGAATTAATGTCCTTTATTCACCAGTAACTGTAAGCGGAGAAAGGAACGTGATCCGCGTTTGGCTAACAGCCAACGCGATTGTAAAGTAAAGTTTGTTCATCCATTAACTCGTAAAATTATGTGAAATGAGGAGGAGTGGATGGACACCCGCTGCGCGGTAGTCACAGAGTGATTATTCTCGACAGAGGGCAGGGAAATAAGTCGTGAGTGTCGCTGCTTTGGGATCAGTCGGCGGGACTTCGACGCGGGTGAAGTTCGTTCTTGTGGATTGACAAGTGCTTCGAGCTATTTCCGATCCACTCCTTTGTCTTTGGGCTCCAAGTGTTTCCTCCTGGATAAAGTGACCGTGACGCAGTTTTTGTGACAAGTGTTAATCGGAGAAATGAAACGCACAAAAGGGACGTCCGTTTAGTGGAGGAGAGCTTAACGTCGTGTGGCTGTATTTGGAGCACGAGTGCTTTGAGTGAGGAAACGAGCTCCTAAGGAAACCGTTAAGGTAAGAGACGTAGTCCCATCGGATTCGGATAAGCTCGTCCCGAGCCTTTTTTGACGAGAACGTGCCTCGCGAGCTTTACCCACCGTTTGTTTCGAGGTGACCAGATTCCAGTGCCTGGATTCCGATTCCTCGTCATTCTCGATCGTAGCAAATAATGATTGTCGGATGATTGTAATAATATTGGAGGAGAGGTAACTTCGCTCGGCTGTATCGTGCGTATGTTAACGACTCAGGGCGAACTTTTTTAGAATAGCAAAGACGCTCCGGCTAGCAGAGGCGCCCGTGGTGGCATTATAGTTCCAGCTAGGTTGATTTTGTACTCTGTTGTGTTTATTAAATCGGGGAAAAGGTGAATTAAAGGACTTGGCAACGGAGACGATGTGATCAGGGCGAGGTCGCTGTTGAAAGTGCAATACGCATGGAGGTTTTGGGAGGCGCGACCGCTACCAGCGGGAGTGTAAAATCGGTGAAAGATTTATGAAAATCATCATGAGATGCATCGTAATCGGTAAATATTTCATGAAGACTAGTATTTATTATGATTTTTTGCTACTACGTGAGTCTTACTGCACACGATTACTATTTTCGTGATGCTTCGACACTGAATCCTTCCGAATAGAAGAAAATCGCCATTACTCTCGCTCGACGTAAAAGATGAGAGAAATTTTAACGATATTCAGCCGGTGATTCGAGTGAAGGAATAAAAGGCTTAAAATACAAGAATACAGCGACTGCACTGACAACGGTTGTTGTTCTCTCAGCCAATCAGAAGCGAGATAAATGTTTAGCGGGAGATCAAATATTTTATTTTGTTATTTTTTTAATTATTAAGTGTGAAAAGTGGTCCCAAAAGTTATTCTTGGTGATTTGCAACGTCATTATATCTCTTGATATACCGTGCAGCCCCAGAAAGGTATCGTTTTCGTATTCATTAGCAACAGAATCCTTTTTAAGGTACATATGCATGCCATCACTTGCTCCAATTTGTGATTTCAACATCTCTTTAAGAGAACTAAACGCTAATCTAGTACGATACTTAATTTAAAGAAAGTATATTGGACAGTGATGAGGTAGGAGGATATCACTACATGCACGCTTGGGTTTCCAATTATAGTATTTCATTTCAATTTAAGGATGCCTGGTGATTGGAGATTCTACAACTTCCTCTGCATGAGAAGACTGATTGATTTCGCCGAATGGACTGCAACGCCTTCTTCCTTTCCTGTGGTGTTTCGGAGAAGTCTAGTTAACTTTAAAAGATGTGAGTAAGGTTTATTTTTCATTTGGGAAGCCTTTTAGACTTTGGGTGATTGGAGTGTTGAATGCTCTTTTCCTAGAGTAAATGTGAATCTCAAACTCTTCATGATTCTATTAATGTTCACATGAAAGGAAGAGATAAATTGCTGGATGTTGAAAATGATTTAGGATTCAATTTGGAAGATTATTGCAAAGGGAATTCATTAGTTTTACCTTCATAGGAGTCTTGAGTGTGCTAACAAAAGAAAAGAGGATCATTGATTATGCTGAGTAGCCTACTCTATTATTTCTGCATTAATTAAGCTCCTTTTCTGATTACCTTCCCTGTTTCCTTTCTCCTCTGGCTTTTCCTTCGCATTCGAACCAAGCGAATCATTGTAAATCTCAAGGGAGTCTTTATTTAACTGCTTTTCTGAAAGATTTGTCGAAATGTAATTCCTCTGAACCTTTGTGTCTCGCCCTTTCTCTGCTTTTCATGAACTCTGTCCCCCTGAACCGTCGTGCTGGAAAGGAAGCAGCGTTTCCTCGAATTCCTTTGACCGGTGCTTTTCATAAGAATGCCTTGTTTGATGGTAGGCTGATTAATTTCCACTGAGCATAGTTTCATGGAGATTTGACATGGCCTCTTATTGTGCATGCTTGCTCGGCCTTCGCCATAAATTTTTTGTGATCACGATGCATTTTCCATCCAATGCTGTGATGCCTCTCAGGACTTGGATGCCATAAGCTCCTACGATTCTTCACGCAGCATGGTTCACTCCTCCACATCCTTAATGGCTCCACGTTTCTTTTGAAGCAGTGTCCTTCAAGTGCTTACTCTGGTATAAGGCAATGTGTCTTCCTTTCCTGTTCAATTGTTCCTTTCATCTGGGAAGCTTAGCCGTCACCAGCCCATTCCTACAAACTTGCTCGCATGAAAATAACCTTCAACATCATATGGGAATGGATTGATCCATCTTTAATCCCTCTGAACCTCTTATTTCTGGCATACTTTCATCTACAGAGCATTAGCAAAGCTTTCATTGAGTTCATCGACAGACAATAGTTTTCAATAGCAAAATCTTTCCTCCTGGAGGATCTTGTTTCAGCACTCATCTCAGCTGACCTTCATGATTCCTTTCTGAGGCGTGTTTACATTATGGACCTTTTCGTTTACCTCAAATTCATACCTTGTATTCTTTGGTTCTCATCCTCCCTCCGTTCAAACACCACCGTCTAAAAAAATCTACCCAACGCCTCAATAACATGATTTGCTTCGTGGACATTCTTCTTCATGTAGTCATCAATTGCTTCTCAGGAAGCGCTCCAGGTTTTCATTCCTTTACCCTCATGATTCTTGATTCCCTTGTGCAAGATTAACCGACTTCATCCCTGGAGTTCATGCATTTCCTTCTCCTTTTCACAAACTCATATATATCTATGAACCACTCGTGTCTGTTCTTAGATCGGCGCCGGCATACGAATCTCTTTCAATTGGGCCATTTCATGTCTCAGAAATAGCTGTGGAACCCCTCCTTTGCCTGCCCGTTTCTGATGGACGAAAAGTATTATGTTTACGTTTTCCTGATGTCAATCGATTGTGTCGCTTTACCCATCCATGCATTGAATAAATTTTATATTCCACATTGTTCACCACCAACGCTTTCCTACCGCATATAAATCTCGAATCTTTACTTCCTTTAGGTACTCCAAAGAACGGTTCGAGCCGGTGGCGCGATCGAGGAAGGGATGTTTAGCTAGCCCAGTCGTCGATAGAACGCAGCTTCGTAGACCTCGTCGAACAACGAGCATTTTTAAAGAACAATGCCTCCAATGTAATTTTTGATAATAATGTAATTTATGGCAATTACTGTGGCAATAAAGTTTATCTGTGTATGACTGAAATCTGCGTTTCATTACCAAGGAAACAGAAATAATTTCAAGGAGAACACCTATGAATTTTATTCGTACTCATAGACTCCGTCGATCATGCCCAATTCCATCTTAAGATACGAATTTCGGTTGTAGAGTGCGGCAAGGATTTCGTGCGAATCCACGTCATTAATTGTTCGAAGGATATCTTATATTCGTACGTTTTCGACGATCCTTTCGATTTATTAAGACAGCGTAGAATTAACTCTTTCGTTACTTCCAAACACTGCCGTGGACTTTTCAAAAATAATTTCATCGCGATTCCCACCCATCATCTTCGTAAACTTATTCTCGTGCTCATCCGCTCTCGGGAATCAACGTCCTTTATTCACCAGTAACTGTAAGCGGAGAAAGGTACGTGATCCGCGTTTGGCTAACAGCCAACGCGATTGTAAAGTAAAGTTTGTTCATCCATTAACTCGTAAAATTATGTGAAATGAGGAGGAGTGGATGGACACCCGCTGCGCGGTAGTCACAGAGTGATTATTCTCGACAGAGGGCAGGGAAATAAGTCGTGAGTGTCGCTGCTTTGGGATCAGTCGGCGGGACTTCGACGCGGGTGAAGTTCGTTCTTGTGGATTGACAAGTGCTTCGAGCTATTTCCGATCCACTCCTTTGTCTTTGGGCTCCAAGTGTTTCCTCCTGGATAAAGTGACCGTGACGCAGTTTTTGTGACAAGTGTTAATCGGAGAAATGAAACGCACAAAAGGGACGTCCGTTTAGTGGAGGAGAGCTTAACGTCGTGTGGCTGTATTTGGAGCACGAGTGCTTTGAGTGAGGAAACGAGCTCCTAAGGAAACCGTTAAGGTAAGAGACGTAGTCCCATCGGATTCGGATAAGCTTGTTGCGAGCCTTTTTGCCCGAGCAGGAAAACGGTCGAGGGACTTGTTTTTATTAACTCGATATGGCGAATTTTCCGGGCACCTTAAATGCTTGTGCGTTGACCTGGGTACTCATTAGTTACATTGCGAATGATGAGAATGATACACGGATTTTTCAGAGAGGAATACTGCTTGTTGCAAGAAGTAGTGAAAGTGATGATCGAAAACAGACGGCACCGTTCTAAAAGAGAGGCGACTGGTAAAGGCTTTCGAAGCCAAGAGTTGTTTCCGTTGAGAGCGTGCTGAGTTGGTTAATGAATAAGCTGAGCAGTTGTCCTTAGTTCACGTTCCCGAGAGCGATCTTTTCCGTCCGCGGATGATACCTTTGCGCTGATTAACACATTGTGGCAGCGAATTTTGCCGATCGAGCTACGGAATGACTGCGAAGAAAAGTGGTACGTGACGGTAATAGCGCTGAGCTTCTCATTTGGGTTTAAATATGGTGCTGAGGGTTAATAGTCGAAATATTACCGTCGCGGAAAATCTCTGGAGTAATTTTTAGTATGTTATTTTATCGGCGCGTACAGGTGGACATTTTAGCCTGGTGGAAACGTTGCCGATTCCAAATCCAAAAGTCCAGTTCCTAAGCCGAAATTTAATTTTTATTTTTTTCGGGAGTATTTTTTATAACAGTTCTTCAACCCCGGCGCCATTCGTTAGAATATTCAATATTTAGTACATTTTTATCCCGGTAAGTGGTCGCCGCACGACATTTTCTTGCATTCCATCGCAGGGTACATGAAGAACCGATTTTTCATTCTGGCGTGTTTACTTAACCCTTTCGAGACGGAGTCATTTTCTGAAAATCTTCTTCTGTGTATGAAGGCCTTCGGTGGACTAACTTCCCCGTGATACGTAGCGTTTTGCCGTAAAGCCGTATGAAATGTATGGGAACACGAACTCAATGCATACATGCGCTCTGATAATTTCGTTTAGTTTACTTTACTATGTACGAAGATTGACCTTCGGTAAAATCTTATTCTTCATTAAAAACTATATTGTATCAGTGCTTGCTGTGAGCAAGCACACCTTTACTCCTATATATATATAGATTAATTTAAGATAAGGAGCAACCTTTTTCTACTACCTGTGTAAGTACCCGAGCTGGTATGTATTCTGGTCCAGGAGCTTTATTTCAATCACCATATCGCATTTGAGACTATGGGATGTGAGAATTAACAATTCCTTATAGTAAATGTTCCCTAAACGTAATTTTTAAATAAGTACAAAAAAAATGAATCTATTAATTGACGAACTATCACAATAATTTTTCAATGGACAGATTTATGAAAAAATATTTAATACTCTTCAGCTGCTAATGAATGGGATGCGGTTGTGTGCAGCATTATAATTATCATTTGTATCCATTCCTCTTGCAGGTTGGTCTTCCCCTGTTTGGTTAATTATTATATTTCAAAGTACTATATTTTGGTACTATTTCTTTACTTCATACCCGAATGCATTTTTTGGTATATTCATTTAATCTCCATACACACTCCATTAAATTTATATATATATTATCTATACATGTCCATCTAAGTATGCTCTTTAGTTCATTCATCCATGACGTAGATGCCAAAAATTTACTACAGCTTATATGAATTTTGAATTATCCTTTTGCTTTCATTTTAGGTACTTCAAGTAATGGTCCAGGTCGGGAACTGAAGTGGGGAAGGAATGCAAGTAAGGCTCGTTTCCAAGATGTGAATGGACGATTCGATACAACTACCAACAGTTGGAGATATTGCATACTTTGGTGTATATTGATGTGCAAGGAATCTATTATATGTTACGTTGTAAATTGTACTGTTGCAATAAATGTTCCTCCAAGTAACAGAGACTGTTCTTCTATCCACTATTCAAGAAATAATTCTCAGATAATTTTTGAATCTTAAAATACATTCAATTCCTCCACCTAACCGTTTTATTACCTAATAAGAACGTGACATTTCGTTTACATGATAAAGCAAAAGACAAATTGTGAAGTCATTTCATTATTTTGTTCGTACATCTTACTTTCAAGAAAATATTATCCACAACCATCCCTCAACCAACCCTCCTTTAACACATTTGGAAGATATATTGAAAAGATCTTCACTCCAAAGAATTTTCATTTCATTCGGTCGTTTCCTCGCTTCTCTACTCTTTTACTCATCTAAAACTTCTCATTTATTAATTCAGTCATTGACGTCATTTCCACTAAATTTCATTCTTTCCGCAAGTAACAAAAGTAAATTCTCGATAGTTGATCTTATAGCGATAAAAGTTACCCTTACCCACCTTTTCCTTACAATTACTTCGTTAACAAGAATGAGAAGTGCGTTTGGAATATTGCTATCAGTAAGAATCTGAATTTCCACTGAAATCCATTGCTACTGGTCCTTCCTTCTGAAAGTGCGCGGTCAACCCAATGAAGAGGAAAGGCACCAACCCCGAGTACGACCAACCGAAAAAATGTGTTGTCTACCCTATGAAGAAGGATAGCGAGAGCACAGGCTCCCGCTGGATTCAGGGTACCGGTGTTATGCACTATGGGCAGCACGACGCATGTCCGGCGCGTGTTTTGTGACGGTAGCACCCCGTAAATATCAGAGTAACCAGTAGCGGGATATAGAATGATTTGAGCAGTACGTGGAAGATCGTTCTCAACTCCAAATTAATACAGAATGTTTTTTAACTTAAATTGAGCAGTATATGAGTTTCATAAAATTTTCGAAATTCTTTATCCTTTAATCATATTATTTAACCATTTGCTTGCAGTTTGCAAGCTAAATTTTACTCGTATTATGTATGGACAGAAATAAATACAAACAATATTCTGTCAAATTCTTCAAAACTAATTCAAATTACTTACTAATAAAAACAACTTTGTAAATTTCCACAGAAAATTGTTATATTTGCAACCGGTTTCGTAATATGAAATTACATCCTCAGTCCCACAGTAATTTCATCTTACGAAACCGGTTGCAAATATAACAATTTTCTGTGGAAATTTACAAAGTTGTTTTTATTACTATGGCATTCCACGAAGTCACGCCTTCTCACATTGATTTCAAATTACTTTCGTTTAAACGAAGACTTGAGAGCCACCTACAAAACACTTTTGATATCTATTTCGAATTTTAAATTTTCCCTCTTCATTAGAATAACGTAGAAATGATCGCGAGATGGCTCCCGACATTTATTTGTAAAATATCTACATTTATCACATTTTGCTTCGAATTTAGAGAAACATTCCTTCAAATATCACCTCTATTTGGACAATATATGTATATTTTATCAATTCACCATTTCATAATTTCAAATTATAGCTTCGTATACATGATATCTCCAAATACAACCCTTGGCACTCCTCGTACCGACAGACCTCGCCGTTGCCTCCCTTGATTTCTCGCATTCACGGGGGATACCTTCTGGGTATATAAGGTCTAGGACGAGGACCCAATTTTTGGGGGGGCATGGAGGAAATGCTACACCAACTCAGGTGTACATTTCTCCAACATTGCCTCCCGTTCCAGAAAATGGAACATAGAATTTTGAACGTAAATTAAAACACCCGCAAAATTTAAAAGGAAATAAATTAAGACACCTGAGGAATCACCATTTCATCATAATTTGAATAAACGCAAGAATTCACGAAGAAGGTAAAAATGGAGGAATTTTTTTTTTTATAGAAACGCGGTTTTTAAAAGGAATCGCCCCACCCTCATGCCCCTAAAGCCAAGGGGGTTCAGTTCTAGTCGATGTATTAGTGTAATTATGGTATGCCCGATGACTAAAGCTTAAAATTACAGAGACATCTAGTCTCCAAGCCCTCTTCCCTCTTCGCCGAGTCCTCATACTCACCTCGATAAATTTAGTTCTGGCCCTTGCCGTCTAGGGCGCTGATACCCGCCAGTTTTAAATACCGAGTACATATGCTCCTCTTTGAGTCCTAGTTCCGGACCTTTCGTTACATACTCACCTCGATAAATTTAGTTCTGGTCCTTGCCGTTTAGGGCGCTGATAACCGCCAGTTTCAAATACCGAGTACTTATGTTCCTCTTTGAATCCTAGTTCCGGACCTTTCGTTACCCTGATACGCGGGAGACCAAACAAACAAATGAAACCATGTAACATGCTTAAAAAATCTTTAATATTTCTATTCCTTCTACATTTTCAGTCTTAACATCACACACATCCGATACGAATCTCGTTGAAACGCTTCCCGCTTCGGACCCGTCTCTTCCCCGCCTGCGCTGCAACCGAATCTTCACCTCCCTTCCTCTCTTCTTCCACTCCCGTGACCTTCTTTCCTGAAGAGAAGTTATATACTGTTCAATACGTAATGGGAGGAGGAATGAGGAATCATCATTTCATCAAAATCTTTTTAAACGCAAGATTTGCGAAGAATGTCAAAAGAAGAATTTTTAATTTTACGGTAGTATATTTTTTACAATAAAAATAACTTAGTAAATTTCCACAGAAAAAATTGTTATATTTGCAACCGGTTTCGTAATATAAAATTACATCCTCAGTAATTTTATATTAATAAACCGGTTGCAAATATAACAATTTTTTCTGAGGAAATTTACTAAGTTATTTTTATTACTATGGCATTCCACGAAGTCACGCCTTCACACATTGATTTCATATTTTTTACATTTTACATCGTGATAACATAATTTACGAGAAGAAATAGAAGGTTAATAATTAATAAAGTAATAGTACTTAATTGAATATATTAATATTATTTTTTTGCCTGTATTCCACTCTGGTGCTTAGCTCTATGATTCTGCTCACTTATCCAATTTCCAGTTGAGAATGAACTCTCAGGAATTGGATAAAGGGATATATATATTATCCAATTCCAGAGAGAAAAATTTTTTCTCAGCCGAACTTTGAAAACCAAGAACACTTCGTTAGAATCCAATGTAAGGGCTATTAGTTTATTGATTATAATAATTGCAACACACTTTCATTTATCTTAGTATTCATAATTCACTTACACGTAATAATACACTAAATTTAAAATATGTCCCCCTCCCCCATTCATTTACTACATTATCTTATAAATTAATCTCTCGGTGGTAAGGATGGTTTATTTATTAGGATATGCTGGCAAAAAATCGAAGGTTAGTATTTTATGTGATTTAAAGTAATTTCTTTTAATCTTAAAAGTATACGATTCATGCATTTAAAATATTTCAAAATTTAATATTATTTGTAATAAAATTTAATATTTTTAAAACACACTCAGGCATGGATATTTTCACGATGATATATTTTATTTGAATAGTACGTCATAATGCAATATTGTTTCAAATAATTGAAAAGATATTAATTCTGCAGTAATGGGATCAATTTATGCATCTTACTTCTATTTTCCCGCAGTAAAGCCATTCGCTATTTGAATGGCATGCAGCTATTCGTGTTGCAAGGCTATTATATCAGTACCATTACAGTTCGGAGTAAGATATGTTAAATTTTATTTTATTCCACACTTTGGATCTCGAAATCTCAAAGTGACCATATATTCAACTGAAGAAGACATAAATATAACACGGTCTTGTCAAAGACATAAAAGAAGTTGAAATATTGAAAATAGATGAAATTTGTTACCAAATTAATAAATAAATAAGTAAATAAATAAACACACAATATGCACACTGTGCATTCAATCTCAGTCAAAAGTCTCAATCATAAATAAGAATTAGGAAAAATTTACAAAATTTGGAAAATTATATCTTGCCTAATATGATATATAGAACAATCAAAATTCGTAAACGTAAATATTGAATTTAAAAATATAGCTTACCGTCAAAAATTCTATACACACTTTGAATTGTCATAGACAATTTATTCATTTAAAATTTAGCATTGTAGAACGGAAATAAATTGTCGATGACAGTTCAGGGTGTGTACATTTTTTGGGGGCATCCTGTATATAATAGATGTAAGGCAAAATTGAATGCAATTTTAGACTACGTACACAACTATCTACCTCCTTTTCCAAAGTTGAGGAATGTGCTTAGTAAGAACTGTAGGAGCTCCAAAATTATCCTCGATAACCATTCGCTTTGGTCAGAAGAAGGAAAAGTTCGCTTCTGATAGAAGTCCCAAGAGATATATTAGGGAGTGGGATGTAATGGAAGCTGCTTAGGCTCGTCTGACAGCCTATGTAGGACGAAAAAACACACTCAGGCATCTGCGACAAACCAAAGAAACATTATAATACTTCTATGAAAATAAAATATTTGATACGCGTCGTATGAACTTTTGTCAATTCTAAAATTCCAAGAACAAGTTTAAATTTATTTGAATTTAAAGCATGCATGGATATTTTCACAATGATATTTTATTTGAATAGTATGTAAACTATGCAAACATGGAAAAGAATGAAAAACCAAAATATTGAATAGTGCTCACTTTATTTTGGGAAGTTATATTATGGAAGTCACTTATTTAAACTTGATTTTTTTAAATCTCTCCAAAGAAACTAAAGAAATATTTTTGTTACAAGATGAATATCGACCGAAATCGTTGGTAAAAATGAAAAGAAAGATAAACTGTAGTGATGAGAAATGAATAAAGAAGATATTGAGTCTCTTTCTACTACTGAGAGACTCTCGGTGAAACTGGCAAATCTTAAGAGGGTAAGTAATACGTTATTCGGAAGATGTCCTGAGGACCTAGTCTATTCAGAAAATGATACTTTCAAAAGCAGTTGAATCTCAGCCTGCTCCAGGTTTCCCATCTTCCACTAACGGATTCTCACAGACTCCATTTTTTAAGCTTCGGTCCCAACACCGTAATGCCCTTGGCGGGGCTCGAACTCACGTAGGCCAGCCGGCCAACCCTTTCAACGCACTCGCTTCCCACTGAGGTGCTTCTTCAGGAGGTCCATGAGGGCGACGTTTGCGTAACACTCAACGCCAATCATATTTGACAGAAAAGCTAACAATTTTGGCTGAACAATTTGTTTCGCTATTTGTTCTTAAAATGAGGATCTTCTTTCCAACTCTGTCTTCATTTGCTGCACAACTGAAAAAATAAGATGACAATGAATTCCCTCTTTAAGTTATGTAATCGTTAGAGAGCCAACGGATGATAGAATTAAACGAGCTATTTAGTAACTAATATTAATTATTATATTAAAATAAAATAATTATTTAATATTCTTAAAATTGAGTACGTAATTTTCGTGTATTTTTGCATAGATTTCGAGCATAGTGAGGTTTCAATGCCTAACTGAAGTGCTCAAATACATCATTTGCTCATGAAAGATTAAAATTATTAAATTAATTAAAATATTTAATAAATTCGTTTTTAATTGATTATATATATATATGTGTGTGAGCGTGTCTTAGAAGGTTGAGAAAATCTCAAGAATGTCTTTTCGATTAGAAGTTGAGTTTCAATCTATGCCCACTTACATGTTTGTAAAAGTGGATAAAAAAGGGAAAATCAGGTATTGAGGAAAATCAGGATTCTTCATTATCACAACATACAACCTTGCAAAACTCCGGCGTAAATATGAAGATTTTATTTGATCCTTAACGGGCGAGGAAAGTGCTAATTAAATGACATGTTTGCGAAAGCGTTTAGCTGAATTTGGGAATCCGACATTTCGAACTTTCTCATTTTCAATTGTCACTCTGAGCTTTTCGCTAAAATTGCAAAAATATGTGCAAATATCACTTCGAGAAGGCAATACTTTAATGTGATCTCTTATTCTCTAATACCCAACTATGAAAACATTTGATTCTCACATTCCCATATGATAAGAATAATTAACGCATTAAATTGTTTGGATGATGACCTTATATTCCAAAACTCTAATGTTTCTTAATAACCAAACTTTTCTTTTTACTCTATATATTTCTGTACTTTATTCTTCAGAAACGTAAATTATACTAAAATGAAATTGAAAACAATCGCATTTTATAATCTCATCCGCAAAGAGATCGAATTATATGATTGAACTTCTGATGGCCTGCATTAACGAGGCTTTATGGGACACCGTTTATTTATTAACATTAATACGAAAGAATAAGAATAGGGATTTAAAAGAACACTACGTTTAAAACACCTTTTTAAAAGGCATAGGAGGATGTGACGTCATTACGAAACATAGATGTTTATCATCTTGTCGTGTGGTTTAATAAAACTGATGATGATATACGTACTTTCTCACAACCACAGAGTTAAATATCAAATTTCATACTTTTGCAGCTCGTTTCACTTCAGCTTCAATTATTTCACCACTGTGACGGAAAAGAGATATTCACTTATTCACGTTTGAAAGTAATTCTTTAACAAGTGAAGTCCGTATTCTTTCATTGATCGATAATTGCAGCACTTATCGAAGGGTGGGGTTCTTACTATAGAGTTACTCTGTCTGGGAGCTGGATAAGACTCACCTCCATTAACCTCCCCTCTATTCCCCTTTTTTGGTTTCCACGAATTTTTTGCGCGGAATCTCGCATGCCACATCAGTGGCATAGGTAGCATATAAAGCACCTAAAATATGTCGCATTTGGGTCAAAGACTACCGAGAATTTTCATCATGAATTTTAATTTATTACCCTAAGCCCGAATGTCTAATTTTAAAACCAATATTTCATATGAGTAAAACCTACACTGGCACAAAAATTGGAGAAGCCTTAAATTAAAGCCCCAAAATATTGTTCTGGTAATTAATAATAGTCGCTTTAGATAGCGTACTTCTCGAAGAATGCTTAAGAATTTAATGTCATTAAATTGCCTTTTAAGTTAAAGGTATTCCAGATGCGTATCCTTAATGATGATGAGTAAAGGAATATTTTTAAAAATTCTCAAGAGTCTATCATTTAGTCTAGGTTAGGACATGTCTTGATGCTGATACATTCATTACCATTAATAATTTATTTTTCGAATGTAATCGCTTTTTAATATTACCTGAGATTTAATTTCGAAATTGGTATTAGAGGTTTTCGTATATATGTTCATTTGCCTTGTTGATCAGTATTTTGTGAAATATTTTTATATCCATCATTTTTCTTAAGGATATTGGATTTCGGATTATTCATTGAATTTTAAGAGAAATAAAACTTGTAGTAATAATACACTGTAATATTTTTGTATCTTTCAACCAGACGACGCGATAGGTCATCTTGCATTTTTATTATGTAGTATATATATCCATTATAAGTATTATTGGTCTTCAACAAAATATCAAAGTATTCTGTCCCCTTGTGTACTGCAAATACATAAACTTATTAATCCTCTTTGAGCACGGATATATTCGTTATTTGGTCTCTACGTAATGAATGCCTTCTTCCCTGTTTTATTTACGAATACTATTTTCGTAAGTCACATCACCTATACAGAAGCATTCGCACTTTTCTTGAGCTTATTATAATATGAATGAATTTAAAGAAATAAGCTAGGCAAAGAGAAATGAACAGATTCCCAGGGTGTGATCCAGAGAATATATGCTTCCAAAAAATTATTTATTGATAGTTGAATAAATGTTATTGAATGTTAAAGTACCTCAAAATCATCTGTCTAACTTTCAGAGACATAACTGTTAGTCATCCAATGCCAATTGTAAAGTGGGCATACTTTTTGCATCAAAACCAAAAATCAAAGGCGGCCTCTCCGAAGAAGGTCATCTCGTAGAAATCTAAACCTTGGATTGGACCAAAATACTCTTCGAAAGTGAATTCACGCTCTTGAGATGGAACCGAGACATCCGCCTTTCCCGTTACACGAGAGAAAACACGTGGCCTTGGCGATCTTTTTGCATTCTCAAACAGACCGATTGCACCCCTCACGTGTCATTTTGTTTTCCTCGACGAAAAGTGGTCGTAACAGATCCTATGGAAATGCAATAGACTGGAAATGAGAGGAGATATTTTGTATTATCTGTAGAAAACATTCAGCAGATGTGAAAGGGAGAAACGTTGGATGCGTCTGAGCTAAAAATCGACTAATTCATTTATTTAGATCAGATTTTAATAATTATATTGTTAAAAAGTTAGAATTTGATATTTTCAAGTGCAAGTTTTGGCAGGGAAGGCAAGAAATTTGGCAGATAATCGTCCTTCCTAGAATTTGGTCCTAGGTTTTCTCCTCATCTCAAATTACACGATTCTAAAAAATGTTCGAATTATAGTTGAATGAAATAACTCAATGATTAAGAATCCGCAAAGCAGAAGAGGAACAAAAAAATTTCAATTCCGATTAGGTTTTCTAATAACGCAACAGTTTATCTTTACAATTGTTGTTTTTCAGAGAAGGTTAACTAGAAAAGGTGAGGAGGATCATCAGCCGGTTTTATTGGAGTTGTTGGTCGAGTTGGGATGGCTTCTTCGCAGTCCTCAAGCAAGACTGAAATTGATACAATGATAGGATTCGCGTTACCTTAAAAATTCATTCTTTCGCAAAAGACGAATGAGTATACGATAACTGACTCATTTAGGATTAGTAAGAGTGATAACATTCCCTTTAATGTCCATACGACTTCGATCGATGTAGTCCCGGGTTCGATTCGCTCTTCGTTATGATTTACGATCGGAGCATTTTAGTAACTAATACTTCCATACAAATGTTTTCGAATATAAGAAAAAATTATCGATAAATTATTCTAACATTCAGTTATTTTCTTTCGACAGTATAATTGTTTTCCAAATTTATATTTCGTTTTAGTTAGGCCGGCGATCAGGCGCAATAATTTTTACTCGGAGCATAGTCGACGTATTTCGCATAGGCGTCCATCTCGGAGGGTACTTGAGGAACTTATGTTTCTTGCACTACCCAAAACTTTCATCTTCTAACCCTTGGGTATCCTAAACACATAACTTAATACTTAAGGGCAGATTATGGCGAAATTTGAATTTTAAATATATGCAGAGGTATATTAAAAGGTGCGGTACTATCCATTGAATGCAAAGACATATTTGGTATTATTGGAGTCTTAGACTATGTTTAGGACCTTCCAGTGTCATATACTGGCCGATTTATGTAAATATTGCGATTTTTTATCAAAAAAGTAGCACAGATGAACAACCGATGCATGATTTTCGTCCATCGGGCCGATAATTTTGGTGCATCGCTGAGATTTCGACGGATTTTAAACATCATGAACAGCTTCGTCTAGATGAGGAAAAAATTTTCTCACGCCACCGACCTTTCTAAGGAAGATTCGTTAGGAAGTTAACTTATAGACTAGGATAATAGCTAACAAAAAAGAAAACTGCGAGTCGACGATATGGCGCTTGGTTCCGACATATCTAAATCCCACGCAAAAATTTTTTAAACCCACTGCATATACATTTTTAGGCATATTTTAAGTATCCTTAAAGTAATCCCATTTTCTCGGTCAATAAGGACCAAAAATTTACGTGAAAGTCGAAAAGGTTTATTAGATAGGTATAGTTAGGTACTAATCCGCGAAGTAGGTTTAATTAAAAAGTATACGTATTTTCTTAAATTTATTCTGTGCACATTAATAAGGTTAATTACAGAACCTTATACAGAAATAAATCGACTGTTTCTGCTGCTGCGCCCAAGTGTTTTGCTCCTTCTTTTGTAACTCGATCTCCATATTTACAATGTGCGATGATATATTTTCTCGGAAGTACTTTTCTGGCATTGACTTTTATGACATTTTAGCCAAATTTTATCTCAGTTTAGTTTCAGCGTAGTCGATTTCCAATTCCGATGAAATCCGAAGCTTCACGTACAACTGTAAAAGCGAAGTTTATTCTGACCGTAACTCGCGTTGTAAGAGGCTGGAAAATTTCATATTTCTATGACGTCTTGACAAATCAACGATGTATTTCGGATATTGTTTTACAAAATATCGATCAAAACTAATTTCAGATATGTATTTTTCAACGTTCGTCTTTTTCGACCATTTAATAAATAATTTTAATTTTTTACGCGTCTGTTTGTTTAAAAGACTTTTCAAAGGCTTCAGGAGTCCAAATGGTTAATATTTTGGAGAATCCGCAAAGCACTAAAGCCGGGAAATATAAAACCCGAAGTGTCGAAGGAGCACAGTATATTCTCGGTTGTGAAAATGGTAGAGTTAGAGGTATAATTCGGTAGTCTAATATTTTGTTCAATGAAATCGAAAGTTTATATTTAAAAGGCATTCATTCGTAAAAATATCAAAAATCTTTTAGTTGTTTAGATTCACCGACGAGCAACAATAACTTTAGTTAATAATTTCTTAAAATATCTCATTCACTCTTAAAGATAAAATACACGAATGAAATATATATTCAATTTCATACTAATAAGATAAAAAACACGAGTTTACGAATTAAAGTTACTATGCGTATCACTATTTCTCACAAAAAAATTGTAAATAGTTCTTCAATTATGGGCCTCTAAACCAGGTCCCATTCTTAACCTACTCCTTTGTAGTGAACCTTATTCGATTGAAATCGACGAATGGTCTTTTAAGAATACAATGTTTCCCAGGCCGCGAAAACTATAACAGCACGCCTGCCTCCATGATCGCTGGCTATTCAGCCATATACTCCTCCCCCTCGATTCCCCTACTTCCAGGCTATGTAGAGGTCGCGCGATCTGCTACCTCGATAGGCGAAAAAAGAGTAATACCCGTTTTCGGCTGGCTCTATGGTAACCCTCATAATAAACTTATTAGTTAGTGGTTTTCATAGACAAGTTTTTTATGATTCCTCCGTGATATTCCAACTTATTTTTATATAATAAGAAATCCCTCCTTAATCACAACTACGGATGCTGTTTAGCGTATTACTTAAAGCTCTTATTCGAATTTGGTATTGGAATCATTAATTTAATATCTCTTTCCAATAATAGGTATGATAATTACATACAGTACATTTAAATAACATATGCGTATGACAATAGATTAACATTAAGCATTGTAAATGCAGATCACTTTGACCAAACTGCATACTAATTCAAGATCAGAACCGTGTAAACTAGCTAATTTGTTGTAGCAATCTATCGGTAGACATAGGATGGATTTATTAGTCTTAAATAATAACGGTGTACCGAAAAAACTACTTTATAATTTCTGAAAAAGAAGTTTCAGGTCTATTTCCGAGAAATATTTCAAGGAATTCTTCAGTGGGATACCTATAGTGATAGGAATAGGACTCAATCATGAATTCAAGCGTCTGATTTTGTAGAATTTCCCGACGTTTATTCCGCTAACCGACCGTAATATAATTAGAGCGGCCAATTCCCAGCGTTTCTTTCGAAAATCGTTCGTCCACTGTGACAAACGAGAGCTAAAAATTTCCTTCACAATTCATTACTATTTTGTTCAAAATTTGACAATGGACAATGAGAGAGCACTCTCGAGGAATTGAAGGCATTATTGTTGAATAATAGTCTGTTCCCATCACCCATTCCCATCGATTTTGAAAGAGTTGTAAAGTACGTGAGTTGACACGTCTTGAAGTGTATCATCGTGTTTTATTGTCATTCATCCAATGCGAATCATCTCTAGCATTCGATCACTCGTTGTTGATCTTTGAATGAGTTCTATTTTACTAGAAATCTTTGAAGTTTAGCAAGTTGTTTGTTGATAAATGTATCAGAAATCTTGAAATTATGTTTGTAACAATTGCGAGACAAAATTAAGCATTTAAAAATAATCGCAGAACTACATTTAATTTCAAATTTAATACCGCTATTGTTCAAAGTCGAAACTACTAATACTATAATACTTTATTCTAATAATATTATTCCTCTAATATATAAACTATAATAATAATAGTAATATTATTATTCTTACGAAGCCATACAAGCTTCGTTATATACTATTATACTATTACATTATACTATTACACATTTATTACTAGCACACATAAATATATATATCTATAATTATATAAGCTTTTTTATATCAAAGTATATCCAATTGCAGCAATGGTTGCATTTTTTCTTACTTGTTGAACTCGCTAATTCATATGATGTCATTTTCGGATATTTATATTGAGGATTAAAAGCGCTGATTTATATTTTGAACTCGAAGAGCTTCTGAAAAAAGTTCATATTAAAATAACATTCAGCATAAGCACGGATATTTCAATCTAAAAAAACGCTGTAAAATCCATTAGAGAATAGAAGAAAATCTTAAGTTTAATTATTAACCAGGAATATATATGTAGAAATTTTTTGGGAAAAGCGATCTATGATTCCGAAATTAATTATATTTAATGCAAACCACAGTGTGTGTATCCTTGGAGTCTTTCGAAGCAGCTGGACCCTATAATCGAAGTATTAATTATGTGCCCCTGGACTTTTTTTTATTTATTTCTAGCTTAGTACACAACCTTCAGAGATTGATTTTACATAAAGTAAGCATTATTTCATATACTTTACGGGAGATTTTTTTGCGTCCGCAAATTGAATACTTAATCTACCGCATGAAAAAAAAAATAAACCAAGGTACCCCAAAAGCGGCACTTTTTCCGAGTTCCGTCATTTTTGCGGAACATAAAAGTCAATTGCAAGGAAATGGTACAATTTATAATAATTTAATTTCAAAAAATAGTATCTTCACTCGTTCCGTGTGAAAAAAATTTTGAATTTTAAAATATCCATTAAAATGTTGTTAATCGACATAAAGGTTTAAAATCGTTCTAGTCCTAGGAAATTGTCAAACGAAAAAAAAATTTATATCATTGCATTCTATTCAATTATGTATTATTGAAAAATTTTGTATGATCCGAAAATTAGTTATTTTTTGATGCAAAACAATTTTTTCCCACTTTTAAAAATATCCATTGAATCTATGATCTATAATTGATCATAGATTGATATAGATTATAGTTTAATTTTTGAGGGCAATTGTCCTTCGGTTCGGACATAGAGCGCTTCCGGAACTCCAAGCACCACAGGGTCTCTCAAGATTTCCAGATAATTTTCAACGTTGCCGTTCATTTGGTATATTCCTATTGAAATTTAAATAGATGCTGAATCACATTTATTGTGCGTGTTATTTGTGAAAGAATCGATAAGGATATCGTTATCTTCTTGAGATATTTCAAGGGAAAGTTAGATGAGAGATTTTCAGATTTGTCTAGGACGGAAATTTACGTTACAACCTAGGTTAGAATTGGCTTTTGTATTTTTTAAAGCAAAGTAAGCCTGTCAAAAAGTGGCTTTAAATGCAAGCGAAAAAAAATGTAAGGATTCTGCCGCATCCGTAAGAGTTTTATACGCTCATGTGAACCATAAAACAGCGTATAAACTCGCATCCGATACCAGAATCGATCGCCTTCATTCATTCATCTATTAGTATTATCTTTTATTTCAATGATCGACTCCTTGGAGAGGGAATCAATATTCGAGTGAAGCTCACGCTATTTCCTGCCTTAAAAAGTGAATTGACTCCATCTGCAGGCGGCGTCCTGGAGTTAGCGTGCAGAAAATTGTGCGTAGTAGTTTTCGGCGTGGCTTCGCCGCCCACAACCCCTTCGCCCTTCGCACACCAAGGACACGTTCTTACAATCAGCTTTTGGTGAATCAAAACAAAGCTTTCA
The DNA here is from genome assembly GCA_020796165.1 of Pantala flavescens. Lineage (NCBI taxonomy): Eukaryota > Metazoa > Arthropoda > Insecta > Odonata > Libellulidae > Pantala > Pantala flavescens. Next base: position 34,474,187 of record CM036881.1, on the reverse strand, counting down.
CTGCAAAGATAATTATGCTCCCCCTGTAACAATGTAACCTTATTGTTACACTAAGAAGATAGTCGTTAATACGTCAAATATGCCTTAGATCACGTGCCAAGTGTGATCTACCTGAATATTAAAATTCTAAATGCAACACAAGAACGGTTAACACTTGAAATCACAGCCATCATTTTGAAAAGAAAGAGAATGGAGAAGAGTTTGCCTGGAGGATGAACTAGGTATGATTGTTTGAATTTAGGAATGAGTGAAAACAAAGCATTAAAGTTAAATGGGAAGAGTGATTAACAGGATTACGGCTCTAATTTGCAGGAGAAAGGGAATGATTTAAACTGAAATGAAGACACTCTGCCCTCTTAGAATTGAGCATGCGGAGCAATAAACAATGTAGCAAAGGCTGCATGGACAATGAAGTGTTCAAATGTAAGAAGAAATCTTTATGCTCATTCAATTTGAATGACTGAAGAAATGTAGAACGGAGGAAGAAAATAAAATCGAAATAATTATAAGAAATGTATTAACATCAAAAATGTGTAAGGTGTAAGTACAGATTTAAATTATTAACATATAGTAAGTCACGTAAACCACTACCTCCCCATTCATATACGAATAACAATTTCGTTGAATTTACAAGAGAAATATCATAAAATGTTAATTCTATTTTAATACGGTTATTCAAAGAAAGATTCTGTAAATAATCTGCACAATTTGGAACTTGGAAGATCTTGTAATATAGATTAATTCTACTCTGTCTATATAAATTTCACAGATCGCGGAAAGGATAAACACGTATGAAATAAAAATAATAATAAGGGTAAGTACACAAAGCTGACAGGTTGCAAACGCAATGAAATTAATATTTGGAAGTAACGTAAGAGTTAATTCTACGCTGTCTTAATAAATTGAAAGGATCGTTGAAAACGTATGAAAATAAGACATGATTCGAACAATTAATGACGTGGATTCGCGCGAAATCCTTGCCGCACTCTATAACCGAAATTCGTATCTTAAGATGGAATTCGGCATGATCGACGGAGTCTAAGAGTACGAATCAAATTCATAGGTGTTCTCCTTGAAATTATTTCTGTTTCGTTGGTATTGAAACGCAGATTTCAGTCATTCACAGATAAAATTTATTGCCACAGTAATTGCCACAAATTACATATTTATCAAAAATTACATTGGAGGCATTGTTCTTTAAAAATGCTCGTTGTTCGACGAGGTCTACGAAGCTACGTCCTATCGACGACTGGGCAGCTAAACATTCGTTCCTCGATCGCGCCACCGGCTCGAACCGTTCTTTGGAATACCTAAAGGAAATTAAGATTCGAGGTTTATATGCGGTAGGAAAGCGTTAGTGGTGAACAATATGGTATATGAAATTCATTCAATACATGGATGGGTATTCATCGATTGACATCAGGAAAACGTAAACATAATACTTTTCGTCCTTCAGAAAAGGGCAGGCAGAGAATGGGTTCCACAGTAATTGCTGAGACATGGAAAGGATAAATTGAAGGATTCTTATGCCGGCGCCGATCTATTAAGAAGAGACACGAGCGGTTCATAAAGATATATGGGTTTTTTGTAAAAGGAGAAGGATATGCATGAACTCCAGGGATGAATTCGGTTTATCTTGCTCTAGGGAATCAAGAATCCTTTAGGTCTTAATTTTGGAGGCGAGATTGAGACTAAAAAGTCTCTTCTTTCATCCAACCTCTTCAAAAAAAAGTTTAAAATACAAAGAGAATTTGAAAGAGAAACATAATGATTATAAGAGAGATTTAAGTGGATATAAAAACCTAAGAAAAAATCTTAGGAAAAAAAATTCACTGCAGGAAAACACACACGATGAAGGGGGGTGTGTGAAAAACCTGCACAAACCTACTGATAGAATTAACTAAAAAGAATGAAGAAATAGAAATCATAGTAGCGTAGCACAAAATATCAACAATCAAGTATCACAACTGCCACAAAAGAGAAAGTAAAAAATCCCATACCAGAATAAAATCCAAAACGAGATGTGTCAATTATGCAATTAGAGTTACAAGAAGTACATAAGAAAAGATACACATAATAAATAATCCTTAATCCTGGGGTTTAAGGAATGAAAACCAGGAGCTCCACCTGAGAAGCAATTGATGACTACATGAAGAAGAATGTCCACGAAACAAATCATGTTATTGAGGCGTTGGGTAGATTTTTCTAGACGGTGGTGTTTGAACAGAGGGAGGATGAGAACCAAAGATTGCAAGATATGAATTTGACATGAACGCAAAGGTCCATAATGTAAAACATGCCTCAGAGTGGAATCGTGAAGGTCAGCTTAGATGAATGCTGAAACAAGATCCTTCAGGAGGAAAGATTTTGCTACTGAAAACTATTGTCGGTCGATGAACTAGATTAAAGCTTTGCTAATGCCCTGAAGATGAAAGCATGCCAGAAATAAGAGGTTCAGAGGGATTAAAGATGGATCAATCCATTCCCATATGATGTTGAAGGTTATTTCCATGGGAGCAAGTTTGTAGGAATGGGCTGGTGACGGCTAAGCTTCCCAGATGAAAGGAACAATTGAACAGGAAAGGAAGACACATTGCCTTATACCAGAGTAAGCACTTAAAGGACACTGCTTCAAAAGGAACGTGGAGCTGTTAAGGATGTGGAGGCGTGAACCATGCCGTAGGAGCTTATTGCATCCAAGTCCTGAGAGGCATCACAGCTTTGGATCGATAATGCATCATTATCACAAAATATTTATGGCGAAGGCTTAGCAAGCATGCACAATAAGAGGCCATGTCAAATCTTCATGAAACTATGCTCAGTGGAAATTAATCAGCCTACCATCAAACAAGGCATTCTTATGAAAAGCACCGGTCAAAGGAATTCGAGGAAACGCTGCTTCCTTTCCAGCACGACGGTTCAGGGGGACAGAGTTCATGAAAAGCAGAGAAAGGGCGAGACACAAAGGTTCAGAGGAATTAAATTTAGACAAATCTTTCAGAAAAGCAGTTAAATAAAGACTCCCTTGAGATTTACAATGATTCGCTTGGTTCGAATGCGAAGGAAAAGCCAGAGGAGAAAGCAAACAGGGAAGGTAATCAGAAAAGGAGCTTAATTAATGCAGAAATAATAGATTAGGCTACTCAGCATAATCAATGATCCTCTTTTCTTTTGTTAGCACACTCAAGACTCCTATGAAGGTAAAACTAATGAATTCCCTTTGCAATAATCTTCCAAATTGAATCCTAAATCATTTTCAACATCCAGCAATTTATCTCTTCCTTTCATGTGAACATTAATAGAATCATGAAGAGTTTGAGATTCACATTTACTCTAGGAAAAGAGCATTCAACACTCCAATCACCCAAAGTCTAAAAGGCTTCCCAAATGAAAAATAAACCTTACTCACATCTTTTAAAGTTAACTAGACTTCTCCGAAACACCACAGGAAAGGAAGAAGGCGTTGCAGTCCATTCGGCGAAATCAATCAGTCTTCTCATGCAGAGGAAGTTGTAGAATCTCCAATCACCAGGCATCCTTAAATTGAAATGAAATACTATAATTGGAAACCCAAGCGTGCATGTAGTGATATCCTCCTACCTCATCACTGTCCAATATACTTTCTTTAAATTAAGTATCGTACTAGATTAGCGTTTAGTTCTCTTAAAGAGATGTTGAAATCACAAATTGGAGCAAGTGATGGCATGCATATGTACCTTAAAAAGGATTCTGTTGCTAATGAATACGAAAACGATACCTTTCTGGGGCTACACGGTATATCAAGAGATATAATGACGTTGCAAATCACCAAGAATAACTTTTGGGACCACTTTTCACACTTAATAATTAAAAAAATAACAAAATAAAATATTTGATCTCCCGCTAAACATTTATCTCGCTTCTGATTGGCTGAGAGAACAACAACCGTTGTCAGTGCAGTCGCTGTATTCTTGTATTTTAAGCCTTTTATTCCTTCACTCGAATCACCGGCTGAATATCGTTAAAATTTCTCTCATCTTTTACGTCGAGCGAGAGTAATGGCGATTTTCTTCTATTCGGAAGGATTCAGTGTCGAAGCATCACGAAAATAGTAATCGTGTGCAGTAAGACTCACGTAGTAGCAAAAAATCATAATAAATACTAGTCTTCATGAAATATTTACCGATTACGATGCATCTCATGATAATTTTCATAAATCCTTCACCGATTTTACACTCCCGCTGGTAGCGGTCGCGCCTCCCAAAACCTCCATGCGTATTGCACTTTCAACAGCGACCTCGCCCTGATCACATCGTCTCCGTTGCCAAGTCCTTTAATTCACCTTTTCCCCGATTTAATAAACACAACAGAGTACAAAATCAACCTAGCTGGAACTATAATGCCACCACGGGCGCCTCTGCTAGCCGGAGCGTCTTTGCTATTCTAAAAAAGTTCGCCCTGAGTCGTTAACATATGCAATATACAGCCGAGCGAAGTTACCTCTCCTCCAATACTATTACAATCATCCGACAATCATTATTTGCTACGATCGAGAATGACGAGGAATCGGAATCCAGGCACTGGAATCTGGTCACCTCGAAACAAACGGTGGGTAAAGCTCGCGAGGCACGTTCTCGTCAAAAAAGGCTCGGGACGAGCTTTTCGTACTAAAATATCGTACTATCGTAGCTAACGTACTAAAAATTACTCCAGAGATTTTCCGCGACGGTAATATTTCGACTATTAACCCTCAGGACCATATTTAAACCCAAATGAGAAGCTCAGCGCTATTACCGTCACGTACCACTTTTCTTCGCAGTCATTCCGTAGCTCGATCGGCAAAATTCGCTGCCACAATGTGTTAATCAGCGCAAAGGTATCATCCGCGGACGGAAAAGATCGCTCTCGGGAACGTGAACTAAGGACAACTGCTCAGCTTATTCATTAACCAACTCAGCACGCTCTCAACGGAAACAACTCTTGGCTTCGAAAGCCTTTACGAGTCGCCTCTCTTTCAGAACGGTGCCGTCTGTTTTCGATCATCACTTTCACTACTTCTTGCAACAAGCAGTATTCCTCTCTGAAAAATCCGTGTATCATTCTCATCATTCGCAATGTAACTAATGAGTACCCAGGTCAACGCACAAGCATTTAAGGTGCCCGGAAAATTCGCCATATCGAGTTAATAAAAACAAGTCCCTCGACCGTTTTCCTGCTCGGGCAAAAAGGCTCGCGACGAGCTTATCCGAATCCGATGGGACTACGTCTCTTACCTTAACGGTTTCCTTAGGAGCTCGTTTCCTCACTCAAAGCACTCGTGCTCCAAATACAGCCACACGACGTTAAGCTCTCCTCCACTAAACGGACGTCCCTTTTGTGCGTTTCATTTCTCCGATTAACACTCGTCACAAATACTGCGTCACGGTCACTTTATCCAGGAGGAAACACTTGGAGCCCAAAGACAAAGGAGTGGATCGGAAATAGCTCGAAGCACTTGTCAATCCACAAGAACGAACTTCACCCGCGTCGAAGTCCCGCCGACTGATCCCAAAGCAGCGACACTCACGACTTATTTCCCTGCCCTCTGTCGAGAATAATCACTCTGTGACTACCGCGCAGCGGGTGTCCATCCACTCCTCCTCATTTCACATAATTTTACGAGTTAATGGATGAACAAACTTTACTTTACAATCGCGTTGGCTGTTAGCCAAACGCGGATCACGTTCCTTTCTCCGCTTACAGTTACTGGTGAATAAAGGACATTAATTCACGAGAGCGGATGAGCACGAGAATAAGTTTACGAAGATGATGGGTGGGAATCGCGATGAAATTATTTTTGAAAAGTCCACGGCAGTGTTTGGAAGTAACGAAAGAGTTAATTCTACGCTGTCTTAATAAATCGAAAGGATCGTCGAAAACGTACGAATATAAGATATCCTTCGAACAATTAATGACGTGGATTCGCACGAAATCCTTGCCGCACTCTACAACCGAAATTCGTATCTTAAGATGGAATTCGGCATGATCGACGGAGTCTATGAGTACGAATAAAATTCATAGGTGTTCTCCTTGAAATTATTTCTGTTTCCTTGGTAATGAAACGCAGATTTCAGTCATTCACAGATAAACTTTATTGCCACAGTAATTGCCATAAATTACATAATTATCAAAAATTACATTGGAGGCATTGTTCTTTAAAAATGCTCGTTGTTCGACGAGGTCTACGAAGCTGCGTTCTATGGACGACTGGGCTAGCTAAACATCCCTTCCTCGATCGCGCCACCGGCTCGAACCGTTCTTTGGAGTACCTAAAGGAAGTAAAGATTCGAGATTCATATGCGGTAGGAAAGCGTTGGTGGTGAACAATATGGAATATAAAATTTATTCAATGCATGGATGGGTAAAGCGACACAATCGATTGACATCAGGAAAACGTAAACATAATACTTTTCGTCCATCAGAAACGGGCAGGCAAAGGAGGGGTTCCACAGCTATTTCTGAGACATGAAATGGCCCAATTGAAAGAGATTCGTATGCCGGCGCCGATCTAAGAACAGACACGAGTGGTTCATAGATATATATGAGTTTGTGAAAAGGAGAAGGAAATGCATGAACTCCAGGGATGAAGTCGGTTAATCTTGCACAAGGGAATCAAGAATCATGAGGGTAAAGGAATGAAAACCTGGAGCGCTTCCTGAGAAGCAATTGATGACTACATGAAGAAGAATGTCCACGAAACAAATCATGTTATTGAGGCGTTGGGTAGATTTTTTTAGACGGTGGTGTTTGAACAGAGGAAGGATGAGAACCAAAGATTACAAGGTATGAATTTGAGGTAAACGAAAAGGTCCATAATGTAAACACGCCTCAGAAAGGAATCATGAAGGTCAGCTGAGATGAGTGCTGAAACAAGATCCTCCAGGAGGAAAGATTTTGCTATTGAAAACTATTGTCTGTCGATGAACTCAATGAAAGCTTTGCTAATGCTCTGTAGATGAAAGTATGCCAGAAATAAGAGGTTCAGAGGGATTAAAGATGGATCAATCCATTCCCATATGATGTTGAAGGTTATTTTCATGCGAGCAAGTTTGTAGGAATGGGCTGGTGACGGCTAAGCTTCCCAGATGAAAGGAACAATTGAACAGGAAAGGAAGACACATTGCCTTATACCAGAGTAAGCACTTAAAGGACACTGCTTCAAAAGAAACGTGGAGCCATTAAGGATGTGGAGGAGTGAACCATGCTGCGTGAAGAATCGCAGGAGCTTATGGCATCCAAGTCCTGAGAGGCATCACAGCATTGGATGGAAAATGCATCGTGATCACAAAAAATTTATGGCGAAGGCCGAGCAAGCATGCACAATAAGAGGCCATGTCAAATCTCCATGAAACTATGCTCAGTGGAAATTAATCAGCCTACCATCAAACAAGGCATTCTTATGAAAAGCACCGGTCAAAGGAATTCGAGGAAACGCTGCTTCCTTTCCAGCACGACGGTTCAGGGGGACAGAGTTCATGAAAAGCAGAGAAAGGGCGAGACACAAAGGTTCAGAGGAATTAAATTTAGACAAATCTTTCAGAAAAGCAGTTAAATAAAGACTCCCTTGAGATTTACAATGATTCGCTTGGTTCGAATGCGAAGGAAAAGCCAGAGGAGAAAGCAAACAGGGAAGGTAATCAGAAAAGGAGCTTAATTAATGCAGAAATAATAGATTAGGCTACTCAGCATAATCAATGATCCTCTTTTCTTTTGTCAGCACACTCAAGACTCCTATGAAGGTAAAACTAATGAATTCCCTTTGCAATAATCTTCCAAATTGAATCCTAAATCATTTTCAACATCCAGCAATTTATCTCTTCCTTTCATGTGAACATTAATAGAATCATGAAGAGTTTGAGATTCACATTTACTCTAGGAAAAGAGCATTCAACACTCCAATCACCCAAAGTCTAAAAGGCTTCCCAAATGAAAAATAAACCTTACTCACATCTTTTAAAGTTAACTAGACTTCTCCGAAACACCACAGGAAAGGAAGAAGGCGTTGCAGTCCATTCGGCGAAATCAATCAGTCTTCTCATGCAGAGGAAGTTGTAGAATCTCCAATCACCAGGCATCCTTAAATTGAAATGAAATACTATAATTGGAAACCCAAGCGTGCATGTAGTGATATCCTCCTACCTCATCACTGTCCAATATACTTTCTTTAAATTAAGTATCGTACTAGATTAGCGTTTAGTTCTCTTAAAGAGATGTTGAAATCACAAATTGGAGCAAGTGATGGCATGCATATGTACCTTAAAAAGGATTCTGTTGCTAATGAATACGAAAACGATACCTTTCTGGGGCTACACGGTATATCAAGAGATATAATGACGTTGCAAATCACCAAGAATAACTTTTGGGACCACTTTTCACACTTAATAATTAAAAAAATAACAAAATAAAATATTTGATCTCCCGCTAAACATTTATCTCGCTTCTGATTGGCTGAGAGAACAACAACCGTTGTCAGTGCAGTCGCTGTATTCTTGTATTTTAAGCCTTTTATTCCTTCACTCGAATCACCGGCTGAATATCGTTAAAATTTCTCTCATCTTTTACGTCGAGCGAGAGTAAGGGCGATTTTCTTCTATTCGGAAGGATTCAGTGTCGAAGCATCACGAAAATAGTAATCGTGTGCAGTAAGACTCACGTAGTAGCAAAAAATCATAATAAATACTAGTCTTCATGAAATATTTACCGATTACGATGCATCTCATGATGATTTTCATAAATCCTTCACCGATTTTACACTCCCGCTGGTAGCGGTCGCGCCTCCCAAAACCTCCATGCGTATTGCACTTTCAACAGCGACCTCGCCCTGATCACATCGTCTCCGTTGCCAAGTCCTTTAATTCACCTTTTCCCCGATTTAATAAACACAACAGAGTACAAAATCAACCTAGCTGGAACTATAATGCCACCACGGGCGCCTCTGCTAGCCGGAGCGTCTTTGCTATTCTAAAAAAGTTCGCCCTGAGTCGTTAACATACGCACGATACAGCCGAGCGAAGTTACCTCTCCTCCAATATTATTACAATCATCCGACAATCATTATTTGCTACGATCGAGAATGACGAGGAATCGGAATCCAGGCACTGGAATCTGGTCACCTCGAAACAAACGGTGGGTAAAGCTCGCGAGGCACGTTCTCGTCAAAAAAGGCTCGGGACGAGCTTATCCGAATCCGATGGGACTACGTCTCTTACCTTAACGGTTTCCTTAGGAGCTCGTTTCCTCACTCAAAGCACTCGTGCTCCAAATACAGCCACACGACGTTAAGCTCTCCTCCACTGAACGGACGTCCCTTTTGTGCGTTTCATTTCTCCGATTAACACTCGTCACAAAAACTGCGTCACGGTCACTTTATCCAGGAGGAAACACTTGGAGCCCAAAGACAAAGGAGTGGATCGGAAATAGCTCGAAGCACTTGTCAATCCACAAGAACGAACTTCACCCGCGTCGAAGTCCCGCCGACTGATCCCAAAGCAGCGACACTCACGACTTATTTCCCTGCCCTCTGTCGAGAATAATCACTCTGTGACTACCGCGCAGCGGGTGTCCATCCGCTCCTCCTCATTTCACATAATTTTACGAGTTAATGGATGAACAAACTTTACTTTACAATCGCGTTGGCTGTTAGCCAAACGCGGATCACGTTCCTTTCTCCGCTTACAGTTACTGGTGAATAAAGGACGTTGATTCGCGAGAGCGGATGAGCACGAGAATAAGTTTACGAAGATGATGGGTGGGAATCGCGATGAAATTATTTTTGAAAAGTCCACGGCAGTGTTTGGAAGTAACGAAAGAGTTAATTCTACGCTGTCTTAATAAATCGAAAGGATCGTCGAAAACGTACGAATATAAGATATCCTTCGAACAATTAATGACGTGGATTCGCACGAAATCCTTGCCGCACTCTACAACCGAAATTCGTATCTTAAGATGGAATTCGGCATGATCGACGGAGTCTATGAGTACGAATAAAATTCATAGGTGTTCTCCTTGAAATTATTTCTGTTTCCTTGGTAATGAAACGCAGATTTCAGTCATTCACAGATAAACTTTATTGCCACAGTAATTGCCATAAATTACATAATTATCAAAAATTACATTGGAGGCATTGTTCTTTAAAAATGCTCGTTGTTCGACGAGGTCTACGAAGCTGCGTTCTATGGACGACTGGGCTAGCTAAACATCCCTTCCTCGATCGCGCCACCGGCTCGAACCGTTCTTTGGAGTACCTAAAGGAAGTAAAGATTCGAGATTCATATGCGGTAGGAAAGCGTTGGTGGTGAACAATATGGAATATAAAATTTATTCAATGCATGGATGGGTAAAGCGACACAATCGATTGACATCAGGAAAACGTAAACATAATACTTTTCGTCCATCAGAAACGGGCAGGCAAAGGAGGGGTTCCACAGCTATTTCTGAGACATGAAATGGCCCAATTGAAAGAGATTCGTATGCCGGCGCCGATCTAAGAACAGACACGAGCGGTTCATAAATATATATGAGTTTGTGAAAAGGAGAAGGAAATGCATGAACTCCAGGGATGAAGTCGGTTAATCTTGCACAAGGGAATCAAGAATCATGAGGGTAAAGGAATGAAAACCTGGAGCGCTTCCTGAGAAGCAATTGATGACTACATGAAGAAGAATGTCCACGAAACAAATCATGTTATTGAGGCGTTGGGTAGATTTTTTTAGACGGTGGTGTTTGAACAGAGGAAGGATGAGAACCAAAGATTGCAAGATATGAATTTGACATGAACGCAAAGGTCCATAATGTAAACACGCCTCAGAAAGGAATCATGAAGGTCAGCTGAGATGAGTGCTGAAACAAGATCCTCCAGGAGGAAAGATTTTGCTATTGAAAACTATTGTCTGTCGATGAACTCAATGAAAGCTTTGCTAATGCTCTGTAGATGAAAGTATGCCAGAAATAAGAGGTTCAGAGGGATTAAAGATGGATCAATCCATTCCCATATGATGTTGAAGGTTATTTTCATGCGAGCAAGTTTGTAGGAATGGGCTGGTGACGGCTAAGCTTCCCAGATGAAAGGAACAATTGAACAGGAAAGGAAGACACATTGCCTTATACCAGAGTAAGCACTTAAAGGACACTGCTTCAAAAGAAACGTGGAGCCATTAAGGATGTGGAGGAGTGAACCATGCTGCGTGAAGAATCGCAGGAGCTTATGGCATCCAAGTCCTGAGAGGCATCACAGCATTGGATGGAAAATGCATCGTGATCACAAAAAATTTATGGCGAAGGCCGAGCAAGCATGCACAATAAGAGGCCATGTCAAATCTCCATGAAACTATGCTCAGTGGAAATTAATCAGCCTACCATCAAACAAGGCATTCTTATGAAAAGCACCGGTCAAAGGAATTCGAGGAAACGCTGCTTCCTTTCCAGCACGACGGTTCAGGGGGACAGAGTTCATGAAAAGCAGAGAAAGGGCGAGACACAAAGGTTCAGAGGAATTAAATTTAGACAAATCTTTCAGAAAAGCAGTTAAATAAAGACTCCCTTGAGATTTACAATGATTCGCTTGGTTCGAATGCGAAGGAAAAGCCAGAGGAGAAAGCAAACAGGGAAGGTAATCAGAAAAGGAGCTTAATTAATGCAGAAATAATAGATTAGGCTACTCAGCATAATCAATGATCCTCTTTTCTTTTGTTAGCACACTCAAGACTCCTATGAAGGTAAAACTAATGAATTCCCTTTGCAATAATCTTCCAAATTGAATCCTAAATCATTTTCAACATCCAGCAATTTATCTCTTCCTTTCATGTGAACATTAATAGAATCATGAAGAGTTTGAGATTCACATTTACTCTAGGAAAAGAGCATTCAACACTCCAATCACCCAAAGTCTAAAAGGCTTCCCAAATGAAAAATAAACCTTACTCACATCTTTTAAAGTTAACTAGACTTCTCCGAAACACCACAGGAAAGGAAGAAGGCGTTGCAGTCCATTCGGCGAAATCAATCAGTCTTCTCATGCAGAGGAAGTTGTAGAATCTCCAATCACCAGGCATCCTTAAATTGAAATGAAATACTATAATTGGAAACCCAAGCGTGCATGTAGTGATATCCTCCTACCTCATCACTGTCCAATATACTTTCTTTAAATTAAGTATCGTACTAGATTAGCGTTTAGTTCTCTTAAAGAGATGTTGAAATCACAAATTGGAGCAAGTGATGGCATGCATATGTACCTTAAAAAGGATTCTGTTGCTAATGAATACGAAAACGATACCTTTCTGGGGCTACACGGTATATCAAGAGATATAATGACGTTGCAAATCACCAAGAATAACTTTTGGGACCACTTTTCACACTTAATAATTAAAAAAATAACAAAATAAAATATTTGATCTCCCGCTAAACATTTATCTCGCTTCTGATTGGCTGAGAGAACAACAACCGTTGTCAGTGCAGTCGCTGTATTCTTGTATTTTAAGCCTTTTATTCCTTCACTCGAATCACCGGCTGAATATCGTTAAAATTTCTCTCATCTTTTACGTCGAGCGAGAGTAAGGGCGATTTTCTTCTATTCGGAAGGATTCAGTGTCGAAGCATCACGAAAATAGTAATCGTGTGCAGTAAGACTCACGTAGTAGCAAAAAATCATAATAAATACTAGTCTTCATGAAATATTTACCGATTACGATGCATCTCATGATGATTTTCATAAATCCTTCACCGATTTTACACTCCCGCTGGTAGCGGTCGCGCCTCCCAAAACCTCCATGCGTATTGCACTTTCAACAGCGACCTCGCCCTGATCACATCGTCTCCGTTGCCAAGTCCTTTAATTCACCTTTTCCCCGATTTAATAAACACAACAGAGTACAAAATCAACCTAGCTGGAACTATAATGCCACCACGGGCGCCTCTGCTAGCCGGAGCGTCTTTGCTATTCTAAAAAAGTTCGCCCTGAGTCGTTAACATATGCAATATACAGCCGAGCGAAGTTACCTCTCCTCCAATACTATTACAATCATCCGACAATCATTATTTGCTACGATCGAGAATGACGAGGAATCGGAATCCAGGCACTGGAATCTGGTCACCTCGAAACAAACGGTGGGTAAAGCTCGCGAGGCACGTTCTCGTCAAAAAAGGCTCGGGACGAGCTTATCCGAATCCGATGGGACTACGTCTCTTACCTTAACGGTTTCCTTAGGAGCTCGTTTCCTCACTCAAAGCACTCGTGCTCCAAATACAGCCACACGACGTTAAGCTCTCCTCCACTAAACGGACGTCCCTTTTGTGCGTTTCATTTCTCCGATTAACACTCGTCACAAAAACTGCGTCACGGTCACTTTATCCAGGAGGAAACACTTGGAGCCCAAAGACAAAGGAGTGGATCGGAAATAGCTCGAAGCACTTGTCAATCCACAAGAACGAACTTCACCCGCATCGAAGTCCCGCCGACTGATCCCAAAGCAGCGACACTCACGACTTATTTCCCTGCCCTCTGTCGAGAATAATCACTCTGTGACTACCGCGCAGCGGGTGTCCATCCACTCCTCCTCATTTCACATAATTTTACGAGTTAATGGATGAACAAACTTTACTTTACAATCGCGTTGGCTGTTAGCCAAACGCGGATCACGTTCCTTTCTCCGCTTACAGTTACTGGTGAATAAAGGACGTTGATTCGCGAGAGCGGATGAGCACGAGAATAAGTTTACGAAGATGATGGGTGGGAATCGCGATGAAATTATTTTTGAAAAGTCCACGGCAGTGTTTGGAAGTAACGAAAGAGTTAATTCTACGCTGTCTTAATAAATCGAAAGGATCGTCGAAAACGTACGAATATAAGATATCCTTCGAACAATTAATGACGTGGATTCGCACGAAATCCTTGCCGCACTCTACAACCGAAATTCGTATCTTAAGATGGAATTGGGCATGATCGACGGAGTCTATGAGTACGAATAAAATTCGTAGGTGTTCTCCTTGAAATTATTTCTTTTTCATTGGTAATGAAACGCAGATTTCGTTCATTCACAGATAAAATTTATTGCCACAGTAATTGCCACAAATTACATATTTATCAAAAATTACATTGGAGGCATTGTTCTTTAAAAATGCTCGTTGTTCGACGAGGTCTACGAAGCTGCGTTCTATGGACGACTGGGCTAGCTAAACATCCCTTCCTCGATCGCGCCACCGGCTCGAACCGTTCTTTGGAGTACCTAAAGGAAGTAAAGATTCGAGATTCATATGCGGTAGGAAAGCGTTGGTGGTGAACAATATGGAATATAAAATTTATTCAATGCATGGATGGGTAAAGCGACACAATCGATTGACATCAGGAAAACGTAAACATAATACTTTTCGTCCATCAGAAACGGGCAGGCAAAGGAGGGGTTCCACAGCTATTTCTGAGACATGAAATGGCCCAATTGAAAGAGATTCGTATGCCGGCGCCGATCTAAGAACAGACACGAGCGGTTCATAAATATATATGAGTTTGTGAAAAGGAGAAGGAAATGCATGAACTCCAGGGATGAAGTCGGTTAATCTTGCACAAGGGAATCAAGAATCATGAGGGTAAAGGAATGAAAACCTGGAGCGCTTCCTGAGAAGCAATTGATGACTACATGAAGAAGAATGTCCACGAAACAAATCATGTTATTGAGGCGTTGGGTAGATTTTTTTAGACGGTGGTGTTTGAACAGAGGAAGGATGAGAACCAAAGATTACAAGGTATGAATTTGAGGTAAACGAAAAGGTCCATAATGTAAACACGCCTCAGAAAGGAATCATGAAGGTCAGCTGAGATGAGTGCTGAAACAAGATCCTCCAGGAGGAAAGATTTTGCTATTGAAAACTATTGTCTGTCGATGAACTCAATGAAAGCTTTGCTAATGCTCTGTAGATGAAAGTATGCCAGAAATAAGAGGTTCAGAGGGATTAAAGATGGATCAATCCATTCCCATATGATGTTGAAGGTTATTTTCATGCGAGCAAGTTTGTAGGAATGGGCTGGTGACGGCTAAGCTTCCCAGATGAAAGGAACAATTGAACAGGAAAGGAAGACACATTGCCTTATACCAGAGTAAGCACTTAAAGGACACTGCTTCAAAAGAAACGTGGAGCCATTAAGGATGTGGAGGAGTGAACCATGCTGCGTGAAGAATCGCAGGAGCTTATGGCATCCAAGTCCTGAGAGGCATCACAGCATTGGATGGAAAATGCATCGTGATCACAAAAAATTTATGGCGAAGGCCGAGCAAGCATGCACAATAAGAGGCCATGTCAAATCTCCATGAAACTATGCTCAGTGGAAATTAATCAGCCTACCATCAAACAAGGCATTCTTATGAAAAGCACCGGTCAAAGGAATTCGAGGAAACGCTGCTTCCTTTCCAGCACGACGGTTCAGGGGGACAGAGTTCATGAAAAGCAGAGAAAGGGCGAGACACAAAGGTTCAGAGGAATTAAATTTAGACAAATCTTTCAGAAAAGCAGTTAAATAAAGACTCCCTTGAGATTTACAATGATTCGCTTGGTTCGAATGCGAAGGAAAAGCCAGAGGAGAAAGCAAACAGGGAAGGTAATCAGAAAAGGAGCTTAATTAATGCAGAAATAATAGATTAGGCTACTCAGCATAATCAATGATCCTCTTTTCTTTTGTTAGCACACTCAAGACTCCTATGAAGGTAAAACTAATGAATTCCCTTTGCAATAATCTTCCAAATTGAATCCTAAATCATTTTCAACATCCAGCAATTTATCTCTTCCTTTCATGTGAACATTAATAGAATCATGAAGAGTTTGAGATTCACATTTACTCTAGGAAAAGAGCATTCAACACTCCAATCACCCAAAGTCTAAAAGGCTTCCCAAATGAAAAATAAACCTTACTCACATCTTTTAAAGTTAACTAGACTTCTCCGAAACACCACAGGAAAGGAAGAAGGCGTTGCAGTCCATTCGGCGAAATCAATCAGTCTTCTCATGCAGAGGAAGTTGTAGAATCTCCAATCACCAGGCATCCTTAAATTGAAATGAAATACTATAATTGGAAACCCAAGCGTGCATGTAGTGATATCCTCCTACCTCATCACTGTCCAATATACTTTCTTTAAATTAAGTATCGTACTAGATTAGCGTTTAGTTCTCTTAAAGAGATGTTGAAATCACAAATTGGAGCAAGTGATGGCATGCATATGTACCTTAAAAAGGATTCTGTTGCTAATGAATACGAAAACGATACCTTTCTGGGGCTACACGGTATATCAAGAGATATAATGACGTTGCAAATCACCAAGAATAACTTTTGGGACCACTTTTCACACTTAATAATTAAAAAAATAACAAAATAAAATATTTGATCTCCCGCTAAACATTTATCTCGCTTCTGATTGGCTGAGAGAACAACAACCGTTGTCAGTGCAGTCGCTGTATTCTTGTATTTTAAGCCTTTTATTCCTTCACTCGAATCACCGGCTGAATATCGTTAAAATTTCTCTCATCTTTTACGTCGAGCGAGAGTAATGGCGATTTTCTTCTATTCGGAAGGATTCAGTGTCGAAGCATCACGAAAATAGTAATCGTGTGCAGTAAGACTCACGTAGTAGCAAAAAATCATAATAAATACTAGTCTTCATGAAATATTTACCGATTACGATGCATCTCATGATGATTTTCATAAATCCTTCACCGATTTTACACTCCCGCTGGTAGCGGTCGCGCCTCCCAAAACCTCCATGCGTATTGCACTTTCAACAGCGACCTCGCCCTGATCACATCGTCTCCGTTGCCAAGTCCTTTAATTCACCTTTTCCCCGATTTAATAAAAACAACAGAGTACAAAATCAACCTAGCTGGAACTATAATGCCACCACGGGCGCCTCTGCTAGCCGGAGCGTCTTTGCCATTCTAAAAAAGTTCGCCCTGAGTCGTTAACATATGCAATATACAGCCGAGCGAAGTTACCTCTCCTCCAATATTATTACAATCATCCGACAATCATTATTTGCTACGATCGAGAATGACGAGGAATCGGAATCCAGGCACTGGAATCTGGTCACCTCGAACAAACGGTGGGTAAAGCTCGCGAGGCACGTTCTCGTCAAAAAAGGCTCGGGACGAGCTTATCCGAATCCGATGGGACTACGTTTCTTACCTTAACGGTTTCCTTAGGAGCTCGTTTCCTCACTCAAAGCACTCGTGCTCCAAATACAGCCGCACGACGTTAAGCTCTCCTCCACTGAACGGACGTCCCTTTTATGCGTTTCACTTCTCCGATTAACACTTGTCACAAAAACTGCGTCACAGTCACTTTATCCATGAGGAAACACTTGGAGCCCAAAGACAAAGGAGTCGATCGGAAATAGCCCGAAGCACTTGTCAATCCACAAGAACGAACTTCACCCGCATCGAAGTCCCGCCGACTGATCCCAAAGCAGCGACACTCACGACTTATTTCCCTGCCCTCTGTCGAGAATAATCACTCTGTGACTACCGCGCAGCGGGTGTCCATCCACTCCTCCTCATTTCACATAATTTTACGAGTTAATGGATGAACAAACTTTACTTTACAATCGCGTTGGCTGTTAGCCAAACGCGGATCACGTTCCTTTCTCCGCTTACAGTTACTGGTGAATAAAGGACGTTGATTCGCGAGAGCGGATGAGCACGAGAATAAGTTTACGAAGATGATGGGTGGGAATCGCGATGAAATTATTTTTGAAAAGTCCACGGCAGTGTTTGGAAGTAACGAAAGAGTTAATTCTACGCTGTCTTAATAAATCGAAAGGATCGTCGAAAACGTACGAATATAAGATATCCTTCGAACAATTAATGACGTGGATTCGCACGAAATCCTTGCCGCACTCTACAACCGAAATTCGTATCTTAAGATGGAATTCGGCATGATCGACGGAGTCTATGAGTACGAATAAAATTCATAGGTGTTCTCCTTGAAATTATTTCTGTTTCCTTGGTAATGAAACGCAGATTTCAGTCATTCACAGATAAACTTTATTGCCACAGTAATTGCCATAAATTACATAATTATCAAAAATTACATTGGAGGCATTGTTCTTTAAAAATGCTCGTTGTTCGACGAGGTCTACGAAGCTGCGTTCTATGGACGACTGGGCTAGCTAAACATCCCTTCCTCGATCGCGCCACCGGCTCGAACCGTTCTTTGGAGTACCTAAAGGAAGTAAAGATTCGAGATTCATATGCGGTAGGAAAGCGTTGGTGGTGAACAATATGGAATATAAAATTTATTCAATGCATGGATGGGTAAAGCGACACAATCGATTGACATCAGGAAAACGTAAACATAATACTTTTCGTCCATCAGAAACGGGCAGGCAAAGGAGGGGTTCCACAGCTATTTCTGAGACATGAAATGGCCCAATTGAAAGAGATTCGTATGCCGGCGCCGATCTAAGAACAGACACGAGCGGTTCATAAATATATATGAGTTTGTGAAAAGGAGAAGGAAATGCATGAACTCCAGGGATGAAGTCGGTTAATCTTGCACAAGGGAATCAAGAATCATGAGGGTAAAGGAATGAAAACCTGGAGCGCTTCCTGAGAAGCAATTGATGACTACATGAAGAAGAATGTCCACGAAACAAATCATGTTATTGAGGCGTTGGGTAGATTTTTTTAGACGGTGGTGTTTGAACAGAGGAAGGATGAGAACCAAAGATTGCAAGATATGAATTTGACATGAACGCAAAGGTCCATAATGTAAACACGCCTCAGAAAGGAATCATGAAGGTCAGCTGAGATGAGTGCTGAAACAAGATCCTCCAGGAGGAAAGATTTTGCTATTGAAAACTATTGTCTGTCGATGAACTCAATGAAAGCTTTGCTAATGCTCTGTAGATGAAAGTATGCCAGAAATAAGAGGTTCAGAGGGATTAAAGATGGATCAATCCATTCCCATATGATGTTGAAGGTTATTTTCATGCGAGCAAGTTTGTAGGAATGGGCTGGTGACGGCTAAGCTTCCCAGATGAAAGGAACAATTGAACAGGAAAGGAAGACACATTGCCTTATACCAGAGTAAGCACTTAAAGGACACTGCTTCAAAAGAAACGTGGAGCCATTAAGGATGTGGAGGAGTGAACCATGCTGCGTGAAGAATCGCAGGAGCTTATGGCATCCAAGTCCTGAGAGGCATCACAGCATTGGATGGAAAATGCATCGTGATCACAAAAAATTTATGGCGAAGGCCGAGCAAGCATGCACAATAAGAGGCCATGTCAAATCTCCATGAAACTATGCTCAGTGGAAATTAATCAGCCTACCATCAAACAAGGCATTCTTATGAAAAGCACCGGTCAAAGGAATTCGAGGAAACGCTGCTTCCTTTCCAGCACGACGGTTCAGGGGGACAGAGTTCATGAAAAGCAGAGAAAGGGCGAGACACAAAGGTTCAGAGGAATTAAATTTAGACAAATCTTTCAGAAAAGCAGTTAAATAAAGACTCCCTTGAGATTTACAATGATTCGCTTGGTTCGAATGCGAAGGAAAAGCCAGAGGAGAAAGCAAACAGGGAAGGTAATCAGAAAAGGAGCTTAATTAATGCAGAAATAATAGATTAGGCTACTCAGCATAATCAATGATCCTCTTTTCTTTTGTTAGCACACTCAAGACTCCTATGAAGGTAAAACTAATGAATTCCCTTTGCAATAATCTTCCAAATTGAATCCTAAATCATTTTCAACATCCAGCAATTTATCTCTTCCTATCATGTGAACATTAATAGAATCATGAAGAGTTTGAGATTCACATTTACTCTAGGAAAAGAGCATTCAACACTCCAATCACCCAAAGTCTAAAAGGCTTCCCAAATGAAAAATAAACCTTACTCACATCTTTTAAAGTTAACTAGACTTCTCCGAAACACCACAGGAAAGGAAGAAGGCGTTGCAGTCCATTCGGCGAAATCAATCAGTCTTCTCATGCAGAGGAAGTTGTAGAATCTCCAATCACCAGGCATCCTTAAATTGAAATGAAATACTATAATTGGAAACCCAAGCGTGCATGTAGTGATATCCTCCTACCTCATCACTGTCCAATATACTTTCTTTAAATTAAGTATCGTACTAGATTAGCGTTTAGTTCTCTTAAAGAGATGTTGAAATCACAAATTGGAGCAAGTGATGGCATGCATATGTACCTTAAAAAGGATTCTGTTGCTAATGAATACGAAAACGATACCTTTCTGGGGCTACACGGTATATCAAGAGATATAATGACGTTGCAAATCACCAAGAATAACTTTTGGGACCACTTTTCACACTTAATAATTAAAAAAATAACAAAATAAAATATTTGATCTCCCGCTAAACATTTATCTCGCTTCTGATTGGCTGAGAGAACAACAACCGTTGTCAGTGCAGTCGCTGTATTCTTGTATTTTAAGCCTTTTATTCCTTCACTCGAATCACCGGCTGAATATCGTTAAAATTTCTCTCATCTTTTACGTCGAGCGAGAGTAAGGGCGATTTTCTTCTATTCGGAAGGATTCAGTGTCGAAGCATCACGAAAATAGTAATCGTGTGCAGTAAGACTCACGTAGTAGCAAAAAATCATAATAAATACTAGTCTTCATGAAATATTTACCGATTACGATGCATCTCATGATGATTTTCATAAATCCTTCACCGATTTTACACTCCCGCTGGTAGCGGTCGCGCCTCCCAAAACCTCCATGCGTATTGCACTTTCAACAGCGACCTCGCCCTGATCACATCGTCTCCGTTGCCAAGTCCTTTAATTCCCCTTTTTCCCGATTTAATAAACACAACAGAGTACAAAATCAACCTAGCTGGAACTATAATGCCACCACGGGCGCCTCTGCTAGCCGGAGCGGCTTTGCTATTCTGAAAAAGTTCGCCTTGTGTTGTTAACATATGCACGATACAGCCGAGCGAAGTTACCTCTCCTCCAATATTATTACAATCGTCTGACAATCATTATTTGCTACGATCGAGAATGACGAGGAATCGGAATCCAGGCATCGGAATCTGGTCACCTCGAAACAAACGGTGGGTAAAGCTCGCGAGGCACGTTCTCGTCCAAAAAGGCTCGGGACGAGCTTATCAGAATCCGATGGGACTACGTTTCTTACCTTACGGTTTCCGTAGGAGCTCCTTTCCTCACTCAAAGCACTCGTGCTCCAAATACAGCCACACGACGTTGAGCTCTCCTCCACTAAACGGACGTCCCTTTTATGCGTTTCATTTCTCCGATTAACACTTGTCACGAAAACTGCGTCACGGTCACTTTATCCAGGAGGAAACACGAGGAGCCCAAAGACTAAGGAGTCGATCGGAAATAACTCGAAGCACTCGTCAATCCACAAGAACGAACTTAGCCCGCATCGAAGTCCCGCCGACTGATCCCAAAGCAGCGACACTCACGACTTATTTCCCTGCCCTCTGTCGAGAATATTCCCTCTGTGACTACCGCGCAGCGGGTGTCCATCCACTCCTCCTCATTTCACATAATTTTACGAGTTGATGAATAAACAAACTTTACTTTACAATCGCGTCGGCTGTTAGCCAAACGTGGATCACGTTCCTTTCTCCGCTTCGACTTCGTTACTGGTGAATAAAGGAAATTCATTCACGAGAATAAGTTAACGAAGATGATGGGTGGGAATCGCGAGGAAATTATTACGATCACTGAAAAGTCCACGGCAGTGTTTGGAAGTGACGTAGGAGTTAATTCTACGCTGTCTTAATAAATTGAAAGGATCGTTGAAAACGTATGAAAATAAGACATGATTCGAACAATTAATGACGTGGATTCGCACGAAATCCTTGCCCCGCACTCTATAACCGAAATTCGCATCTCAAGATATAATTCGGCTTGATCGACGGAGTCTATGAGTACGAATAAAATTTAAGGGTGTTCACCTTGAAATTATTTCTTTTTCATTGGTAATGAAACGCAGATTTCGTTCATTCACAGATAAAATTTATTGCCACAGTAATTGCCACAAATTACATATTTATCAAAAATTACATTGGAGGCATTGTTCTTTAAAAATGCTCGTTGTTCGACGAGGTCTACGAAGCTACGTCCTATCGACGACTGGGCAGCTAAACATTCGTTCCTCGATCGCGCCACCGGCTCGAACCGTTCTTTGGAATACCTAAAGGAAATTAAGATTCGAGGTTTATATGCGGTAGGAAAGCGTTGGTGGTGAACAATATGGTATATGAAATTCATTCAATACATGGATGGGTATTCATCGATTGACATCAGGAAAACGTAAACATAATACTTTTCGTCCGTCAGAAAAGGGCAGGCAAAGAATGGGTTCCACAGTAATTTCTGAGACATGGAAAGGTCAAATTGAAGGATTCTTATGTCGGCGCCGATCTATGAAGAAGAGACACGAGCGGTTCATAAAGATATATGGGTTTTGGAAAGGAGAAGGATATGCATGAACTCCAGGGATGAATCGGTTTATCTTGCTCAAGGGAATCAAGAATCCTTTAGGTCTTTATTTTGGAGGCGAGATTGAGACTAAAAAGTCTCTTCTTCTATCTAACCCTCTAAAAAAAAAGTATAAGCAATAATACAATGAGAATTTGAAAGAGAAACATAATGATTATGAGAGAGATTTAAGTGGACATAAAATCGTAAGGAAAAATCTTAGGAAAAAAAATCCACTGCAGGAAAACACCCACGATGAAGGGGGGTGTGCGAAAAACCTGCACAAACCTACTGATAGAATTAACTAAAAAGAATGAAGAAATAGAAATCATAGTAGCGAAGTACAAAATATCAATAATCAAGTATCACAACTGTCACAAAAGAGAAAGTAAAAAATCCCATACCAGAATAAAATCCAAAACGAGATGTGGCAATTATGCAATTAGAGTTACAAGAAGTATATAAGAAGAGATACACATAATAAATAATCCTTAATCCTGAGGGTTAAGGAATGAAAACCTGGAGCGCTACCTGAGAAGCAATTGATGACTACATGAAGAAGAATGTCCACGGAAATAAAATCATGTTATTGAGGCGTTGGGTAGATTTTTTCAGACGGTGGTGTTTGAACAGAGGGAGGATGAGAACCAAAGATTGCAAGATATGAATTTGACATGAACGCAAAGGTCCATAATGTAAAACATGTCTCAGAGAGGAATCGTGAAGGTCAGCTTAGATGAATGCTGAAACAAGATCCTCCAGGATTTTGCTACTGAAAACTGTTGTCGGTCGATGAACTAAATTAAAGCTTTGCTAATGCTCTGAAGATGTAAGCATGCCAGAAATAAGAGGGGCTAAAGATGGATCAATCCATTCCTATATGATGTTGAAAGTTATTTCCATGGGAGCAATTTGGTAGGAATGGGCTGGTGACGGATAAGCTTCCCAGAGGAAAGGAACAATTGAACTGGAAAGGAAGACACATTGCTCCATACCAGAGTAAGCACTTAAAGGACACTGCTTCAAAAGGAACGTGGAGCTGTTCAGGATGTGGAGGAGTGAACCATGCTGCGAGAGGAATCGCAGGAGCTTATTGCATCCAAGTCCTGAGAGGCATCACAGCATTGGATCGATAATGCATCATTATCACAAAATATTTATGGCGAAGGCCGAGCAAGCATGCACAATAAGAGGCCATGTCTAATCTCCATGAAACTATGCTCAGTGAAAATTTATCAGCCTACCATTAAACAAAGCATTCTTATGAGATGCATCGGGTAAAGGAATTGGGAGAAGCGCTGCTTCCTTTCCAGCACGATGGTTCAGGGGACATTGTTTATGAAAAGCAGAGAAAGGGCGAGACGCAAAGATTAAGAGGAACCAAAATTAGATGATTCTGTCAGAAAAGCAGGAAAATAAAGGCTCCCTTGAGATTAAGAATGATTTACTAGGTTTGAATCCGAAGGAAAAGTCAGAGGAGAAAACAAACAGGGAAGGTAATCAGAAAAGGAGCTAAATTAATGCAGAAGTAATAGAGTAGGATACTCAGCATACTGAATGATCCTCTTTTCTTTTGTTAGCACACTCAAGACTCCTATGAAGGTAAAAGTAATGAATTCCCTTTGCGATAATCTTCCAAATTGAATCCTAAATCATTTTCAATGTCCAGCAATTTATCTCTTCCATTCATGTGAGCATTAATAGAATCATGAAGAGTGTGAGATTCACATTTACTCTAGGAAAAGAGCATTCAACACTCCAATCACCCAAAGTCTAGAAGGCTTCCCAAATAAAAAATAAACCTTACTCACATCTTTTAAAGTTAACTTGACTTCTCCGAAACACCAAAGGAAAGGAAGAAGGCGTTGCAATCCATTCGGCGAAATCAATCAGTCTTCTCATGCAGAGGAAGTTGTAGAATCTCCAATCACCAGGCATCCTTAAACTGAAATATAAAACTATAATTGAAAACCCAAGCGTGCATGCAGTGATATCCTCCTACCTCATCACTGTCCAATATACTTTCTTTAAATTAAGTGTCGTACTTGATTCGCGTTTAGTTCTCTCAAAGAGATGTTAAAATCACAAATCGGAGCAAGTGATGGCATGCATATGTACCTTAAAAAGGATTCTGTTGCTAATGAATACGAAAACGATACCTTTCTGGGGCTACACGGTATATCAAGAGATATAATGACGTTGCAAATCACCAAGAATAACTTTTGGGACCACTTTTCACACTTAATAATTAAAAAAATAACAAAATAAAATATTTGATCTCCCGCTAAACATTTATCTCGCTTCTGATTGGCTGAGAGAACAACAACCGTTGTCAGTGCAGTCGCTGTATTCTTGTATTTTAAGCCTTTTATTCCTTCACTCGAATCACCGGCTGAATATCGTTAAAATTTCTCTCATCTTTTACGTCGAGCGAGAGTAATGGCGATTTTCTTCTATTCGGAAGGATTGGGTGTCGAAGCATCACGAAAATAGTAATCGTGTGCAGTAAGACTCACGTAGTAGCAAAAAATCATAATAAATACTAGTCTTCATGAAATATTTACCGATTACGATGCATCTCATGATGATTTTCATAAATCCTTCACCGATTTTACACTCCCGCTGGTAGCGGTCGCGCCTCCCAAAACCTCCATGCGTATTGCACTTTCAACAGCGACCTCGCCCTGATCACATCGTCTCCGTTGCCAAGTCCTTTAATTCCCCTTTTTCCCGATTTAATAAACACAACAGAGTACAAAATCAACCTAGCTGGAACTATAATGCCACCACGGGCGCCTCTGCTAGCCGGAGCGGCTTTGCTATTCTGAAAAAGTTCGCCTTGTGTTGTTAACATATGCACGATACAGCCGAGCGAAGTTACCTCTCCTCCAATATTATTACAATCGTCTGACAATCATTATTTGCTACGATCGAGAATGACGAGGAATCGGAATCCAGGCATCGGAATCTGGTCACCTCGAAACAAACGGTGGGTAAAGCTCGCGAGGCACGTTCTCGTCCAAAAAGGCTCGGGACGAGCTTATCAGAATCCGATGGGACTACGTTTCTTACCTTACGGTTTCCGTAGGAGCTCCTTTCCTCACTCAAAGCACTCGTGCTCCAAATACAGCCACACGACGTTGAGCTCTCCTCCACTAAACGGACGTCCCTTTTATGCGTTTCATTTCTCCGATTAACACTTGTCACGAAAACTGCGTCACGGTCACTTTATCCAGGAGGAAACACGAGGAGCCCAAAGACTAAGGAGTCGATCGGAAATAACTCGAAGCACTCGTCAATCCACAAGAACGAACTTAGCCCGCATCGAAGTCCCGCCGACTGATCCCAAAGCAGCGACACTCACGACTTATTTCCCTGCCCTCTGTCGAGAATATTCCCTCTGTGACTACCGCGCAGCGGGTGTCCATCCACTCCTCCTCATTTCACATAATTTTACGAGTTGATGAATAAACAAACTTTACTTTACAATCGCGTCGGCTGTTAGCCAAACGTGGATCACGTTCCTTTCTCCGCTTCGACTTCGTTACTGGTGAATAAAGGAAATTCATTCACGAGAATAAGTTAACGAAGATGATGGGTGGGAATCGCGAGGAAATTATTACGATCACTGAAAAGTCCACGGCAGTGTTTGGAAGTGACGTAGGAGTTAATTCTACGCTGTCTTAATAAATTGAAAGGATCGTTGAAAACGTATGAAAATAAGACATGATTCGAACAATTAATGACGTGGATTCGCACGAAATCCTTGCCCCGCACTCTATAACCGAAATTCGCATCTCAAGATATAATTCGGCTTGATCGACGGAGTCTATGAGTACGAATAAAATTTAAGGGTGTTCACCTTGAAATTATTTCTTTTTCATTGGTAATGAAACGCAGATTTCGTTCATTCACAGATAAAATTTATTGCCACAGTAATTGCCACAAATTACATATTTATCAAAAATTACATTGGAGGCATTGTTCTTTAAAAATGCTCGTTGTTCGACGAGGTCTACGAAGCTACGTCCTATCGACGACTGGGCAGCTAAACATTCGTTCCTCGATCGCGCCACCGGCTCGAACCGTTCTTTGGAATACCTAAAGGAAATTAAGATTCGAGGTTTATATGCGGTAGGAAAGCGTTGGTGGTGAACAATATGGTATATGAAATTCATTCAATACATGGATGGGTATTCATCGATTGACATCAGGAAAACGTAAACATAATACTTTTCGTCCGTCAGAAAAGGGCAGGCAAAGAATGGGTTCCACAGTAATTTCTGAGACATGGAAAGGTCAAATTGAAGGATTCTTATGTCGGCGCCGATCTATGAAGAAGAGACACGAGCGGTTCATAAAGATATATGGGTTTTGGAAAGGAGAAGGATATGCATGAACTCCAGGGATGAATCGGTTTATCTTGCTCAAGGGAATCAAGAATCCTTTAGGTCTTTATTTTGGAGGCGAGATTGAGACTAAAAAGTCTCTTCTTCTATCTAACCCTCTAAAAAAAAAGTATAAGCAATAATACAATGAGAATTTGAAAGAGAAACATAATGATTATGAGAGAGATTTAAGTGGACATAAAATCGTAAGGAAAAATCTTAGGAAAAAAAATCCACTGCAGGAAAACACCCACGATGAAGGGGGGTGTGCGAAAAACCTGCACAAACCTACTGATAGAATTAACTAAAAAGAATGAAGAAATAGAAATCATAGTAGCGAAGTACAAAATATCAATAATCAAGTATCACAACTGTCACAAAAGAGAAAGTAAAAAATCCCATACCAGAATAAAATCCAAAACGAGATGTGGCAATTATGCAATTAGAGTTACAAGAAGTATATAAGAAGAGATACACATAATAAATAATCCTTAATCCTGAGGGTTAAGGAATGAAAACCTGGAGCGCTACCTGAGAAGCAATTGATGACTACATGAAGAAGAATGTCCACGGAAATAAAATCATGTTATTGAGGCGTTGGGTAGATTTTTTCAGACGGTGGTGTTTGAACAGAGGGAGGATGAGAACCAAAGATTGCAAGATATGAATTTGACATGAACGCAAAGGTCCATAATGTAAAACATGTCTCAGAGAGGAATCGTGAAGGTCAGCTTAGATGAATGCTGAAACAAGATCCTCCAGGATTTTGCTACTGAAAACTGTTGTCGGTCGATGAACTAAATTAAAGCTTTGCTAATGCTCTGAAGATGTAAGCATGCCAGAAATAAGAGGGGCTAAAGATGGATCAATCCATTCCTATATGATGTTGAAAGTTATTTCCATGGGAGCAATTTGGTAGGAATGGGCTGGTGACGGATAAGCTTCCCAGAGGAAAGGAACAATTGAACTGGAAAGGAAGACACATTGCTCCATACCAGAGTAAGCACTTAAAGGACACTGCTTCAAAAGGAACGTGGAGCTGTTCAGGATGTGGAGGAGTGAACCATGCTGCGAGAGGAATCGCAGGAGCTTATTGCATCCAAGTCCTGAGAGGCATCACAGCATTGGATCGATAATGCATCATTATCACAAAATATTTATGGCGAAGGCCGAGCAAGCATGCACAATAAGAGGCCATGTCTAATCTCCATGAAACTATGCTCAGTGAAAATTTATCAGCCTACCATTAAACAAAGCATTCTTATGAGATGCATCGGGTAAAGGAATTGGGAGAAGCGCTGCTTCCTTTCCAGCACGATGGTTCAGGGGACATTGTTTATGAAAAGCAGAGAAAGGGCGAGACGCAAAGATTAAGAGGAACCAAAATTAGATGATTCTGTCAGAAAAGCAGGAAAATAAAGGCTCCCTTGAGATTAAGAATGATTTACTAGGTTTGAATCCGAAGGAAAAGTCAGAGGAGAAAACAAACAGGGAAGGTAATCAGAAAAGGAGCTAAATTAATGCAGAAGTAATAGAGTAGGATACTCAGCATACTGAATGATCCTCTTTTCTTTTGTTAGCACACTCAAGACTCCTATGAAGGTAAAAGTAATGAATTCCCTTTGCGATAATCTTCCAAATTGAATCCTAAATCATTTTCAATGTCCAGCAATTTATCTCTTCCATTCATGTGAGCATTAATAGAATCATGAAGAGTGTGAGATTCACATTTACTCTAGGAAAAGAGCATTCAACACTCCAATCACCCAAAGTCTAGAAGGCTTCCCAAATAAAAAATAAACCTTACTCACATCTTTTAAAGTTAACTTGACTTCTCCGAAACACCAAAGGAAAGGAAGAAGGCGTTGCAATCCATTCGGCGAAATCAATCAGTCTTCTCATGCAGAGGAAGTTGTAGAATCTCCAATCACCAGGCATCCTTAAACTGAAATATAAAACCATAATTGAAAACCCAAGCGTGCATGCAGTGATATCCTCCTACCTCATCACTGTCCAATATACTTTCTTTAAATTAAGTGTCGTACTTGATTCGCGTTTAGTTCTCTCAAAGAGATGTTAAAATCACAAATCGGAGCAAGTGATGGCATGCATATGTACCTTAAAAAGGATTCCTTTGCTAATGAATACGAAATTGATACCTTTCTGGGGCTATACGGTATATCAAGAGATAGAATGACGTTGCAAAACACCAAGAACAACTTTTGGGACTTAATAATTAAAAAACAACAAAATAAAATATTTGATCTCCCGCTAAACATTTATCTCGCTTCTGATTGGCTGAGAGAACAACAACCGTTGTCAGTGCAGTCGCTGTATTCTTGTATTTTAAGCCTTTTATTCCTTCACTCGAATCACCGGCTGAATATCGTTAAAATTTCTCTCATCTTTTACGTCGAGCGAGAGTAATGGCGATTTTCTTCAATTCGGAAGGATTGGGTGTCGAAGCATCACGAAAATAGTAATCGTGTGCAGTAAGACTCACGTAGTAGGAAAAAATCATAATAAATACTAGTCTTCATGAAATATTTACCGATTACGATGCATCTCATGATGATTTTCATAAATCCTTCACCGAATTTACACTCCCGCTGGTAGCGGTCGCGCCTCCCAAAACCTCCATGCGTATTGCACTTTCAACCGCGACCTCGCCCTGATCACATCGTCTCCGTTGCCAAGTCCTTTAATTCCCCTTTTTCCCGATTTAATAAACACAACAGAGTACAAAATCAATCTAGCTGGAACTATAATGCCACCACGGGCGCCTCTGCTAGCCGGAGCGGCTTTGCTATTCTGAAAAAGTTCGCCTTGTGTTGTTAACATATGCACGATACAGCCGAGCGAAGTTACCTCTCCTCCAATATTATTACAATCGTCTGACAATCATTATTTGCTACGATCGAGAATGACGAGGAATCGGAATCCAGGCATCGGAATCTGGTCACCTCGAAACAAACGGTGGGTAAAGCTCGCGAGGCACGTTCTCGTCCAAAAAGGCTCGGGACGAGCTTATCAGAATCCGATGGGACTACGTTTCTTACCTTACGGTTTCCGTAGGAGCTCCTTTCCTCACTCAAAGCACTCGTGCTCCAAATACAGCCACACGACGTTGAGCTCTCCTCCACTAAACGGACGTCCCTTTTATGCGTTTCATTTCTCCGATTAACACTTGTCACGAAAACTGCGTCACAGTCACTTTATCCAGGAGGAAACACGAGGAGCCCAAAGACTAAGGAGTCGATCGGAAATAACTCGAAGCACTCGTCAATCCACAAGAACGAACTTAGCCCGCATCGAAGTCCCGCCGACTGATCCCAAAGCAGCGACACTCACGACTTATTTCCCTGCCCTCTGTCGAGAATATTCCCTCTGTGACTACCGCGCAGCGGGTGTCCATCCACTCCTCCTCATTTCACATAATTTTACGAGTTGATGAATAAACAAACTTTACTTTACAATCGCGTCGGCTGTTAGCCAAACGTGGATCACGTTCCTTTCTCCGCTTCGACTTCGTTACTGGTGAATAAAGGAAATTCATTCACGAGAATAAGTTAACGAAGATGATGGGTGGGAATCGCGAGGAAATTATTACGATCACTGAAAAGTCCACGGCAGTGTTTGGAAGTGACGTAGGAGTTAATTCTACGCTGTCTTAATAAATTGAAAGGATCGTTGAAAACGTATGAAAATAAGACATGATTCGAACAATTAATGACGTGGATTCGCACGAAATCCTTGCCCCGCACTCTATAACCGAAATTCGCATCTCAAGATATAATTCGGCTTGATCGACGGAGTCTATGAGTACGAATAAAATTTAAGGGTGTTCACCTTGAAATTATTTCTTTTTCATTGGTAATGAAACGCAGATTTCGTTCATTCACAGATAAAATTTATTGCCACAGTAATTGCCACAAATTACATATTTATCAAAAATTACATTGGAGGCATTGTTCTTTAAAAATGCTCGTTGTTCGACGAGGTCTACGAAGCTACGTCCTATCGACGACTGGGCAGCTAAACATTCGTTCCTCGATCGCGCCACCGGCTCGAACCGTTCTTTGGAATACCTAAAGGAAATTAAGATTCGAGGTTTATATGCGGTAGGAAAGCGTTGGTGGTGAACAATATGGTATATGAAATTCATTCAATACATGGATGGGTATTCATCGATTGACATCAGGAAAACGTAAACATAATACTTTTCGTCCGTCAGAAAAGGGCAGGCAAAGAATGGGTTCCACAGTAATTTCTGAGACATGGAAAGGTCAAATTGAAGGATTCTTATGTCGGCGCCGATCTATGAAGAAGAGACACGAGCGGTTCATAAAGATATATGGGTTTTGGAAAGGAGAAGGATATGCATGAACTCCAGGGATGAATCGGTTTATCTTGCTCAAGGGAATCAAGAATCCTTTAGGTCTTTATTTTGGAGGCGAGATTGAGACTAAAAAGTCTCTTCTTCTATCTAACCCTCTAAAAAAAAAGTATAAGCAATAATACAATGAGAATTTGAAAGAGAAACATAATGATTATAAGAGAGATTTAAGTGGACATAAAATCGTAAGGAAAAATCTTAGGAAAAAAAATCCACTGCAGGAAAACACCCACGATGAAGGGGGGGTGTGCGAAAAACCTGCACAAACCTACTGATAGAATTAACTAAAAAGAATGAAGAAATAGAAATCATAGTAGCGAAGTACAAAATATCAATAATCAAGTATCACAACTGTCACAAAAGAGAAAGTAAAAAATCCCATACCAGAATAAAATCCAAAACGAGATGTGGCAATTATGCAATTAGAGTTACAAGAAGTATATAAGAAGAGATACACATAATAAATAATCCTTAATCCTGAGGGTTAAGGAATGAAAACCTGGAGCGCTACCTGAGAAGCAATTGATGACTACATGAAGAAGAATGTCCACGGAAATAAAATCATGTTATTGAGGCGTTGGGTAGATTTTTTCAGACGGTGGTGTTTGAACAGAGGGAGGATGAGAACCAAAGATTGCAAGATATGAATTTGACATGAACGCAAAGGTCCATAATGTAAAACATGTCTCAGAGAGGAATCGTGAAGGTCAGCTTAGATGAATGCTGAAACAAGATCCTCCAGGATTTTGCTACTGAAAACTGTTGTCGGTCGATGAACTAAATTAAAGCTTTGCTAATGCTCTGAAGATGTAAGCATGCCAGAAATAAGAGGGGCTAAAGATGGATCAATCCATTCCTATATGATGTTGAAAGTTATTTCCATGGGAGCAATTTGGTAGGAATGGGCTGGTGACGGATAAGCTTCCCAGAGGAAAGGAACAATTGAACTGGAAAGGAAGACACATTGCTCCATACCAGAGTAAGCACTTAAAGGACACTGCTTCAAAAGGAACGTGGAGCTGTTCAGGATGTGGAGGAGTGAACCATGCTGCGAGAGGAATCGCAGGAGCTTATTGCATCCAAGTCCTGAGAGGCATCACAGCATTGGATCGATAATGCATCATTATCACAAAATATTTATGGCGAAGGCCGAGCAAGCATGCACAATAAGAGGCCATGTCTAATCTCCATGAAACTATGCTCAGTGAAAATTTATCAGCCTACCATTAAACAAAGCATTCTTATGAGATGCATCGGGTAAAGGAATTGGGAGAAGCGCTGCTTCCTTTCCAGCACGATGGTTCAGGGGACATTGTTTATGAAAAGCAGAGAAAGGGCGAGACGCAAAGATTAAGAGGAACCAAAATTAGATGATTCTGTCAGAAAAGCAGGAAAATAAAGGCTCCCTTGAGATTAAGAATGATTTACTAGGTTTGAATCCGAAGGAAAAGTCAGAGGAGAAAACAAACAGGGAAGGTAATCAGAAAAGGAGCTAAATTAATGCAGAAGTAATAGAGTAGGATACTCAGCATACTGAATGATCCTCTTTTCTTTTGTTAGCACACTCAAGACTCCTATGAAGGTAAAAGTAATGAATTCCCTTTGCGATAATCTTCCAAATTGAATCCTAAATCATTTTCAATGTCCAGCAATTTATCTCTTCCATTCATGTGAGCATTAATAGAATCATGAAGAGTGTGAGATTCACATTTACTCTAGGAAAAGAGCATTCAACACTCCAATCACCCAAAGTCTAGAAGGCTTCCCAAATAAAAAATAAACCTTACTCACATCTTTTAAAGTTAACTTGACTTCTCCGAAACACCAAAGGAAAGGAAGAAGGCGTTGCAATCCATTCGGCGAAATCAATCAGTCTTCTCATGCAGAGGAAGTTGTAGAATCTCCAATCACCAGGCATCCTTAAACTGAAATATAAAACCATAATTGAAAACCCAAGCGTGCATGCAGTGATATCCTCCTACCTCATCACTGTCCAATATACTTTCTTTAAATTAAGTGTCGTACTTGATTCGCGTTTAGTTCTCTCAAAGAGATGTTAAAATCACAAATCGGAGCAAGTGATGGCATGCATATGTACCTTAAAAAGGATTCCTTTGCTAATGAATACGAAATTGATACCTTTCTGGGGCTATACGGTATATCAAGAGATAGAATGACGTTGCAAAACACCAAGAATAACTTTTGGGACTTAATAATTAAAAAACAACAAAATAAAATATTTGATCTCCCGCTAAACATTTATCTCGCTTCTGATTGGCTGAGAGAACAACAACCGTTGTCAGTGCAGTCGCTGTATTCTTGTATTTTAAGCCTTTTATTCCTTCACTCGAATCACCGGCTGAATATCGTTAAAATTTCTCTCATCTTTTACGTCGAGCGAGAGTAATGGCGATTTTCTTCAATTCGGAAGGATTGGGTGTCGAAGCATCACGAAAATAGTAATCGTGTGCAGTAAGACTCACGTAGTAGGAAAAAATCATAATAAATACTAGTCTTCATGAAATATTTACCGATTACGATGCATCTCATGATGATTTTCATAAATCCTTCACCGAATTTACACTCCCGCTGGTAGCGGTCGCGCCTCCCAAAACCTCCATGCGTATTGCACTTTCAACCGCGACCTCGCCCTGATCACATCGTCTCCGTTGCCAAGTCCTTTAATTCCCCTTTTTCCCGATTTAATAAACACAACAGAGTACAAAATCAATCTAGCTGGAACTATAATGCCACCACGGGCGCCTCTGCTAGCCGGAGCGGCTTTGCTATTCTGAAAAAGTTCGCCTTGTGTTGTTAACATATGCACGATACAGCCGAGCGAAGTTACCTCTCCTCCAATATTATTACAATCGTCTGACAATCATTATTTGCTACGATCGAGAATGACGAGGAATCGGAATCCAGGCATCGGAATCTGGTCACCTCGAAACAAACGGTGGGTAAAGCTCGCGAGGCACGTTCTCGTCCAAAAAGGCTCGGGACGAGCTTATCAGAATCCGATGGGACTACGTTTCTTACCTTACGGTTTCCGTAGGAGCTCCTTTCCTCACTCAAAGCACTCGTGCTCCAAATACAGCCACACGACGTTGAGCTTTCCTCCACTAAACGGACGTCCCTTTTATGCGTTTCATTTCTCCGATTAACACTTGTCACGAAAACTGCGTCACAGTCACTTTATCCAGGAGGAAACACGAGGAGCCCAAAGACTAAGGAGTCGATCGGAAATAACTCGAAGCACTCGTCAATCCACAAGAACGAACTTAGCCCGCATCGAAGTCCCGCCGACTGATCCCAAAGCAGCGACACTCACGACTTATTTCCCTGCCCTCTGTCGAGAATATTCCCTCTGTGACTACCGCGCAGCGGGTGTCCATCCACTCCTCCTCATTTCACATAATTTTACGAGTTGATGAATAAACAAACTTTACTTTACAATCGCGTCGGCTGTTAGCCAAACGTGGATCACGTTCCTTTCTCCGCTTCGACTTCGTTACTGGTGAATAAAGGAAATTCATTCACGAGAATAAGTTAACGAAGATGATGGGTGGGAATCGCGAGGAAATTATTACGATCACTGAAAAGTCCACGGCAGTGTTTGGAAGTGACGTAGGAGTTAATTCTACGCTGTCTTAATAAATTGAAAGGATCGTTGAAAACGTATGAAAATAAGACATGATTCGAACAATTAATGACGTGGATTCGCACGAAATCCTTGCCCCGCACTCTATAACCGAAATTCGCATCTCAAGATATAATTCGGCTTGATCGACGGAGTCTATGAGTACGAATAAAATTTAAGGGTGTTCACCTTGAAATTATTTCTTTTTCATTGGTAATGAAACGCAGATTTCGTTCATTCACAGATAAAATTTATTGCCACAGTAATTGCCACAAATTACATATTTATCAAAAATTACATTGGAGGCATTGTTCTTTAAAAATGCTCGTTGTTCGACGAGGTCTACGAAGCTACGTCCTATCGACGACTGGGCAGCTAAACATTCGTTCCTCGATCGCGCCACCGGCTCGAACCGTTCTTTGGAATACCTAAAGGAAATTAAGATTCGAGGTTTATATGCGGTAGGAAAGCGTTGGTGGTGAACAATATGGTATATGAAATTCATTCAATACATGGATGGGTATTCATCGATTGACATCAGGAAAACGTAAACATAATACTTTTCGTCCGTCAGAAAAGGGCAGGCAAAGAATGGGTTCCACAGTAATTTCTGAGACATGGAAAGGTCAAATTGAAGGATTCTTATGTCGGCGCCGATCTATGAAGAAGAGACACGAGCGGTTCATAAAGATATATGGGTTTTGGAAAGGAGAAGGATATGCATGAACTCCAGGGATGAATCGGTTTATCTTGCTCAAGGGAATCAAGAATCCTTTAGGTCTTTATTTTGGAGGCGAGATTGAGACTAAAAAGTCTCTTCTTCTATCTAACCCTCTAAAAAAAAAGTATAAGCAATAATACAATGAGAATTTGAAAGAGAAACATAATGATTATAAGAGAGATTTAAGTGGACATAAAATCGTAAGGAAAAATCTTAGGAAAAAAAATCCACTGCAGGAAAACACCCACGATGAAGGGGGGTGTGCGAAAAACCTGCACAAACCTACTGATAGAATTAACTAAAAAGAATGAAGAAATAGAAATCATAGTAGCGAAGTACAAAATATCAATAATCAAGTATCACAACTGTCACAAAAGAGAAAGTAAAAAATCCCATACCAGAATAAAATCCAAAACGAGATGTGGCAATTATGCAATTAGAGTTACAAGAAGTATATAAGAAGAGATACACATAATAAATAATCCTTAATCCTGAGGGTTAAGGAATGAAAACCTGGAGCGCTACCTGAGAAGCAATTGATGACTACATGAAGAAGAATGTCCACGGAAATAAAATCATGTTATTGAGGCGTTGGGTAGATTTTTTCAGACGGTGGTGTTTGAACAGAGGGAGGATGAGAACCAAAGATTGCAAGATATGAATTTGACATGAACGCAAAGGTCCATAATGTAAAACATGTCTCAGAGAGGAATCGTGAAGGTCAGCTTAGATGAATGCTGAAACAAGATCCTCCAGGATTTTGCTACTGAAAACTGTTGTCGGTCGATGAACTAAATTAAAGCTTTGCTAATGCTCTGAAGATGTAAGCATGCCAGAAATAAGAGGGGCTAAAGATGGATCAATCCATTCCTATATGATGTTGAAAGTTATTTCCATGGGAGCAATTTGGTAGGAATGGGCTGGTGACGGATAAGCTTCCCAGAGGAAAGGAACAATTGAACTGGAAAGGAAGACACATTGCTCCATACCAGAGTAAGCACTTAAAGGACACTGCTTCAAAAGGAACGTGGAGCTGTTCAGGATGTGGAGGAGTGAACCATGCTGCGAGAGGAATCGCAGGAGCTTATTGCATCCAAGTCCTGAGAGGCATCACAGCATTGGATCGATAATGCATCATTATCACAAAATATTTATGGCGAAGGCCGAGCAAGCATGCACAATAAGAGGCCATGTCTAATCTCCATGAAACTATGCTCAGTGAAAATTTATCAGCCTACCATTAAACAAAGCATTCTTATGAGATGCATCGGGTAAAGGAATTGGGAGAAGCGCTGCTTCCTTTCCAGCACGATGGTTCAGGGGACATTGTTTATGAAAAGCAGAGAAAGGGCGAGACGCAAAGATTAAGAGGAACCAAAATTAGATGATTCTGTCAGAAAAGCAGGAAAATAAAGGCTCCCTTGAGATTAAGAATGATTTACTAGGTTTGAATCCGAAGGAAAAGTCAGAGGAGAAAACAAACAGGGAAGGTAATCAGAAAAGGAGCTAAATTAATGCAGAAGTAATAGAGTAGGATACTCAGCATACTGAATGATCCTCTTTTCTTTTGTTAGCACACTCAAGACTCCTATGAAGGTAAAAGTAATGAATTCCCTTTGCGATAATCTTCCAAATTGAATCCTAAATCATTTTCAATGTCCAGCAATTTATCTCTTCCATTCATGTGAGCATTAATAGAATCATGAAGAGTGTGAGATTCACATTTACTCTAGGAAAAGAGCATTCAACACTCCAATCACCCAAAGTCTAGAAGGCTTCCCAAATAAAAAATAAACCTTACTCACATCTTTTAAAGTTAACTTGACTTCTCCGAAACACCAAAGGAAAGGAAGAAGGCGTTGCAATCCATTCGGCGAAATCAATCAGTCTTCTCATGCAGAGGAAGTTGTAGAATCTCCAATCACCAGGCATCCTTAAACTGAAATATAAAACTATAATTGAAAACCCAAGCGTGCATGCAGTGATATCCTCCTACCTCATCACTGTCCAATATACTTTCTTTAAATTAAGTGTCGTACTTGATTCGCGTTTAGTTCTCTCAAAGAGATGTTAAAATCACAAATCGGAGCAAGTGATGGCATGCATATGTACCTTAAAAAGGATTCCTTTGCTAATGAATACGAAATTGATACCTTTCTGGGGCTATACGGTATATCAAGAGATAGAATGACGTTGCAAAACACCAAGAACAACTTTTGGGACTTAATAATTAAAAAACAACAAAATAAAATATTTGATCTCCCGCTAAACATTTATCTCGCTTCTGATTGGCTGAGAGAACAACAACCGTTGTCAGTGCAGTCGCTGTATTCTTGTATTTTAAGCCTTTTATTCCTTCACTCGAATCACCGGCTGAATATCGTTAAAATTTCTCTCATCTTTTACGTCGAGCGAGAGTAATGGCGATTTTCTTCAATTCGGAAGGATTGGGTGTCGAAGCATCACGAAAATAGTAATCGTGTGCAGTAAGACTCACGTAGTAGGAAAAAATCATAATAAATACTAGTCTTCATGAAATATTTACCGATTACGATGCATCTCATGATGATTTTCATAAATCCTTCACCGAATTTACACTCCCGCTGGTAGCGGTCGCGCCTCCCAAAACCTCCATGCGTATTGCACTTTCAACCGCGACCTCGCCCTGATCACATCGTCTCCGTTGCCAAGTCCTTTAATTCCCCTTTTTCC
Source organism: Pantala flavescens (assembly GCA_020796165.1). Taxonomy (NCBI): domain Eukaryota; kingdom Metazoa; phylum Arthropoda; class Insecta; order Odonata; family Libellulidae; genus Pantala; species Pantala flavescens. Next base: position 34,435,863 of record CM036881.1, on the reverse strand, counting down.
CGATTTAATAAACACAACAGAGTACAAAATCAATCTAGCTGGAACTATAATGCCACCACGGGCGCCTCTGCTAGCCGGAGCGGCTTTGCTATTCTGAAAAAGTTCGCCTTGTGTTGTTAACATATGCACGATACAGCCGAGCGAAGTTACCTCTCCTCCAATATTATTACAATCGTCTGACAATCATTATTTGCTACGATCGAGAATGACGAGGAATCGGAATCCAGGCATCGGAATCTGGTCACCTCGAAACAAACGGTGGGTAAAGCTCGCGAGGCACGTTCTCGTCCAAAAAGGCTCGGGACGAGCTTATCAGAATCCGATGGGACTACGTTTCTTACCTTACGGTTTCCGTAGGAGCTCCTTTCCTCACTCAAAGCACTCGTGCTCCAAATACAGCCACACGACGTTGAGCTTTCCTCCACTAAACGGACGTCCCTTTTATGCGTTTCATTTCTCCGATTAACACTTGTCACGAAAACTGCGTCACAGTCACTTTATCCAGGAGGAAACACGAGGAGCCCAAAGACTAAGGAGTCGATCGGAAATAACTCGAAGCACTCGTCAATCCACAAGAACGAACTTAGCCCGCATCGAAGTCCCGCCGACTGATCCCAAAGCAGCGACACTCACGACTTATTTCCCTGCCCTCTGTCGAGAATATTCCCTCTGTGACTACCGCGCAGCGGGTGTCCATCCACTCCTCCTCATTTCACATAATTTTACGAGTTGATGAATAAACAAACTTTACTTTACAATCGCGTCGGCTGTTAGCCAAACGTGGATCACGTTCCTTTCTCCGCTTCGACTTCGTTACTGGTGAATAAAGGAAATTCATTCACGAGAATAAGTTAACGAAGATGATGGGTGGGAATCGCGAGGAAATTATTACGATCACTGAAAAGTCCACGGCAGTGTTTGGAAGTGACGTAGGAGTTAATTCTACGCTGTCTTAATAAATTGAAAGGATCGTTGAAAACGTATGAAAATAAGACATGATTCGAACAATTAATGACGTGGATTCGCACGAAATCCTTGCCCCGCACTCTATAACCGAAATTCGCATCTCAAGATATAATTCGGCTTGATCGACGGAGTCTATGAGTACGAATAAAATTTAAGGGTGTTCACCTTGAAATTATTTCTTTTTCATTGGTAATGAAACGCAGATTTCGTTCATTCACAGATAAAATTTATTGCCACAGTAATTGCCACAAATTACATATTTATCAAAAATTACATTGGAGGCATTGTTCTTTAAAAATGCTCGTTGTTCGACGAGGTCTACGATGCTACGTCCTATCGACGACTGGGCAGCTAAACATTCGTTCCTCGATCGCGCCACCGGCTCGAACCGTTCTTTGGAATACCTAAAGGAAATTAAGATTCGAGGTTTATATGCGGTAGGAAAGCGTTGGTGGTGAACAATATGGTATATGAAATTCATTCAATACATGGATGGGTATTCATCGATTGACATCAGGAAAACGTAAACATAATACTTTTCGTCCGTCAGAAAAGGGCAGGCAAAGAATGGGTTCCACAGTAATTTCTGAGACATGGAAAGGTCAAATTGAAGGATTCTTATGTCGGCGCCGATCTATGAAGAAGAGACACGAGCGGTTCATAAAGATATATGGGTTTTGGAAAGGAGAAGGATATGCATGAACTCCAGGGATGAATCGGTTTATCTTGCTCAAGGGAATCAAGAATCCTTTAGGTCTTTATTTTGGAGGCGAGATTGAGACTAAAAAGTCTCTTCTTCTATCTAACCCTCTAAAAAAAAAGTATAAGCAATAATACAATGAGAATTTGAAAGAGAAACATAATGATTATAAGAGAGATTTAAGTGGACATAAAATCGTAAGGAAAAATCTTAGGAAAAAAAATCCACTGCAGGAAAACACCCACGATGAAGGGGGGTGTGCGAAAAACCTGCACAAACCTACTGATAGAATTAACTAAAAAGAATGAAGAAATAGAAATCATAGTAGCGTAGCACAAAATATCAACAATCAAGTATCACAACTGTCACAAATGAGAAAGTAAAAAATCCCATACCAGAATAAAATCCAAAACGAGATGTGGCAATTATGCAATTAGAGTTACAAGAAGTATATAAGAAGAGATACACATAATAAATAATCCTTAATCCTGAGGGTTAAGGAATGAAAACCTGGAGCGCTACCTGAGAAGCAATTGATGACTACATGAAGAAGAATGTCCACGGAAATAAAATCATGTTATTGAGGCGTTGGGTAGATTTTTTCAGACGGTGGTGTTTGAACAGAGGGAGGATGAGAACCAAAGATTGCAAGATATGAATTTGACATGAACGCAAAGGTCCATAATGTAAAACATGTCTCAGAGAGGAATCGTGAAGGTCAGCTTAGATGAATGCTGAAACAAGATCCTCCAGGATTTTGCTACTGAAAACTGTTGTCGGTCGATGAACTAAATTAAAGCTTTGCTAATGCTCTGAAGATGTAAGCATGCCAGAAATAAGAGGGGCTAAAGATGGATCAATCCATTCCTATATGATGTTGAAAGTTATTTCCATGGGAGCAATTTGGTAGGAATGGGCTGGTGACGGATAAGCTTCCCAGAGGAAAGGAACAATTGAACTGGAAAGGAAGACACATTGCTCCATACCAGAGTAAGCACTTAAAGGACACTGCTTCAAAAGGAACGTGGAGCTGTTCAGGATGTGGAGGAGTGAACCATGCTGCGAGAGGAATCGCAGGAGCTTATTGCATCCAAGTCCTGAGAGGCATCACAGCATTGGATCGATAATGCATCATTATCACAAAATATTTATGGCGAAGGCCGAGCAAGCATGCACAATAAGAGGCCATGTCTAATCTCCATGAAACTATGCTCAGTGAAAATTTATCAGCCTACCATTAAACAAAGCATTCTTATGAGATGCATCGGGTAAAGGAATTGGGAGAAGCGCTGCTTCCTTTCCAGCACGATGGTTCAGGGGACATTGTTTATGAAAAGCAGAGAAAGGGCGAGACGCAAAGATTAAGAGGAACCAAAATTAGATGATTCTGTCAGAAAAGCAGGAAAATAAAGGCTCCCTTGAGATTAAGAATGATTTACTAGGTTTGAATCCGAAGGAAAAGTCAGAGGAGAAAACAAACAGGGAAGGTAATCAGAAAAGGAGCTAAATTAATGCAGAAGTAATAGAGTAGGATACTCAGCATACTGAATGATCCTCTTTTCTTTTGTTAGCACACTCAAGACTCCTATGAAGGTAAAAGTAATGAATTCCCTTTGCGATAATCTTCCAAATTGAATCCTAAATCATTTTCAATGTCCAGCAATTTATCTCTTCCATTCATGTGAGCATTAATAGAATCATGAAGAGTGTGAGATTCACATTTACTCTAGGAAAAGAGCATTCAACACTCCAATCACCCAAAGTCTAGAAGGCTTCCCAAATAAAAAATAAACCTTACTCACATCTTTTAAAGTTAACTTGACTTCTCCGAAACACCAAAGGAAAGGAAGAAGGCGTTGCAATCCATTCGGCGAAATCAATCAGTCTTCTCATGCAGAGGAAGTTGTAGAATCTCCAATCACCAGGCATCCTTAAACTGAAATATAAAACCATAATTGAAAACCCAAGCGTGCATGCAGTGATATCCTCCTACCTCATCACTGTCCAATATACTTTCTTTAAATTAAGTGTCGTACTTGATTCGCGTTTAGTTCTCTCAAAGAGATGTTAAAATCACAAATCGGAGCAAGTGATGGCATGCATATGTACCTTAAAAAGGATTCCTTTGCTAATGAATACGAAATTGATACCTTTCTGGGGCTATACGGTATATCAAGAGATAGAATGACGTTGCAAAACACCAAGAATAACTTTTGGGACTTAATAATTAAAAAACAACAAAATAAAATATTTGATCTCCCGCTAAACATTTATCTCGCTTCTGATTGGCTGAGAGAACAACAACCGTTGTCAGTGCAGTCGCTGTATTCTTGTATTTTAAGCCTTTTATTCCTTCACTCGAATCACCGGCTGAATATCGTTAAAATTTCTCTCATCTTTTACGTCGAGCGAGAGTAATGGCGATTTTCTTCAATTCGGAAGGATTGGGTGTCGAAGCATCACGAAAATAGTAATCGTGTGCAGTAAGACTCACGTAGTAGCAAAAAATCATAATAAATACTAGTCTTCATGAAATATTTACCGATTACGATGCATCTCATGATGATTTTCATAAATCCTTCACCGAATTTACACTCCCGCTGGTAGCGGTCGCGCCTCCCAAAACCTCCATGCGTATTGCACTTTCAACCGCGACCTCGCCCTGATCACATCGTCTCCGTTGCCAAGTCCTTTAATTCCCCTTTTTCCCGATTTAATAAACACAACAGAGTACAAAATCAATCTAGCTGGAACTATAATGCCACCACGGGCGCCTCTGCTAGCCGGAGCGGCTTTGCTATTCTGAAAAAGTTCGCCTTGTGTTGTTAACATATGCACGATACAGCCGAGCGAAGTTACCTCTCCTCCAATATTATTACAATCGTCTGACAATCATTATTTGCTACGATCGAGAATGACGAGGAATCGGAATCCAGGCATCGGAATCTGGTCACCTCGAAACAAACGGTGGGTAAAGCTCGCGAGGCACGTTCTCGTCCAAAAAGGCTCGGGACGAGCTTATCAGAATCCGATGGGACTACGTTTCTTACCTTACGGTTTCCGTAGGAGCTCCTTTCCTCACTCAAAGCACTCGTGCTCCAAATACAGCCACACGACGTTGAGCTTTCCTCCACTAAACGGACGTCCCTTTTATGCGTTTCATTTCTCCGATTAACACTTGTCACGAAAACTGCGTCACAGTCACTTTATCCAGGAGGAAACACGAGGAGCCCAAAGACTAAGGAGTCGATCGGAAATAACTCGAAGCACTCGTCAATCCACAAGAACGAACTTAGCCCGCATCGAAGTCCCGCCGACTGATCCCAAAGCAGCGACACTCACGACTTATTTCCCTGCCCTCTGTCGAGAATATTCCCTCTGTGACTACCGCGCAGCGGGTGTCCATCCACTCCTCCTCATTTCACATAATTTTACGAGTTGATGAATAAACAAACTTTACTTTACAATCGCGTCGGCTGTTAGCCAAACGTGGATCACGTTCCTTTCTCCGCTTCGACTTCGTTACTGGTGAATAAAGGAAATTCATTCACGAGAATAAGTTAACGAAGATGATGGGTGGGAATCGCGAGGAAATTATTACGATCACTGAAAAGTCCACGGCAGTGTTTGGAAGTGACGTAGGAGTTAATTCTACGCTGTCTTAATAAATTGAAAGGATCGTTGAAAACGTATGAAAATAAGACATGATTCGAACAATTAATGACGTGGATTCGCACGAAATCCTTGCCCCGCACTCTATAACCGAAATTCGCATCTCAAGATATAATTCGGCTTGATCGACGGAGTCTATGAGTACGAATAAAATTTAAGGGTGTTCACCTTGAAATTATTTCTTTTTCATTGGTAATGAAACGCAGATTTCGTTCATTCACAGATAAAATTTATTGCCACAGTAATTGCCACAAATTACATATTTATCAAAAATTACATTGGAGGCATTGTTCTTTAAAAATGCTCGTTGTTCGACGAGGTCTACGAAGCTACGTCCTATCGACGACTGGGCAGCTAAACATTCGTTCCTCGATCGCGCCACCGGCTCGAACCGTTCTTTGGAATACCTAAAGGAAATTAAGATTCGAGGTTTATATGCGGTAGGAAAGCGTTGGTGGTGAACAATATGGTATATGAAATTCATTCAATACATGGATGGGTATTCATCGATTGACATCAGGAAAACGTAAACATAATACTTTTCGTCCGTCAGAAAAGGGCAGGCAAAGAATGGGTTCCACAGTAATTTCTGAGACATGGAAAGGTCAAATTGAAGGATTCTTATGCCGGCGCCGATCTATTAAGAAGAGACACGAGCGGTTCAAAAAGATATATGGGTTTTTTGTAAAAGGAGAAGGATATGCATGAACTCCAGGGATGAATTCGGTTTATCTTGCTCTAGGGAATCAAGAATCCTTTAGGTCTTTATTTTTGAGGCGAGATTGAGACTAAAAAGTCTCTTCTTCCGTCTAAGCTCTTCAAAAAAAAGTTGAAATTCAAAGAGAATTTGAAAGAGAAACATAATGATTATAAGAGAGATTTAAGTGGACATAAAATCGTAAGAAAAAATCTTAGGAAAAAAAATCCACTGCAGGAAAACACCCTCGATGAAGGGGGGTGTGTGAAAAACCAGCACAAACCTACTGATAGAATTAACTAAAAAGAATGAAGAAATAGAAATCATAGTAGCGTAGCACAAAATATCAACAATCAAGTATCACAACTGTCACAAATGAGAAAGTAAAAAATCCCATACCAGAATAAAATCCAAAACGAGATGTGGCAAGTATGCAATTATAGTTACAAGAAGTATATAAGAAAAGATACACATAATAAATAATCCTTAATCCTGAGGGTTAAGGAATGAAAACCTGGAGCGCTACCTGAGAAGCAATTGATGACTACATGAAGAAGAATGTCCACGGAAATAAAATCATGTTATTGAGGCGTTGGGTAGATTTTTTCAGACGGTGGTGTTTGAACAGAGGGAGGATGAGAACCAAAGATTGCATGATATGAATTTGACATGAACGCAAAGGTCCATAATGTAAAACATGCCTCAGAGAGGAATCGTGAAGGTCAGCTTAGATGAATGCTGAAACAAGATCCTCCAGGATTTTGCTACTGAAAACTATTGTCGGTCGATGAACTAAATTAAAGCTTTGCTAATGCTCTGAAGATGAAAGCATGCCAGAAATAAGAGGGACTAAAGATGGATTAATCCAATCCTATATGATGTCGAAAGTTATTTCCATGGGAGCAATTTGGTAGGAATGGGCTGGTGACGGATTCCTACCTAAGAAGTAATTGTTGACTACATTAAGAAGAATGACCATGATAAAAATAAATTATACAGACCTTGGTTTGATTTTTTTAGATGAATTCGGTTTATCCTCCACAAGGGAATTGTGAATCATGAAGGTTAAGGAATTGGAACTAGAAATACTGTCTAAGGAGAAATTGATGACCATATAAATAAGAATAACTGTGAAAGAAGTCATGTTATAAAGGGTTTGGGGAATTATTTTAGACTGTGGTGTTGAGACATTTGGCTGGTGGTTGAGGTTTCGGATATCTGTCGGCCTAGCATTCCAGATTAAAAGAACGATTGCACAGAAATTGAAGACACTTTTCTGTATTAAAGAGTGTAGAGTGCGTGTAATATAGTTAGGGTTTGATACCGATCAATCCAATTTTATGGAGTACAATATGCCTTGTAATATATTTTATGCATTGAAGGATTAATTTTGTTTAAGAAGATGAATCATCAAACATAATGATTTATGTGTTGTTTATTATTGAAAGTTTAAGTATACATACAAATAAGAAATTTTGAAAGTATAAACTTTATTTGTACTCTTAAGGTTTTCAATAAAGTAGATTTTATTTTCTTTGATGTTTCTTATAAACCACCTTTTTTAATTAAAAGTATGGTCTGCAAAGTTTCCGACCTGGATGCGAAGATCTCAACACTTAAATAAAATTATAGCCAGTGGATTTCGTGGGTTTTCTCTTGACCGTTACCTGCCTAAGTTTAAGCTATTTTTGGATTAATAATATTTTTTATTAAGCATTCGTTTGGGTGAGTTGATGTGTTTTTTATGTACAGCATCGAAAATCTAGCTGTCATTTAATATTTGTTTTTGAAGGGTAATACACCTACAGAAATAAAATATTGGTAAAATTCTGTGTATGGGGACTCTGCACCATCATTCATTACTATAAAAATTTTGGGCAACTAAATTTAATGGCCGTAAGAAATTGGGAAACGATGAACGTTCGGAACGTCCAAAAATCGCAGCTATCGACGAAAAAATCGCCAAATTTAACCGAAAAGGTACTAGATGGCCATCTTATTAATTTGAGAGATAGCGGAGGTTATGAGCATCTCAAAATACGTGTTTTTTTATATTAAAATAATAGTTAGGCATGGGAAAGTTCTCTCAGCCTCAGTGCTTTGCTCTGCTGCTCATGTTCGACCGAACGCGTCTTCTCGTAGGCGCATTTTAGGCGCAATAAATCCGAGTTTTGGGCCATTAAATACTATTGATGAATCTCAGATACATCAATATACACCATACAGGGGAATAGATTGGGTGAATTCCTTCCAAAAGCAGCAAAGACTGTTTTTTCGGCTCGGAAAGCCTCTTTTTTCACATTGATTATCTTCAAAAAAGGAAAAAACTATTACCGGAGCATACTACAAATCATGACGGGACAAACTGAAGGCAGAACTTTGGGAAATCGGCCATAATCGCAGAAAAAGAAAATCCTATTTCACCAAGTCAAAGCACCTTCTCAGACCTCAGCGGTTGCCATCGCGGAAATCCATGAATTACGGTTTGAACTGCTTGACCATCAGCCTTATTCACCAGGTCTAGCCTCAAGCGACTTCTTTTTATCCCCTCATCTCAAAATTGCGCTCGTGGGACAGATATTTGCGTCAAATGAAGAGGCAATCACCTTCGTGAACAATTATTTTGCAGAGAAAAACTCTGAGTAATATTTATATCGGTTACAAAGATGGGAGCATCGTTGGAAGAAGTATGTAGAGATACAAAGAGCGTATGTAGAAATATAGGAAAACATTTTTCAAAAATAGGTCTTTTATCTTTGTTAGGTCGGAAACTTTTCAGACCACCATGTAATTCCTACAGAAGTAGACATCTATGTATCAATTCAGTAGTATGTCATTAGTGGGCACGGATCGGTGGTCAAAATTATTGTTATATTATGATAAAGGAATACAGTGGTACCTCGAGTTACGAGCAGCCCGACATACGAGATTTTTGAGATACGAGCTGGAGCTCGGGCCATATTTTTGTTTGAGATACGAGCCCAAATTCGAGGTACGAGCGCAAATTCGTGTATCTCGAGGTACCACTGTATAGCCGTACCAACTTTTTGCTTGCAGTTGAAGGAAAGTTTGACTGATCTGCGGGGTACTGCGGGGCCGTCAAATGGAATTGATTGGCAGACTGGATAACCGGATGTTCGGTATACGATGATGTGTCATCGACCGCACCAACCCTGAGCCCTAACTAAGGAAACTGCGTGGTCTTACTCTATTAAGAAAAAATAACGAGAACGCAGGCTCCCGCTGGATTCTAGGTACCTATGTCATGCTTTAGGGGCATCACGTACTAACGAATGTCCGGCCCATTCTTTTGACGGTTGTACCCCGTAAATATAAGAATAATAAGTTTAGAAAGGAATGATTAACTAAGAAGTACGTGTAAGATTCGAACTTAATTCGAATTACACATACGGAATGTATTTCAATCTTGGTTGAGCAGTGTGTGTTTCATAACCTTTTGGAACACGTGATTAATCATTTGTACTGTACATATCAAGAAATGAAGTTTCCGTACCATACAGTATTTAAACTGTGTATATTTACGTAATAGTATGACGTAATTACGCGGCAATACGAAATTCAAAAAGGTTCTAACTGGAAGTCACAAAGAGGTCTCTGTACTTCAATCAGTACAACAAAGAGCAAGTTTAATGTTTATAATGACTCTAACTAGGTTAAAAATACAAGCCTACCTAACAATTACTTCAACATACGTACTTTTAATACCCAATTGTCTCTGATTTATGATTGATGCCTGGGTAAGTACCGAAATACAGTGATCTTACTTGATTCAACGCGTTGATCCATAACAGTGTATATAAGAAAACGTCCTCAAAAAATTAGCTTCGATATCTAAAGGGGTACAGCCTGACCGTTTTTTTTCGGATGTTAGTACGATTGAATGCCCATAAGGCTCACGAAACCTGATCTGGGATCTGTAGGAACTTCCCTATTTATAGGGTTAGGGAATCAGGTCTTGTGGAATCTAATCTCAGTGATTACTTATTGGGATAGACGTACTGACTATAGTCCGGCGCCTTTTTTTTAAGGCGTACCCCGCTAAGAACTCAGAAATGACAGTTGTACACAAAAAATGTGCTCAGTAGTACATGTACAGTAGAGTATGGTACTGCTAACATTAATATTTCTTAGATAAAATTGAGTATTGTGCGTGTTTCATAAGACGCTTAGAAATTTTTATTTACTCTTTAAAAGACCACTTGCTTGTCTTAACATACCTTCCGGTGTTTGGTTGCGGGTGCAAGCACCATGTCTTTACTTACATAATCGGTTATTCTAGAGTATCGTTTGCGGGAAGATCGAATTTTTTTATCAAATAGTTCGGGCATCTAATTCCCTGATCTTTTCCTTATTGTCAGAGCAGCCTATAGAACAGGGAGGACGGATATTAGCAGTAACAACTTCCGAGTTGGTACCTTCTCTGAATTTATCTAATAGGTTTAGCCTTTTTTTAAACAAATTTTTACGTTACGCTCACCGAATTATCGTACCAGTTCTTGGCAAAACGGATCGCCTTCCGCAGACCCTTTTCCAAGTCGCTGATGTAGCGTTTTTCCGCAGGGTCCCATATACTGTACTTGTATCATCATTAAGGTGTATAGCCTGATGTTTGCCGGTTCGGTTTTTAAGTTCGCTTGATGACTCATAAGGCTCACTAAACCTGAATTCCGCAATTGGTATCTGTGAGGTCTACTCTATAAAGATGGTTAGCGAGCACAGATTCTGTTCTCTAATCCCGGTGATTACTTTTTAGCGTCGCGTATTTGGTGACTGTTGCAACCCGCTGAGATCCAAGAAATGACTTGTTAGAAGAATAATGCACTAAAAATTATATGGAAGAGGGTACTATAAACACACACACGGAATGTTTATCATTTTAGTTTGAGCTGTGTGTGAGTTTCATAAACCTTTCGTAAATCTTTATTTACTCATTCATTTTCTCACACATTATGCTCATTGCGTGTTTTGAACAAATAACTGTTGGATATATAAATATTTTTGTTAAATAATTTAAATTATTAATACGACGGAAATTGATGATTAAACGAAGATGAATTATAGTTTCTATTGTTTTAAAAAGTAATTCATTGTATTTAAGTGTATTTCAATGCATAAAAACGTGTGTATATATGTATTCTCTATTTAATGTATATCATACGAATGGAATAAATAAATTTTTTCGAGTTTATTAGTGTATTTTTTTCATGGAGGAAATGCTACACCAACTCATATCGTTGTACATTTCTCCGCCATGCCGTCCTGTTCCAGAAAATGGAACAAACCAAACTTTGAACGTAACAGAAGACACCCGCCAAATTTCGAAAATTATTTAAGGCACATGACTAATCACCATTTCATCATAATTTCAAAGACGTAATTTAAAACACATGGGGAATGAAAATTTTCATAACATTTGAAAATGGATTTTTTTAATGAAAACGCAATTTTTAAAAGGAGTCGTATTTGTTAATTATACATGTTTATTTTTTAATTAAAAACGTATCTTTATTCATAATTTACAATGTTTTGGGGATTTTTCATAGGTCCGGAACGGATTAATGACATTTTCATTACTTTCAATGGGGAAAAATGATTCGAGATACGAGCAATTTGACATACGAGCAAGGTTACAGAACGAATTAAACTCGTATCTCGAGGTACCACTGTATATGAATGTATTCAACGTAACGTTTGTGTAGAAAATGTTCCTAAAATTTTAATATATATACAGTACCTTAAACATGTAAAATTTTTAACAGATGTGAATTGACATATCATATATTTCCATTATACGGTCTCCAATAATTAAATATGTCACCTAGTTCTTACATTAAAAATGGCATTTTCATTTTATTCGGGTATTAATTTTTAATATGGTATTTGAAACACTTTTACCGGTATAATCCAGCTTATGAAATAGGTCCCATAACATGCGTGTTCCAGGTATGCAATAATCATGTATGTTAGTTTGTTCTTTGAGGAGAATTAGGTTTTGGTGAATATAGTTTGCACACACATAAATGCATGCTGAGGACATTTTCATTAAATTTCTTAAAAATGGCTTGTGTGATTTTCTACCTCCCATTTTTCCCTTATAGCCCTTTTTGGTAAAATAAAAATACTATCACAGTGCATATGATATCCCCATATTGAAATGCCATATATCATCATCAAAGAATCTCAACTTTTTTTGGTCAACTGCTGAGGTAAACTTAATATTAATTGTTTATTTTATTATTAGTTTTTTATATTATATTTTTTTATATAATATAAATTGCTTTGCTTATTTTTCAAGCTTATGTTATTAGTAAGATTGTTTATGTCTATATTCATGGCTTCGTTTAGCTTCTGAACAACCATAGAACCCAGATAGTCGACGGAAAATATTTTTTTATCTATAACTTCTCTTGCTAGTAAATTTCGATGGATTGGCATTTACTTGGGTTTGCAAATAGCTGGTTTTGTTTACACCCTTTTGATATTTTTAACTGTCTCGATTTTAGAGTCATCAACCTGTTTGTTACTTTTTGAGATGAATGATAGATGATGAAAGGTATATTTAGGGATCGGTCCTTACTAATTGTATTGTTGATTTCACAGAAGTCATACATTTCTTCCTGAAAGAGGGAATCAGTGTATGTTATTTGGAAGGTCTTTTCATAGTTTGATCGCGTTTACTGAATAGAGTTACTGACTGAATTACGTAATAGACATATATGTCTAAAGAATGTGATTATCCTCTAGAATAGGCTCCTTTTGACTACACCATAGTACAGAAGAGTACGATTTTAAGATTCTGAATTACAGCCAATTCTCCGTTGAGATGTACGTGAGTGTTCATACGTAGCTCGTCCTTGAGCGGTTCCAAAGAAGGCGCCGTGGATTCAGAAAAGAATATTAATTTATTGCGACACATTTCAGCGTAAAAGTTGTACTCACTTTGATCTCCCACGTGACTTTGACAACGTATTTGGCTCTTTGAGTGATTTTTCTCTCCGTGAATATATTCTGCAAAATCCAGAAAATAAAAATGGTTTCGATCAATTGGGTTGTTACTGATTTTTACGTATTTCTTGATTATCAATTCTTTTACATTTTAAAAGTGTACATTTTCCTCCAAGTACATTTTTATGAAAACAATAAATTAAGCGTAATATCTTCAAAGACTTCCTATAATGTTAAAAATATTATGTTTACTTCCACATACCTATCCGCGGATACTTAACTGCATGCATATCTCTAAATATTTGTAACTAATTCCTCTAGAACTGAAACTGGAATGGAACTAAACCTAATTTTCGCAAATGTCTTTTGCATACTTCTGAATCACATCCCATGTATATCGTTCATTATTGTAAGTATAGCATGTATAATTATTAGATTAATCATAAGTGCATATAACTATTGTATAACTCCTTGGATGAAATCAAATTCCGACGATTATTATATAAGTGTAATTTTGAGATCTTTCTCCCTCTTTCTAAAAGAACATGATGGTTTAATTTATTAAACAGATATTTAAATTGATTACAAAATATATTATTTTTGGCAAACCTTTCGATCCAAGTTGAGATTTGACTTATCTCCATAACATTTATTAAATTCACCCAAATTATTTCATCTTGTTATATTTAATATTGATTATTAATTTAAATGTCATTAGTTTTTTCATAATTCAAAATCTTGGTTCTTACATTACTTAGTAACTATCAATACGTTTTAAAGAGGATAAAAGTTAAACCATTTATGGCCTACTAATTAATTAAGTATGCTGAAAATAATTCAGCAGTTTTTAGCTCAGTCTTCACCTTCATCCATCAACTGTTTTTCAGAAAGAATGATGTCCATGGATTTTCGTCCTTGCTTTCCTCCCAGAATTCCATCAATGAAAAAGGTCTACGCAGAATCAACACAACGACTCTATAAATAACACAAAGGAGCAGTTGGGATGAATTCCTTATATCAGTCGAGTATTTGTAATTGTCAAGTTCTGCATAGGAAAGGACAGGAATATAAAAGCGAATGAGAAAAATATTTTTATCTTTCTTCATCCCGCAGGGCTAATCTTAACATTGATTAGGCCATTGAGTTGTTTATAAAGGCTAAATAACATGAGAACTGAAAATTGGGAGTGAAAAATTATGTTTTACTGGAGTAACTCTAACAGAACTAGCCAAAGATACTTTTATGCCAGTTTATTTTTAAGTACTGTGTAATTAATGCCGTGCCATCGCGCACAAATTCTCGCTATTGACATATTTAAATAGCTTAAAAATAGCAATCGAATTTTAAGCATAAATCTTACAACTTTGTTTATCAGAATGATAGATGCAACATGTCATGATAATTCAATCACGGGAGAATTATCTTTAGGAGTTTCGCAATCCGCAACAGCAATACATAACCTGCTTTTTAGTTGTTTCAAGGTCGTGCCCGTGACTCATTCACTTTTTTTCGGCCCGGATATATACCTGAGTTATTCTGAAAACGATAAAATATGCTTTCGTTCCGAAGTAAACAGCATGTTGTGTTTCCGCGTTCGCACTCATAATAACACACAGCACACATAATACGTTTATCTTTAGCAGCAACAGTAAGCGCATTATTGGTCTTTTGGATTGTGACGTCCATTTGATGTTTCATGAGGTTACGTATACCCCTGTATTCATACTTGTCCATTTTGAATATCTCTCGAAAAAGACTGAATAAGGTACCATAATAAACAAGTAAAATATACATTTGCCTCGAAGACATGCATTTTATATTAATGAACATCGTCTACTGTATATCATTCTTGTTAAATTAAAATTATTAATCGCGGCAGTCAATACGAAAATATGGTATCAAATTAGAACATTAAGTAAGTACAACTATTGTTTGGGTAAAATATAATTTTTTATCGCATAATCACTCGGATGTTATGGATTATATGCATTATTTATCAACACTTCTCCACAATACTGTACTTTCCCGCGGCTTTCCTATGCTATTATGGCTTCGTCTTGTTATTACATGTTTGAAAATATATTTCCATGTCGATCTGTTTCCTTCCTTTTTCTGAAAGAATCTTTTCACCAAAGAAAACTTAAACGTATTATTTAAATTCCGTTAATCGAATACAGGATTTTTTCGCTGCTTAAACAGTATATTTCAAAAGAACTTCTTGGATCAGCGCGAACGATATATTTAATGCTTGACCTTTTCCCGTCACCTCTTTCAAAGCATTCTTAACTTCAGAATGTAGTACAAGCATTCCAATCACAGTTTTCTATCTTGTACAAGACCCAAACACTTTCATAAGTGTCACATTTCACCATCGCCTGTCATATATCTTCACTTTAAGGGAGTTTTTAGTTTTGAAGTTTTATTTGTAATGTACCCAAATTTCATTGTTATTTCTCTAATGCTTATATACCTTTTCTTAAGCTTTGAATAGTTGCAATTGCGATGGTGGACAGATGTATACCATTGATATCTTTGCTCCAAAATATATCTGCAACAATATCTGCTTATTGTGACAATTGTGCAAACTATAAATGCTGATAAGTTATCGATAAAACATTTGATTTCAATTCCCATAATAATCAAACAAATAATTTCGTTGCTCTTTGAACGCAGTATATCTTTTAATCATCGATTATTCCTATCACAACACCTCATCGGTTGGAAATAATTGTGTGATCATTTTGGAGCAGAGATTAAAGAATTTTCTATGAATTATTTCCTGCGATTTGTTCAAAGCAATGAATGCGTGAGTTGTGATTCAATATGATTTACGACACCCTCTCTTCATAAGATGAGATATGCGGTTATAGATTCGAACAATAGTACGCCATTCTCATTCACAGAATTCATGGTAATTCATAGATATTCAAAGTTACATACATATCATTTATTTAGTCTCATCACTTGCTTTTACTAGTTAAGGAATGGTTCAACTGAAATGTTAATATTATTAATGAAACGCAATAGAAAACGAATGACGATCTTAATATATTTATTCTCTCGAATTGATTGTTTTCTTTCATCATTATAATTCATATTTTTCAAGATTATCTAAGCCTTATTTTGCAATAATCACTTGTATTATAAGCATGTACTCATACTAATCAGTTCCTGGATGACTGCAGTCCATAAGTTTTAAGTAGCAGCCACAAAAACAATTATAGAATTCCATTATATGAATTCAGTAATTTTTTCTTGCGATAAATTTATGTTCACTCCGTATTTTTTCATCTCAAGTTGCACAATTATCATATGCTAGAAATCTTTACTTTAGATTTCTATAAAGAATAATAAAAATGAATATTTTAGGCCATCCTTTGAAATGATCCGTTTTCCATAACTTTCGATTCATGAGTTCCTAAATGGGTAAAATGGCAAACAATTGAAAATAAACAAACAGAAGACAAATGAAGGTCATTTGCGTTGAAAAGGAAACCGTTGGCTAGCCGAGGGGAAGAGGGGAGTATGGCGACTGCCCAGGGCCACGCCTTTTAAGAAGAACGGATCCAAACTTAGTATGGATTCGCATCTTACGACTCCTTTCACGATAAAAGAGTCACAATCGATGATTCACGGATGACCAGGGGATTGAGGAATCCTCAACACGAGATGCGTCCCTTCGGATGCAGTACTGCCAACGTTTGCATACCCAAATCCATGCGTTTCGATGTAACAAATTATAATTCAACGGTCATATATGAAGGAGGGTATGAGAACGTTTGGATCGAACGGTCGGCGGGGACAGTTGATTTCCGCTAACAGATGGATAATGACTCCACTTAATATGATTCAGTACGAGAGGACGGTATCCATACACATTCAGGAGCGGAGTTAATGCTATTGCTAGGCTAGAAGAAAGCTAGTAACAGTACATTAACAAGTATATCATAGTTTCATACATTAGACAAGGTGTTAAGTTAATCATGACGACGGGAATTAAAATTTTGGATACATATATTTGTTTTATTTTAATTATTTAATTCTTAAAGAGATTCACTACTCATCAACTAAACTCGCTACTTAATTATGTTAAATCTAGACTCCAATAAAAGCTCCTTTACCTAAGCTATTACTTTATTAAAATATCATGAATATACACTTTGGTTTGATGTTCGGAATCAGTGTTGACACGTACTCAGCAATTTATTGATGCTGAAGGCCACCATTTGAACATTATGCACATTAATCACATTTCTTTTTTCAATTTCTCATTAAGCTTTCCACGTCCAGAAATTTAGCATTGTAGAACGGGAAATAAATTGTCTATGACAGTTCAAAGTGTGTAAACATTTTTTGATGCACCCTGTATATAAATTAAATATTAACTGAAAAATATTTATGTCTCATTAACATAGATGCTTTAATGCCAGAATATCTGGTTTCGAAAGATAAAATCGAAAATCAAATGATCAATTTCTACTTTACCAATTACATTCTCAAAGAATGAATCTTACTTTATGAAATTTACATTTTCCCTGAAAGTTGTATTGGAATTTGGTTTCCATAAGAACTGATACTATCGATTTGGACTGCGGACATATTCAAGCAAATAATTTGCTCTAATAACACTTCAAGAACATAAAAATAGCTCCCGAAATGACAGAACGTGTTGTGAAAGTGGAATTTTATATCTCTTGATAAGGAATTCTCTCTAACTCATCAATCACGAGGTTAAGCTTCCGTATAAGATGCTAATCTCTTATCCTGTGGACGTCGGAAGGGAATACGCGGGTGAAATTTAATTTTCCGAGCAAATGTCAAGTAACGCCAGCTTCCTGTTCCTGAAGGCAGCGTGGGCGATCAAAAAAACATAGCGTCACATTTGCGCAAAAAGCCGAAACACCACTGATCGTTACATCCAGGTTCATCTATTTATAACGAGCCTCAATACGTGGGATGATTAAGGAAAACGCCTCGTTATCCCATTAGATTTGATCCTAATTCAGGATGGATTTTATTTTTAAATACTGATATAGAAATTTAAGGGTTTTGGGTATCTCGGAAGTTTATGACTCCCAACTATTCTCGAAAGCTGTTGAAATGGAATTGTAGCATTAAAAGCATTTGTTTCCTATCCTTTTCGTTGGGCGTGACGGACTAATTTAGGCCGTAGCAAACAGAGAGGCTGATCTACACCCCTTGCTCTCTGAATGAGAAGATAATAGCGCAATTTCGCTGTTGAGAACGCAATCCCATTCGTATTCAATAGGATATCTCAATTTTTAGGGCGAAATGGTCTCATGTACATCTCAACGTAAATTTTAGGTAGTTATGAAACTACTTGGTAGAAAGAATGGTTTTATTATGAAATATGAACATCTAGGTAATATTATACTTTCCGTGTTTCCTTAAATTCTCTAAAAAAGTATACTTTCTGTATCATATGATGATGACAGATAATTGTCGTTTCAAATATTTTTAATTTTTTATATTGTCTAAATAGTTTCGGATTCAAAATTCAATATCAAATGAGACATAATCTGTAAATAAAATTGAGAAAGGATTAAAAAGAGATTTTAAGATAATGACTGGAATAATTGATTAGATTCTGATTATAAAAAATACTTATTTGATATATTATATTGGACACATAATCATAATCTAAGCTATTCAAAGCATAAAACGATGTTTTAAACATAAAGAATTTGTTTTAAATACGGACATAAACTGCGGACGAAAATATTGGTATGTTCGTAAGTAAATATTTCCTAGAGAAATCATTAGAAAAATAATTAACAAATAAAATTATACTAAAAAATATGCTAAAACTCCCACTTGCATATGCCTTTCATCTGTTCTTTAGACAAATTTTAGCATATGTTTAATTGAGAAATGATCTGGATTGAGTCAATGGATTTATTTGATTAACGTGGGGAATAATTAACAAAAAAATCGATCATAACAATAACGCTGAAAGGAAACAATCTTATCTATCACTTAGTTGAATCCACAATTACAATATTATTTTTACTACTCTTACTTGAAACTGGATAGTGTCTTATATTTAAGGTCGATATTCGTTCATAGTTAATTATTCGCCTAACTTATTCTTCAGAAACTTATTCCAATCGACGAACTGAAAATTTATTGACGAAAGAAAAGATTTTATTTTGTCAATAATAGTAAGATTTCTTTGAAAAGATTTGCCACAGCAATTTCATTTGGATTCCTCTCTCACCTTGAGAAAAGCTGAAAATGGGAAATAATAAAACTCTACTTTTTGTTGTCTTATTGCTTTCTCCTTCCAAAGATATACGATGATACTCGGCACATCCCAAAAGGTGGACGTTTCAAAAATCCCGACCATCAAAATGAATTCTCGATCGAGCAATCTACGATGGGATTTTAATTTCGCATGGCTTCCTCTCCTTTCGAAGCCATTCGCAATTTCCCCTGTACTGCTGCTTTTTGTTGAGGTAGCATCTCTTTTGTTTTACTCTCATTCTGCGGCGAAGCTGTCCGTCTGGCAAAAATCCCTCTGCAAAAAAAGAGCTGCGAATTCCGCAAAATGCGCGCATATGGGAGCTTCAAGTTTCTCCGAAATCATAAATTAGCGAGGGCCTCCCCCAGAGCGGCTGCAGCGCGAATTGCAGAGGCGCTGTTTTAAGAAGTCTCGCGGAGTACATATGGCAACGCCACGAGTAAATTTACGTCGCCGAAGAAAGTGAGCAAAAAAGTATTTGGCTTCGGAAAGCGAGAGTACGGCCATTAGGAGGTGCGCGCGCGGCGAGTGCAGTATAGATCGATAGCAGACTCTTAGCAAAAAAAAGGAACAGCTTCACTTTCGGATGCATGTGAAAGGGAAAGGATTTGGAATTGGCAACGTCGCGCGTTGCACTACCAAGGCGTCGATAGTGGCGGAGAAAAATCCTCGATTAATGGCGAAGTGAATGGGGGAAACGAATATTTGATATTAAGACATCCCCTACACGGAAAAGGAATTTATTTAAATTTAAAGATTGAGAAATATTTGGTTGTTATTCTAGATTAAGTCGGTTGGAGAAGTCTCTTTGCAAATGGGTGGAGTAGGATTCTTTTTCGGTTGATACTCTATTCAAAGATATTTTAAGAATTATTAAACACCTTCATAAATATTAATGCATTATAATGACACATATTTTCATCCTTAAAATACTTAAAAGAAGAATCGAAAACTAAAATTAAAAAGAAATTAAAATTACAGTAAATCTGGATTGAATGTTATTGATTTTATTTACTTAAATCGAATTTGGAAATGAGATATTCAAATTAAATGTATTCGATAAATAAAGTTTTTACACGGTAAAAGGGATTAAAATTCAAAGTTATAAATGTACTTAACAACTGCACAAATTAAATATATTCTATCATAATAAGTTACAAAATTTTAGCATTCGGAACCCAGACTTATTGACTCAAATCCTCCTTCCATGGAATAAACGTCATCAATTCCATTAAGTAACCATGGAAGTTGTTACATAATCTTCCCAAGTTAAAAATAAATATCTAAATATTTCTCTTTTTCAGACAATCGTAACTAGTATGATAAAATATGAGTACATTAATTTTTAGGCGTTATTTTAGATGTAGGGTTTCTGGAATTTTAAATATCTTAATCATGTAATAATGGAGAAAAAGATCTTAGATATGAATTCGAAAAAATTGTTCCAAGAAAAAGAAATTCATAAAATTTCCTTTGAATTATCAACAGCTTCACCGCAAAATGAGAATGATTAGTTTAGAAATAGATCTAATAATCTACATCAACTGTATGAAGAACTGGTTTTCCTTGGAATTAATTTTTATAATTCCATATTTATCAAAGAAAGAACGTATGATGCCGTTTCTTCATCATTTCCCTTCGAATTTTGAATCAAAAAATGAGTGATACTTCAGGAAAATGTAGTAAGAAAAAACTTTACCGTAGGATTAAAAAAGGCCTGTAACAGCATTCTCTTATCTTATTAAGCGAATAATGGTGCAATTTTATATAATCCTTCAGAACACAGTTTAATTTTTTCTTATCAAGCACATAAAATATCGCATTCTTCTTAATGGTATGCAAACAATCAATTCTCTCTGCATTTCGAAGGTATAACGACGGCATTTTTCCCAGTTCACAGCCATTTGCAACAGAGCAACCCGAAAAGAATTGGTGCATTACGAAACATTAATTATTAAAATTTCAATTACTCCTACGTTTGCTTCGACTTTGAGAAAATTATGATAACCCCTCAGCAACGGAGTCGTCCATGACTCTCTGGTTGTATTCTAGGAAAATGTCGCTCAAAACCATGATGCTATCATCTGGATGTTCATCGAGTTATAACAACTTGATAAACTTAAAGACCAAAAGAAAAACATCATGAATTATCCCGTACATTATGATTCAATTATACGCTCAGTACCTGCTGATTAGAGAAAATTTTATAAGAAAATTTTACTATTTAAGAAATAATTGATCAAAGAATCTCGTACTGAAAGGATCAAACTGGAGTAAAACAGAAGCAAGTGCGTTTAAAACTCGATAAGAACTTCAACCTCAGAGTTAAACAAAAATGTAGATTTAACATGGTGCTCTAAGGTATTGAAAAGCATTTATGGTATGAAATTTGCGGTTGAATGAGTATGGGCCTTCCCTCGTCACGAGGTAAACAGGAAGCGATGGTATGGCTTCGAAGTCTTCTTAGATCCTGAATTTTCCTCGCCCTTAGGAAAAGTTCGTATATCCCATGTTATTGGCTGACATTAAAAAGATTAAAGCAACGGATATTTTTGCTGTCTATAAATTTCAGAACATCAAGAAAAACCATAAAGTAAGGAAAATATTTTCTTCCAAAATTTTCAAACATTTATGGTTTCTTGTATTAAAAGAGTATATTACTGGAAACAGTGATAAATACAATAACTTGTACCATTTAATGTTAGTCATCATAGTAGGTTAAAGTGATCCATTTGAATTTGGATTTTTTAATTTGTCTACCCGATTTATCCTAACATAATCTTCCATTCCAGTTTGCCGACCATTATGTGCGAAATTTCTTGTATTCTGTAATTGTATTGAGTCATAACTAATTATAATGGATTAACTGCAACTGTAATGAAGTTGACCTTCTTACTTCACATGCGTAGACATACTCGCATATCGATTAGACTCACGAGGTAAAGATGCTAATGACCTTTTATTTATAATACTGCTTCATACTTTTTCTTTACTCTTAATACATATTTTACAATCGGGAATCCATTTTCTTTTCGTTCAATCCTTTTTTTCTCATTTGAAATTCGTATGCCTCTCATATTTAGGACCCGTTTCACCAGTTTATTCTTTTATTTGCCACTCCCCTCACCAACTTTGTCCTTTCTACGTGAAACGTGATTCACTCACATTTTAGGGCTTTTTTGCTCCAGGAACAGTTTAAAATTACAATGTGACATATATTTGAACCATTTATACATCATCACATTGAATCATCTAACATTCCAAACCTGTCGCTGTAAAAACCGTCTTGGACATGAAGGCATCCGATAACGGCCGCACTTAAGGCCAAATTCAGTCGTAAAACAAAATATTTATGAGCATTACGAAGAACGAAATACGAGCATTCGTTTTCATACCATGTTCTTTTCTTTGAACCTTCAGAATCTCGTACCTAAAGGCCTTAGAATCGTTTTCTGCACCTATTACTTTCACATTGGACCTTCTGTACGCTGCAGTTAGTGCAGTATTTGCCCAGTAATCCTACTCCGAAGGGAAATGCGGAAGCTATGCCATCTCTCCGCTGTATCCTCAAACGATTACGATGTTCCACCATTTTATGGATCAAGCTGAGACGTGTTCGATAAAAGTTAATTCCAATTTTGTAATTGGAGAAAAACTGATGCCTAATGTGTCTGGAAATTTGCGCTAATATATAATAAAAAGAAATTCTGTTGTAGAACAATGCAAGGGAACGAATTCTAATAATATGAATGATAAATAGAGCAAATCCAAAACATTTACTTTCACGCCGCTTTTCATCCTTCATACAAAAAAATATATATGTAAAATCACAGTTTGCATCAAAGCCAATTGAGTTAGGTACTTTCATGATTCGTGTTTCTACATTATATAAAGGCATTTTATTAACAGAAAATACAGAACTTACAATTAAGTTTTATTCATTTTATTATTTTTGTTTTTTAATTGTTATAATTACCTAGAGATCGATTTTAGTTGATGAAACGCAAGATAAGAATGCTTCGCCGGATTAATTATTTAAAATCATACATGAAAACAAAAAATAGATGGTAATAAAAGAATCGGATAGAGGATAAAGATTTTTTAAATTTTAAATTTCAATTATATTATTGCAAAAAAATGTTCTTCTACATTTTTTTTGATTTTGGTAAAAGCTTTGACATATAGTATATAAAACAGCATATTTGTTTGGCATTGTTAAATTTGTAGATATTTAGTATCTATAAGAATAGTTTTAATGATGGTTATATGTTATATATTTTGAATATTCTGAATCCATTTTTAGTTGTTTCATTGCTTACTTGAGTTATTTAAATTAAAAGAAATGTATGCCCATTTCATAACAGAATTAGTATTACATATATTATTTAATCTCATCTACATTTTTCACGGATATCTGTATTTTCCATACATGTGAATAGGTACTCCACTCAAGTTTCCATTTTGTTTTTGCAAAATCCATAGATGATACATTTAAGTTGCTACTATTAAGTTTGATAGATTTTTCACTTTCTCTTGTTGTGTTTTTGCAGAAGGGTCGATATTTTTTACATAGGTTTTCCGAGACTCGTATGTCGCTACAACCCCTTCTACTTCATCACTGCAATTGTAAAACCCATTTAACGAATTCTGTTCAAATAAGAGAAAATTGATTCCTCTAAAATTGTTCCAGAAATTGCGTTATAATCCTATTTTCTGTTATTTACATCGATTTGTTTATCAAAGTGGAGTGGACTTTCATTACTCAACGAATGAGAACGTTTCATAAAACTCAAAGCAAACACTCTCTGGACAGGGACGCCACTTATGATTCATTTGCAGACGATTAGATTGAGTGACGTCAAAAGCCTTCATTTTGAATGCAAAGCGTTGTTATTATCTGACAATGAAAAATTCTGATGCGCATGCTGAAAAAATAGAATAACAAATAAATTGCTTCGTAAACCTCAACAGCGTTGAATCTGATTTAAGAATTTATGATTTGCAGTTCCAAAGCTAAATTTAGCTTTTCTTAGTTTTGTGCCTTCGAATATTCCAAAGCGATTTCCGAAGCCTTTTCCCTCTGAATAAAAGTGATGTGATAAAAATTTAAACCAAGTATTTCATTTTGAGATTCAACTTAATTCTCACTTATAATGTTAATATATGTCTCGATATAATAGATAATAATCTGTTGCCTTTATTTAGACTCTGAAGTAGAATTTAAATATCTATCCGTGCATGTAATGCTCCTCCTTTTACTTCTGTCATAGAAACCGAGTCGATAACATATTTAGCATTTGATACCAGAATCCTTGGAATCAACTCTTCTAAGCATCTGAGTTGGTATTCATGCAAAATTTTATTTCATTTCTAGCCTAAATGAATAAACATCAACTATTATAATGCTAAAAATACGAGATGGAATTGAGTTTCGCTTCCGAGGGTATTTGTAGTTTTATTTATCGGATTTGTATTCAAAATCATCAGGAAAAATGTTTCATAGTTCTGTTTGAATAATACGGAAAACCCGTTTCATGAATATTTGTAGAGAAATACATGTTTGATTATCGAGCTTCGAAGTGAAAGAAATAATGCAAATCAGAAATTAATGTTAGAGCATATATATTTTATATGCATATATAATTTATAGGGTGCATGAAATTTCACTTCAGAATGAGAAATTATTCTGGAATTATTCAACTTAAATCGTTTTTATGACATATCTCCGTTTCTTGAATCTTAAATTGAAAAATTTAATGATTAAATTCGTCGTACTGTATTCACTCCGAAGCAAGATTTACTGAGGCATTAGTTATTTCTTCCCAGCATCGAAATCTCATTAGTGCAGTTCTCTTAAGGCGAGTGCGTGTTTCCAAACACGAGAATTCCATGGCTTGAGTCATACATTGTCCTTGACCGCAAGAAACAGATCCCAAATGCGTCTGTTTGCCAACGTGGTTGCTTTCTCAACGCAAATTGCTCCGAATAACGCTAACGAGAAAGAGGCAATAAGACCTTGAAACTTCGGAAGATTAGTCTCTTGTGTCTTTCATATGCTCAACGTTTCTAACTAAGGATATCTCTCTCTCATTCCCAGTGTGTTAATCTTAAACTATATGCTAAAACAACCATTTAGTGAATGTATTCCGGATGCTGTTTATTTAATCATTACTTAATTAAGTATAATTTAATTCGACGGAATTTCATATTCTTTTCCTTTTTCTCGAAGAAAGAACGTGTACATACGTAGATTTCTATAATATGTATGTGATTCGAAATATACATAGAATACCTGCTTCACAAATATGTGTGATTCGTAGTCTAATCCAAATGCAGAGTATTCTGTAGTAATAATATTATGGCTAGAGATTATGTAACATCAAAGCAAACGAGATTAAGTGAGAATATCTACAAAGTAAAGGATAAGTTATGGATTAGTTTTTTCTATTCATGGAAAATGTAAGATTTTGTTTTTCTCATACCAACCCTATTTTTACCGTTGATAACTTTTTATTATTGCATGTATCTTGGTTTAGAAAGAGTAGTCAAGATGGATATGAATAATACAGCAAACAATATTTTTACATTTAAATTAGTTTTAGCTTTTCCGACTCTATTTGTTTCGTTAATTTAATGGTATGATTAAGGTAAATATAGAACAGCATATTTTTAGATCTCTAAATTCCACAACTTACCGGTCACCGTAGTGTATCCTATGTGTAGAGGCTTTCCTCACGTTACTGTTTCTTAAAACACGAAGACAAGATATTTTAACTTCAATGCACAGAAATCTCGGTTGGGAGGATGCAGTCTCGATTCTGGGAACTTAGGAAGTCTATGTGACTACCCTTAGGTCTGCCTTAGACATGCGGATCGCAGGAAAGCAATTAGCATCTCAGTCTGCCGGGAAGTAACCTTGAAGGAATAGGGTGAATAATCCTACGTTAAATCTATTGAACTAGGAGGCTGTTAAAATGAGGAGCCGTCAATGCAAATAATGGCCAGAACTTCATTTCTATATCTTTATTTCATCTCATACCTTTTGAATGTATGAGTTGAATAGACTGGAATAAAATTATGATTTCCTTCGTCGAATGCTATGAACGTGACAGCATCAGTTCAAACTGGAATCCCCCATTTTAATAAATGACCCATATTAGAGGTGAGTTTAAAACGGTGCATTTCGGAACTTGGTCGTTGCATAAAACTTTTTACAAAAGGAATTAGCATTCAATGTTATGTCTCTCCCGACCAGTTCTCGTGTTTGGAATCCGAAAAATGTTTCGTGAAATGCGCTCGAATTTCGATCAATTGCAGTTCACGTGACCAATCCAATTTCGCAGGCACATTAATAGCGTTCGAAAGGGGGAAAGACTCCCGCATTGTCTCGTAAAAAATAGCAAGCAGACACCTCAAAGGGGAGATAAAAGGGGAATGAGTGGCGTGTTTTCCCCCAGCTAGAAAGTAGACAGAGATTATTCTTTGTCATTAAGTATTCTAAACACAGATTCACCGCGCCGCTGTCAATAGTTCCTTTTCAAGGTCAAAGAAGGAAGGTAGCGCTGCGGTTGCCGCACGACGTTGCGCGAAAGATTTGTTTACGTTTCACAAAGTCCGTCAACAGACAGGTGTCCGATGGCACATTTAAATGTGAGGAAGTCAAGGAGTACGGATTTTTTTGATCGGAAATCCTCTCCATTGTCTTTAAGAGTTCTTTAATGGCTGCAAATCGGAGTTTAATTGCTTCGTCGATAATATGATAAAAAAGACTTTCTTATTCGGCTGTTGGAACATGAAAGAAAATACGTTATTCTCTTTCTTCGAAGCAAATATTATGAACTTGTTAAAAATATTTATAATATTTGGTTAGAAGAAATTTTAAAAGATAATATAATTATTGATATAAAAAGTGGGTGGAAAATGTAAAAGAGACATCCCACGTACGATTCACATAAGTTTCTTCGTCGGTGATGCTTGATTCAACATAATCGATGTTTTTTTTTGTCCAGGAGCGAGTGATATACTTGATTCAACTGCAGTATGAATCCAGTTTTTTTTAAGGTATGATGGAATGCGTTTACTCGTCCCAACTGTCAAACTTTAATATGAAGAAAAATTAGACCTGAGAAATAATATTTGCATACCTACATAAAAGTAGGAAAATGTGATAAAATCTATCGTGAATTCTTTATCACCGTAAATAATCTTTATTCTTTATATTATTATATATCTAAATTTGTAATTTAATAACAATTTAAAGCAGGAATATTTCTACGAGGATACTGTTAACGTTATAAAGGTAACTCTTCTGAGTTACAAGTAAAATGACTTGGATTATTTCATCATCTGTTGTAAGGTCACCTATAAAAGAATATGTAAACCAAATATGCGGCAACGCTTCTGAATTACTTTAAAGAAGGACAATAACTTCACGTTAATGTGGTTGTAATTAACCTATACACCTATATCCTATATACCTTATCCTATTGGCTAGAACTCAAGTGATTATCATTTTTCATATTTATGAGCACAAATCATTTGAGCATGATAATACTCTCACGCGATAAAGTTAATGATGAACCTGAATAACTGATTCCTAACAGGTATATTACTTTTATTGCTGTATGGTAAAAGGAATGGCTTTTTTGATTTAATAAAATTTAAAATGTCATATTTCTTCGAGTTTAATCTCATACCATTATCTGAATACACTTTTTAAACTCTATCATATTATTTCGTAAAGCTAAGACATTATTTCCTTAAACATTAACGGCGTATGGTGTTTCATTTGTTTTTGTGAATTATAATATTGATAAATAAGTAACAAAAAATGCATTATTACTATTGTTATTACTTATTGTTATATCCTATTTATTATAGGAATATCCTTGTTGTTATACCTAAACTGAAGAAAAATTATTCCAAAAATATCTCATGCACTCAATCTAATGAAATATAGCTCAATATTTCAAGAATTCATAGATCATTATTTTTCCTGTAAAGTACTGTGAAATTCCCATCGAATAATAACATGATACAACAAATAGAGCGAGTATATAGTCTGCTGTTCTCACTAGCAGCTGCTTCTGAATGTTTCATTGCGAACGAAAACCGCTGAAATATGATGGTTCCGAAAGCACGAAAAAGCACCTGTTGAATTATTACCACGAGGATATGTAGGACATAAAAAAGGTGTTCTCGATGTACTTAGGATATGGGATGCACCTAGAGTAACAACTTAGTGCTCCGATCATACCACCATGAAGATACGCTGGTCCCTCCGATAGTGCGCTGAGTTTCCTTGCATTGTTTCCCTTTTTCAAGATATCTTCCTCAGCTTTGTATCCCCTCCGAGGGCGTCTCTTGAATATTAATTGCTTTTTTTCTCATCCAGACGTGGTTTCCATGCTGGTTGCCCTTCTTCTGTCTCCTCGTCTTTTCTCACTTTAATCTCGAGCGAAACCCTGACATATGAATGACATTCATTTCGTGGTATTAAGATTTTTCGTACGTTCATAGCTTCAAAATATTATATACGGCGTATTCTGCAGATATTTGAATGTGCCCATGAAAAAATTCAATCGACCATACGTAAACCCTACGAGCCACCTTACGGTGTAGTGCGAGGGGAGTACCACGACGCTATTTACGATTATTTACACGCAAATTTCGAGGGACAAATAAATTTAAAATATTTTAGTTTTTACATGAATTTCCTTTATTTCGTCTCTCCGTATTCGACCGACCTAAGATGAAAATGTCCGAGATTTGTTGGAAATGTACGGAACCGGTCACCAATGAATTTTATGTCGAATTTATTAATTTTTTCATTCTACTAATCCCTCAACTGTATTTTTCAAGAATTTCTTTTAAAATGAAACAAACATAATTTACTTAATTTTGACAACTTTATTCAAGCACGATTGCTTTAATTTTAAAAAGAGATAATTTTAGATTGCTATTGCCAATATTATAGGATTGGCTATCCGAAAAAGTGAGAGTTTAAATTAAAACATTTATATGGAAAATGAGTTACAAACACGAACATATCAAATGCAAATAGGTTTGTTTTCTGATTCTATATATCAACACGCGTCGTTTTATTACTTTTGTCTCTTGTTTATTCACTTAATTTCTGAATGTAAATTTTTATTTTTCCCGATTCCATAGATGAGAAATATATGCCATTACACTTCTTTTTTCAACTTCTTTAAATACTCCAGTATATGCTTATCATCGTATATTACCTATCAGACGAGCATTTTTTGTAGAAAATCGCTCCTTTGATGAAGCTAGCAAATTTGCTGCGCAGATTTTTTTTTGCGGAGAACCTATTTGGGAGAGCGTTGGATCGCAGCTGCCCTCTAACAGTTGGTCAACCACCAAACGAGCAGCTGCCTCAACGATCGAATTCCTTGAAAACCGACAGTTTTGTCTATTGCGCGTCATATTCGGAAAGTCCCTCTGCGTGATTTTGTCGCATTACGTGCTGTCAAACCCTTCAAAACATATTTGACAGCTCAGAGTATACTCGATCTCATCTTCGGCTGTCCACGATAAGCAGTGTTTTATCTTTTTCTGGGAGCTATGAAGGTCATCTTCTTCTCCGCCGATCAGACTATTTTTCTCACTCAACGAAAAATTTAAGAATTGCTACTTCATCAAGTGTCTGCAGATGTTCCGTAACCCTCTTTTTAGCATACTCAACAATCTATCACCGATATTTCTTGAATAATCACCTAATTTAGTTTTGATTTTTCTTTTGATTTGCTCACAAAACGGAATACTAGAGTGAATAGTTTACGTGGTTTTCTAGATTTTTATTAAAAAACAACCACCTTAAGCTCTACACGATCAATACTGCTAATAACTGTGCTCCCCGCATATTAACAGCCAATGTTTAATGGTTGCGTGTGAAGGGAATATTTTGATCAAACGAAAACCCCTTTTACATTTAAAATAATTCTGAATACCTAAAATCGGTATTTGTAATAAGGGTATTTGTTTTCAATGAACCATTCTTTATCATGCGATAAAGGATACGGATATTAAAGAATTTATTATTTCCGTTTTCAGTATCTCTTAATATTAAATTTAGGACTACATTCTCATATTAGAACTGTGATACGAAAAATTTAATTCAATGGAAATATTTTTCCGGAGGAACAAAGCCAGTTTACATTTTCTCTTCTATTTGACATTCTTTCATTCAAACAATACTTCTTTTTTGATTATACAATTTCTTGCGTTTCTTTCGACTTTCTGAGATCCTTAATTCTTGATTCTTATGTAAATGTTTGAACAACCTTTCTTTGCGAATGTACGGATTAGAGAGTCCCATCAAACAATGAGGCATGTTGTCTTAAGCTTTTAAAGATAAGTTCTTTATCATTATTTTATCATGATTATCCGTGACCTTGCTCTTTTGGTACCTCTCTTGGGTTTGCTGCCGCAACCATATAATTATAACCAACCTATGGTTATTTTGCTTTATTGCTAAATACTCCATAAAACATTCCCTTTCTTGTATATCGATTGTATCAATATGCCAAAGAACTGCGATAGTAGAGGGAAAGTAATGATTTTTACAATCTATCTAAGTAAGATTAATTGGTAAATACAATTATGTGGTACTATATTTGGTGCTATTATGTACGTATGCTTTGGATTATTAACTCTTTTAGTACTGAACGGTGAAATAGCGAGGAATGCGAAGGAAATCTTAAGAAAATGGAACAACTTACGATAGAACAGTATTGAGTTAATTTTGTACTTATGCCGTTTTTTATTAATCAGATCGAATTGATTAATATTATAATATGTTTCTATATTTATTATGGGATACATATTTCAATATTAGTTTTATAAAGTAAAATAAACTTTTTTGACAATTATATTTTTTACTTTCAGACTCCAAAGTAAGGTATTATTTCAGTTTTTTCAATTTAACCGTGAATATAAGATATAATTCAAATTCCCGTCAAGTATAAGTACAATAGTTTCAACCTTGAGAAGAATTACTAGCCAACACAAGAGATTGAACTAAACCAAATACCAGCAACGATAAAAGATATACGAAGGGCAATTACCTGAAAAGGAATGAATCTAAATATTGTGCTCCCATGAATTTCACCTAGTAAAATAAAAGCTTCTTCAACGAGAGTTCTTTTATTCTTATTTTGCAGTATTTGGAAAGTTTTCAGCCGAATGCAGTGGAAAAGCAAAACTTTAACATCAGTTCTTCGCGAAAGATATTACTTTTCATGAAGTTAGTTTTAACAGAAAATTTAGAAATGTGAAAGTATAGAAGTAAGAAGCCCATAACTTCTCTTTGATTGAATTTCATTAAACTACATATAGTACTATAGTATAGTATATAACTACTATAATTTAAATCTAACTAAATCTAAACTTAAATTAACTCCATCTCGTAACATTCATTATTTAACATTATGATTTGAATTGGAAGGGATAAATGCTCACTCTTTTTCGTGATAATAGATTTTATCTGCTGCAGAGTTAAGAACTCAAATCGATACTTTTAACACCAAGGTATATGTTGCTACCGTTAAGACTGAATAGGAATTTCCATAACACTCAATATTTTGAATAGGTAACCTTGGAAAGTTTATGGAATTCAATACCTTCTGCAAAAGAACTCAGCTGACTGTGATGTCTAACGTTTTGAGCGAACCTTCTTGAACGGCATAAAGGCGAAGAATACGTATCTTAGAGAACCTTTCACCACATTTATACCCAAACCAAGCCCGAGAATGGGTAAATTTGGTGAATTATACGGAAGCAAATGAATACTCCAAATCGTTCGTTACTGTATGTAAACTCTTTTAAAACCTATTCGAAAGAAAGGATTATTGAAAATAAAAATTTGAGAAAATATTTCGTGCCAATTTAGGATCCCATAATACAACTTCATATTCTATCCAGAATATTTTTACTTTGTTGGAATGTAAAGAAACATGTTGAGGATATATTAAAACAGACAAAAAAGAAAACATCTGTACCAACGCCTGATAAATGTAAACGGAGTTTCTACTTAGACATCTCTCAAATCTCTTTGTGGTGAAGACTGATTTCATCCATCCCACTCCAAAAATTTTCGATGATTAATTAAGAATTCTCAACTTCATAAAACAAATCATACGATGGATAAGAGAAAAATGAGTATTTTAATGAGGTCATCCGGTCACGATTTTAGGGCGATGGATGAGCTCCCGAACGAAGGAAGCAATGTCTGGCGGAGAATGGAATCGGAGTATTGGATAGATGAGAAATTAAATACACGAGAAGAATTCTTTTCCCGTCGGCGAGATTCAGTGGAATCTGCCGGTCGCCGTCGGATTCGCACTTTATTTGGAGGAGATTCCCACAAGAGATGCTCATGGTTTACTTCTCAACTTCGCACCACTTAATTGACTTCGCTTCTAATATTTATGGGATGAGATTCTTTTTTTCGGTCATATAAATGGATGAGCAGTCAATCATGCGTCTCCCATTGGGTGAATCGTCCGTGGAGGGCATAGGAAGGGCAGAGGATGTCTGGAGGGTGGCGTTGCTATGCAACGGGAGACCGGTTCGCCCGGAATAACTGACACGCACAAGCATTCGCTTCCCGAAAAAACTGCTTCACGTCGGGTCTTACTTTGCAAGGGGTCTTCCACATTCGTACCTGCGAATTCTCAGAACTGGAAGATAGTTCTCCAAGAGCTTCCCTCGGATAATTTTAATGCGTGCTATTTAGTAGAGTGACGAAGGGGCTGAAGTGGGATATCCGCTCTAGAAAAGCTTTCTTCAACAGAAAATGAATTCACCGCGTGTTCCCGTTTTTCTTTATTTATGACCCAGTATATTTTTTTTGTTGCTTTCTAAATGTTCAATTATAAACAATTTCGTTGATAAAAGTAATTTACTCTGCACTCTCGATCTATAATTATAGATTTCGACAGTCTGAGAATTATTTATAGAATAATAATTCCCAAACATTTATAATTACACATATTAGACACATCGTGATAATCTGTTGGATTAAAACATTTCTACAGCTCCTTATCAATCTGGACGTTAGTACAGCGGAAGTTTATTAAATATCATCAGCTTCTTTTCTTAGTAAAATATACCAACGAAAAGTAGTCTGACCTGTAAGAAAAAGCAAATCAATCGATTGAAGAATATTTTTACATTACACGATTTTACTTCATTTAGCATGAATTCAAGCGTGGTTTTAAAAAAATCATTAATTAATGGTCTGGTAAACTGCAAATAGTGTACAAATTTATTCTGTCATATTTCCCTGGAGAAGTTGTATATGCTGATTAAATTTTCATATTTATTATATAATAAGACAGTTCAAAGAAAAGAAACCAAGAGATATTTCGGAACAATATTTAAATTTTTGTACTG
Source organism: Pantala flavescens (assembly GCA_020796165.1). Taxonomy (NCBI): domain Eukaryota; kingdom Metazoa; phylum Arthropoda; class Insecta; order Odonata; family Libellulidae; genus Pantala; species Pantala flavescens. The sequence goes on along the minus strand of CM036881.1, from coordinate 34,402,182 downwards.
TGAGCTTGAGGCAAATTTATTGTAGATGATACTTCTCTAATACATATTATATGTTATTTAAAATATTAAATATTTAAAAAATCATTGTTCTTTTAGAGTACTTGTTTAGAAAGTAGAAGAATAGGGAAGTCCTTACAAATTTTAATGAAAAATTTTCACAATATAAAATTAATAAATAAGTGCTTTCATTTTAATAAAACACACAAAAATAAGCACTTATTTTTTTCAATTGGTATTCATAGAATATTTCTTAAAAATTACCTCAGGTTAGTAAGAAACTGAATGTTAGTATCTTTATAATGTAAGTATAGTTTTTGAGGTACTGTACCTTTTCAACACATTGGAAATGCATATTTTCACCTTCGTGTAAAAAAATATATTTATTTAAAAAATTCATGATAACATTATGAGAGATTTTCATTAATTTAAAGATATTATCCTTGCATAAAAATTACACTTTAGGATAATTTCACTACATTTTCTATTCTAGAGCTCAGTTCTGATTTGACCCTAACCAGCTCATCTTTTGCCTGCTTTAGCCTTTCTTTGGCCAATGCCATATTCGGTGGAAGTTTCTTGGGATTAGCTAATTTAGCTTTCAAGTTTTTGATTTCCTCATCCATGCTTTTTATGCGAGCATCATTCTGTAGGACGGAGTCAAAATTTAGCTCAAGATTACAACCAGGGAAGTTTTCCTGTGAACATGAATTATTAAAGATAATTACGAAACTTCAGATTTTCTACCTTAAATGTAAGAAACGCAAGATTAGACAATGTTTTAAGAAAAAAAACCTTTGACAATTGAGTTTGGAGAAAAATGAATGTCTTGTTCATGCCTTTGTTTCCATTTTACCAAAAATAATTATTCTACCTTTTTTGGAGTTCAATATTAGATACAAACAGACATATTAGACACAAACAGAATATAATTGAAGAAATATCAACAGTTTGAGATTATTACCTCAATTTCTCTTATCTTTTCCTCATAATTCCTTATTTTTTCCTTATAGAATTGGTTTTTAGCAGTCACATTCTCCAATGTCTCAACTGCATCTACAAAAGTTCCCTTTGTAAAATCTCTGTAAATAATAGTCTTCAATCAATTAAGTAGAAGTAAAGAAAAGTCCTTTCAAATTTTAATGAAAAATGTTCACAATATAAAATTTTCAAAATGGGATTTATTATTAAATAGATTAAATGTTAACTAAATACAAATCTTTTCGAAAATCAGTTCATTTCCAAGCAGTGAAATAAATTAAGGAAACAGTAATCATTTCTAAATTAAAAGAAGATGATAAAAATACCCTTCTTTACATATAAAATTAAATACTCTTATGCAAACAATTGTTGGATTTCCTGCTATATAAATTTTTAAAATCCCATACTTTTTATCCACACTAAAAATACACATTTGATTAAGCTCTGATTCACTTTCATGTTCATGGTAACTATTTAAATTTATGTTCACATAATTCAAGAAATGCTATTCAATAGTTAAAACTAATTCAACGAAAAAAAACTAGAACGTAAAATCTGCATCAGAGAGAAATATGATAACATTCAGTAGAAATTTTCATCTCTTTGTCATTTATGCACACAATTGTGAGTAAAATTCATAAATGGTGAGAATTTTAAAAATTCAGAATGAAAATAATTAGAAATGAACATTTTATACAAGGACAAGGAAATTCAGAGTAAAGAGCATTGAACTAAAGAAAAATCATTAAAATTAGTAATATAAATGTATGATTAATTATGGTTCATAAATTTATTAATTGTTATTACAATTATAGATTTATGCATTAAATATTATATCATTTCTTCAGAAGATATTCAGAAAGAGCTTAGAAAAAGTTTGCAAGCAGGGCTTCTTTGGATTAGTCAAACCTTATCTTGAACATGCATTTAGTGTATGGGAATAGAAGTAGTATTAGCTGACTAGAAAAGGTGCAATGCAGAGTGATGCAATTCACGAAAAATTGTAATAATATAAATAATAAATCTTACAATAAATCAGTTAGCATAAAAAAATGCACAAGGATGCACAATGGTAATTGCTCGAGCATAGGAGATAGACGCAAAGATTACATTTACTAAATAAATATAAACATACTATATTTAAATAGTAAAGGAAGACTTAACACACATAATATGCCCTGCCATATAGGCTGATCAGATACACTGAATATAATACAAGAAATTGATGTAAACTAACAAACTTAAAAAGCAGTTTTTCCCTTGAACAATATATAAAGGTAATTATACAGGTACACGGTGTCAATGGTGCAAGCAACCACTGCTACACACCGAAAGGTTGCTTGCAGGGTATCCACTTAGACAACAATCAATCCATCTCACAGCAGACACATTACAGAACGCAGAACTTAAATGCCCAATGGATATTTATAAGACTGGACATTTCCATAAATGAGATTCAATAAACCAAGATAAATTAACTAAATAATAGAATATATTCAATGAGTATGAATCATGTATCGATAAACCAATTGCCTGCATCATTATAGTAAACTTCAAATAGATCATACCTTTCCATAGCAGCATTTTGCTCTTGTAAACGAGACAACATAATGTCAAGTTTATACTCCTCACACTTAGAAATCTTATCATCACATTCTTTCTTATCAAGTATTAAATCAGTTCGTTTCAGCAGCAGGTTGGTATGATTAAGTTCATTCAATCCAAGTATCTAAAATAAAATGGATTATTCATTATATATTATTATAATTATCATTATATTATCAAAAATTCTTAACTAATTTCTTCAATAAAATGTCCACACAAACAGTATACCTGACAACATTTTGAACAAGTTTCCAGGAGAGCTTTTGTTCTATAGGGTAGTTCTTGTTCACTAAAGTTCAACTTTTCCAGGGTATGCTGGTGCCTAGCACCTTCATGAATAGAATGTCTCATTTTATTACTTCAGAATGAAATATTTTTGACAAAAACTATTAAAGCTCTAGGTTAAATTAAACAAAATCCTACAAGTACAATTAAATACAGTTTGAATTGTTAAAATCTAGCTAGAATTAATTCAATACAACAGAAACGCTCAAGATTCATCTTTCAATACAGTTGTTAGCTATTTTTTTCTTCTAACAGCATAATATTAATGATTTATTCAACACTTGCAGCATCAATTGATTGAACACTATTTTCAGTTGAAGAAGTTTTTGTTGCTGACAAGCGATATTATTGCCAATTATTATTCACGATAAGCGTGATATGCATAGATTAATTACTTTAATAGGTTTGTTGAAACATAAATGTTTAAAAAACTGAAGAATACATTTGTCAAATCTGTTGAATAATAAGGAGAATTTGTATTGTATAAGAAATGAATCTCGATCGATCTGGCAAAAATATAGGTATGCTAGTCGGTACCTTTTGAATTTATATAAAATATCATACAATTAAAATTCGAAATTACATTTTTAACATTATAAATAATGTAATTTCGGATTAACATTAAAGTTAGCTCCGGGAATGTGTATCAATATTATAACAAGAGCTTCAGTGAATTAACTTTAATAACTTCAACTAGGCTCACAATATCATGACTGTACGTAACATTAAAAAAGTTTTAAACTTAAATAAATAGTGCAAGTGACCTCATACACTAAACTGCCTATAGTGAGAAAGCTTCGTTGGAGTTTGACTTCATTCACGAGGGTTATTCAGAAAAAAAAACAAAGAACTTGACAATAAATACCGTTATCCTCTTAAAAATAACTTTTATAATAGAAAAACCCAATCTAAGACTATCTATCATACTCCGTTATGGACAAAAACGAACATTAGAGAAAACAGCAAATTATACAAGCAAGCCTAAATAAAAGGAATTAAGACATGTATAAATAGAGTACCTTGGATTTTGTATTCTTCTTTCAAAATATATATCCATTCGGGAGTATCACTCGATAAACTTTTATCGGAAGGAAAATCCATCATTGAAAAACACAGCTGTTATTATTTCAATGGCGGGAAATCTTGGTCACTCTAGGACAAAACACACATCGAACAATTAACAAATTCGAAATCAAAAATATTCCGTTGTATAAACTGAACATCTAAGTTTTCCGATACTCAGTTAGCTTTTTCTTCAATCAAATTTTCAAAGCTAAATGTCTAATTGGACCCTGTACTAATCCACGCTTTTCAAGTAATTTGAAAAATTAAGATGCGAACGATAGAAGGCATATGTTTTGCAGCGTATATGATCTTTGAGCGCGAACATACATCAACATCTAGAAAGAGCTGTAGAGCTAGATAAGATCTAAATTTCAATAAATTTTACAAAAAATTATATCAGTTATAGGCCATGGAGGCCAATTATCACGGAAAATGTTTCTTCTAGAGTTTATCTTCATTAATTTTCTCAATGAATGGAGAATTTACTTACTTTCACGTATTCATCGTTCTTTCATTAAAAATTCAGAAGCAATTATTTGCGATATCTAATAAAGTCGTACATCGATAACTACCTCAAAATTAGTATATTTTCTTTTACTTTACTAATTTACATCCTTTGTTTTAGGTTTATTATTGATAAATAAAGATTAAACGTATTTAGGCTCATGAATGCATAGAGAACATTCTAAATTTTATGGTCATCACAATCAGTTTAAAATGACATTGTTCTTCGGAGCTCACGATCATATTCACGCTAAATTAGTCATGGCTACCAATGAAGTTTTGCTTCACTTTTAGTGAAATAAATGAGTTAGTATTTCATGTGAGAGATCTATCACCGAAATATAATTACCGATTTTATCATATCTCATAAGTATGTAAATCTTCTTTTTCAACTAGCTTCAGTTTGACTTGTTCAGTAAATAGGCTTTGTGCAAACTCATACCAAAAGGAGAATTACTTACTACTCATTTCTGTTAGATTTTTAAAATTTTCCTAAAATTTAATGTAGTTAATGTTAATAATATAACACTCTAAATAGCTTTAGCTAAAGAACAACTATTTATGAATTATGATAAGATCAAATTTTACATTTTCCATTTTATTTAATTTACATCTACTTATTTCATAATGTTTTGTTTGTATCTAAATATGTGTATAGTTTCATGAGTAAAGCACAAAGGTATTTTTTGCATAAAAAGCTGCAAACCAAAAGTCATTATGCTTGCTCTAGTATATCCTTGAAAAAAAATTTTTGAAACTAGGTTGTACTTCTTGATAAATTTGGCGTGTGTGATTGTAATTATACAACACCCTTCTTTTGCAATGCATAACAACAATAAAGAGACATTATTATATCACAATAACTCCTTTGTTATGTGACTGATATTCTACAGTAATAACATTCTTCAGAAATAGGTTAATGTTCTGATGCTTACACCTCCATTCACACTTCTAAATGTGACTTGCACAGTACTTCTGTAGCTTTAATAAGGTGAATGAAAAATTTAGATTCCTCACATATAAATGAGTGAATTGGATATAATAACATCTTTGTGAAATAGATTTTCAGTAAAGGATAACTTCCTGAAATATTTAGCCAATAGCTATCATCTGAAGATAAAAAAATATAACTCACCTCCTTTCTATTCACTTTCACTGTTCAATTAAAGTATTTAGCTATTCATTTGGAACCAAAATATTTATTAATAATAAAAATACTTGTTTTTCATATTGTAGGAACTTTATTTTTACAATTGTCATAGCAATGAACGATCAATTTCTTTTAAAATAAATTTATGACATATTAAACCAATTTCATAAAAAAAATTAATGAAACTGTTCATTAAATATCTCACCTTAAAGTATAAATTACATAATTTACAGATCAGTACTCATGGAGCCAGAGGAATATTTTTTTTATTGACATAACCAATCAAAGATTTATTTTACATGGAAGCTTATCAAATCACAGGGTAGCAAAATTTACATATGAAGCAGTTGTATTCTTATCAATCTTAATTACAACTACCTGAGCATGTAGTGGAACAAAGTTCCCTTTTGTATGTTTGATGATTAATGGATCATTCTGAAAATGATTTCAAAAACACATTATATCTGAAAATTTCAATCAATACAAGAGATAAAACTAAGAGAAAATAGTATTTAAGAAAAATATTAAATAATGTATAACATCTCAAGATAGTTCATTACTGATTCATGGTAATTTATTCCTGATATTCCAGAGGAAACAAGATTATAAAACTCTGGACATCAAAACAAGAAAAATCAATTTGTTAAACAAATAATAATTAGATTCAGCCCAAATTTAACACCAAAAACTGGACTTGAATTAGGATACAAATTTCAATGAATAATTCTTGATGGATATTAGATGTTGGATGGTAAGAGATGATTATGCTATACCTCTTTTAAATATATTTTAATATGGTATAATAAGGTAAAAGATAATTGAAAGAAATGAAGAAACCCTGTTAAACAGAATGCTAGTTCAAATACATTAATCAGAGAAAAAGAAGTGATTAATCAGCCCTCTCAAATTTTGAATTATGAAGAAAAGGGATACAGATACTTTTTGAGTGGTTGGATTCATAGTTCATTATATTATAATTTTGTTGCAACAATTTATGTATGCAAAAAGCATTCCCAAATTACAAGATTGAAAATTTTCTGTTTCATTGCTAAAAAAATCCAACCACACAATTTAACTAGTAATACTACATTATTAGAATTTAAATTATTACAAACTTGTACAATGTTAACTTGAAATTTCTCACTAATGGCAGTTACTTAGGGCAATGCAATTCCACACAGAGCTACAATCAAATGGGGGGATTAACATTTTATTTTTATTTGCTCATTATCAAGGAAAGCAACTTTCCATTTTTATGATAGTTTGAATAATACTATACAACAAAGAAAATAAATATTTCATCTTATAAACATAGCTGCTCTAGCTTTATCGGAACTTAAAAAAAGAAAGTTGATTAAGTGGGTGAATATGCTTCCTATAAGTAAATCCAATCAAATTTTCATAGTAGCACCCTTTTCAATGGCATTCTGTCTATGAAAATGAGTCTCTTTGATATTTTACCAAAAAGTAACTGATATCTTCTTTCAATTTTTGTAAATAATGGTATAATATTTAAAAAGCATGCTAATTAATGTAAATTTAATCTAATATTTCCTTCACTGGAAAATTAAGGAGTTGAATGAAATTTCTCAGTATTAAATAACTGTACTATTTTGAGGATAATCTATATTTTATACATTTAAATTTACTAAATAGAGGGCTTGTGTATTTTTTGCTTCAATTATAAACTCAATAATAAGTTGAAACCAAGAATCTGATTTTTGTCCTTTATAGAAAAGGCCATAGAAAATAACAAATTGGAGTGGAGAGGGATGTTAAAGTTGAGCAGAAATTAACACAAAAATATATTGTACCAGGAAAACTTCAAAGATTGAAGAAATATTTAGAGAAGGTTCAGACAAATATCTCTGAGACTCGATTATAGAGATATGTCACTGAATGACTATTTCTATGATAATTTCATCAGAAAAAAATTCGACATTGAACTGATATAATGATTTCTCTAAAGAATTCAAAGAAACCCAAAAGCAACACAATATATTTTCCAAATGAATTGACATTAAAAATTCTTCCTGGCTCATGCCTCTGTTATGACAAAATGTTTTATAAATTATAAAACAACTTTTATTCTAAGCACAATTAAATAAAATTCTGATAGACAATTTATAAATTTCATATTGAGTCTAATGAAAGGGGGTGAACTGATGCTACTCAAACTTAAGTAATTAGGGGATACATTGTTAATTATGCTAAAAAAATTTGGATCTCCTCCACTAATAATCAGATTGATTATAAATACTGATTTCACCAACTGACAGTACATATATTTAAGGTCATGTTTCACAAGAGTAGCAAGTTATTACTGAAAAGAGATATATAAAGCTTAAGTCAATCTTTCATAAATGTTTCCTAAATATTGACTGAACCTGGATATTTCCAGAAATTGAGAAATGACAATAAAACCCACGTCCAGTTTCAGAAAATGATTTTTTCCAAATATCTGTACATTTTAACTTTAAGTTAGATTAATAAGCAAAGGTATCTTATTATTGGTTGAGTTGAATAGATTAAAATATAAGCAGGCACATAGAGAAGGAACATACAAAGGAAGACATTAATTTTAAAGGATATGTTTAAAACAATTTATTCCACACATCTTTGGCCACCAATATGACTTAATAACCTTATCATGAAATGTTTTTGAGAGTTACTATGTTTTTGACACATGTTAGAATTCTGCTTTTTGAGTAAAATAAATATAAATGAGCTATTAATGAATAAAATAAGAAATATTTATTTCACCCCAATCCTAATTTTTGCTTAATATAAATTTTAATAACTGAGGAATGTTTAAATTTAATTTTCAGATGAAGACTAAACGCTGATTCATCTTTGTATGTTCATATGGTAAATAATGGAAAATATTGATGATAAGTATATATCTCAATAATTTTAGTTGATAATTTGGCAGATTTTTTGTAAAAGGAAATAAATGAGCAGACATTTAAAATACATTCTGCATAAGAACTAGGCTAATATCAGAACTTAGAAAATCATCCCATGAAACTATGATTTTCAAGGTTAACTTTGGAGAGGCTTTACAAATTTATTGAAATCTATATTTTTCATTCTTTTAAATCAATTTTTTTAACGTTTTGCCTTCCTTTTCCTTCATATTTCATATGCATATTTTTCTGCCTGGTTATTCTGTGATGAAATACCACTTACCCTTCTCCATAAGTATCAATTGAAATTCACACTTTTGCAGGTGAACAATACCCTCATCATTTTTAATTTAAACACCTGTCAATCCATGAAACCAGCATCAATTTCAAATAATTTATTAAAAGGAGGAGAACACCAATATTTAATCAACAACTATATATAATTATATTGCATAAAAGATTTCAAGTCATAAATATAGAGAAATGAGATTCAAAGGAAACACTGCTATCTAATATTAACATTTAGCAAGCTAGCAAAAATAATATACAGTATAATTCAAACAAAATTCTGACATATAGTTCAACAAATAAAAATTTATGTCATATAGTAACAAAAGCACTGTAGATTGGAAGAGCTGGATAAGGAGTAATATTTGTTGTTATACCTCCCATAAGTAATCAGAAGGCTATCACTTCAGAAAGTTTATAATAATATGGTAGCATGGATGAATTAAAGCATCATTATTAAAGACTTTCCATTATCGAAACTGTGAAAAAAACTAGAAACAGGCAGTCTAATTTAATTACAGTGGGCATCTCAAAAGAAATTAAAACTGTTTCTCTTCACTATAAGAGGATGTCCACCATTTGACTATAAATTATCACTAGAAAGCTAAAGCTCTGGAGGAGAGTTCAAACATCATTTTATAATACAGAGATTGTTGTCGTGACAAGTTTCCAATTCACAAAACTATCCACAGTCATTTTCATTGCTGTACACATTATTACAATTAACTTATGGGCAGGATGTCCATCACCAGTTCTTACAGAAGGTAGAAGGGTGTACTACTTTTGGCCAACATTGACACATGAGGAGGATAATCTCATTTAAGGATCTAAGTACTTCATTAGGGTGGGAAACACACCTTTGACATCAGATATAGTTATCACAATCAAGATAACATGTAAGTGATAACCATCTAAGACTTGCCACTCTTGCTGATATAAAATCAATACCTCTTGCTCTCCCATCATTATTGTAGGTCTAAGAATGTTGACACAATTTCGTTTGACAAAGATGAGATTCTTTGCCCGATGGTTTCAAATAACACCCTTCCCACGTTCTCTCACCGCAAGATTCCCTTCCTATCTGAACCCTGACCAGAAACTCCCCCAGATTTCCCTGATGCTTCTCCTCCAACTCCCCTTCGAGGGTGGGCAGGAGGTGACCTTGAACTTGAACTAATTCCAGAATCACTGGACTTTTCACTGAAGCAACGCCCTCCACTACTAGAGTCTATTCCTCCACCACCTTCTGCTGCCCCCATGCGTGTACCTTCAGTCCCTCCACTTTCCATCACAGCTGCAAGCCTTCCAGGGAGGGGACCCCCTTCCCCTCTGGTACATCCATCACTATCAACACCAACAGGTATATTTGGCAGATATAGTTCATTACCTGTTTGACCTACCTGAGGACACATGATTTGCACATTTGCTGAAGCCCCAGGAGGTGTTATTGGCTGCTGTTGCTGACGCCTTTGTCTCCATGAATGATGTCTTCCCCAGTCCAAATCATTTGGACTTTCTCCCTCCCCTTCTGTATTCTGCCCTGTGGGAGTAGGGAGGGAAGGTGGAGGAGGGGATGGGTGGCCATGTTGGGGAAGGTGATGCCTCCTATCTGACTGAGGGGCACAATGTTGAGTATGTCGACTTCTGCTGTGGAAGGATGTAGATGAGGAAGAGTGACTGGCAGAGCCATCTGTACTTGGTTCTTCATCTTCACCTTCTCTCTCTCTACTTTCATCTCCCCTATCTGACAGAGGGCTTCCTGGAGCTTTAAAGCAGAGAAGTACACGCATAAATATTTAAAACTGAGATTTAACTGCTAAATTTACCTTGAGAATTAATTTCATTCTAAAGTATCATGAATAAAATTTTCTAATGTTTTGCCCACTATTTTTTTAAATATGTGACTTATAGTTTATTCATGTGGATGGGGATATCAAGCACTAAATGAGCAGATATTCTTGATAAACAAGCTTACAGTCATAATCATGCAGAAGTTCAACAGCAGTAAGAATTTTTGCACGGTGCTCTGCATTGCATATTCCCAGGTAATCCAGGTCTTCTTCTTCTAGGTCTTTAAAGAGCTCCAAATCTTCATATCCATTGAGAACAAATACTGAAATATGTTCCTAAAAAGAAAAAGTTGCTTTATTGATAATCCCATTCATTAAATGTGGAAGGGATTCCATTTTTGCTTATTTTGAGCTTTAAACCCATTTCTCTAATAAAAATCTGATTATACAATTTAATATCAGTCAACAATTTAAATATAATTTAATGTGTAACTTAGAAAAAATGTTCCAAATAAATTGAGTTATTCCAATCTTTCTTTAAGGCACATCAGAATTTAAGGTGCAATGCCAATTGTTTGTAAATATAGGGATAATATGGGCTCCTCATAGTCCAAAAAATATGGTACCAACCATACGGAAGATTATAGAGAGGTATCAAAAATATTTTGTCAATAATAATAACAATTTATAAGTATTCAAATAATCCATTACTGAAATTAATTCAACCATAATTTCTGTAATGTATTTGTTTATCACCAATTAATATTCTATTAATATCAATATTCTTTATTTAAAGAATTAGAAAGAAGTTTAAAACCGTTATATTAAGATATTATTCTTTAATACATTAATATAAAGGCTTTAATCTTTTAATAAAATCACAATAAAAGTCTTTCATATTTCAATACTTCAAAAGATCTTAAAAAGGAAGATTTGAAAAAAATTTAATTCATCAAAATATATCAAAAAGTATTATGGAATGACTGGTAGCACCAACCTCTAAATTGATCCTTTGCAAGAGTTCTTCTACAGATCTAGGTCTTCCCCTTTTACCAGAGCGACGTCCTCTATGGTGATGATGGTGATGGTGTGAGTGTCCTCTATGCTGTGTGAGTCTACCTCCTTCTCCCCACTGTAAATGGCTTTCACCAAGATCTTCCTCTTGATTTCCCCCTCTACATCCTCTACGCCACTGGCTTCCTCTAGAGTCTACCAGGGGCTCCACATTGATGAACTTAAATGTCCCTACCTTCCCATGAAGATGTCCTCGCCAAAGGCCGCTTGCATTCATTGAAAGAATGTCAATTATATCCCCTTTCTGAAATGACCATGACATTTTTATATTAGTGCATATTTATCAAACACATTTATTTTATAAAATCAATCCATATCTGCAGAAATATTTATTTTTATTACAAAATGTGGTTTGATCTCCCACTCCCACTTCCTGACAGATTACTCTTAGGCTATGGAAAAACCAAATATGTGAGGATTAGAAACATTAACTATGATATCTGCTCTGAAATTATTTTTTTCACCTATTAGTTGGGATTTAAAGAGGAATAATGATTTATAGTGTATTTCAATATCATTCTCTGTAAATCAAAGGATTTATTTTTTAAGTAACTCTAAAAAACAGCATACAATGAATACCAAAAAATAATTTCTTCAATAATTATTTTTAAATTCAGCTAATAAGCTATAATCTATAAGTTGTAGATACATTCATAAAAGAGATGGCTACCCTAAGCAAATACCTTAAATTTAAGAGCGTCAGTATCATAAGGACTTGGCGTGTAGTCAACGAGAGCTCTAGCTTTTGCACCGCTCATTCCAACAATTTCAGGGCTCCAATGCCCGCTTTCCCCAAGAGGTGCAGATGGACTGCAACTGGACCACTGTGCTTGAGAACCTGTTGGATGATAATAAGAAATCATTACTTCTTTTCACAGTTACTTTTAGAAAAACTGAAGTTTTATTTAAAACAGTAATAATTTCAGCAAAATTCCTTACGTCTCAAAAATCTTCTAATATAAAAAGAACACACAGAATCATTCATTCTAATTAAAAATAATTATCAATTAAATCTCCTGAGGAATTTTAGGTATAAGTGTTGCAAGTATTATAAATTCTAAAGAAAATTATACGAATGAAAATTCTAATGAAATAATCTCATAATTTTACACTTAATAATTTGACTGAATTTAAAATTATTTGGGGCATATTGATTAAATAATTTTTATAAATTATATTAAACTCACCACCAGTCACTGGTAAACTGTCAGCAGATCCATTTGAAAGTCTGGATGATTCAGAAGCAGGTATAGGATGGCAGTGAACAGGTGACTGATGTCTGCTAGAAGGACTTCCAGAGCACCTTGGGCCCCTCTTACCCTCCTTTCCCTGTATTCCTTTAGAGCAAACAGACCCAAAACCAGCAGCTGAAGAAGCTTTGATTAAATCTGAAGCAGATGTGCCACTGCCCAAGACATTAGAGGAACTACCCTATGATTAGAAAAGAAATATTTAGCAAATATGATTTAGCAAAAGAGATAAAGTTCAAGGGAGTTACAAGGAATTCACATAAATTTACCATTTCTTTTGTGTCCTTGCCATTGCCTTCCTCTTCTTCAGCTACAGTGTCATCCATGCTCTGAGTTGATCTAAGTCGGGAAATTTTACGTTGCACTCCTTGACGAATTCCCTTCATGCGTCCCACTAAGGAGGCACCTACCCTACTCCCACTACAACCTATAGCCAAATCCTAAGAATGCAAATAAATAACCAAATTAATTAAATTTCAAACTCCAAACAAATTATTTATTTATTTTCATTATGAATTATATTATATTAATTACATATTATTAATATTTCCATGAAAGTTGCAGATTGTTCTGCATTTATTTTTTATATAATTACATAATAAATTATAATACAGTAAGACCCCGCCTAACGCGGAGGATACATTCCAATACCTTAGAGCACTAAAGGAAACAGCGTTCAACAAGGTAACGTAACGCGTATATAAGTAAATATGTAATGGAGATCAGTGAGAGGAACAAAGAATAAGAAAATTTATCAGTTCTTGCTGTATTTATCACAATAAAATAAAATATTATGTTCATAATCAAATGAGAACAAATAAATTAATTGTGATGCAGGAAAGCTGCGTTTGTACTGGGATTGCGACCTAGGAGAATACAGTTGGAATTTTTTTCTGGACAGATTAATGAAAGTGCGTTGAAAAGAAATACATGGTATATCTACATGTCACCGTTGCTATAAATTGCACCACTTTTGGTTGATACACATTTACAACAAGTATCATTACAGAGTGCAATTTAGGGGAATCCCAAAAAAACCGCGTTATACTGACACAGCATTAAGCGGGGCAGCGTTAAGCAGGGTCTTACTGTGTATTTGAAATAAACGACACACTAGAAATAAGAGGCTGCAAACTGAAATGATTAAAAACTATTTGCTCCAGCAAAGTTGAATACAGAGCTCAAAATGTATGGATATTTATTCTAATATTACCCCTATGTTATTTCATCTTTCTATGTTCAAGATATATATACCGAGATACAATTACAAAAGAAACTTCCATGAAACATTATGGCCAATAAGATATCTAATATGAAACAAGAAAATGTTTGTTCAACTCAACATAAAAATTGAACAGTTAAGTTTTATCATGTATAATATGACTATACTTAGTAAGACTGAAAAGTAAGAAACAAATTGGACTGAAACCTGCCTCCCAATGGATGATTTAGCTTCTTTTATTCTAAGGACCTTGGTTATGTACATATTGTTTGCAATTACATTGATTTATGTTATTATGTATATAAATAAACATTTAAAAACATTACATTCTTTTGATTAGAAGTTTGATTTAATGTAATAATAGAGGTTAGAGTAAATCTTTTTGAATGTAGAATTATAAACAGAAAAAAATTCTTTTACCTGCTGACTACTATCCCTTTCATCTTCATCATATGCCCTACCACTTTCATCTCCTTCCTCTCTGCCATCTTCCCCATCTTCTTCATCATCTTCACCACCACATTCTTCTTCATTATCAGAGCTGTGACTTGCTGAAAAGCCCTCTTCACTACCTGCACTGACACTAGCAGTGCTACGACTCTATAGAATCAATAAAAGAAGATAGTCAAACATAGCAATTTTAATTTGCAAAGCAAAGGGCACTTTAACAGATAATAACCAAGGGATATTGTAAAATAGTATGGATAAAATTTGTGTTATTAAATCTGAATGAATTTTTCATGATCATACTTAAGGAGACATACTTAATTTTAAATAGAAGAGTAAATTATGAATGTTATTCTCATAATCTTATCAATATCTACTAATTTTAGTTTTTTTGAACCAATTAAAATTATTATTTTAATAATTTCTGAGCTTAATTCACCCAAGTTATTATCAATCATAATATAAATTAAAACTAGTATGAAATTTGATGAATCTTTTGTTCCATCTTTTCTAGGCAAACTTTAAACAGGAGAGAATAAGTTTGAACAAAATATATTGTATCATACAACAAACATATTAGAACTTCAAAATGCTATGTTATTAAAGAAATGTATAAATTTAGTATAAGGTATGGACATCAAAATTAAATTTCAATGATTGTAATTGATCAATTAATCATCAAATTGATATAATATATGAAATACCATCAGATATTGACATATTAAGCTTGAGAAGGTAATCAGATCTATTTGTATTTAAATGCCAACAGGTTTTAAACAAGATAATAATGATATGCATTATAACAGTGCAGTGTATATTCTACTATTTTTCAAATGAATTACTTCTCCTTTCCTTCATTAACTTTTTATATAAATTGTCATCCAATAAGCTATCACTATTAATCAATAAGCCTCTTCACTCAAATTTTAAATGTTTATAAGTTCAAATATAATTGAATTGTTTAAATAGTAAGAAACTTATTAATAATGGAAATTGTATTGAATGCAGTCATATAAATTATCAATGCAGGAATATAATAAATTCTTCATACTACAATAATTACCTTTCTACTTAACACTTCATTGAATAGAAACCTCAAATCAATGAAAGTAAAAAACTTTCAGTTGTTACTTAAGAAAGTCATAATGACTCAGTATCTATGTTTGTTCAACACATTCAATTTTTATACATTTATACATATAAATATATATTAAAACTTTAAATAGCTAACAACTATTCTAGAAGATGTACTTTTATTTTCCTTACAGAATATCCACCTCCGCCTCGTGAAGTCTTCTTTTTCCTGTGCTTTCTTGCATCTGCCCCACTAGAATCCTTAGGATGATGTGACCTTTGGTGCAGTGCCTGTAACAATAGTGATGTTGCTTCCTGTTCAGAGCGGCTTGTTTCTGCAGACAATGAGGATGCCACACTCTGAGCATCTGAACCTGCATAGTCACCACTCTCTCTGCGTGAAGGAGTCGGTGGGAGAGGTGGTTGATGCGGTAGGAGTAAAGCATGACGCCTGCCTGGTCCAGCACATGCCTCACGGGAGCATGGCTTTGTCCTTGCAATCCATGGAGGAAGAATTGGTGGGCCGCCCTCTCTTGGGAGGGAAATGTCCCCTGCAGAGCGTAGTGATATGATTCCCTGACCATGCTGATCTGGTCTCAGGTTTAATGTAAAGCACACTCTGTTAAAAAGAATTCAGATTTATCAACACTTTTCCTTCCAATGCAAGTAAAAGAAAGATAAGTACATGCTTATGTTCAGGATATTATCGGAAAAAAGTATATCCTAACACAAGGAGCCTAAATCTGAAATTATTCTTGACTAATTTTTGTACAAAATTACATAAATATATTTAAGTACTTCGTTTTGTAAAGGCCTCATAATTGAAAAATAATGTTTCCATTGAAGTACAAAGAGGAATAAAGAGCTTTTACAACTAATTCATCTTAATTAACAAAAGTTTTAATTTTTAACAAATTGTAATATTATTAAAATGGTCTAATCTCACTTTCTCGGGGAAGAATGTCCCAAATAAAATATTTCCTTGTTTATGTCATGATGAATACTGTGGTTTATTCTCAC
Organism: Pantala flavescens; assembly: GCA_020796165.1. Classification (NCBI taxonomy): domain Eukaryota; kingdom Metazoa; phylum Arthropoda; class Insecta; order Odonata; family Libellulidae; genus Pantala; species Pantala flavescens. The sequence goes on along the minus strand of CM036881.1, from coordinate 34,385,524 downwards.
CAAATTTGCATTAAAAGTGATATGTAAAGTAAAAAGGAGTTTTCTAAGTGTACTTAAAACTTATAATACAATCATTTGTGTATATTGCATTGAAAATATTTATTTAACACATTCTTAGATATATTATTATCAATTTCATTAAATTTGATAGAATGTGATGTATCAATAGAAAGGTATACATTTGATTTATTAGAGTAAACCTAATTGTAGTACATGTTTCTTGGTTACTGAAACAGTCTATGAGATAACAGATAAATATCTTTCAAGTCTCAGTTTATAAATACAATCAAGACAAATGGATTATTCCATAATTGAAATTTTTGCAAGATCTGTGAAGCTTCTTACAATATTTCGTTTCCTTTATTTAATCATTTTTAAAACTGAGTGTTCAGATTTTTAATTTAACGATAATAAGAAAAAGTGAGAAGTTAACTTCTTCAATTGATATTATATATAATTTAAGTTCAGTAAAATTAGCATGATTATGTGTCAGACTAAACAAAATATGAGTTTCATAATGAAATCAAGTATTATATTTGTTAAGTAAATACTAGAAACACTTTGGTATTATACTCATTACATTTTAAAAATTCTGAAAATAATGATACCTATCTATTGAATACATTAATCAAGGAATATAAATTATGCATTTTAATAATGTAATCTGCTTACCTGCCATTATTAGTACCAGGAATAGCTCCATAAATTGGGCCTATCCCCCCAATGCCAGCATCTCCCATGAGGAAGTCTTCAGGGTCACTTTCATAAGGAGGCTCATCATACCAGTGGGGCTCAAGAGCTGGGTTACGATGTACCACCACATCATCATCATACATGTATGTGTCATCTGTCAGAGAAAAGGTACGATATTGGAAATTTCACTAAATTTGTCTTTCATATGAAAAGGCAGATGTAAAATCATGTGTTGGCAGCAAAATATAAGACAAGCATTAAAGAAAGTGAAAGAAGCTTTGGGAGATTAAATTAACTGTGTTTAGTAGAAGAGATGCTTATTATGTATAAGTTATGTGGCTATCAGAAGAAAGGATTGACTTTGAAACTGAAATGGATTTTTGAACATATATCTGTAGAAGTTCATACATTTTTATGTAATGAAAAATATTCAGCAGAAAAGAGCAAGAAGATTAATGAAAAAGAAGCTCCAAGTAAAAGAAAGTTATTGAACAAGAAATCGTTAATCTCACATGGCAGGAAGAAATACAAGGATTTAATAGACGTGAAAAAGTCTGACATGACCAGGAATCAAATCCACATCTCCTTATTTCAGTCAATTGCTCCAACCAGTCTAAGCAATAACCAAGAAAACTTTTACCTGATATGTACGTTGAAGTTAGTAATCTTTTCAATGGGAGAAATTTAAATGAAAAATTACTTCATAAAAAGCATAAATAATATTTCTCTTGACTGATACTCCACTGTAATTGATACAAAGAAAATTTTAGAGCAGTATTTCTTTCCCAAGAATAGTGAGTTAAATGTACTTCACAACTATTACATTTTGGTGGTTTAGCAATTCCAATCTACCTAAAATGTATATAAATATATATATGATTTTTTAGAATAAAATCTTCATGATAAGATAAAATTTCTCAAGGGATAAGATGAATCAGACCATCTTAATACTACCTAATAGAGTTAGAAAAAAAACAGAGAAAAGCTTGCACATATTTATATTTATATTCTAGAGCACACTGCAATACATAGAAGAAGCATAAAGGAAATAAATGACTTACTACACACATAATACACAGTAAAATAAAATTTGCAGCATTTAAAGCTTAGAGCAAAGATTGTTTGAAAGAGTAATGGCTTTGCTTCACAGAATGACACAACAAAAATAACATATAACACACAAATGTATTCTAATGAAAACAAGGTTAGAAACAATGAAAATGAGACATGAGATTACTTGACATTTTGAAAAGGATTGCTTCATTGTCAAAAAGAAAGAGTTCTTTCCCATAAATCTCTTTCGAAACACAAAACTGAAACACAATAATAGAAATAGTCCACAATTATGAGTAAATGTTAAGACAAAGGAGAACATTATTATAACACAAAACTTTTTGAGGTAATGATATTTCATCATGAATAAATATAAAAGTGATCAAGTTTCATCTAATTATTTGATAAATAGAACATATTGTAATGGAAAAATATACTTTTAAAAATGTGGTGCTATTATTTTCTTATTTATCAATAGAATATAGAATACATCTTTGATGGCACAAATTCAATTATTTGTAATTCAAAGTCATTGACTAATATAAACCATGATATTTTGCAATCCTGGTATATTAAAGGGGTGAATAGAAGTAGTATGATAATAATAATATTGATATAATGTTGCTTATTATCTGAAGGAATTCTTTAGAGATTTTTAATTTCATTCATGATGACATGATTCAAAAATTAATTCAAACTGTGAAGGAATGGAGAAAAAGAATGAAGATGATATATGTTGGGCGACAAGAAAGAATTTAAACATAGTATAAAAATATTTAAGGTAAATTTAAAAGATACATAACATTAAGTGTATACTAAGTATAATTTTAATCATTATGCTCTTTATTATTCACTGAAGTTTTAAAATTTTTATAGTTCTCCCAATACTGTAAATCACTATTGGTATAAAATTTCTGAAGTAGAACAAACTAATATTCTCCTATTAATTGCCTTGATAATTTATTATATTTATGCTCAATAAACCTTCCTAATTGATCAATCCTATACCAATTGCTAAATATATAACTATTACTTGAAATTGTGTTCTTTAAAGGGAAAACTACCTAATTCACCCTCACTATTATTAAATATTATAATTGAATATCATTTATTCATTTAATAAATACAACAGATAGGTATAGCGATTTCATCAATGCAAAATTACATTAATACTAGTTTAAATAGAAACATAGATTTTTAGGCAAATTATTATCACATGGAATTCTTATAAAATGCAGAAAATATCTAATACATCACAGAACTATATGATTAATTATAAGATTTGAATAAGATAATTATTTATCAGTTATATAAAAATTTAGCATCTATTTCAGATTTAATTGAAGTTCCTAATAATCTCTTTTACTATGTAGCTATATAAATGTAGATACAATTAATGAGACTTTATTAAAAAGTATCAGAATATATTTAACTTCTCATTAAATTCACACTGATAATATCCATATTTGTCTATCTTTAGAAACATTTTGTTCAATCCTACATTTTCATCCTAAATTTTATTAGAAAGAAAGTCATTAAACTAGCAATAAATATGGACAGTCTAATTGATGATATCAAATTGTACTATACATACATTTATTGCGTATGTGATAGAATGTGGTATGAAGGTTATGATAATTTTTAAAAAGTTATATCATCAAAAATTGCAATCAATCATATCAACAACTGTCTAATCACATTTTTAGGAGTTTTAAAAATGATGGAGACTTATAAGCAAAAATTAAATATAAAGAAAATAGATTTAAATATTTATCAAAACATCAAAAACAAAAAATACATAATATTATAAATGAAAGAAGATAAAGCTCCCAATAAGTAAATTCTTGTTCATAATGATATTCCTCCTATTGAAAATTTTAATTTGGATTACAATTGATTCTGCATTTACATAAAAATAACAATAAAATTATTCATCTCAGTTAACTTTATTTTTCTCGAATTCTTTTAAAATAGAAATCAATTGAAAATCAATAACCTTTACAAACCAAATTATTGTGAAGAGCAAGAGTGAGGTAAATATGTAAGTTTCTTTACAGGTACTCTATGTAACCACATAAAATTAAACTATACCTTGTTGGCATAGCAAATATTTAGTCTAATTCATAAACTTGTTAAATTCATAAAAACATGTTGAAGTATATACTTGTGATAAAAATTATAATTTCACAGAGGGTTACTATTCAGGTTTTAGGTAAATCAACTTTAAGATTCTATCTTCTGCAAATTGCCTGATACTATACTTGGTATTCGTTCTTTTGGAGTAAATTAAATGATAAATAAAATAACTATAGGAATAAAAGGGTATCACAAATGAGAAGTCGAGTTTGTTTCAATTCATCTCTCAAGTTCTCTTTTTCATAACCATGTTGCTGTAACTCAGCTTTGTCTCTTTAAAGTCATTATGGATTCCTTTCCAGGAACTTCTTACTGTTCTTCAACAATCTGGTTTCCATACACATCTGTAACAGAAACATTTAAGTAATGATTGTCTGAAAATAAAAGTTTTGCCCACATTAAGAATCACTGAATAACATTGAAGAAATACCTGATGAGGACTTATCCTTTATACCTGGAATTCTGCATTTCTAAGATTCCTAGATGAGATTGGACTTTGGTGAAACAATTATTTAAGTGAATTTGCTAAAACAAGCCTTAGATGATCATTGAAGGATTTATTTTAAACATCAGGAAAGAGGATATGTAAGATTCTTGCACACACTTTTATAGAGATGTACTGTTTAGATAGGGAGCATGTTTTTTTTTCTTAGTAATTTTTATGAAGAGGATTCTCACCTGCAGATACCATCCCTCTGCCTGGGGGTCCCTGTCCAACTCTTAACAGGCCTTGTCGAAGATCTCTCAGAATCTGCAACAATACAGATAAAACAAGTTATACAATAATAAAAATGTAATATAAACAATTGCTGATTACATACACATACGTTTGTTTAATCAAATTAGATACATTATTCATAAAATGGAACAAAAACTCACTCTTAAAAAAAATAATAAGAGGAACATTCTAAATTAATTAGAAGCTTAAGAAAATTACACCAAGAATTAAGTTTTCCTTGAATTAAAGTTAATAAGTGATCATTTACCAGAGCAAAATTCTTTAATTCCCTATTTATGTTAAAAGGTAGGTTTAAGGTTGCACACAAAGTTATTGAATAATTATTAATATTGTTAATGTTATTCAGCAAAGCATCTTTATTTGAATTTCCACCATTCTTTTGTTTAAAATGATACATAGACCTAGAGATAACTGCATTCTTAGTTAATTGTATTTATGTACAATTTCTTTGGAAACCAAAAAAAATATATCATACTCAAGAATATAATAGATTTATCAATTACAGCATACAAAATATTGGTGAAATTCTAATTCTAATGAAAGGCCTCTATGACTGTGTACTCACCTCTTCATGTTCTTTGTGGAATCTCTCCTTCTTTCTCATAGCTTCCTGGACTTTTAACTGTAAAGAAGGTAAAGTTTGAATATTAAATAAAAATAGAAATTTTTGAATTTGAGTTGGTAAGTAATAAGAACATCAGCTGGGACAAAAACTATCTTAATTTTAAAAGGGTTAAGTAATCTAACTTGCGAACAAATACAAAAACTGAATAAATGTGTACATCTCAACTGTAAGGGCACAAGAATTTAAAAACTTATGAGCAGTTAGTATAATTTAAAACATCAATAGGATTTTTTTCAAGAGTATATAAAAATGCTATAAATACTAACCCTTTGAATTGTCTCTTCAAAACTTGTTGGCACCATACCAGATGGTGCACCAACTCCAACGCAAGCTGCACCACCATTAACTTGAAGATAATGGAGTTGGTCATAGTTCAGAGCTGAATCACCAACAGGTGGTAGAACTGCTGTAGTTTCAAGAGCACCATCTGGCGTACCAACCTATTGTAAAAAAGAAAAAGTTCTCATTAGCTATCAATCACTAATATTCTGTAATGAAACTAAAGAACAGTATAAATTGAGAGACAGAAAAAATACTTAAAACAATAATAGGAGTACTGAAAAATATGCTTAATTAGACTAGAATGTTCATGAAATTTGAAAGAAGTTATAAGAAAGTAACTTCTTTATAAATTCATTATCTTTCATGCTGATTGCCATCAAATATAGCTTTGAAATGTTATTATAAATAAGGACCATCGTATTAATTATAGATAAACTATTCCTACAAGGCAAGGCATATGGTATTACACAGGTATGCTGTGCGCTGAGGATAAATCCCAAAGTAGAATGGACTTGAAAAAAGTCCATTCTACTCTTGGGAAAATTTTACTTTCTTAAATTTTCATGAGAGAAAAAACTTTATCATAAGAAAAATTTATTAATTTTACCCTAAGAAGTGTGGCAGGGACAATGTTTGGTCTCTGACCCTGCTGTGCACTATGGCGTGGGGAGACAGAAGATGGAGATGGTACAACTGCAGAAGCTTGAGATGTGCTTGGTGTTGCATTTGTTTTCTCTTTTCGATGTGTCTTAAGACCACGAAGAAACCTTGCAAATGTAGTTTTCTTTTTGGAAGTTGCTGTGTTGCCACTGCCCTCTACAAACAGAACAGTAAATTTTTAGATCAGTCTTTCTATATACTTTATTAAACTTTTTTATGCTATTTTGACTCCTATAATTGAGATTATATTTAAATTTTCTCCAAAGCATTATTTATAAGAAAATTAGGGAATAAGTACAGCAAATTTTCAGAAATTACTTACCTAATAAAGTGGTAAAATTATAATATGTATAAGATGGTTTAATTCATGTAATTATACAATTTACTTTCTAACAGCCACTTTAAAGGAAGCAAAGTGAATTTTTGAGTTAAATATTATATTTAGATGTAAGCTAAGATATTTTAAACTCTAAGAATTGACACCGAAATTACCTGGAGGGAATTCGTAGAAATATGCTGAGCGAGGGCTGAGGCAGCTGAAAAACAAGATAATTTATTATAAAATTAGGAAAATATAAAAACAGAGTTAGAATTATGGATAAATAGTCTTACAATTTAGATACTTGATTATGTAAGACTGTTTCATACTTAGATGAGAGATAGTTCTAAGAAATGATTCATTTGCTGATTGTGATACATTGTGAGTATAATATATATAAAACACATCATTAAATGAAATATAATTTAGTTAATTTTCAATATCTTTAATTTACAAATGTAAAAATGACTGAAAGGATCAGGCAGCATAAAATTAAAAATGATCAACCTTATGATACATCTCTTAATTCTTTCATCCTTTATAGGACAAAAATATATTATTTTCTTTTTAAAGGAATAATAATTTTTATGTGTTTGGATGAACCTTAGGATGTTTTCACAGTGACATTGAAATCTGACAATTTTCCATTCAATGAAATACAAAATTAAGATCTGAAAATTTTATGATAATTCGTCTAAAAGTAATGGAAGCATAAAAGTAGACTAAATATGGAATTATAGTCAATACTGATTGATATCAGTTAATTTAATTAACTTGATCAATTTAAAGATTCCTTAAATATTTTAAATAGAGCCTGAAACTTCTTGTTTTTTGTAATTTTAACTTGATTGAATAACATTTCAATGAATCATAATATAAGGAATAAATAATTTTTGACTAATAACATATATGTATTTATAATACTCACAGAAGTATGCATTCACAGGATTGCAGAAAATAAAGATGATAAAATGGATTAGTGGCAAGGGTAGTGATTATAGGATAAAGAGCTGATAAGTTAATGGTATTATATTATTTGATTATAGTATATTTACAAATCATTGATAATTTTCTATCTCTCCTGACTACCAGAGAGAGTTAGGTTCATTTTGCAATCAGATGATTAATTCACTTATAAATTAGCTGGAATGATTCAGGTTTATATTAATACAGTGCCAGTTTTCAAATAATAAAATTTGTAAAGTTTAAGATTAAATCAAGATTTTCAAAATGAAAAATTGTAACGTGATAGATTCCTGTTTTTTAATAATGTAATATTTAATTTTATTCTCAAGTAAACTTTGGTAATCTCTCGAAATTAATTGTCATTGTTATGGATGTGATATAACTTGCAACAATGTAAGAGCATGAGAATAAGAATCATACTTATGAAAACTCTCATCTCTGTGAATATAGGATCAATGACCATGTCCCTATTATATTTTTATTATTAAATCTTAAATTTTAATTGTTCTATGATAAATATCCAAAAAATGTGGTTTGCCTCATGACACAAAGGAAAGAATGACTCAAAGTTTATTCAGTGCTTCATGTACTTTAAATTCTGAGATAGAATTTCCAGAATTACTGATTGAAAAATGTTCCTACCAAATTTAAAGAAGCAAAACTTCCCAAAGAGAGATCCCATGGAAACTACCTTTGAAATGGAAGCTGTACAGAAGCATGTGGAGGGCCAGGAGTGAAGTGGACGGTGGGAGTAGTGGTGGACTGGGCAACACAAGTAGCGGGAGGGGGAGAGAAGAGTATTCTGCGATGGAGACGATGTCTCTGCATCATCCGTTGGCCAAATACACCATATCCACCATCAACTATGGTAGGCATTGCACCTCCTACCACACCTGCTGCCACAGCTGCACCACCACCAAACCCATATATCTCATCCTCTTCTCTATCGCTGAGACAACTGGACGGCTGTGAAGGTAAAAGGGTAACCGTAATTATAAAGTCAACATTCACCTACGCTAAAATTTAAAAAGAGCTGTACTCAAATATTAATGAATCTTACCTGAAGTGTAAAATACTCAGGTGATAAATATTACCTTTTCTCCATTAAGCCATGCATTATTAAAATATAATGCAGAAGTTATGAAGAATTACGATATGTATTTAACATTTACACTATGAAACAGGGAAGTTATTTTGGAAAATGGTATTCTAAGTTTGATATTAAATCTTTCAAAAGATAAATAGTATTACTTCAAAAGGTTACTTGTTAGAAATTTCAATAAAAAATCATAATTTTTTGATTAAAATTGCATTTAAATTTTAAAAAACCATAAAATTGTCATTCTATTGAGAAAGAAATTACGAATACTATCGCCATATTTCACGCTATACTCACCGGGCCTCAATGGACGAGTGGTTAGCGTAGCAGAGCTCAGGTTTGAGTATCGGGAATTAAGAATATTTTGATCAGGGATCACTCACTTGTGATATGATGATGAAATAAAATAACTAACAATTACTTCATTTTACGCTTAAGAGATTTAGATAATATATTTCAGATTATATAATTATAAAAATAATAATATAAAATAATATATAAAATTAATATATATATTATTTACATAATAAAATATTAAATAATGGAAAAAAGAACATAAAAATAAAATAATTGCAGAAATTAATAATCAAGAAATATTTTCTCGTAGATATAAAATAAAAAGATGGGCTTAGAGATGTTTCAAAATTGAGATAGAAAAGACGTCTCAGCTAATATGTTAATCTTCTGTTAAAATTTTTCGTGAGTTAAAGTTATCGGTAAATTTTTTGAATTAATTTTAATATATCGGCAACTAAACCGATTTTGCGACTTTTTTCAGGCAACGATACCAATGGTTGTACGTTTTATGTTATAAATATGATGCGAAAAGGTTTAACTTTGATAAAAGCTATGAATAAGAAAGTAACTTCAGTTTAGCTTTTCAACTTGTGACTGAGTTGCTTTTATACTCAACTCTTTCAGATCTAAAGTTACTTCAAAAGAAGTGAAATCGCTCGTTCGGAAAACAAACAGGCGGAAATAAGTTTTCTCAAAGTAAATGATTTCTCCTTACAAATACTGTATGAGACTTTATATTATATATATGTTTATATATATCGTGCCACAAAACTTGATGAAATACAAAGATTCCGATCACGTGTTTCCGAATCTGGCAGAGGAAGTAAATTCGTTTATGTTAGATTCTCAGTGCGAAGGGTGCTGACTCACCGAGTACTTCCCCGGAACATAAATAGGTTGCGACATTGATGTGGTCAGTCCTCCGAGAGACATGTCAGCGGTGCTCTCGCCTCCATCCGCTCCCTCGGGGGCCCCGATGGCCGTGGGGGCAGTTGCCGGGGATGGGGGAGTGGCAGGAGAGGCGACATCCTCTCCCACCACCCCCGGCGTGGTCCCCGTGTCCCCCAGTCCGCCTCCTAGTACCCTGATCCGCGGAGAGAGGTCCTCCCACTCTCTAATACGAAGCTCTTCAAGGTGCCTTAGGACGTCCACGTAGTGCGAGCACAGGAGGTCAGCGTAGCGGGAGGCCAATCCCTCAAGGTAACCTCGTTCTCCGTTCTGCGGAGGGAAAGAGCCATTAATTCGACAAGCACGTGATTCGAGCACTCCCCACGAGGGCCTCCACAAACTCGCTGTCATTCACAAGGAAATGAAGAACTTCAGGTAAATCCAGCCAATCAACGCCACCAAAAAGAATTAAATGGAAAATTCCGAGAAAAATCTTCGTTTAATGAGAGTTGATTGAGACCGCCGAAGTGGTATTTGGAGCTGATAATTAATAGTAATCAGGTACTTGGAGGATTAAAAAGAGGGAACGTGGTATTTCGAAGCGGAAATGATATCAGATGGAACATTTTCAATGACAATCATCCGCGAACTTATTTTAATGCAATAATACATACTGAAACTTGAGCAAAGATAAAATGCATTGTTTTACATACTTAATATAGCGTTTTATTTTCTAAATAAAAGATCTTTATAAGCAATGAACGAATTTTATTTCAGAAACTACACATACTTGTTCGCTAATTTCTGCGAAAAGCAAAACATTTCCCTAAATGGAGTTAGTTCCTTCTTGCTACTTTACTACTCTTTTCCCGTTAACTCACGGTATAAAATCTACGAAATAAATTCGTCTCGCTAATTCATTTCAACTCTTTTCCTAAGTTAAAAATAATTATAAAATGGCGTAATATAAATCAACGATGTTAATTATCCGCAGACGAAGAACGTCTAAAAGATGAATTTCCAGAGAAGAATTACGGAATTAAAGATAACTTAGGCGTGAATAATCTCTCCGCAGTTTTTGAGATTCGCAACTGACGCGAGCCCGGATCTCCCAGTTTCCGGTCTAAGATCACTGTTTTCGGGTGCAATTGCTATTGAAGGTCATGCATTGAAATCTAAATTGTCACATAAGACACGATTTTATCGTTTCTAAAACGAAAGAAATAAATTCGCGCATTTGGAAAAATAACGGAATATTGAATGAAAAAGTCATTGTGATAGAGAAAATTATCCTCGTATCAAAATACTAAGGGACTCTTCATCGCAAAGAGAAATCCTAAAAAAGGATATAAAAATTCGGAAAAAGAGAGCTATAAATAGGGGGCGTTTGTACGTGACCTATCTCAGAAAAATCAGTAATAGCACGTGTCCTATCGTATTTGAATCTCTCATGGCAACGATTCGTATGAAGATGTTGAACTCTGCTTTGGTACTCATGTTCACATGTATGAACTCAATTCGGAAAGAAAAATGCTCTTTTCAGTAAAATTAATTACTCTCATCAGAAGTAAGTTGGAATCATACTTCTCAGTCAATTCTTTGCTTGGAAGTTTAGATTTTTAATGATAACGGGTAGAATAATAATTCTTTCTACACATATGATCATCTATAGTTATATTAATCAATCACAGAACTATTATAAGATGGAATATTTATTAACTAAGGAATAAATGTAATATACGAATGGTATATCCGTTACAGTTGATGTGACAGAAAATAAAATGGAACCACCAAAAAGTTTAAACAAAAGAAAAAATCATAATGGAGAAGATATATTTTATAAAATCATTCGAAGAAATATCTTACGATACGTTGTTTGTATGCTCTCATTCTCCTCGTTAAGTTTATAATGTTAAAGTATTTTACAATCCAAAGGAACGATATAGCGATTAAACTTTGAATTATAATTAAGAATAGGAGTGCTATTTAATTTCCGTCACCGAGATTTAATCTTACTATGAATGATAGGAAGAGTGTTTGTTCTATGGTACTTCTAAGTTGGAAGAATACTACGAAAATCGTATCGTATTGTATATGAAATTCCCAAAGCCAAATTGGTAAAAACTTTCTGCGAATTATTTTTTTGGCGGTCATTGGCCTCCACTTCAAAGCAAAATCCAATCAATTAAATTGGGAAATGGACCAATTATGTCAAAAATTGATAGCCCGTTAAAAATAAAATAGATACCCCGAAATTTGAAAAAAAAAACTATTTTTCGATACGAGGAAGAATCAATTAGTTAATTAGAAGCGGGCTTTATTCCCAAGAGACAATCCGCGAGTACTTCCTCAAAAACAAGTGAGAGGATTTGTGTAATTGAATTAATTTAGGAAACTTGTCCTTCCTCTGGAGTCGAGGATCCGCGGGTTCGCCCTCGGAATTGATATTCAAAGCTTTTCCCGGGAAATTAGAAAATGAGCCGAATTTCCAGTGGTCATTAGCAGAATTAGTTTTTTGTCTTTGCGGTTGCTTTTAAGATGAATGGTGATGAGAAACTTGCTTTCAACCTCTGCTGCCAATCCCTGGATCCCCTTCAAGACGAAGACCCGGCGATTGAACTCCATGGGTCCTTTGAGCTGTTTCCCGGGCGATGCTCAACCGCTCATCACAATGTTCGCACCTTCAATACCATCCTTCGATTTTCAATTAACATTAGTCAAGTTTCAATTTTCGATAGCAATGAACTATACATCCTATAAGTATATATTCATCGGCAATATTTGAAGATTTTCATGCGACTGTAAGGGCTACAAAAGTGTTACGACGAAATAAAATAAATGAAATTGTTTCTAAAGCATTTTCGCACAAATAATTTCGAAATTTTATCTTAATTAACGGAATAATTTTGGAATGTCATCGCGTTTACTAGTAAATATCGCGAAAAAACTATAGAATCCTTTACAAAACAACGCTATTTTTCACGAGAATAATGATTTCAAGTACCGATATTCCTCACTGCCATAATCACAATAAATTCACTATAAAGTTCGCTTAAATGGAACAACAGAAATAATAGACATCAGAATAAATATACCGCCAAACATGGTCACCGAGACTCAATCACCGAGGAAACATCTTTTTACCGATCAAAAGGCAAACTTTGAAGGATTGACGAAGGTTTTCTGTTTCTAAATCAATCATGTTTCAAGATAAAAAACGAAATTTCTAGGATCGATCTTCAATCTATATTCAATTCGAATGGAGAACTCATTTAAAAACTTTGGTTCGAACGAATGAGTTGAGTTTTTCGGAATGGCACATTCCAATAAGATGAGAGGCGACAAAATGAGTTTCGGTAAGAAATCTTTTCTTTTCCGCTCTTGGATCATTTCAAACCCGTTGTAAGAGTGGTTTCAGACTCGGTTTGTGCTCGTTTGAAAAGAAAGAAATTTACGGCTTGGGTTCGAGGAACTCTTTGATAAAACATACGGATGAGTTTCGGTTGAACACAGCTCCTCTGACATCAAAATCCGCTGGGAGTTTTCATTTTTCAGAAAGAAACCATGTTTTCGCTTTTTTTGAAGTCGTTTCAAAGAAAGGATGTGGAAAATTAAACTTGGAAGCAGTACTCGAGATCAGGTACCTTACGAGATTCCCTTCTGAAAGTCTTTTATGAAATTAGCTGAATAAATACTGCGACAACATCCACTAAGATCAAACGCGTATGATCTTAATTAACACTAGTATTTAAGCACATGAATATTTTCGATATGAAACACTTCGGTGAAGGGCTTAAGTCCTTAAAAAAAGTAGTCGAATGATCATCACAAACGCCCATAAAATATGTAAATAATGATCAATTATTAGTGATTAAAAATGTCGAAATGAAACTTCGAATCAGCGTTTTTATATTTACTAGAATTCTTTAAATTATATTTTCACTGCAGTAGTAAACTAATTAAGAACGATAAAGGTATCAAAAAATTAAATTTGGTTCAAAAGCTAAGCACAACATTACTACACGACAATATGTCGACTTAAAAATTCCGAAAAGATAACTACATATTCCATCTTCTTTTGTATGAATATTCTGACCAATTTTACGTATAATTTTCAATACTAAAAATTAAATTTACTCACTCCGAAAAATGAGGATGAATTTTTATTTTTTTATATTTATATATTTATATTTCTTTTTCGTTACTCAACTCGAATATTTCTTTCGTAACTTTTTAAATTTTATCAGCATAACCCATCAAAGTTTTTGATCTACATAATAATAAAAGCTTATTATCCATCAATCACTCAAATTCATCCAGTTGAAAAGAAAACCTTTACCTCTACTCTTTAACTTTTTATATTCTTGGTGATAAAATCTGTATCGGTGTATGATAATATTATTCGATAATTTTTTGAAAACCTTTACTGTTAAACATAAAAAGTGCACTGTTTTCACATTAGAACTGTTCACTTGTAAGGACATCCTGAGCATACAAATGGTTTGCAATCTCCTCTCAACATAATTTGTTCGGCTAATTTCAAACAGACCGCAAAATAAAAATAATAAACATTAGTCGGATATTGTGTTACGAAATAGAAGGGCTTCAAAAATACTTTACAGTCAATATATCGAATATTGGAGAGTATACTTTTGAAACCAATGCAGATTCGTCTCCGAGAAATTCAGTTAGGGTCTTCCTAAACTCAGGAAGGCCTTTCATAGGCAAATATTCGTCTGCAGTGGAAGGGCTCCTTCGGTGAGTGTGCCCACACTCTAATCCTCCAACCATTTCCACTCGCACAAGAAATCAATAAAAATACCTCCCAACTCAGCCTTTCGCCTCCTCCTTAATCTTCACCTAAGATAATCGCTTTTGAATGGAGCACAATGGAACGAACTGCGGTGGGAGAGATGAAAAATCATCCAAAGATATCGCTTACTATCGACAAATAACTTTCGAAGCTTCAAGAAAAATAAGTCATAAATCTTTTCTTTCACTCATTTCAATGGGCTTGTATTCTTCTTTTAGTTTCGAACTTAGTATTAGGTTCAATTGAAGGCAACGGAAATTTTGCTGAGTTTTCGTATGAGCGAAAAGTATTTAACTAAGATTAAACCGGTAAATTTAAAATAATTTTAAAAGTAAACATTTCTTCTCCATAAATAATCCTCCCTTGGCTTTTATTTAGTACTAAAAGTTAAACATGGTATCATTTCCTCATCTAATCAATTCCTTTTCTCAAAATCAAACATTTCGATTAAGCACGATCACGTTTAAGTATCCGTAATGAAAAACTATAGAATCACAGGTACAGATTTAAAATTTCAGAGCTTTATTGACGGACTTCAGACTGTAGGTTTCTTCTTTCAAAAGAATAAAATATCTTACCCCAAAATTATACCTCTCGCATTCTGTTTTTCATGAAAGAGAAAAAAATTCATTAAACTGAAATATTTTCCTCGAGAATAAGAAGAAAAAGTTTGAAAAGAATTTCAAAACTCAGGCATCGATAGCAATAATTTTCAGCGAAATGGATTTTCCATTCTTCAAATCATAATGGAATATTGAATGGGAGAATAAAAGTTTACAACAGAATGGACAGAAACTTTTATATTGTTTTTAAACGGAAAGAGTAAGAAGACCAAGAACGGACAATATTTGATGAATATTCATGAGCTATAGGAATTTGCCGGGTGAAAAATCAGAGATAAGTTTAGACCAAACTTCAGAAATGTTAACGACTAATCTTCTGGAGGCAAGAATAACGTGGATTTAGAAATTCATATGAAAATAATAAATTTATAAGCAGGCACAATATCAGTGTCAAGTAACCACTAACTAAATAAGATTTTCTAGAATAAAATAACCTTTGATCGTTCACGGGTCAAATAATCTTTTAATCATTTATCACTCGAGAATACTAATATATTTAGGTTCTAACGGCTTTCTTGAAGCGTCAATAATCACCAGAAACGAGCTTACGAATAAACATCTACGTTACTACAGCTCATATTTCAATCACTAAGATATTTCACGGATCGAGGCAACTTTCATGTGAGAGAATGAGAAAATAAACCAGTTCCGGTGGAAATGGTAAGATACATTTTTATAACGTTTCAGAGTAATAAAAGCTTCACGACTGTACATTTTATCAATAATAAGCAAATAAGTTAATATATGGGTAACAATGAGTAATATCTTCATAGTTCCAGCCAAATAAAAGAGTTCCTTGCACTTATCTCCTTATATCCTTGCACGTATGTACTTGTAAATGTTCATATTAGGTTAGAGTAGATGAATAAACAAAAGTATAACGACACGATAAATAAACACTCAGATGATCCATATCACCGGCGAAAATCTGGATTTACAAAATGAAATTCAAATTATAAAAATTATACGTGGAAATCAAATTCTGATTTATATCCTGAAACAAAGCCTTAAAACACGGAGGATACAATTCGAGAGTGCATTGCAAGACCGCGTTCACTTACACCAACTCTATCCAAGAACATTGCCATTCACTCCGCTCTACGGTAGAAGCAAGAGTTAGGCATGTACGTAGAGAGGATTAGACCAGTCTCACAAGGAGCGCTCAAGTACTGCAAGTTTGGAGTAAGACCAAGAATCATTCGATGTAAAAGTTCCGGAAAATAGTTCCAGGATTTACTTCGACGAATTCGATTCGCACTGGCATGAAGTCACTCTCCACCGGAAGTAACATTCGCGTCAGAAATTCTCGGTGGAATATCATCCATCATTCGCAGAAATGGATCATCCTTCGGATATCCTTTGAGAATAGCCGGTATCCGAGTAACGAAGGAATTGACAGAAGTTCCCGCAAGATGGGGTTAAGGGGCGCGAGGAAAAGGGTAAGAAAGGTGGGAAGTGACAAAAAGAGAAGATGGCGGACGTTGGAATCACGCTCGTAAAGCGGGTCCTTTGTAAACGGACTACAGTAATTGCTCGTTCCGAAACGGAGTCACAGGAGAAGTGGGACATTTCCTCAAGTGCTTCAACCCTTAACGCGTTTCACTTCTCAAAGGATACACTTCCTCACCCAACAACAAAAGTTATTATACCCATAGCAACGTTGCTCTCTGTGCAATTTTGAACCTTTTCTAGACTTTACAAGAGTTAATTTCGTAAAAAACGCTATTAGAATTTGTCAAAGAGTATTTTCAATTTCGGAACATTGCAATGAATTTCTATAATATTCTTCGTAGTTATTATAAAATATACCAGAAGAATATTTCAAGCTAAAAGGTATTATAATACTTCAGTCAATAAAGTATTTAGAATCGAATCTTGCGTGTCTCAATCTTGGTAAAAAAATAAACAAATACGTATAATTTTACGGTAAAAATTACTTAGTCAGTGAAAAGTTGAGGACTAAATATTCAAAATAAAGTGTACGAATGACACAAACATATATCGCAATTTTATGGCGAATAATAATATAAAAAAGAGATATTTCATTCAACCATCTTCAAGTCTGTCTACCTACCTCGTATTTTGATTTTTTCAATGAAAGAAAATTCCTGAAAAATTTAAGCAGTTTACTCCCTTGTTACTTTATAAGCTGTAAGTAATTCATATAAAGGAAAATAAAAACATAAGAAATATTGAATATGTTTTATAGTTCAAAATGCTCTTATTCATATAACTACTTCTACAACTATTTCAAAATCCTCATATTATATACACTTTCCACGGAAATTTTAAAGACTGATTTATTTAAATATTTAGATGCGGATACAGTCAATTTAATTAAACATATATTTATCATTATATATATTTCTATGAATAGGCCATTG
The DNA here is from genome assembly GCA_020796165.1 of Pantala flavescens. Lineage (NCBI taxonomy): Eukaryota > Metazoa > Arthropoda > Insecta > Odonata > Libellulidae > Pantala > Pantala flavescens. Next base: position 34,367,947 of record CM036881.1, on the reverse strand, counting down.
ATGTACATTTTCAACCATAGTTAACCGAGGATTTTATGATGAGCAGATTGATAATTTTATTTAAAAAAATAAGTAATCACGTGAATAATAATGATTGATTACCAATAAAATGCAAAATGTTGATTTCGAGTCCAATTAACGAACAGCTGTAAAGCTTAGCGAAGAGGGAAACATAAGCCCTCCAAACAAGACTATAACATGAACGTGCAGCGGTATTTTACAAGTGTGAAACAGAGGGCGTTAAGCTCCAAGAGCACTGCTACGTGACCAGACAACAAAGCGGAGGCTACTCTGAATTGCACCGGAGTTCGCCATATTTGTATTTCATACGTATCTCTAATGCACATCGAGATTAACAAATACGAGCGTAAACAGAGCACATTTTGAGAATTTCCAAAAAATTATTTGCTTGGAAATAAAGATAAAAATTTTGGGTATCATGAAATGAAAACGATCGCTATATCCATAAAAATTAACTCTATTCTCGTGCAGATGTACATAATACATTCACATATATAAAGTATTTTTACTGACTGTGAATATACTTTTTAACAGTATGATTATTTAATTAAAATTTTTTAAATGAAATGAAAATAAAATTTTCACGTTTTTAATGTCGTTTCTTATTAACCTAAAATATGCAGTTATGTGATGATTATTATTTTTCATACGATAAACAGAATTTCCTCGAATAATAATTGACTATAAAAGGAATGAAATATAAATTTTGAGACACATCTATTTATTAAGGGAAAAAGAGCATTTATGTAGATTTAGAAAAGTAAAGCACATGTAACATTGATTGCGATTCAAATAAGTTGAGTCTCTATTTATGATAATATTAACTATCGATATCTATTATAATTTATCCAAAATGCCATAAATTACAACTTCAAAGCAGCTTTTAAATAGTCTTACGATATATATTCTCAATGGCACCCATCCACTATCCCCTTCCATTAAGACAAATGCAAATTTTGCGATTGCGAAAATATATTTCAAGAACTCCATAGCAACTTCGTTGGTGATGCTCGAGAGAAAATACTTTCCTATTCTATATCCCTGAGAATTTGAATTTTGAGAGAGCATTAATTTCCTATCAAACTCGGCATAAAAAAACTCGAAACCCTTACTTTTCCACAACTCTCCGTGTTATGCCGTATCCCTTTCTGCCTTGATTATTCCACAGTAGCATTAAAATGCCATTAAACCAAGTATTCGACGTTCTTCTAATGCAATCTCAAAAGAGATTTACTGTAACTCTTTTGATATCTCAGGTGGTAACCGTTTCCCGGATTCCGGAATTTCCTTGGTGATGTATGAGCGTTTCAATTTAAGATGCTCATCAAAAGTGTCAATTTCTCAGTCACGATCATCCATAAATCAGAACAGATTAATTGCGCACTCAACGGTCAATGTAAAAAACTTAATAGATGGCGATATTTTCGCGGTGAATGAGTCGAATTTATGGATCACTTATTTAGGTCATCTCCTTCGGAAAGCAATTAGTCATCGTAGCGCGGAGCGTGGATTTACGGATTTTAGAGAAAAAATATCCTTTTGAGAGCTTCGACCTTTAAAATACGTTTGGAGACTGACTCAGCGCTTTCAATCCTCCGCATTAAAATTCAAATAAGAGGGTTTGCATTTTATGCTCTCGCCTAATAAAATAATCGTGAATTTTTAAGTAAACTGCTCATCTTTCTAAATTCCAGCACGAATGATAAATTAAGTAATAATACGTAAATATGCATGCATTTCCGTGTTAGTATTTGTATAAACTTGGTGCGACAAAAGGAAAAAGGTGCAACTTCCATCCCTAATGATGAGAAATCAGTCTTGCGAGAGCCCGGAAGTGTATGCATGTGGGCCCCGCATCAACGGCTCAAACTTATAGTCCGCTCTCCAAACTTCTGAAGTTTCCGAGACACAAATTAACTCCAGATTTCAAGCCGCTAAAATCCGAGTCGGACGTCCGATATCAGAGCACACTCTCACCGTCCAATCGAGAAACACTATTATCCTGCCAACTCAGATGCTCAGTTGACGTAGTTCGGGAAAGCACGTTCTTCTTGGCAAAACTTAAAGAACACTACGTAAAATATACAAAATACCCTTATTAATTTTTTGATAGAAAAAATCTTTATGACAATTATTTATCGTTAAGAGATTAAATGGTATAATATCTAATAAAACAGGAGAATCTCCCAAAAAGTTTAAGAGTGAGAATAGGATTATATTCATTCCTTAAATTGAAAAAATGATCACAACAATCTCTTTCAAACGAGAAAAATTAATACCTATGATAGAGGTTTTATACAAAACAAAAATCGAATGTCTATATTGGTTTTTGTATTCATCTGATGGTAAAATGAAACCAATTATCGTACAATAGTAAATTTGTAGATATTTTAAGTTCAAAAATAAAACAATGATTGCGTAAGCTGGTCAATGTTGAACTGAATCAAAAAAGAAACCCTGAAAATTCAGGATCAGTTTCCTGGACTCGAAAAAGTTGATGAAAAAATATATTTTTAAGCGAAATTCTCGCGAGTTTCGAGTTGCTATGCAACGGTATATTTCTCGCTCTCTCACACACAAATATATTATTTAATCGATAATAACTAATGACAATGTACATATCTAAAGACAAAGCATCACTACAATATCTGATATTGAGGTTATCAACGAATTCTTCAATTTGAAGGATAAATGTTGATTTGCAGTCCAAATTTGAAAGGACAGTTACGTCAACTCTTATGAAAGAGAGTTTCTATTTAGATTTTTGTAATCAATCGAATATGAATTTACAGAACTTGGAGGTTAAGAGAAATTTTCACAGACATCGTTAAATCTTTAAGACAAGATTTAAAAAAAAAATTAAATTTTTTAAAAACCATTTGAATTACTTAGAGGTAATTGGAGGCAATAATATTCCGCATAATTTAAATACACCTTCAGATTTATATAGTGAAGCGTTTTCAAGTGTTAAAAATAACAAAGTTGAAAAAATGCTCGCGACTAATTGGAGAGAAATGGCTCAAGAGAGCGCTGTCTGAAATTCGCGCAGAATTCGTGGCGAGACATGTCTCGCGTTTGAACGCACTTTCATAGGAACAAATGAGCTATAAGAAGTCTCTCCTTGGATGACATCCAAAGTTTTGGCGCTTGTACGTTTGAGTGGTAGGAGACATAATATTCAACGGGCAACGAACCATCCCCACTTCTCAAAAAGCGATTGTGAAGGATGCTACAACTTATTCCGGACGACTTTCAAAGAGACTCGCATTTTAAGGGAATACCAACTCGATCAACCATAAGAGGAAACATGGAGATATGGTTGAAAGCGGTCGATATAAGTTGACCCCCTCTACTTCCAACGGTTTCATATTTCACTCTTCAGCAGTTTGAGTTTGCTGATGATGCAGATTTTAGGCCTCGAAAGTTACATAAAAGATGATGGCAAAAATTAAACCTCACAAAATCAGTAAGAAGAGATTAGCGTAGCAAATATTTTATACCCAGAGGGAAGGGATGAACCGTCATGTACAACATGGCGGAAAATTTATTCCGATGCTTTGACACGACAAAAAGTGTTCAGAAGATGTAGCTCATTTCTTTAAATTGCCGTCAAACTATTCGAATGAATGAGAAATGTAAATGGTCTAATATTTATTTCAAATGGATAATAAAGATCGTTTAATCTCTAGAATACTAATTAGTTTCAAATATCGAACGCGAATTCCGTGTTCTTGAGTATGACAGAAGCCTCGTCGAAACTTTTTCACAACCAACTTTAAAAATAATCTATGCTTACTAAGTATTAAATCTGAAAAAGCCATTTATTAACCGTCTAAGATATGAATTAGATAAGAATACAACACTTTAATGAAAATTTTGATCCGATGAAGTCTCCAAAACTTTGGGAGATATAAAATTGATACAGATAAAGGTAAAGCAGATTTAGCACTTAAAAAGGATACACTACTGACTATTATAATCTGTATCGGAACATTATTTAGAGCTTTCTCGAAACAAAAAAGAATAAACTTGATACAAAAATTGTAAATCTACAAAACGAAAAGAGGTACAAACTAAATTTTTGCGAAAACTGAAATTGTAAAGCTGAAACTTTAATTTAATTCAAAACAACTATTTTAAACATCGACAGTGTCAAAACAGAAATATTTTCGGAAATTTTGAGTCGTGAACGACGCATCGTTGTGGGTGTAACGATTGCGAAGAAAGTTCCAAAAACCGATGAAGAAGATGACGGATATATATGGTGACATGGAAACGATCCGACGATGTCGTACAGTCAAACAATCCATAGATACGCATCGAAGAGTGTCCGTACCTTGAAGATCCGCGAGCATTAACCCGCGAGACAAAGCGTACCTCCATTAACACCTAAGCATCAGAAGAGGGAGATTGGATTCTTACCGCTCGCACCCCTCGCTCTTGTCGATGGGAGATTTTCCAAAGAACGCCGAGTCGAAGCACAGACAAAATCACTTTCCCAAAATTCCCTAGGATACTACTATTCGGAGTAGGCGGTCAAGAACGTGCGACAACCGGACTGCTGCGTGCTATCTGACTCCGGGGTTCCCGTTGTTGAGACAGACGTCTGCGCCGAGGGAAAAAAATACTTCTTCATCACGAAAAAAAGGAGTCGTGCTTCCCCACAACGAACCCCATACTCCAAGCACTCGTGCCCCCCCTTTCCGCCCCCTCCCGCACCCGCCCCTCCCCCGACGGTGCTTTCATCCCCTCACAGGGACCAACCACCAACCATACACCAGCCAACGGCAGCACCGCTGAGATGGTCGAAACAAAAAACGATCAAAAATGAAACGGATGGAAAAAAAAAGTTTCCGGGGAAAAAGAGTATTCTACGAGCATCACACCTTTTGTGAAATCCCTGCTCTCATCGACTCATCTACGACTCCCAGCCTCCATTTCTTTCGCGTGCGTGGGGGAGTGCGGCGCTGTATGAAGAGTCGGAATAATTGGAAGTCTAAAAGGAAATAGGACAAGAGAGAGGACGCTAAGGAGGTACTGTTTGGAGGGATGAAACTGCCAGAATAAGTGAAAGGAAGGAAAAAGAAGTAAAAGGTTCGCACGGATGAGAGATGAAAGATTAAGCTAACGAAAGTGAAATCGAAGACAGTAAAATGGAGAGAAGGGAGTAAAGTTGAAGGAAAGTGAAAGTGAATTGCAAAATATTTCAGGGAGAAAAATAAGACCCAAAGACAATTGAGAAAGGCAAAGAGACGGAAATGTTGACAAGTGATAGAAAAGATCGCGCGAGAGAGGTAAGATAAACACAAGAAAAGTTTCCTCCGAGTCAAAAAAGTGAAAGGAAGCAAACTATAGACATTAGAGATGTATTAAAAAAGGAAAAGTGAAGTAAAAGAATAACGGAAGGTAAAGAAAGAACGAGAGAGTCAACAAATTAAAGACTCTGTTAAGAACAAACTGAAGGAGGAGGGTAAATATGAAACTCGAGTGGGGAAAGAGATAAATAAGGAAATACAGTATTTCCGTTCGAATATAAAATAAAATTGTGAAAAAATAGAAAACGGAGAAACGAAGGGGAAGGAAGGTAGTCAAAAAAAGAGAGTAAGAAATCTGAATACGAAAAGTAAAAAACTTATGAATAGGGAACGAAATAATAGAGAGGAAGTGAAAGCGAGGGTAAGCGAAGGAAAGGAATGGAGTTATGGGGGAAAAGTGAATGTGGAACAAAGGATAAGTGAAAGTCAGGAAAGGTGGAAGAAACGGAGAATGATGATGGGAAAAAGTGGAGGTGGACTAAAAGTCAAATGAAAGCAAGGTTTGAAAAAGGAGCAAGACGTGGATGAAAAGGTTGAAAGATAATGCCGAAGAGAACAATTGACTGAGGGGAAGTCGCACAAGGAGCTGAAGGAATTGATCTAGTTCACATCTGTTTCAAATGAACTCGGCAATAAAACGGTACAATGGGGGTCATATTTTGATCGGAGGAATGTCGTCATTACGTTTAAGACTCGATTTAAGTAACTCCGGTTAAAAACCTTTGGTGTCTCATCAAAAGAGAAGGCACTTTATCGCATTCAAAGAAATTTCTGTTTCAATTTAGCTCAATGACTTTTATTTTGTTTTTTAGTCCGGATTCCTTTAGGGAAAGCAGTCTTTTCAAACGGTCGTGTCTCTGTCCGCATGAGTGTAATCGCCCGCAGCGTTTCTCCTATTAATTTTTAATCCAATGGACCATTTTCGACGGAATTTTTAATGATGATACGCCTCTATTCCCTAAAGGCTTCTCAAAAGCACGTTTTATTCGGCTTTTCCATTACAAACACGTTCCGTGCGTTTGCTCCATTAGATCTATTTAGTATCGGTAATTTAATTGAAAGAGAATTGAAATTGTAACTCGTTCTCACGAAGCTGGTAACACTTCACTTCTTAACACCTAAAAAACCGATCTGAATTATTCGATATCTCGTTTCTTGCTTATTACGGTAATTTAAGATAATAATAAATCCAACTTGTTGCACGTAATTTTACAATTACTGTAATTCTATCATAAAAATCTCAAAATTGCGCCGAAAAATAATTGCTCAAGATGAATAACCAAGTAACTATTAGCATTCTCTAATGATTTATTTAGTATTATTACCCAATTTATATTATTTAGATATATTCCCAAAAATATTTTAGGAATTACAGAATATTATTGAATTGTAATATCCCATGCTAGAGTCCTATCTTCCGAATATAGCAACAAATTATAAGTAAATTCCTTAAATTAGAGTTCCTCTATAGCTTCATAATATTTTCATATTTAAATATAGGATTCATATTTAAATATAAGGATTGAAAATTTATTTCACTAAAACTCGTGCAGGTTCAAGTATCTTTAAACAAGAGTTACTATATTTACACGAATCTTGGCCCTGTCTTTTTCAATATTATCCTAAAGCGCAAGATGTTCCAGCTTGTCAAAAAACGTGCAAAACTGTGTCTTTGTATATTCTGAGAGAGAACATTTCACAAATTGTTTGTGGTAGGAGTGACTGGTAAGTAACCGCTATGAGTCTCAGAAGTGAACGAATCCTTAGGAGAAATTGTGTTCGAGGATGTGAAAAGTGCCTATGACGGGATGAATAGAAATGACCTGTGGAATGCTGTTGGCGAACCTCAAGATAGGAACTGGCTAGCGATTGTGAAAGTCGTTGAAGAGAGAAAGGTTGAATAATGAGAAAATGGAGTGTTGAAGGAGCATCTCAAGACAGGAAGGATGCCCTTGTTGAACTGCTGAATCCTTACAATCAACCGCAATCTGAATGACCGAGGATTACAAATCCCCATTCTTCCATCGCAGTCACGTACTTGGGGCATTCAAATGGAAGGCGCGATAGTATTGTACGTTTCGAGATGAAATAAATCCAACATTCTGACAAAAGGTAAATGATGGATTGTTGAAAATACAAAGAATATAAATCTGTAAAGCTGTTAAGTTCTTTTGACGCCATGGTATCATCAAGATGTACGATATTTATGCATCACGGCTAAGCGAATATTTTAAACTTGTATGAAGAATATTATATACAATAAGCAGAATAAAACACCCGATGATTTATTATTATAATAACGATAAAATTATCCGATAACCATATCTCTCAGATCAGTAAATATGTTAAAAGTACACGGATCAATATAAAATAATACAGTATTTAATAATACAATACATTAGAGTAAATGTCATTCCATTAAATTATTTATTAAAGATTCTTAACAGTATTTAATTACTGAATAACAATGAACGAGGGGTTTTGTATTCAACCCCAAGTTTAAACATTAAAAAAACCAAAGGGAAGAATAATTTACAACGAAGAATATAAACTGAAAATTCTCTTGTTCGGAATCAGGGAAATGAAAATGACTAGCGAGATTTCGCGAATCCCAAGAAACGCGCTCATCCGAGGCTCGTTTCTTCCACAATGGACACCTTCAATTACCAAAAAATTAGCCTCGCATGAGAGGCGGTGATAAATATCAACGCCGAGAAAGTTTAAAATGCGCAGTGCATTGTGAGTGAGTCGAACGCATCCGGAATGAGGGAGTGACGAATGCACGCACGAAGGTGTGAATTGATTCGCTGCAGCGGTCTGAGTGCGCCAAGAGGGAGAAAGACGAGGAAAAGGTCCTCTGAGAGGCAAATTTGAGGGGTCTGAGGCTTTCAAAGGATAGTGGTGAATAGAAAGGGCTACTAAACAGACTCGTAATAGAGACAACGTCTGTAAGAATGAAGTCTCCACAGTCGCAGTAGAAAATGAAAGAAAGCGATGCATCCTTTGGATTACTCCTAATAAGGAAGAATAAAGGAAGTGAAGGTATAATCAGCACTCTGTTTTATCATCGCGACCATGATGAAAGAAAGGATATTCTAACAAGAAATGTGCTAGTTAATTAGGGCATAAGAAAACTTACAATGACACTTATGTGCTATCCAAAGATTCAATAGCAACGAGACAAACATTTCGATAACAACCATATTGAAGAATGTGTATGCATATAAATATATGCTATAAATAAAGGGTATATAGTATAGATACTTCTCAGAGATGATGAAGTCCTGAGTTCAAATCAAATCAAACGTTTTTCCAGAATTTTGGAATCGAACTCTCATAGAAATAAAAAAACCCACTCCAAGTGCTCTCAAAAAAATTCTCTCGTTTTAACTTAGTAAATTTTCTCAAACATAGATAAACAGGATGAAATTAGATTTACCCAAGTTTAGAGAAGAATCAATGAACTTGTTACGAAGAATTCTTGAAGGACTAACTTCCGATTTCAAAACTTTCACTTTCTCTTTTATATCACTTCTCCATCAATTACCCAAAGGGATGGAAGAGAAATGGACTGGATTTTACAAGATTTTTAAATGACTGTGGATACAGTAACTAGTCACCGTAGAAAACATCTGTACGATATTTTTTAAATACAAGTATTTTACATAAATATCATGATGACTAATATTCAACACTATTTCCTCTGAACAGTAGGTTTCTTATCTGTAAATAATGTGCAAGATCCTAAGTTTCCTCATACCATTCTAGGAAATATGTTGTTACTTTAGATATAAAAAGCAAATTTTCTCGAGTTTTACTTTTCATAAAATATATTTAAATGTCCATCGATTCATTTTCTGTAAATGGAATACAAATATCATGAAGAAATGCTAAAGAATTTAAGTCTCCAAAAGCATCTGATATAATTTTGCTGTATAATTTAATTTCTATAAAGAATAAAGCTTGATTAAAAGAGAAAAAGTTCCTTCTAGCTTAAAATTTGGTAAAATATACTAATTCGGAATTAAACGGTGGAATATAAATTTTAGTGAATAAATGTAAATTTCTATAATTGGAATGTCCTAGTTGAATATGTAAAGCATCGGGATTCACTTTAGTTCTACAAAATTTAATTCCACAACGTACAAATAATCTAGAGAGATATTTTGGAATATTTTTTGCAAAGATTAGTAACAATATGTGCATTCGGCAAAACACGGCACTACATTACGCTCCGTGAATGCACATAAAGACATTGCACTGGAACATTAACTGCCATAGCAAAGTATCGGACCATATCATTGATCTTTCTATTTTACGCTCCAATTCAAACAAAAATATGACGAAGAAAACACAAACGAGGGGTATAATTTTTAATATACAGTGAACCACACAAAATAAATTTAAGCTGTAAATATAATAAATTTTAATTGTTTTCATTTGGATCCACTACAACCAAATTTTACCAATTTATTTGCTCCAGAAATATTTGTAGTTAAAATTCATTCTTTAATTTCTTTCGTAATATATTTAGCTTCAGTAATACTTTTAATAGAATATGAATTAGAAGTTAAGATATTTATGGAATTTCTCCATTTCAATAATCAAAATAATTTGTGTAAAGAATAACGGAATCCTAAATAAAGCTTTCGGTTCATGTTTATTTTATATTAAATATCCCTTCTACTATCTCATCCCGACGAAAATAGCTTCTTTTGTTCTGCTTCCGATCAAATTATAAAATACTGAAGCGAATAATATCACTTCATTGATTTTTAGTCGAAATGTAGAAGTTAAGAGAATAAATTAAGCCGAATTTCTTTTCCTCGATATGCATAGTAACACAATTGAGGCGATTGAGTTTATTTTCAAATACTGATTTAATACCATGGCGACATTTCGTATCTATAGCCGATATATTTAGGCCTTTTTCTCCTATGTTTCCATGCCTACTTCTAACGTTAGCAGTAAGAACATATCTTAGTTCCTGTCATTTGTCTTCTCCCCAAAGTGCACCGAGTACACCCACGTCAAATTTTCGTCGACGATCTCAACAGTTGACTCAAATGAAAATAAAGAATTCCCAACTCTTACGGAACATCTTTCATAATTCGATGAACCGTAAGCGAAGTCCAAATCAGAAAGGACACATTTGGAAGAGTGAAGAGGAAGTGTGCGTAATGAAGGAGACAAATGGCGGAGAGGGTTTCTGGAGAAGGGATTTTCGTGGATTACTTGGAAGGCGAAGAATAGCCCGGAGATTTGGGGATGAGACGCGACTACTGATAAGAAAAGTGAGTGGCGTAGGAGCTTCAATTGAAGACAGGTTTAGCGCTCATTGATCCACTCCTTTTATTCGGACGTAAATTAATTGCGAAGTGTGACTTGAATCCATTACTCGATTTCGCGAAATGCAGCGGCTTTCACGTCTTGAAAAAAAAGAGAAGACGTTAACACTCCCCCACAGCAATGTTTTCCCAGTCGAAGATGTTATTGTGACAGGGTTCCAAAAATGTAGGCTAGGGAAAAGAAAATTACGTTAAGCCGTGGCAGGAGAAAGAATCGGATTAGTAATTTAATTCCCGGGCTCTCGGCAAGGCATTTGTCCTTGTTGAATCTCTCTTAGTGAAATTAGCTCGATCAATGGGCTCAGATTTTCCGGAGAGCGTTAGAAAAACAGGGAAAGGATAACAAACCCCTTTCCGGGAAAACTTTCTCCGAAGGGTTGGAACTTCGCTGTATTACGTGATACTGCGAACAATTACGATGAAATCATTAAGATCGACTTAAGCTTTACTTTCTGATTAAGAAAACTACGACGTCGAAATTCGTCATCGTATTCGAATACTTTTTATTTTACATTCGAAAGAATTCGGAGACAGTCTATGAAAAGTAATAAGAAGTTATAAGTACCATGTGAAGCGTCCTTAGACTTTGAAGCACTCTTGTGAAAGGAACGAAAGTTATAAGAATCGATTGGTACCCGTCTCTGATAGAAAGGACGCTAGAAAATAGAAGTCCTTCTAAATAGCAAGTGCAATACATATCAGCGTAATAAATATAAAATTGATCCATAAAATCATTTTGTTTGGAATAAACATTTATGTAACAAATCATATTTCAATTAACATTATGTGAGTATAATATTTCATCGTTACACCATACAAATACTTTTTAATAGTGGAGTTGAAATTTACAGCGCTTTTATATTAGTTTTCCATGTTAACTTTTCTATAATATCTCTCACTGAATAGCAGGATTTTGGTAGCAAATATTTCCAGTCTTTCACGTGGTGCTGATTGATACGAAAATAAAGTCGTATTTACGATGTGTGCGATTTATCGAACATTGTGCATGTATCGGAAGCCATACGGGCGGAGTCAGCGAAAAGCAACGGATTGATTCTCGAAATAAACGCACCGTCAACTGAATCGCGATATGAATCCACGACAACGAGTGGCCTTGATTCGGAGTCCACTTGTAGCGAACGAATCAGTTGAGATGTTATTGATCGAAAGAAAATAAAAGAAAGTCTAGATAAACGATAGCGAAGAGTACCTTCTCTCGAGGAGTGGAAATTCTTCGTCTTCTGGGATGATTTAATTACGATCTTCCTTTGGGATTTAAATAGAAGCAGCTGAAGAAATAGGGCCCTTTTACCGAAAATGGGAGTCGAAATTTTTCTAGAATTTCAAGGAGCCTTTTAAATTGCAACTATTGCATGGGACTTATTCTAACGATAATAATTTTCATGACAGTGATTTCATTTCTTTTAACTTTAACGGATAAAATGAATCTGTAAATTATCATAAATTTTTACGTAATTATCCATTCTTTTATTTATCAACATGTCCCTAAATTTAGTGGATAATAAAAGAATATGTGCAATTCTTCATTCATACATGATATAACGCGCAGTACAGTTGATAAGGGTTTCTTCGCTAAACATTAAAATGTTAAATGTCCATTAGAATAGTTCGCATCTCATAATGATTAACTTTTAAGCAATCGAAAAAAAGATCAAAAATAGAATAACTGAATGTAAATGTAACCTAGGAAACTTTAAGATCCCAAAAATATTAGTATAATATAATATAAAAGGTAGAGAATAGATAAATTTTCTTCTAGTGAAGAGAGAATTTAAAGTTTAAAAAATAAACCTCTATTCTTGTATATGATAGACATTACTGACTAGCTCTTCCCTAAAGCTTTTTCATTGATTAATTTTCAGCTTAAGGCAACTGTAAACTATTTAACTAGTTAATACTTTAATTTCAAACGGAAGATTAAAAAAAGTAATAGAATAAATTAAAATCAATTTTTTTGGAAATGATTTGGGATTCCACGACAACAGATTTTAACGAAAATAGAATAAAGGTATTTTTATGAATACTATAATACTGTAAGATATAGATAGTATTACTATACTTAGTATTTTCTACAAATATATTCACTCAGTGCCATTTCGATAGTATAAATCGTTAGCCACAAAACGGTGCTCCGTTAGACGAACCCTTTCCGGAGTTTGTACACATTTGCGAAATCAGAGGAGTAAAAGGGCATCTCTTGTCTTCTGAGTGCTCACACTTTCCGAAGAGGGATCCTCACATCGACGCCACCTGCCTTCTTATTCCGAAACCCAGAATAATTGCTGAATATATCATCAATGGTTCTTGTTTCCAGCGATGTCGCATTTCCCTCCAATAGGAGGCGAGAGAGGAATCCTTCCACAATGCAGAGTGTGTAAATAAGGCTGAAAAGGGAGTTAAAAATTAAATATAACGAAGACTGACGAAGAGTCTAGAGTTCGGAGAGAGATGATTATGCTTCACACTGCTGAATATGAAACAAAGTCAATTTTCTCGGGCGTTATTAAATGCAAATCCGCCGTAACATGATAGGATACAATTTTATTCATACTAGAAACAGAACTAGGAATTTCCATTTTTTACGCTCAATCCAAACATAGCACACGTAGGATTTCCGTATACTACATGCATGAAGTACGTTGAGCGTTTCAATTTACACTATAAGGATATAAAAGTATGTAGGAGAAGTATAAAATTGATTAAGTTTGAACTCTATCTGTAGTTTTTTGAAATTTTCCAATGAATAGTAATATTTTTAGATTTCTCGGAAATTCGTTGGAATAAAATATTTTACGTACCTATGTATGAAATAGTATGAATTTATCAAGTATTTACGCATTAATAAAAAATATTTTGCAGCACTTTTTTTTAATACTGAGTATTACTTTAACTCTCGAGTAAAATTATTTGAATTTTAATCAAACATGCTGTCATGAAATATGATTAAGGCGAATCAATTTTTCGAGGTTACGCTTACATTGGCAAGTTTTTATACCATCTATCAAGCTTTCTAGTTAAGAAGATATTAAAAAAATATTTTTATGAGAGGAAATTATCATGCGGTACATAAAGGAATAAATATTTCTCAAAACTCAATGTACAGGAAATATTCTCCGCTTCATGTCTTAACGTAAAGATTAAAAATTTTCTCGTATGTTGAGGGAAACTCGTAAAAGAGAACAGAAAACTTGTCATTTATAAAAATCGTCGTAAGCACAAACAATAATTACGGTACAAGTATCAATTAAGCAAAACTTAAGACTAATTATTTGAGAGAACAACAAAACACTTTCAAAACTTGGTCTTAAAATGTCTAGGAACATCTTTAGGAGAGATTATGGTCCCTTCATTTGTGAGGAGAAGTTTAGTCATGTAAGCGGATTACTGCCGTGTTTATTTCGCGTCCGTGCAATCAGTGGTTTACAGAAGGCTGTTCAACGTGCACCATGTATATATAGTCGTTGGAGAAAAGAGTTTTGCTATAAATATTCATCAGATGAAATTAACAGCCGTAGGCGTGACTGGGGGAGTGACCCGTGATTAAATAAACCTCGAGGTGACTCCATTAGTTGAACCCGTGTCGAGACTCCATTTAGATTTCAACGGAGATTCTTGAATGATAAATATGGGTGCATTTGGTATCAGTTTTATTCTATCGCCGTCCATTAAGACTGCGTCATTCATCCCGTGCGAGGAATGTTGAACGAACTACTTACGACCTATCGATTCCATTTTGGATCTCTATTGAATCGCCATGTAAATTTCACGTCATCGCAAAAGCATTTCCGATTAATGAGGTCCATGCGAAAATGAAGACGAAAATCCACTTCGTGGTTGGCATTATAATGGAGTTTAATTACCGAACATTGGAAAATTTTGATCATGGGGTTTGACTGAATTATACCAACCTCAGTAAAGAACATTTCGAGAGAAAGCAAGTCAACTGATATTCAAACGAAGCACTGACACATATGTTAGCGTGTGGTCGAACGAAATATATTTTATCGTGCGGATTAATTGCCGATAATTGTCGACATCCATATTATGGATTCTGTAAATATTTTCCGAAACTAAACTATACAGAACTATATGCTTCAGAATGAATGTACAAATATCAAAATTGAGAGACTATATAATAAGCATTGATGATACATTACCTGATACCATATAAGCTTCGCTAAATATGTAAGCTGCGTTAATGAAAGATAGCGAATACAATAAATTATTAAATTATACCTCAATATTTTAGAGGATCGAGTCAATGAAAATGGTAAAAGTTTAATTGAATGATAAATTCTTCTTAAAATTCATCAAAGGGAGCAATAAGAGTGCAAGGAAATAAAGTAACACCAATAATACTTCTAATAAATTACGTTCAGTCACACTCTTTATATCTCGTTTCTTTAAAACCCACAAAACATTATAAGTTAATTAGTTCTAAAAAATAATTCTCCAAGACTGTATTTTTTTCGGGTCTCTGTCAACGCCATTAATTCACCAGATTATGAGATCCATTTCCTTATTAACGATAAACAATCCCAAGATCCTCTCTTTTCCCGGAGATAGAAAATAATCGCAGCCACTGTTTCATTATCCTTCGCAATACGAAAAGATTTTCAGTAGCGATATCCTTTTTTACCCATAAATTCCGTTTCATGAAATCGTTCCCTTACTTTATAAGGGAATGAAGTGAAATTCGTTTCCCTCGGGAGCGATACCCCTTCTTCCATTAACCCTTCCTCATTATATGGCATAAATCTGCGACACAAAAAATTCATTCACAAAGGCATAAACTACTACATTTTTTTCGGGAGCTGAAGATAAAGGCGACGGAGTGGAACATCGCAAAAACCTCCGAACAAAAAATGAACTCGGGAGAGCCAAAAATTACGGAAAATTCCATTGAAAGAGACAGCTAACGTATCGCAAAGAAAGGCTTCGAATATATACGGATTATAGGAGAACAAGAGATTCTCACAATCGGTTTAATCAACACCAAATATACTCGAACACATATTCAAAATGAATTTACTCCGTAGAGCGGTTTCAATGCGAACAACAAGAATGATATTCCGAGAGAAATTTGAAATTATCGATCTTCGAAGCAGCCGTTTTAATGGGAGATGCAGATGTGATCTTTCGCAAATTGCGAATTTGCGAAGGTTCCATGAACTCCCGCCAGTAATTAACGCGGAAATATTTTTCGAACTTGCGGTCGACGTTTGGCGAAAATGTTATAGCTTCCGCGAACCCCTTTTTTTTCCGGTGGTTTCCATGCATTAAGTTTATTCAAGGGTTCGTGGACAAAATTAATGGAGGCGCTAGTGTCCGAGCGCAAAATAAATGACCATCGGTAATAAATTTTTGAATAACTGGACCTACCCCAAGCTGGAATACTTCGCTGTTGATCAACGTTGTTACTGCGGGTGAGAGAGTTTCAAAATAGATCACATCCATAAAGATGCGGGCACTAGATTTAGGATTGAATAAATAGAAAAGTGAAGAAAAAATTTGATTTCAATCTCTAAAGGAATGATTTCACAACTTTAATCTACGCACATAAACTATAGAGACAGTATAAAATATAGTTCATATCAATGAACGCTTTACGGATAATATTCTCATGAGTCACCGCTTTAGGTAGAAGGGATTTTAAGCACATCTAAATGAAAAGTAAAAAGTAAAGTACATTATCATTCTAAGAAAACTTAGAATGAATACAATAATTACTAGCTAAAATAAATGGAATAAATTTGGGCAACTGAGAAATAAAAACTATCGCAATGGATCATAGGGTATATAAAGTACAAACACTGTTTACAATAGAGTAATATTCGCATTACTGTCACATAGAAAAATCTTTCCTTTAAGTTACATTTATTGTATGAATTAGAGTATTTGTTACATTACTTGTCATCTGATAGAGTTCACACTTAAGACCTAAAGATGACAACTGGCTCGACTTACATACAACGCATATATGTACAATGCAAATTGGTAACACGTTAAGAAACGATAAATCCAATTATCGTGTAATCAATTACGTATTTATTAACCAAACTTTCCATCACTGAATAGAAATTTGAAAAAAGCATTCTCCTTAAAAAGTATAGAAGAAAATTAGAAATGCATGATTGAAAACTAAACGTCTTCTAAAATAGAATGATACGTTTTATCAATTTTTCAGTTGCCATGGAATCCAAGGGATATGTATCTATAGCCACCACGAGTAGACTATGTCTCAGCTCAAGAATTTATAATTTTAACGACGAGCCTTAGAGTATTTTTGGCTCATACATTTCCATCCAATTAGGCAAAATCCCACTGAAGACACGCGAGAACCTATTAGGCGACATCCTTTTTAGAGCCCTCAATCCGATTTCGCAGTTTCCATCGAATGCGCCTTTTAAAATTCCACTCTTTAATTCCTCGTCGTCCACATCGATCGGTCGCACCAACCCTTTCCACGTTCTTTAAACACGAAAAACGCCGTTAAAGAATCGTTCTCGGAAATGCGAGGCAGCGGTGGTACACGGCGTGGAGTAGAGTAGAATAATTCAGCCCTGTGGCTCGACCCAAAAATCACCCGATTGCTACACGACAAGAATTACCCCGCGACGTACGTTCACCTTTAAAAAATCTTTACGGGGAGTATATCGCACATGTTCCGGTAAAAAAGAAGGGAGGGGTTAAGAAGATGGGGAACAGTAGCTTCCTTCGCGATAATTAGATCCACATAGGCACGTAGATAAAAGGTATGCATTTGCAATCTAAATGAGAGAGAATTCGTTGACAATATCCGTGGCTACTAATTGCCGATGCCTCGTTACGGTTCCGTGGATGTTAATGGGCTGTATATCTGAAGCCGATCGTCGTGAATTCTCTAAGCTGCTTGGAAATAACGCTTTAAAATTAAACGATTCGTGTTTAGCAACTATTCAAGCAAAAAAGAATGCAAGGGAGGCATAAGACTTTAAAGCAATTTCACAGTGATTCAGTCAAAGAGAGTTTGACATTCTTCCTCGTCGATGGATATATACGTCCATGAATAAAAGACGTACACATAGATGCAAACAGAATTTTTTCAAAGAGCGTGCCTAACAAACGCTAGCTGACGATAATATAAAATAATTTCACGATATAAATAAATAAACGACTAAAATATGAGAAAAAATACAACGAATTTTTAAAAATGCATAAACGAAACAGCAATTTTTAATTATAAATAATTCAAAAAGAGGTGATATAACTTTAAAGTTTATTGGACTAAAATATGAAAGAAGCATATTACAGTAAAAATAATTTACTAAATCCTGAATTTCAATTACAGAGATGAATGGGAATGGATTGTTGGAGAAATAATAATATAAGTGATTCTAAAGTTTACTTGCATCTAGTCTTCTGCATCGTTGAAAGATTCAAGCCGAGAATTATCAAATTCTATATATCTTTACAAAGAATTGATACATATTCTTCATATAGAATCATATAGAGAGTTTCAAAATTTGAAGTAACAAACAAAGAAATCGAGAAAAATTAATGTTTAATGATATAAATTATGATTGTTTTTATACAGCATAATGTTCTATAAAGATTGTCAGAATCGAAAAAAATGGAAGAATGTTAAATGACTGGCGAATCCTTGATTCTCTTATGATCAATGAAATTAATGAGATTTATAACTGAGGATGATTTTTCATTTATAGTTACCGTCTCAAAATATTTTCCTTCAATTTCTGAAAGTAAGAGAAATACTGCTATTACTCTTTTACTTCTTCACAGATAATTAATGAAAAATCGCAGTAAAATATACGAGAGAATTTTACTTTTTAAGGAAACTCTTTGTGAAGATGATTTTTTCAGAGATACTTCGGTTTTCCGATGAAAGCGAACTATACAGGGATAGATTAAAAGGTAAAAGGAAACAAAAGTTTATAAAAATTCAATATCGCTGTTGGGATGATCGACAAAGAGGCTGTTAACGTATCGCAGACGTTTGAGAAGGTCCAATGTGAGGTGCGTCGGAAACGCTCTAAATGCAAATCCTGGAAAAAGCGAGTTCTAACAAATTACACTTTTATTACTTCCTTCCTTTTTGGTTGAGACCAAGGACTGAGAGAGAATCTCCAGTTTCTTTTAGTTTTTACGATCTTTTCTCTTCCAAAGCTCTTGGAGAGCTCCTAAAGTTATTTTGCATCACTTCATCTTCTTGGTTTTTATTGTATTTTGAAAAGGATTCCGTCAATCCCCTGCAGATTTCTGAAAGGAAATGATGCTATTAGGAAGGTGATTCAGGGAGAGAGATTTGGACGCCTCAAAGTATTGGAGTATATTATACTCCGAAAAGTTGAAAATCGAGGGCTTTATCATCTCTTTACTAGGCGAAAGGTTTTTCCGCTTTTTTAGTGTTTCAATCGTAGGAAGTTGCTCCAGACCTTAGCGATTCAGTGATTAATTACAGAGGCGAGGGCTTAAATTCTATTATCAAAATACACGCGATAAAAACGATAAACAAAAACAGGCACTGGGAGCATATTTTAGGAACTTAATGAATTTTTTGGCTAGAATACTAGATGTGAATTAATATGGAAAGAGCATGGCGTTGGCCAAAAATTTTCAATCAGTTTTTTTGGCATTGAATTTGTAAACAAGTGAAAATTGGGACTTGATTAAAGTATTGTTAGATATTCTCTTTAAACACGCAAAACATCTTCAAAAATTAAATATTAATTCATAGAGGTTAAGAATACTAAAGAGAAAAGAGATTTTTCTCTGCCTTGAGAAAGATGTATCACCATTCAATTTTCGATTCCTTAGATAAAATAAATCGACTGATATAAATTGTAGATTAAACATAATGTAAGAGGATTTATTATAGAATATAGTATCTATACACATCCCAACAAGATACTAAAGAAACTTTTTCGCTCTAAATAAACCGATGCACCCAAATTCCTTTTCTAACCGATCCACGGTCGATCACTTGTTCGGACTTGTTGAGCAGTTGTTTTATTTCTGGTCGGCCTTTCTTTCCCTCATCGAAAAATAAAAATCCCTTTTCATTATGTAAGCCGATAACGGTGAAATCCTTAACACATTTCCATTATATAAACAGTCGCCTTATTGGAAAAATCTCTCTTATTCAAATGTTCGGTGAAAAGATCTCGTGAATAATGATGATTTCCGTTTTATTCGATGTCACAATGAATGAAAGATGAGGCGAAAATAATCTCAGAACCAAAATTATCGTACAGCGATAGAAGTAAAAGTTTTGGTCTCAGAAAATATAACCAATACTTCTGATAATTATTCACAATCACTTTTATTGTTACGGACACTTTAAAAGAAATATTAATATAAATAAGGATTATATCAACCAATATAAACGAATATAAAGAAAAATATTTAATTACATAACATACAAGCTAATTTGTATAATACCCATATTTATTTATCGAAAGATTTCATTGTACTTTCAACTAGAATTTCAGTGCGCCTTCAGAAGTTGCAATCCTTCCTTTCAAACGGAGATAAAATAAACACTTCCAATATTTCTTTGTAATGGACCTATTTACAAAGCTTTGGAAGTATGAAACTTTGTAATAACAAACTTTGGAGTCGTTTCGACCATAAAAAGGTTTTAATAAAGATGACGGTTTTTTGAATCTATTATGTTTAAGTTTCTTAAAATGAATATTAAGCAGCTCTGAGAGAAAAATGTATTCCAGCAATCCTATAAATCGCAGTGCAACTCAACATTGTCATAGTTTTTGAGAATATTCGTGACTATACGCAGTGTCACTTTCCTTCAACATTCGATGTATAAAAAGTAAACTTGGACTTAAAGTGACAAACTTCTCGCACGGATTTGCAGTATCGGTTATACTTTGAGACATAAAAGCAATGAATTACGTACAAAGTGGAGCGAACCTACGCCTGACAAATGACAGTTCTTTTCAATCAAATTCCTTTCTAGGACGGCGTATCTATTTATCGCATTTGTTCACTATCACTTAGAGTTCTGATCAGCCCTTCGACTATAAAAGTGTATAACTAAAATAAGTATAATTAAATAGTTTTAGAAATACTAGAGCTGACAATTATAAGTAATAAATGCAAGAAATAAGGCATGGCCGTTATAAGTAATTAAAAAAAAATTAAAAATCCTCCTGAGCAGTAAATTTACAGCTCAGGAGGATTTAACTTTTTAAATTTAATTATATGTAAGAAGTATAAATTACATTGAAATCTCAGAAACCATTTAATATTATAGCATAGCATAGCATTTACATTAGCAGTTCAATAATTATATTGAATTTTCTAAAATTAAATTGGAATATTGGAAACACTCTGGAAGATTACAATGTCAGGAAAATTATTCCCTAGTATCCTGATATAGGATTCAAACCTCAGGCATTCGATCCTCCATAATTACACATCTGTTCTCGATTAATCTTCTGATTGATACCTCTACTGATTTACTAAGGTGTGAATTAATCAGGTGATTTCAGATGTAGTTTGTGGACCATTAATCTTATTGTACAACCTCTAATCACGTGATAGAAGGTAATTATGAGAAATAAGTTTTTTATCCTGAAAATGACGAGATATATTCAATATCGTTGTCAACAAGATTTATACATTTAATATTTAACAAGAAAAATTTTACTAATTGGAATAAATTACCCAAGATCGTACACATAATACGAGATTTAAATCAGAAAAATAAATTTTACCGTAACTGGATGATAAATTGCCCAAGGAGACTTATAAAATTCATCAAAATGAAGTAAAATTTTGATGTTATTCAATTGTGTCTGTATATTCTCATAAATTCGATAAAAATTAATAAAAAATTGAAAATGAGAAATAATATAAATATAAACAGAAATATTTTGATTACACTTAAACAAATGCTCTTGAAGCTAAAAAAGCGAGATAGATATAAAGTTTTAAGAAAAGAGACATCATGGTTGGCATTTGCCCAAGTCAGGGGAAAAGCTTTTCAGTTCTATTTTGTTGGGTCGCCGTCCAAAATGTTTTCCGATTCTTAAATCATGGGGGGAAAATCCGAGAAACACTTTTTGATTTCTTGAGAGTCATTGAATTCACAATGGCTCAACTTATACTCTCGTATAGAAAAAATAGTCGAGGGTTGCATCGATGGAAAAAATGAAACTTCCTTCAAATGAGCAGTGTGAAAAACAAGGATTGAATCACAAAGTGACACTAGAATAACAGTTCTTTCCTTTGAAATGCAGGAGAACTTTAATAGAAACGAGGAAGCTTTCAGATGCACAGCCGAGAGCAGATACCAAGGAGTATACCCTGAGGAAATTCCAGAATCGAAGGCAACAATACAGATACTGTTCAGCGAACTATGATTACTCTGTCCATCCGAGTTTGATTCCCAGTCGTATTTAAAATGAATTCAAATTAAATTTATTTTTAAAAATCTGCATAATTTTTCCAGAATCGTAACGGTTTAATGAGATACAAAATTATAATTACAACACGCTTCATTATTATTATTGAAACACACTTTATATTATTATTTATAAATTCCTTTTAAGAGAATCCTCATATATATTTTTATAGATTCGAAAAATGTTTCTCAACATTCTTATTACTAAAGGTAATTTATTACTTGAATTTATTAAAAAGAACATAAACCGATAGAACGTAATGGTTTGATAATATATCATTAGAAAATGCATAATATAGATGGTCTACAAGTTCGAGTTTAAAATGTATGATAGGTTTAAGTAGGAGAAATAATAATTTTATAAATAGTTAATTATAATCTATTATATCAAGCTTATATCATAATATGCAGGCAGAACACATTAAAAATGTTAAATAATAATATGATTAATTCCAAATACATGGTGATGATTAGAATAGTTTACAATTATGAAAATGAAAGAAAAAAATCTACTTAGTAGGGATATCACCGTTAAATTTACCCTTCATTTTAATAAAATACATAAACGTAATTTTTAACCAACGTGTCTTAACGCGGTAACATAACGAGGTCCAGGAATCACGCGGCGAATGCATTAAAAGGATAGAACGCGGACGAAATTGCCATTCTGTCTCCGAAAATCATTATTTTCCTCTCATTAATGTCAAAAACACTCCCTTATCCCATTTCCTTCAGGATCTGAAGGAGTCTTCTGACGGTTTCTCCATCAATTAAGCACTCCCCATTAATTTTTTCCTACTTTCCATTTAAAATTCTTGCTTCACTACTGTTTGGCACTTTTAAATATCCGTCGGGTGTTAGAAGCCTTCCTTTCACATAGAAAATTGACCCATCATTAAGAGAGCGATGAAAATATCCTCACTTTTTCTCTTTTTAAAAAACGTATGTTCCGTACACATCTGAGGTAACTTTCGAAAACCGAATTTTATTTTGATTAATAAAGCTTTGAACTAAAAAAAACTACCAATTAAACGTGAATTTATTTCTACACGTGTAGTTAGCATTATATACGTATGCACGGATTATATCGTAACATTTTAATACGTATAATATATATTCCACATTAAATAAATATGCGTAAATGGATTAAGTAAAACATCGTGTTCGTATTTTCTTCAGTAGCATAAATAGGAAGTATTTTTAAATTGACTTTAAGAGGTAACATGGTAGATTTTCTTGAATAAGAGTCATTTCTTGATTCTACGTTACACATTATCTGTAACCACGATCCACTTTGCTAGTATCCACAGAAGATATAACAAATAACCATAAGTTGTTTCGTAGAAGACGTCAAAATTCTCCAGCCATTAACACTGAATACGAACATAAACGAAAATTGACGAGAGATATTTGGCAATTCAAAATATCCGTTACAGTAATTCGTAGTATTTTTTGGCTCATTGATAAGAGTGTATTCTCTTTCCCTTCCCATAAACCGGAGAAGGATCTTCAGAAAATAAAATGGATATAAAGGGACCCCTCATCTTCGTTGGCACAATGAATACCTGAATATAACCAAAATGCGATGGAAGCTGCCTTTATTTCCAGAGATAAAATTCATTGTACTCGTTACCTAAAAAAAATCACAATTTTATCGCAATACATTTCACAGGCTGGATAATTCCGAGTCTTCGCATTTCGTCATCCATCCGGTAGATGGAGCGCACTCGAATGTACGGGAGAATCTGTGAGCGAACATTAACCCCTGATGAATGGAGTTCCTATGCTACAATGAAAAGATTTTTCGCTTCGGAACATTCTGCACAAAGGAGCGAATATAACGACCCGATAATTTTGTGAGCCGTACGACTGAAATACTAAAAAAAGCCGAGACTTTTTTGGGAGTACTTCTGCGACTCGAAAGGTCATCTGCCACTACGCAGGTTTACGAGCCCAAATATTCCCCGCCTTACGACCTTTATTTATTGATAGCTCACCCCCTGTCTCATCCACTTACTCCCGCCCTTTGTTCTGCCATTTCCTACAATTACTTTCTTCAGCAATCAATCCTCTCGTTTCCTTCATTTATATCTACTCACTCGAAGCACTTGATTTTCCCGCCATCACTTCATCTTTTCCCCCTTCCACCCGAATTACGTCACGCAAATGAAAAAGACGATACTTTTGTTCGGCAAGAATGCACGAATTGAAACATCCGAGAACAATTGAAAGGCTTGCATCGCAAATTAATGAGATACATAATTAAATACTCTACCCATGAATTAATTAACTACACATTACAATAATTAAATTATATTCAACAAAATATAATCATTACGATAATTAACATCCGCAAATAAGTGTATTTATTATGAGAATATAAATCTATTACGTAACTTTACGGAGCTACGAACAGCTATTGAATCGAGAACGACTTCAAATTAAGGCACAGCGATTGATTTAAATAAACAACTCGAAATTTACGTCAACAGCGAAGTCACGTAGCGTTAATAACGCATGGCTTTTGTCGTCGAAAGACGTCACATGACATGATCGCCCGATGACGCAATCAGTCGTACGGAAATAAAAATCCGTTCGAGTACTACGTGTACATGATTCATCGGTGAGGATGATCGAATAGGACAAGTCTTCCGAAGCTATTATTAACTAGGAAGAGCAGTTCATTACAGAACGTCACTTGGACTAATACAACATGACGTCTAACGCACAAAGACCTCCAGTTCCGGATCGAAACATGCAATTCCAAATGGATCGGTTTATTCTTCAAAGCCCGATGGAGTGAGGATGTAAATGGATACTGAGGCTTCCATCATAGATACGTTCGAAGTTGAACACAAAACAAAAACTCTCACAGTCCTCCTTGGCTCGATAATGATAGACAAACATGTGTATTCGTGCATCTATACCCTTATTCCATCAATTGAAAATACAGTATTACGCCTTGAACTGGAATTGGACAAATTTTTACTTGTTTTTTTTGTGACGTAAAACAGTGAAGTCTTTGGCAAAGCTGATTTTTTAACCATGGAAACGAAGTAAACATTTCGTACAACTATAGCAACCTTACGTCTTCAGTATGTCGAGATAACATTCATCTTTTATTCGCAGATCCTGTTCTTATTATATAAAATTATCGTTTAAACCAATGGATATACAAATGCCTCCGAACGCAAATGTTTCATTCCACGTATTAGCAGTGAGTTTATCTGTTTCCGGTATTTTGATAAGATTTTTTTAATATTTGAAGTTATAATCATATATAAACGGTACTATATAATCAACAGAAGTTACGCTTGTCCAGTTTAAACAAATTATTTTATTCGAAATTAATTAAACATTAAGAAACAATCTTCAATTAGGGGATGAGTAGAATTCCTACTTGTATAATTTTAATGTTAAACAATAAATTAAATATTGCAATAAATACTGTAAATTAAAAGCTTAATAAAAAGAAATTAATAATGGAAACTTATTTATGAAATTAAGAAGAAAAAGTAAGGAAAAGTATAAATTAAGATAGAATTTGCAAAAGCAATATTATGCATTATGGTTTCTCAATATCTTAGACAAAAGTTAAAAATATACTCTAAAAGCTATTTTGGGCTATTTTCTTGAAGTACACGTAAATTGTTTTCCATCCTCCAGGGATTTCCTATAAAGCCGATGGCAGAAAACAATTTGGAAACGTCGACCACTGAGGCATCGTGGGACACCAAGAAATGGTTTAATTGCTGGTATTGAAATGGCGGTTGGGATGAACGGACTTCAATTTGACGTCAATTTGAGAGTTAATAGGAACGCTAAAAGACAAGTTGCTCTTCGGGAAATTTGTTGGTGGAGCATTCAACGATGGCTAGAATAGAAACGTCGAGTCCGGTGATGGCTGCTGAAAGACGGAGAGAAATCCTACGTCACTAAGCTCCCGACGTAAAAAATAATCGAGATAAATATAAATTATAAATCTACAATATATAGTAAAGAAGTAAATTTTAGGGAATACCAAATCTCATTTTGATACAGTAAAATCTAAACAGCAATTCGATACTTTTAAAATACGACTGAGAAGCATTTGATTCAAAACAGACAAATAATTCAATAAATAATGATAATAAGTAAAAAGATGGCAAAAATGCGTCGAACTCGTTTAACAAATATACTTTCTGATCTGTTAGTCTGGATGATAATTTTTGGCTTATACGATTCTGCGAAAAAGAAAATAAATGTGAAATTACATGAGCAACGATAATAACAGTTAAGAATTATTTCCTTCACAATACAAAGAAAAATATATAGAACACGAAGATATGTTTCTTATCTCTGTAATTGCATAGGTATATTATCCGTCTACGCGGACCAAATATTGATCCCTAAGCGAAGTAGAGACCATAACAGCTGCCCTTTCACAAAAGGAACCGATCAGGATTCGTAGTCCAACGGCTATGAAACCATTGCTTCGGACACGAGAACATAATTTACATAAATTTCACCATAAAACTCCGTTCGCGAAACCTTTCCGGTGACCTTTCTAGTGCATAACCGATGCACGTTGCACCTTCAGGATCCTTCTTTTTCATTTTATAGATGGAAGTCAGTGGGTAAAGTACTTCGTCTCAATTTCGGGAACCATTCCGAGTCAATTCTTTCCCATTTAATGCACTTGAGCCCTGAATTTTCCGTCGGTAACGATTCTCGATCCAATTCCACTGAAGAAGAGAGCATTCGACCCAATGCACATTTATTTTACCTCAGAGAGCCGATTCGAATTAAGCTATGAATAAAGATCACCATCACATTTATTCGCCGACTCTACTGTTAAAAATTCAAGCACTAATTCCAGTAACAATGTCGACCAACAAAATGAATCCATTCCTACCCAATGTAATTCCTACAACTAAAAGTTATGCGATTTTAAAAGATATAGAAAAAAATGTATGACCAAAAATCAGACAATGAACCATCTATTCAATTCAACACCTTGCAACACAAGACAAAATCTGGGGACCAAAATTAGACATTTTGACACCATCGCTCGGTAATTCATGTCCTTATGTGAGGTAAACAAGAGTATGAGGCCTTCCGAGTGTTAAGTGAAGAGCACTTTAAAGGCGTGCGTTACCTTCAGGCGATGGAAGAGTGCACTTCTCACTAAGTTTTTGCGCTCGATCGTTGAAAATAATGATGTGTGCATACATGGAATAGTAAGGCTTTTTCATTCATAAACTAAAAGGCAGAGTAATGAGGCAGTAGTTTTCTCGAAAGAGAATAGCAGACAGTTACAAAGTAATCTATGTCAGTCGCGAAAGAAATGGGAAGGATTAAATTCTCTTTCGCCGTAAAAAAGTGAATTTTGAAACACTGAAACACAAATGAATTACACTTTCAACGATTTATTTATCTAAACATTAACTTCATACAATAAGAATTAGAATCATCTATTTCAAATTCATTTCCAGTTTACATTTAAAGATTTTCACAAGGAAAAGGATTATCCATTTCCTGTGAATAAAAACACACGAAGAATATTCTTAATAACGAATAGAAACATTTGATCTTATTTTGGAGACCATGACGTCATCTTCACTATTATCTGAAAATATACATTCGAGCTTAATAATTGACGTATTCATTCAGACTTTTCGTAGCGAATACTCGAGATGATATTTACCGAAGATACGCCATCCGTAAACATTTCCGCGAATAGAATAGCATCTCAAGTGCGTTAAAAATTCAAAGAAATGCCGTATTGGAGGGAACTACTTTTTTAGTCGGAGGTAAGCAAATTTATGCTCAATTGGAGATTGACCGAGTTGGATAAGGGAAGTTTGCCAACTCAAGAGGCGATTGCTATTCATTCCCTGGAAAAAGCCTATTGCAGTGCTTCCAATTCTACTTAACCGGTAATCCAGATAAAAGATGGAACGCCTACATAATTAGACATTTATAAAGAAGGTTCGTGGCAGTAACTGCACAATAAATGTGGCCAAAAAAAGATTTCTTCGATTCCATTGATTGAAATGCATTATCACTGGACTAAGAATATTAGAGATACATTATCTTCTATAATATTAAATTTATGTATCGACTAGAATATTAGTTAAGGTTTAATGTTAAAATATAGAGAAGTTTTTTGCATTTCTATCTGTCGTTTTGTTCAATGTTAAAACTAATTCTTATTTTATCTTATCCAATATTAAACCACTAATTTATGCCAATGTGTATATATATGTGTATGTACATATATATTGCATATATACATATATTAGCATGAGATAGCGGTTTATATGCAGTGAAACTTACACAAACCTCTGGAATTTTACAAGATTAGAAATGGACATAGAGGAGAATGATAAAACTACTCAAATAATTACAAATTATGAAACAAATAAATTAAACACCCTTCCATCACATTAACAAGATTAGATAAATATGTAACTCGTGTTATTTAAAGTAATTAATGAGCATAAATATTAAACTCAGTTCTCATATTTTACATTAATTACACCCTTACTAACTGAGTGATATATGTAGCTGTAATCTTAAAAACACGCATTCAATAAACTCTAGCGTGCGTTATTAAAATCTCATTCCTATTAAGTGCAGTTAACGGTGAGCAGTAGCAATATAAAACGAAAATGAAAACGAGTTTGTCTGCGTGAAGGGAGAATTGGATTAGCCGAGCTCTTCCTGCAAATCCATTGAGTTTTCAACTCCGAAGCATTAACGTAAGTAAAATCCGAGGTTTTTGTCGATACGAGCGAAGTTTAACGCATCATGACCACGGAATCCGATAGAATACCACGCCGGGATTATGCGAAAGGTGTCATAATTCAGCAAAGTTCTGCGTGCCTCGGGGCGGGAGAAGTTCCCCCGTAAGATTTGTCAAGCAGAACGGCAGCCTCTCCCCCAAATTAATTCTTTTTGTCTCCGAAAAACAGCGGATTCGCATTTGAGTGAGTGGATCTGCGCAGGCACGAAAATTGGATGCGAAGTAACGACGCTTAAATCGAAGTTAAATGGGACTTGGGAAAGCAACTATCGTAAAGGGGAATTACTTCGTTATCCACGGAACACTTTCTCTCGAAATTAATATCCTCGCATTCGACTGAAAAATTCATTCGTTCGCGATGGACTCCGTTGCTTAGATAAAACGCCAAAAATACACGTCGGATGAGCCTGCGGGGGTTAACATATGCCGTGGAAGGTGCTTCGCCCTTATCTTGTCCCTCCCGGTCGCTAATTTCCCCCTGGGTGATCCCCCACCAATAAGGATAATGAAAAGTGCCACGCCCCCTCCTCATCCATTATTCCACCCGTTCATCACCCTCTTGCAATGACCCCGATGTCTTCCGAAAAGGCCATCTCCGAAATGATCGTCGGTGCGGTCCCGGTTTGTCTCCCGGAATCCGCCTTTTATCTTCGTTTGATTTACTCCTCGTCTTTGGCTCTCACCTCCTCCAATGCCTTCTCCGCGTTCCTCCACTCACTTCTATTAAAGTCTCTCGTCCAATCCATTTACTCTCTTTCTCATTCCTTACGTCGATCCTTCCTACGCTTCCATTGTTTCCCCGTTTTGTTAATTCAGCGATTGTCATACGCCTCGATCGCTCAACGGCTTTTCAGAAACGTCCTTGCTTATTTACTTCCTACTCATCTTTTCTAGAAAGAGCGTTTATCTTCCTTTTTAATTTCGATGAATCATCCGTTCCTCGTCTTTGCCTTTCTCTTATATTCCCTTTGAACGAAGTATCTCCGAATGAATTGTCTTTTTTAATCAAACTTAAAACTTTCCGAGATGTTGTAGAGGAAATCGTAATTTACATTAAAGGATATCACCAAAAGCGACAAAAAGTTGTGAGAAGAAAACAGTTTTAGTTAAATTACACTAATTAACTTAGTCACAGTAGTACATACATTAAGACTTCTTGAAATTACAGGAGCGTTGGTTAAAAGAATTGATTTATTACTAAAAAGGTCTAGTTATGACTCCTTCTTATTACGATAATATTAACGATTAATCCCCACGAAATAAAGCATATCTTATCAACCAGACGTACTTAAGTAAATAAAATTTATGGTAGATTATTTTCAAATTATTAAATTAATCACTGATTACATTCATTTCATTCTGTTTAATATTTTCTGACTGCTTTAAAGTTACTTTAGTTACATATTATCCGAACCGATCAAAGAATCGATATGAGCAAGAAAATTTTCTCCGTTGTAAGATCAAAGGAAACTTTTCGTAACTCTTGTGAAGAAGAAAAAATGAGGAATAACCAGTGTCTTCGATACTTCATTTAATTCCAAAACAACAAATATTTGCTAATTTTACTTGATGTATTCTTTTCATTATTCATACATTCTTTCCGAAATTTTCGATCTAAATAACGTAATACACTCATGATATATTAACTACTCAAATTCTCTAGAATCTTTTTCAATATTTTGTACGATAATTTTAGATAAAGACGCATCAAATTATCGCGAAACACATTCCCCTTCTTCACAAACATATTCATCGATATTCCAAGCCACGTGTTCTTCATCATCAATATCCATGCTCCAATAGCTCCAGATTCCCAAAGTAGCGAATTGGCAAGCAGCTCGCTTGACTCATTGACCTCAGCTGAAACATGAATGAACTTGACACTTCGAAAGGATGCCATTCTGACTCGAGTGTCGCATGTTAATCAGCTCGAGACTTGAATTTAGGAAATACGCCGAAAATCAATCTTATTTGCATATTTTCTCCTTTAATCTCGAGCGACGGCGTGACACTGAACACGAGTCTCTTTATTTCTTGTGCTTCCGTCGAACAACTTTCTCATAACTTAATATCCTTAATGAAATCGTGAAAAAATATTCATGAAGGTTAGCTGGATTAAAGATCGTCGTTTCGTATGTATTTAAGATCCTCCAAAATGGGGTGAATATGGATTAGGAAACTTATGAGTAAATTTAAGTACATATATCATGAAATAAACTTGCCAAAAAGATATTATACTTAAAATAATTAGAAACTATTTTAGGTGAATATAGTATCTACAGTATGGGACATTATATGGAATTTTAATTGCGTTAGGCTACACGATTATAAGCGTAGCTAAAGAAATTTCGGATGGAATCCAACTTCCTTTTAAATGTCAAGTTTTCGTCATTGTTCATAAATAAATAAAAAATTCTTTTCACGCGAATTTCTCCTCGTATAAATTGCCACAATTTTCTCCAACATTTTGGCTTATTTACTTGAATGTTTTTTCCTCGCGAGGGTTTTGTGAGGAGTCTGCTAATGAGTATCACCCACAGTCCCATCAACGCCTCCACACATTTTGAGAGCGAAAGTGATCAGTGAACATTAATTTCCCTCGCAAAAGTCAGCTAAATTTGGCAAAAATGTTCGCACATGCCTATTTCGGGATTTGATGCCAAAATAAAAGGAAGAAAAAATTTAGGAGTATTTGCTTGACTCGTAGTACCGTATCTATGAACGAGTTGACATTTCCATAGAAACAAGATCGTTTTTTTTTCTTCATGTACGATCATTTTTATTACATTAATTACATCACGGTGAATCAGAACATTTTAACAAATGAGAGATATGACTAATTTCGAACTTTGTGTAGAGAGAAAAATTATCTGCTGTAATTACAAAACATTGCAAAGTTGAATAAAACACGTCCATTTAATTTTGGGTTTTTTATTCAATGGAGTTTACTCTTTTGAAGGCGATTTCTTTCTCAATCTCTCTCTACTCTGTCCTTGATTATCAACAGAGGCAAGAAAATTCACGGCAAAAATTTTCCTTAGGAACCACTATTATTCTCGATAATGGGTCCGTATTTCTACGCAAGATTTTTTATTTCGATTCCGTACATTCTCTTTTAATAATTTTTAGAGCGTCTGATGTTTTCTTACCATCCATTTCCTTCTGAGAGTCTCCCACGATGGTTTTATTCTCCGGATTATTGAAAAAAAAAAATATCCGGGCCTCTTCATCCTTTCACGGGACAACTCCGAACATTTCTTTTCTACGTGCTGTTCCTATTTCGAATTTATTCACGGCTATGGTTCTAAATGGAAGAAGAGACACTTCAGTCTCAATCTCGCCCAAAATAAAGACGTTTCCCCCCCTCTCCGTGGCCTTCTAATTACTTTCCACGCCCCCTCCTTCCTGAACTAGTGCCGCCATTACAGACTTCATTTGTTCGTAATATTCGTGTGTTCCTCTGGGTGGAGCCACGGGCCCCAGACATGGCTTCAACGGTGACAAAAGCTGGATAACGCGAACGAACTTCAGAATGAAGAGCAAGGGATGGAAAAATATTCAGTCGAGGCAACGACCTCTCTTATTAAAGGGCATGTTCCGCGAACGATCGCCCGTCCCAGCGGCAATTATTTTTCGCATAAACATCGTCTTTTTTTGGACCTTTATTCGCCGTGTGAGCGCGTACGGTCGTCATTATCCCGGATCGGAATAACATTCTAGTTTCGCGGAGGAGAGAATTGTCGAGAAATTAGAGCAAACGGGTTGAAAAAAGGACGCCATGACGGTGCTGAAATTATGCGATCTTATCGGAGACTACGTGAGGAATGGAAACCTATTACGGCAAACAATCGATTTCCGGTCGAAGTGCTGGAAGGGTCCACAGATAACGGAGGTCTCTCTAAGCAGCGGGGGAATCCCTTGGCGAACCCTTTTTAAAACTCGTTCTTCTTCATTCGAACGCGTCACTTCGAACTCTCCAACATCACGCATCGGATTTATTCCGCGTATTTCCCGTTGCATCTTTCTTGGATATAAACTCGCCTCCATCGGAAAGGTAAGAGAATGAGAGTTCCTTGGTGCGTCACCCATCTGACGCTGTCTTTTCGCTCATTTTCGGTTATAGATATCGATTTTGCTTTCCAATTGTGCCGCTCATTTCGGCAAGGAAATAAAAAAAGTCGCGAAAAGTTTTTTTTTGCGCCTTTTGCTTGTTGCGAAAATGTCCGCTGGGAGAACGGCTAGCATTAACGAGAATTTTTTCCGATCTGTTAATTACAACATTACCGGTTTACGTTAATGAATGGAGGATTGAGAAAATAAAAGAAACTTTGGCCGTGAACGGATTCACTTGACACCTAAAAAAAGGTACACACTGCTAAAAGTATTATTATCTATTCGAGTCATGAGTCATGTATTAAGATTCAGAAGTATATAAAAATTTTCTTTCTTTCTTTTCTTAAGGAAAGTAGGAAAGAAATTCAATATAGTTTGAATATAGTTTATTATCCAGAAAGCCATAATTTTTCTCGGAAAATTTTCTCCTAAATATTCAACATTAAAAATTCAAACGCATACTTTGTAAGAATAAATTATCTCATATATATAATTAATTAGTATTGTTATAAATATTATTAACATAGAAAACTTTACCTTTTCATAACTTTAAAAAATTCTAAATAATAAACTAAATCAATATTCATCTACTTTTTATCAAGACAAGACTAAAGACAGAAACAGTAGACGGACTCTTAAAGAAAGCATACATGATACTAAAGGAGTAAGAAATAAAATGCGATGATATTCATCGAAATAAAAGCACACGAAATAGAGGAAAATGGCACAGTATCGATCTTTCATACGGAGTTGAACAAGGTATACGAAGACGGAGCCTAGAAAAATGGAGAAGTACAAATTCGGTGTAAAAAGAAGAGAATGTCGTTCGAACAAAATCTGAGAGATGAGACTGGTAAAAATGAAGCATTTAGAAAGAGGACGAGTTAAGGTGGACATCCGCACTTTAAAGGATTCCTAAGTCAGAGGGATGAAAGGAGGAATACGAAGAAGAGAGATAATTGGAGAACATGAGGAGACAATGCTGATAATGATGGTCTTCATTTCTAAAGACCGTTTTCACGAATTAGTGTGCCGCAGACGAACGAGGTCTCCTAAAATGTTTCACGCACTGTCACCTCAAAATAATTTTATCACCACCTCATAATGAATTTAAAATTCAGAACAATGATACACCCCGATTCTGAGAGATAATTAAAACTGCTATTAAAGTTTGACCTAGAAACACGATAGTCTTCCGAACGATACTAGATACATATTTACCAAAAGCTTTACGTTTCTATAGATTTCATAGGCATCAAAATTAAGAAGCTGCTATCCGATGGTAATACCTTTCCAAAGACATATCACAAACTTCTTTTGAAATCTATCACTTTGACCAGATTTTGAAGCGAAAGACGAGTATAATAAAAACAGCAAGAGGGATCATTAATCAAAAACTTCACTTGAAAGTCTTCTCCTTTTGATGTGCTATGGACCAATTAGGATAAAAGTGATAATTTAAAACGCTCATTTTAAGAGTACAGCGTTATCAAAATTGCTATTAAAATTCAAAGACGCAGTTTTAATGAAACAAAAAGAAAAGTATAATATCTATGGAAGATTCCTCAGTATATGCAGAAGGTGGATGGAACATAAGAAACTTATGAATATGGGTGTATATAAAACTTATTTATATTTTAAAGTCTCAAAATAATTCTCAGAAGGAGGAAATTCACCTTTTTCAATATTAATTATTAAGAGAAATGACAATTAAGATAATATTTTCTTGCTAAAATTACATTGTTTCACAAATACGAAAGATTCGGTTGCTACAATTTTGACGATTGTTGATTTTTTAATCGTAAATAAAGACTCGTTTTATTCAGAAATCGTAGATATAAATTTTGACGCATAAGTAACGCGTTCAATTGAAATGAGAGAAATACTAGAAATTTTGAAGGTACAAACTAAATTTAGATTTGGATGTAAATCATTAACAAAAACGCGGATTAAATCCAGTATCAATTCCTTCACAACAAGAAATCCTTCTCATCAGTCTTCTCGACAATTTTTGCGCCGGAGCAGCTTTGTGTATCTTGGATCCAATTCAAACAAGAGACGGTCGTGAAAGGGAAACCCTCTTAAATCAAACTCCATAGACTTTCGACCCAACTCAAACGTAAAGAACTAAAAAGCAAAGAAATTAATTCCTGATTTATTGGGACAAATATTTGCCCAAGTCTTCCGGAGAGGTATCAGAAAAATCTTGACACCAAAAATACGAAATGTGACAGCGGTTTGTGTTACGTGCTGATTTCGGGATCGCATTAGATGCGACGACCTCAGCGTTTACAAAAGAACGTTACCTCCATCTTGTTTAGGAGAATAAAAATCCTGTTGACAAAATACTCCAAAATCTACGAAGAATTTCTCTTTAGTCGACACAAAATAATCTTATAACAAACGCTCCAAGGAAAGGCTGTTTCTTCGTAACATTTGAAAATGAAAATGGAATAAAAGTGGAAATTTACACGAGAATAATCAGATACAGCAAATGGAAAATCTACATAACTTAAAAACTCTTAATTAAATGGAATTTATTAAATATGAAATTGAAGAGATTAGATTAAAGTTAATAGTAGAATATTTCATAAACCTCAGAGAATAAAAAGGAATTGGGGAAAGTTTAACATTTGTTCAAAATTAACACTCAAAAGGATACTGAGCTTAACTCAAAGCAGCAGGAAATTTCTATCACTATAGAGAGTAATTTATGTGAATTAATGCTTCAAATTTCAATAAATTGTTCAATAATATTTACGCAAAATAATAAATAATACACAAATTTAGATATTAAATAACCTCAAGTAAAAATTGACTTAAATTCGTAGAAGGATGTAGACTATGGGCTGAAGCATTATATAATAATTCAGACACGAGCAAAAACTAAAATTGTGGGCGCCTTGTAAAGTTCCGTAAATGCGAGACGCTATTTCATCTTTGCTTTCATTTCGTCGGGAAGATCGCACATTCCCGAGAAGTTCAGTGGAGAAGGTGTCGCAATGCAAACAGTGTCCTTTTGTATGTCTCCGGAGATGAGGCGCTTTAATGGAAGGGGGACGCATTCCATTCCCTCTTGCAAGAAGTCAAAAGCAGTACTCTAATAAACTCCTCGAGCAATACCCGTGGATTGCAACTGAATCCAACGTACATGCTTTAGCGAATAAACTGTGTTAACTGTCGTCTCATAGCGAAAAAAAATTCGCATATCATTTGCGTGCCTTAAAAATCTGAATGCCAACGATGCGGCATTTTTCAAGGTTGCGTCGACTTATTTTCTGAGTTTGTTACGTCGGCAACTGAGCAATGGCGATAGAAGAAGGGTGTTCCCTCTAACAAGGTATCCTTTGGAATAAGATCATAATTTCATTCAAGGATCTGAACAGGATTCTTAATAGGATTCAAGACAGTAAAGACGAATGTATACAAAAGAATATTATATTGATTTCGGTTGGTATGAGATGAAGAGTTTGGATGTATTAAGATGCTTGACGAGAACAAAGGTCTTGAATTGAAGAAATATTTCCTAGGTATCAATTCATGGTAGTTATTTGACCAAACTGTATTCAATTCTTGACATAACGAAAAGAAAATAGCACTATATGAGAATTCACGATATTAAATGCTTACTTTAAAAATACGTATCAAATCAATTGAATGGTCATTTAAAGAATTTTTTACTTCATTTAATATTTTCATTTAGTTTGATCAACTGTTTTCACAATGAATTTCCATTGCCACATCTCAGATTAGATAAAACGACGAAGACAGATAATCATATTTTACTACTCAAATCTAATCTGAACCGATTTCACGGTTAATGTTTGCATCTAATAAATCTGTGGGACATGTACTTCGAATCTTCGACGAGGAAACTACATCAACCTATATTTTCTCCAATCTACGTGTGCAGATATCCGAAACAAAATTCCATCCGTTTATGTAACGAGAAAGACATGTACTTCTAAGTTACCATCTTCTTATTTGGGAAACGTAACTTTCGATAACAAATGAACATCGCTTGAGGCGATCCCGCAGCGCTTTCCGACAGAACGAGTTTAGGATAATTCGTGAGAGCTTCTCGTAAGTACTTAGTAACTTTAACCAATCTAATTGAACACGATGATTCGAGAGAGTCTCATTCTATGAGAATCATGAAAATATCTTAAATTGAGAGATAGTGACGCACTGAAGTTTGACATAATTTAAAAGAGACTTAATATTTCAAAGATGTTCTCGCATATTACTCTAGTTCACTCATCAATCTTGAAAGCCAATTATATAATGAGAAAATTTGAAGGATATTATTTTAAGAATACGTACATATTTTAAGATTTTAATTATTTTTCATTCTCTGCTTTTTAGATATTAAAAGCCTGAACTTATTATACTTACTATTTTTAAAAATATTAAAGGAAGAAAAATAAAATTGAATCTTATCCAGATGATTTATATCCTTACCACCAGAGCATTACTCTACCTGCAAGGTTCTTTGTATTAATAATAATAATAAAGAGAATGAATTACAGCGAACAATAGAAATGAAATATTTAAGTATTCATTATAAATGGAGGAATGTGAAATACTACAGAAATAAACTTAGCCAAAAGGATAAGAAAATATTAATTATATAAATTTCTAATTTGAAAAAAAGAATGAATAATGAACAAAGAAAAAACATAAACTTAAGAATAAAAAGGTATATAATAGAATATTTCCACTTCTTACAAGAAAATCCATTTAATTACAAATACGGTACAGTCCTGTATATTTCTTTCAATGCGGTTTTAATCAATACTGTGACTGAACATGAATTATAACGGCTGCATACAACT
Source organism: Pantala flavescens (assembly GCA_020796165.1). Lineage (NCBI taxonomy): Eukaryota > Metazoa > Arthropoda > Insecta > Odonata > Libellulidae > Pantala > Pantala flavescens. The sequence goes on along the minus strand of CM036881.1, from coordinate 34,330,082 downwards.
TGAATTACTAAAGATTCACTTTGCGGTTCTTTGCCGTAATTTTGATACGGTTTCCATCAAAAGAGGCCGCTTCGAGTAAGATAATGAAAGAAATTGCCATGTATTTTGCAGTCTTCCTACACCTGCGTTGAGATTTTTATTGCTTAACGATGCATATATCCGTAATCCCTTTACCCTTTTCCAACCCAAACGCTTCACCGATAAAAACTCAATTCTTTTTCTGGGACTTGAACGGCTTCACAGAAATCTGATATCTCGGTCCAAAAAATATAAGAACCAATCAATGCTTCATCCTTACGATTGGGAGCTCTTAATATCCTTACTGTTACAATCAATACTTAGGTCCTATATAGTTTAACGTTGAATATGACATTTACAGAGATAATTAAGAAATTTATTCATACGACACATTCGTATTGTCAATTCTGAACGGTTACAAACAACTTTATTTTCCTTGAGACATACTATTAAAGTATACTCACAGTTTCATTTTGATTGTTATCTTTGACGGATGCAATATAACAATGTTTCTTGCATCAATAATGAAAGTGAACTGAATTCCCGCAGATATACTCAGATATATTATAATACAATGATACGCGTCATCACAAACTATTAGCACCCTGACACTCGGAGAATACATCGGATAACTACGCAGCAATGCCAAGTCCATCCAAGTGTATCAGCTTTTATACTTAGAAGTAATATAGAAAAAATAGTTCATATATTTACTTTATCCACAAAAAATAACAAATTTGTTACTTAATAATGTCTCTAACTTTAATATATTAAGACAAGCAACGTTTATCTAATAATATTAATTAAAAGCATCTACTACGGAAAATAAGAAAGAAGATTTTGAATGTAAAAATTTACGACAAAAATGTAAGGAATGAACTGCTATAAATTAATAACAGATTAACACTAGTATGGGAAAATTAACTCCTACTATACCTGATCTGGGTAGATGGCTCGATTATCAGATCAATGCCCGGATTAACTCAGGCATAAAACCATTTTCAACTTGAGTCCAATTCAACGAACAGATGTTTAAGAAGTTAATTATGGAGTGAAATTGAAAGGATTGCAAGAGCATGAGGAAAATAGATGAAGAAATAAATCTGTGGAAAAATAGAACACCTGCGATGGACGTAGTCATAAGTTCAAATGAGCGGCAAAAAAGTTTAGGATGGGCGTTTAATTAGTATGTTAGGAGTGTTAAGGATACAGGAAAGGGAGTGAAGTTCATTGGGGTGAAACTGACAGGTGATAAAAGTTGGGAGTAGTCTATGTTGGAGTTCAAATATTGTATAGAAAGACTTAGAACAAGCAGAGAAGGGAAAGGAAGAGTTTGTGGACGTGAGGAGTTAGTGAAAGGGATCGATGCAACCCCAGAAGTTTTACCAGAGATAGGATGGATTGGTGAGGGAGGACACTGACCAACTTGAAACGAACATCTCGATGATAAACACAGCACAGATAACCTTTGTGCAGAATGTACTTTTATGACATTCCGAATGGAACGCAAATTTCCAAGATAAGGAATTCTCAAAGAAAACACGAGGAATAACTTATACGAAGAATAAATTTGTTTGCGAAATAAGGGAAAATGATTAAAGATGGGAAATATTTATTTCGAATTTTATTCGATAAAAGCGAACGAAAATTAACATTTTCAAAACTTATTTTAAACAAGAGTTTAAAGTAATAACAAATTATAACATTACCGTGTTAAAGTGTATAGCAGCAATGAAATATTATGTCATTCGCATATAATAGAAGTGCAATGGAATTGAGCAATAAAAATTAAGGTTTTTCATTTACGATCGAAGAATACTATAAAATAGTGGAATTATGAAATAGAATTTTAGGTACGGTAAAATTATGATTACTTTATTTAGGAAAGAAAAAACACACTCTGAAGTATAATAGAGAGTAATAAAAATAACTTAGTAAATTTCCACAGAAAATTGTTATATTTGCAACCGGTTTCGTAATATAAAATTACATCCTCAGGTTGTCAGTCAGGCCTGAGGATGTAATTTTATACTTCGAAACTGGTGGCAAATATAACAATTTTCTATGGAAATTTACTAAGTTATTTTTATTACTATGGCATTCCACGAAGTCACGCCTTCTCACATTGATTTCATTATAATAGAGAGGTTTTACTAAACTTTAAAGGTTGATGACAAAAGAAAAAAAGAAAATCGACCTCCTTAATAACGGAAGAACTATGTCCCACTCATACACAAAAAATATCGTTTAATAAGACTATAAAATAATATTCTGAATTCATATAATTTCCCAACTAGGATATCATAGCTGAAACACTGAGATATTTAAAGACTCAAAATGCCTTAGAGCATTGGATTATACTGCAAACGGGGAACGTTTAAAATCGGTAGTTCGCATTCATGCTGTTTTGAACAGACCTCGCTCGCGCTGTCATATTCTTCTGGATATAAATAGATGTAATTTCCACGAGAGATTCTGAAATATAGTCGAGACAAGTTTTGGTGGAAAAATTTGTGCTGAACGCAGAAATGGAAGGCTTAAGTATAAATGATGTACACAAAAATGGAGCAGAGGATTGTGTAATTCAGGAAGTTATGTAGAAATGGAAAGAAACGGAGGACTTGGGTCACTGACGGAAAAAGAAGAGTATTTTTTAGGTGAGCATTTAGCAAAACGTCACCATTTATGCGGAGATTTATCCGCCTTTTTCACTTCCATTTGGTAGTACGGCTTCCACTACAGAAATTCCGAAAATGTTACCTAGTGCTCATTAGAATAGGCAATGGGACTAACGTTATAACAGAACTAGAGGACAGAATATAAACGTAATGCACTTCGCCAAAGCCGTTTCGAGATACGAAATTTCAAAATCGCGATAAAAAATTTTAAAGTACATTTCCGTCCCAAATACGATTCCCTGTTACATGATTCTGTCGCAATATGATGTTACAACGTGACATTAAATACGATTACATGGATAAAATATTTATTTCATTTTTTTCAGCCCTAACTAAGACTAATTGTAGCCGAGTCGTGAAATTTCAAAATTCACAGTCAACCATTTTTTGTAAACTCCTAAAACTGGCGCGTCAAAAAGAGTACACCAAATATTTCATTAAATTAAGAACATACTAACGCAGTGGAGCTTACCCTTACCATACATTTCCTTCTTTTAATGAGCAATTAGCAGTCTATTGGTCATAATGGTTATTACTTGATGCATCTAAATCCGTACTTTTTGAAAGGAGTGAGAAAAGATAAATTTGTCATACACGATTGTATAACAATCAAAATTTTCAATTATTAATTCTAAAGTGCTATAACCCTAAACCTTGTTCCTTCATTCAATTGTCAATCTTAACTTTTCACTACAATCAATGAGTACATTAAAATAAAGCAATAAGAGATAAATAAGTCTTTTCAATTTCGATCAGTATTCATAAAATTGGCGAAAATGTTTTCCAAAACTTTAATGAATAAGTTATAATCAAGAAAAATTAAATTATGATAATATAAAATAAATACGAGATTATAACGTTTTGATCTCGAAAACACTACATATGCTAGGTCTATCGTCATTCAATCGTTAATTTTTACATTTCGAATATTTTCATATAAAACTATCATACGTGACTTATTAGGAAATAATTTATAAGCTCTTAACAATTATCAACTCTGTCCAATAATTCAACATTACCCCTTCAACATGCACGACCCGCAATGCAAAGCCCCTTGATCGCTGCAACCAACATTGCTTACAAGAAATGCGCGCTGTCTAACAATAAGGCGCACTGCCATTTTCTTCTCATTTATAGCTTCGATGAATACTCGTCCGGAAAATACCACGACTGTTACCCGACCTCATTGCAACTAAAGGTTTATTGTCAGAAAAAATTATGAAATATATAATTTAAGAATATACATAATACAATGAAGTTACGGTTAATTCTAAACGTGACATTCAGATGCCTTTTATATCGTTTTCTAAATATTTCTTGGACTAAATTCAACAAAAGCAAGATAAATATATTATTGATAAAATTTTAAAGTTAACAAGCGTTTGGGATAAATAAAGTTAAAATATATCGTTCGTATTATTAATTTCATTGGAATTATTGCTCTCAAATAGATTTCTCACCATATCTCCAAACCACATTCCGTCATCCCTTCACTGCACATTATAACTCTGGTATTAAAAGTAAGGATCCTTACCTGAAAAAGAAAGAAAAAAGAGATAAGTACATATTATCCTATATCGAATAAAAAAGTATCAAATAATACAAAGCTTCTTAAAGGAAAGAGTTAATTCCAACATCGATAACATTAACATATAACATAGGTATCGATGTTGAAATTAAATATTGCACAATGAAATTTTATTAAAACCTTCCAATTTTTAGTTCGTACCTTAATCCATAATGGGTTTAAAATGCACTTTGCTTATTACGAGCGCATTGGCTCAGTACTCCGTAAAAAGGAGCATTTATCTGGAATCGGATCGGAGAGAGAGAGAATTCTCAGTTTCCATCTCATTTCCAAAGCCCTGAGGCGGACATCCGTTCGACGAATGCGCTCGTTTCGGATCAGATTATCCGACAATTAACTAATCATTCATTTCCTCAGGGCATTGCTTTGAACGCTCTCAGGGGCCAATTTCAATTAAACGATTTCTTATCCGAAGAGAAGATCAGTTTCGGATAAAACTTCATTCGAGCAGAACATACCTTCGAATGCAGGAATACTGAAGACGAAATGCACATAATCAGTTTTAGTGAGCTAACGAAGTTACGTCATTTTATGCATCGAAATATGAAATTCATTAACAAACGCTTAAATTAGTTCTAAAAGCAAATGTTTCCTTAGAGAAGCAATAATATGGATACAAATTCTAGCAGGACAAAGTATATGCGTAGTAGTGTATTAATTATCATTTAAAGTATAGAAGTTAAACTTCGGAAAATTTCGGGAAATTTAATTCGATATCTAAAATATAGTATTACAAAGAGAGATATAAGAAAATCACGAAAAATATTTCTAAACATTCGTGTTTTATTTCTGTGATCGAATAACATAATATTCGAATAAAAATAATTCTTTTTTGCATTCGCAGTTTGCATTAATACATAGTACAAAACATTCTATATTCTAAGGAATACTTTGGTAATTCATAAGATATTCATTATAGTAATTCAACTTCTTTTACTGTTTCATAATATTAATCTAACAAAATGGCTGGTTTCGTTCACAGTTACAAAATTGGGAAAACTTTAACGGAATTCCTGCGAATTGTCACCGTTATGAGAATACGACGGAATTGCGTAAATCCACGAATTCCAGCAAAAGAGCGCAGATATGCGTCACCATCGCTTTCCACTGAGTGTCTTTCGTAAAATTCTGAAAGCAAAATTTCAGGAATTCCGATTTCCGTGCGGAAAGCATTCGCGAGGAAAAAAAATCTTTCGTAAGCTTTTAGTTTTATCTGCGCCGTTCTATTTGTTTGAAACGCACGGATATGGGCCCTTTTCTTCCTCTCCAAACAGCGGAGGCAACTAAACAACTTTACGAGGTTTCAGAACAATCCGAGGAAATTCTTCCACACTCGAAACGTTTTTAAATGTGAGTTAAATTCAATTTGAGAATTTTTTGGAACACATGCGAATCTACTTTAAATAATTAGAAACGAAGGAGATGATTTTGCTTTCAACGAAAGTACTTTTACTATTATCCTAATACATTTCTGTTGAACATAAATTCTAGGAGATTAAAATGAATTGTATAACCAACACGTCCATAATAAGTAGCTGACAAGTACAGATACACCGATGGTATGTAGGGTAACGTACTTTTCTTTGCTAAAGGGAATCCTAGAATCGTTTCCCTACGGGTTACAAAATTTAGAAGAAACATCCGGTAATTTAATGGAACCTTTTTGCTACGTTGAATCCATAACAAAGTAAGCACATAAAAGGCGGTATCAAAGTTGGAAATAAATACATTTTTACTATTCAATGCGCTTAGAATTTGGTGGTTGAAAATCATTCTTAAGATACCTGTCCACTGGGTCTGTGGTAATGAGAAAGATAATAAATTGCATCAAACAACCTAGAATTTTGAGGCTATATGAACCTTAATTATACACATGAATCCCATAAATATTCATTAATATAACTTAGAATAGAAAGATTAAATGACATTACATTGAAACCAATTTTTGCTCTCTATAGAAATAAAGAACTTTACCAAACGTGAAGTCAGTTAAATCATAACTTCCATGCTTCAACTTCTCAAAAGTAGGAATACATACACAGCATACATCAAATTAAATTAATTAAATTTAAAAGGAGATCAGAATCGCACAATTGGAACCAACTTTAATATCCAATTGTTCGTCATAAGATAAAGAAATATTAGCGATGCATGATATACTATTTAATTCTTTTCCTTCCTTGAATACAGATTCATTTAATGTTTAAGGATAAATCGATAGCATACGAATGTAATGAATGTATTCTTAAAGTATTCGTACACAGCGCAATTTGATCATCTAAAAGAGAAAACGCGTTCCCTCATCAAATCCTTAATCGGACCGTAATGATGAACTGCACCTCTGGATTATTCCATGAACACGCTGCCAATGCAAAATTTAGGGCAAATCATTATAGAAGCCGTGAAAAGCGTTTTTCTGCGAATTCTTTAAATTTTTGACGTCTTTTGTCAGTAGTGGTGTTAGTCCTGCGGATTTCATTCGCTGAGTGAGCACAAGTGCGTTCTTCCGGTGTCCACTCTGATCCGGTTTATGTGCGCTGGGAGGGATTGCCCTCTGATGGACTCCAGACGGGATTTTCCGCCGACTGAAATGGTTATTACCGGCAGCCGTCTTCCACAGCCCACTTTATTATTTCTTTAGCAGGGACGCGGGGTCAAAACATCCTATTACTTCTTTCAGAAACCGTAAAAACATTTCCTCCAGACATATAAAAAAGCCACTAAAGGTAATCGAGCATTTTCATCGTTAAATACGTCGTAACTATACAATCCTCTCTTTCTAATACTTATTTTTGATTAAATACGATAGAATTAAGAGCTGAGTGAATTGTATTTAAGCAGTGCTAATTAGAAATGTTTATTATAGCATTACCGTAAAAGTAGCAGAAACAAGAGTTGCTCTTGTCAACGATTATTTATTTATTTATTTTTTATATGGAGTACGATTCTCACTTTCGAGGAAGCAAAAGGAATAGAACAGTTCTCATAGAGATTGAAAGGAATACTACAATAGCTCTATTCATGATTATAGAAATAAGCGTGCTTCTGTTTAAGCTGCGTATAAAGCATACTCATCAATAACCTTATATTTTCTTTTTAGCCTTTTCTCCACCAGAAAATAATTTATTAAATATATTATAAATATAATTTAATAAATAATTATTATTATAAGGATAACGAATTATGGCTATGCTTAACATTAAAATAATTTTAAAGAATATTAAAAAGCTAAAATTATACCAGAGAACAGTGCTCGAATAAAAATTAAAGGTATCCACTTTAAATTTTCGATATTTCAATATTAATATAATAAAAGATTGTTTTCTTCAAGGCGGTACCAATTGTTTTTTTTGCTTATTTAATTTATAAATACTTTATAGACCAATTGAAACGGGAGAATAATGTCAACGTCATCCATACATCTCCAATTCAACGTTGGAGACATCATTGCAGTGTAACACCCTTATAAAATACGAGTCGGAGATACTATGAAATTACTACTCTGAGAATATCGAGTTAAATCGCAATAAGAAACATTTATCACTCCAATTTCCTTTGATTAAGTAAATTGATTCCTCCATAATTTGCTCTCAGATCTAGTTGGATAGACAAAAGGAAGAATATTCTTGTTCTCAATATGGATGCTTCGTATCATCTCAGAAAAGGATGCTGTATTAGCTTCGTGCTGAGAAACGCTTTGAGATAGAAGCATGTCATGCAGCTCATTCGAGATTCACAAGAAGCCTTAGAGGAATATCATTTAGACATCTGATATTGTAGAGATGAGGAAAGCATACGTAATTACTTATTAAGTATACTGATTATTTCGCAGTCGAATCTATCCCATAAGAACGAATAAATTTCATTCATTCAACTTTAATTTAGTCTAAAATTCGATGACTTCTCTATGTTTCATTATATATTAATCCAATTTCTCAAATGAAAATCATTTTCGATCATACTACGATTTTATGTATATATCATATATTACTTGTAAGATTAAAAGTAATAAAATTGTTTTTAATTATTTTCTGATTCGACTTAAAGTAAGCGCTTCTTTATAAAATAAAACTTTGAACTAATATAAGTAGGCTTGAAAAATAAGCATAAAAATATCGTACGATTTAAGGTGAGGAAAGTTAAAAGAACGATTCTTAATGTTAAGTAAATATATTTTCATTAAGATTCATATATACTGTCTTCATGCATGTGATTTTCAGGAAATAAACATCTCCCTTATACTACAAGGATAAAAATAAATATAAAAACGACATCGCAAAAGAATCACAAGTTTATAATCGCATCGAGAGAAAAAAGAAGAATCTGAGTACTTCAAACCTCAGTTCCAAGACGCGAATTAATAAAATAACTCGAAGTTGGAGTGACTTCATAAGGGAGAGCAAACCAAGTGCTCTGAGACGTTTACACTTTAATCTTCGGTGAATTCGAATAGAAGTCAGCGGTCAAACAAAGTTTAGAAATTTCAATTATGTAAACAGAGCAATGAATCTGCACGTTAGTGAATTCCACGAGATTTCCGCCCGAGGCACAGCCTCGAGGGAGATTTATTATTATTCACGCCTAATTCCGGGACATCGCCTCCTTTCCCTGACAATTTGCATTTCGGCGCGGTGCATTGTGGGACCTAGGGGCATTCTTCAAATTTCATTTCCATATGATTCAGATCCGGACGGTCCTCAACGTCCATTTAAAGAATTAACGAAGAATTTATGACGGAAAATGTCGTCATCGGTCATTGTTGAGTTGATGGAATTGCGTCGACTGCCTCATGAGGGAGTAAGTACTCTAGTAATACTGTCGGACTTAATCAGGAAAAATTCAACGAGCCATTAAAATGATTGCTAAAAAAAGAACTTTTGGGTCACTCAAAACCCAATCCACCGGGGCTATGTGCCCAATTTTATGCGAAATATTATAGAAGGAGCAATTCCTGGTGCAATAGGTGTGAATACTTTGTTATTTCCCTAAAATAATAAGAACTCAAGTTTTCAGAGGCAATTAGATTAAAAGTATGAATGCCAAAATTTGAATCTTCCGAAAACTAAAGCTTTCTGTAGCTATTAATTTGTTCGTTTCAGCTTAATCTTCAATGCTATATCTATGGTTATTAAGTTAATTGGTGATTTTTATTTTCATTTGTACTCATCTTTAATTGAGGAGGAATTTTAAATAACTTACAATAATGAAAACTTCGCGAGTTTATTTTGATATTCTTAAATGTATGGGCTTCTACTGAACTGATGTCATATGATTAGATTATTCTTTTAAAATGTGAAAACGAAAATATTCTCCTTCACATTAAGTAAAAATAGCTGATGTATAGAATATGAATATGTTAAAAAATGAATTCGACAAAAGATAAATTGCGCATGGGAAACATTTATTGCGATGCGTAACCATAATAGCCGGCGGTTGAATTTGAATCGTACCTTGACGATTATCTCAAATTTTTCACAGCAGAAAAAAATTAAAATTAAATTTCAATGGACAAAACGGTTGCTCGATACGTCAATTTCACGAATGACTTATGCTTCCATTAAATTGTATTGAGTTCGGTTATAAATTCAATAGATTTTAATTAAATAGTGTAGCTGTTTCAGGTCTGAAAATGCTTTTTAAAACACAAAGTAATCACTACGAAAACATTACGGTTGTCACGCAATGAATAATTATCATCCGGTGACCATAAAGAATTTCCGGCAAAACATTTTACGATATTTTTGGAGCTCTAATAATTGATTATAACATAAAAAATTCATATATTGCCAATGATTTACCATATTGTATAATAAATAGTAATGCTAGTAATCCTAATATCTATAGAAATAATCGGAAACTATTCTAATTAAAACTTAAATTAAGCAACTTGAAATTAAGATCGATCATTCAACATTTAAAACAAATGATATCGAAGCGTAAGGAAGTTGAATCTTAGCTTAAAACCCTCATAATATTCTACGCCTATTTCTCAAATTAGATGAATGTTTCAAGAACTTTTATAATCCACGCGATGGCATATTCTCATGAAATTTCACGCCTATTATTTCTGCTATGAAAAATTCCTTAATCTGTGGACGAAGTTCGTTGGGTAAAAATCTCAATAAATATCACTCATGCGAACATTTTGTAAAGTTTTCTCAACGGACCGAATTTCTTCCGCTTCTAAAATTTCTTTCCAAAAATTAGAATCTGTGGGTTCTCAAGAGAAGTGGTTGGCTCTCGGATTGTGCAACACCAGAATTTGATTTACGACGTCGTTTAGTTTTAAATTCTACCGAAATTAAAGCCGAAAATCTCTCGACGACGGACCGAAGGCCGACTCTTTGTCCGAAGATCGTTGCTCCGTTAATGTATAATTACCGAACCCGGATTTCCTTCGACAATTAAATGAGTTATTTATGTTCACTTTTGGGCATTTCCCTTCCGCTCCGAGACGTACCCACTCAATTATTCCGACTGAAAACTCCTCCACAGAGGTCGTGAAATTTCGGGAATACGCGAATTCCTCGTTTTCGCCGTAAAAAGGGCAGTTTGAGAGCCCGATGCTGCTAATCTTCTAAACATCATTAGCGAAATAATATCGCCACGTTGTGCAAATTTGAGAGCCAAATAAAGGATTTGATGGATTGAGGACAAATGAAGGCTTTTTAGGCGAAATACGCGAGAAGAAATTACGAGATTTTAATAGAATCGAATGCACGGCGAAATGCACTATTTGATGACGCGGAAGTTTTTGCACTATGCGAAAATTGAAAGCCGCGAATGTTAAATTAAATTCTAGTTTCGATCCGCCGTTTCTTTAATTCTAAACTAGGCTGACAAACTAGAGGTTTGAATATAGGAACCTGATGTTAATTTACGACTGAAATATAAGCGAGGCTTTAATTAAATAACGATGCAGTGGAAGTGCCAATTTAATTCGTCATGCAAATGCATCGTCACGAATCTACGATGGACATTTAAACAGAGATTAACTTAATTTTCTCTCACTTTTGATACAAAGAAGTTTCTATGTTGTAAATTTCCAATTGTCATAACATTCAAAATTATAGGTGTAAATAGTTGATTTCTGTAAAAAATTTCTTCAAATACAGAGCAATATTGATTATCTAAGTCAAAAACTTAATTCTAATAAATAAATCATCACAGAGGTATGCAGGATCGATTAAAGTATAAAATGGTGAAATAAAACCATTCCAACAATTATGGTTAGAATTATGCTGTGTTTATGAAATTTGGAACATAAAAATGTAATTTCAAAATATATCCCTACTTTAGCTAATATAAAAATGTGTCACTGATATACAACGCCATTTTGGGCGCTTGAAGTACTTATCAATCAACTGAATATGTAAATACAGTAAAAGATAAATCCATAGAAGTCTGTCGATTTTCTATGACATGTGAGCACTCAGAGCTATGCATTTCATCGAACAACCCTTCAAAGAAATATCATTTTGATTGAGTTTGACAGATATAATTTTATACACCCAACGCTATACATCTGTCTGCATGAATCAAGATTTCCATTCATGCAGATATATCTTTTATTAGGCCAACTGTGCGGAGTTAAACATTGCCTATAGTCGCGAGATAAATTTCGCATAGAGACCTAATCCAATCCTACTGAACATCCAGTAATAAAATAAAGGCATCGTTCCACTGTCATAAACGATCCCATCTTTGAATGATGTGATGGTGAGGATAGCACTATAGAAATTCGGCCATAAATCAAAAAACCGTAGCAATAAAAAGCGGGAAAATATCTCTCAGCAATTTATCGCTAGGACTTGCACACTTGCCATTTCGAAATACTGGAGATTTGAAAGAATAGAAAAAAGGGGGATATGAGAGTGGAAATGAAAACAGCTATTTGTTTATGGCTTGTTAGGAAAGGATGATGGATTCTCCATGAAAAGAAAATTTTGGAGTTTATTGCAGTTGAATGAATGTTAGGGGGGAACTCGGAATTTATAGAACTGAAAATCAAACTCATATTACGGAAAAGAAATAAAATACGATAAAAATTTCTAACAAAGTTTCAGAAGTATTAAAACAATAACTACGTGAAGAGAAAAGATGACAAATTATATTGTCTAAATTGTCTAAAACAATCATTATAGCCATTAAAAATTCATTTATTTTTAGTATAATTATTCAAAATTATAAATTCTATCATTTATAAAAGCTTAAGGAATGTTTTAAAATATGATGCACCGTATCGTTAATGAATGGAAAATTTTAAAGATAAAACACTTGCTTCGTAAATCATATGTAACTAACGCGCATAGAACAGAAAAATATTATAATATAAGAAATCCTGACAATGCTTGAGTTTCCCATCGTAAGAAACAGTACACTTAAAGTACACGTCCATCGTAATTCATCAAGCGGTTGCCATAATTAAGGGAAGAGAATAAACATCGGAGTTGTCGTCCCACGTGAGCAGATGGAGTAAAAGGCGAATAAATTACACGGGAAATTAATAAAAAAGAAAATAACGGAGAACATTAGTAAGACAAATCTACTATGGTATGGAAATTTAGGTGGAGGGTCCAACTGAGAATATGGAGATGGCGAGGAAATGAGAGGACATGATAAATGAAGAGAGAGAAGCGCCTGGAGACGCAAAGAACAGTCGTAAAGGCAATTCCCAAGGCGAAATTACACAAAGATGAATTGATAAAACCAATCCAAGATTTATACAAACAGATATATGGAGCGTGAGCTTCTCTTAAGATGTTTAAAGATAAATGTGAAATTAGAAGAATATTATTATGATCCTGATTTATAGTGAAGATGCTTGAGCCGGAAAATAGTGGAATTAAAAATAATTTATTTCCTCTAATATTTAATGTCTATTAAATATTTATGTTAAGAAAATATTCTAACTTGAATAAAACGCAGATACATAGTAAATAATAAAAATCAATTCCTTTCTTTGTTCATTCCTTAGTATGATTTTCAAGTAATACCACCTTATTTATCTAGAGTAGAATCGAATTATCTTCGCTAAAAAGCTTGTAAAGCAAGTCCTCAAATGCACTAACTTTAAATTACATAACTTACAGGATTCATCCTAATGTAACAGATATTGCAGAAAGAATAGATTATACTAATTCACTTAAGTAAACTACTGAAAGCTTCAGAAATGACAATTTTAAGCTCTAAAGCTTTTAAATTTAGTTATCTAGAATACTTTTTGCGAGTTTTCAACTTATTCTTCGTCCAATTACTGAAGTTGGGAGGGTCTTGTCTAAAGAAATGTACCTATGAGAAGTTTATGTAAAGGAATACAAATTAATTATTTCCCGATACAAATGGCACCACAAAGTTTGAAATAGTAGAACTCAGCATACGTCTTTTATTAAGAAAACTTATTTTCTTTTGACGTTAACTCCATCTTTAAGATACTTTTGACTACTACGGACAAAGAATGTCGATCTGGGGGGGACGTATTTAAGGAGCTTTCAGACACCTGACACGCGTGTATCAAAAGACGTGATATTTATCGATCCCTCAAACTTGAGCACTATGTCGTAATTGCGCCCATCTCGCATTTGCGAAGGGTCTTATGATGGCAAATCACGACCTCCGAATCTCCGGGAGGGAATCTCCGCCTTGGGCGCACGTATAGATGGCCTTTGGAGATTAGAAGGGTCACATCGTAGCACGCATCAATTAAGGCCCGCGTGCCGAACAGCCGGCATGACGTCAACCGCGCCATCTCGTATGCATCCTCCCAAACCCCTTTCGAACGTGCGACCGTGAGCGCCACATGGCGCCCGGAGTTTGAACCAAATTAGGCGACGAATATTTTAGAAGAGTTTAAAATCGCGGCGAAGTTTGGTGGGCGCGACGCGCTTTCGCTTTGCTTTTATTGCGCCGGTGAAAGGTTAACTTGGGCGTGCACCGGTGATTAAAACGGAATATTCCGTGCCCCTAACTAGTTACTGCGGGGCTCTTTCAGAGATTTCGCCTTGAATATCCAAATATTGAAGGCGTACTTCCCACGATGTTGAATCTGCAACTTCGCCTTGGTTGCCACTTTGTTCCTGCATAATTCTTGGTGCACGTTGGTACAGTCATTACCACCTCTTACAATATTGCCCAAAAAACGTCTATTTTCCGTAATACCCTTCAATGATATTCTTGGTTAAAATACAATATTATTTATGTTGCATTTATTTTAGTCTGTCCTATACATGTTCTCGAAAATATTTTTAAAAACGGTAGAAATTATGGTAATTAAAACGTTCAACTGTATAAAAATCAAAAGGAATTCTCCTTTCAAATTGGAATTGGGCGAAAATTTAATTTATTTTCCACAAAAGCCTATTTATTCGTATTTAAAATATTCTTAAGCTGTTTTCATAATACAGCTTACCTAACTAAGGTTCTACGGGTGAAGTTTTAAGGACGATTTTGGGAGGAAAGTAACACGGCTCGGAATTCTTCAACGTGAATATGGACTGAGAAAAGTTTGACAGGAGCGGAAATCGAACCAATATCTCTCAATTTCTGGTCGGTTACTCCAATCAGTTTGGCCATCAGAAAATTCAGACAAATCGTGAAAAGATACTGTCCGCAATAGAGTTGCAGTTTCTTTTGATACAAATCTCTTCACCGGCCATCGATGCCCGGTCTTGCCATTTTTCACGACCACTAATTCTCTGATTTATTCAGATTCGCGTGACTTTTCACGCTTAGTCATCCTTATCACTTTACCTTGAGTATCCTAAAAGGGGGAACTCTTTAATATCTCTCTGTTGTGGAGGTCTTTGGGCTGATAACAAATCAGATATACTGTCAAAAGATGTGACAGATATGTATAATGTTACGATATCATACATTGTTAGTGTTCACTAATAAAAATAAGAACGAATGTGTTATTTAGCTCTGTCTAGGTTGACTCGAAAGATTTGAGATACAATAAACTTTACTAGGAGTACGGAACTGTGCACTGGAGAAGAAAATTTATTGATTCTGAGGAAAATCACTGATATTTAATACAAAATATCATTGAAAGAGCTCAGGAGAAAATTAACAAGATTCTAATGACAATTTCGATGATTGATTTTGATGAATTAATCATGACATTGATGTGAGTCCATTTCTTCAAAACGACCGAAGAATATGAACGATCGATAAAATAATTCCAGAAAATATAACACGTGAAATATTTCAGACATGGATCGTACTACACGAAAAAAAAATTGAAAAATATAAATTCGGAAACAAGTTGCTGGAAGGGATCAAGTATCCATCGAGATCCTCTTATATTTCTACATTTATAGGGAATTTCATCCAAGAGTTGCCCCTCAAACGCGTATCAATTCATAGAGTGTACTCTCGTGATTTAACTCTACGGTTCCCGCGCAATTTTCCCTCCGAAAGCAGTTGTAATTTGAAGCATGTTCACAATGAGAGGAAGACCAGTATCATGTAGTTCTCCTTGACCGCGCTGCCGTCGACCCAACGAACTTCTCAACAATGAAAGAAGAACAAATCGAATGTGTACCGAGCAGTTGAAGAGCACGGCGCCAGATGTCGCGAGCAGGCAAAGCTTGGAGTTCGCGGGGGTGAAGTTCGGAGTAGATGCAACTGAATTACGGAGCGAACGAAGCCAGGTGAGGGCAACGTCGGATAGATTCTTGTTCCTTTTCGAGAGTGGGTTATTTAAGAGAGGTTCATTGATCTGCGAGGCTCAAAAGAAATTCCCTTCCCAATAACTTCCCTAATTCACTACTTATTTACTCCAACTTTTGTTCGGTTCCTCGGTTCATTAACTTGAGGCAAATTGAGAGACGAGATGCTATCGCGCATTGCTTTGCAGGCGTGCCTCGAGTCAAGAAAGAGTTATCTAAAGAATCGCTGAGTGTGGAATTGTATTGAACAATAGCGAATTTTTAAAACGCTTAAAAAAGCTCCTGCGATGTATGAAACCCACCTTTCGAGGTCAGTAAACGCGCAACTAGCTTTAATTAACGTTTCCAGCGCAGGAAGGAAATGACCTCAAAACGAGGAGTTTATAACCGCTGCTTACCATTTACTCGCATACATTGACTGTTCCAGTACGTAGTAGTAGCCTTTGATATAAATAAACTATGCAACAAATATATTACGAAAGGAATGGAAGAAGTACATAATAGGCCAACTTCCTTTTACTTGAATACTTCAACTTCTTGAACTGAATGAGTTACGAGATATGCAACAATAGTGAATAGATAAAATACAGTCAGTTATGCGAGTTTGTGAATTAACAATTAAGAAAAATAATTCTTAATACAGCACTTCATAATAGATACACTCTTTAATTCTTAATTTGCCTAACTTTATCCGCGTGTGTTAAATTCATTAGTTAAAAAACTTACATATATTTCCGACCTAATGATATTAAATATAATTGCTACTTTAAAGTATCAATTTTCCGGCTCTACCTCTATTGTATGACAATCAACAATTAAACCTACGCACTATTTTTAGTCAATTGCTAATTTAATTATTAATTTTTCTTGTAAACAGAAGTCGTTTCGAGAATAAATGAGAACTAAATTGGACTAAAATGCTCACATATATCGATTAAACGTTCCTTAATTTCATTCTTTAACAAATAAATTGCTAAAGAGATCCTCTTCTGAAGTGTCTCTTAATTGATAGCACCCAATCCCACTTGTGTCCTTGGAAGTAATTAAATGCGAACATTTCTTCGCATTTCCTGCTATTGCGAGCCAAGGGATGATTCACTGCGTCAAAATGCCCCGGACATTGAGGAATACCGTTAGCTGCAGAGGCTGGATCGTGGTCGAAGGTCTTGAATTACCAATCGCATATTATCTCCGCCGAATTGGGAGTTCTTTATTTTAGCGATTGTTCATAATTCCAGAACGCGAACTAACCTTGGATCTCAATTTGCTCTGTTGAGTGGACCTTGGTCCGTTTCCTCCTTCAAAACCCGTAATGACACGGATGGATAATGCAAGATCGCTGTGGCTTTCCTGGAGTATTATGAAACGCTCATATTCAAGTGTCCCCATTTCAACTTTTGAACAGCTCGGCCGGTTTTCAGTAACTCGGTATGAAGATACTTTCATCGAGGCAAATCTTAGAGATGCAGTGGATTGCGTACTGAACACGGGGAATTCTCACGTCTCTGAATAAGTCGTTTATGTCAGGTGTGTTCACAATCGAGGAATCATCAAACCAAGTTGCAGAGAGAGGTAAAAACTAGATTTCTATACTTTGCTTGGTTAAAGACCATGAATTCTTCTTTCTTACAAACTATGTATATAATCGTAAGAACTTTTATGCGATGAACTCTTTTTTTACGAATCATAATTTACTAATGATAATATATTACGTAATTTTATAGAAGTCATAAAGGCTTGAAAAGAATATATATATATATATATATATATATATATATATATATATATATATATATATATATATATATATATATATATATATATATATATACATATAACTCGGCGTTTCAGGCCTCCTTGTTCCTTCTTAATGATGTAAAACGTTGGTGCATCTGCAGAAGGGTTGGTGAGACCTTAAGACCTCCCAATATTAGCCTAAAACAATGGAGGGAGCGAACGCGGCTAAATGACCATGATGAGGAATGAAATAAACTCTCATGCTTTCCTCACTGAGGAAGAATTCCACGAGTGGGTAGTTTACGTAACACCCAATGAATAAACACTGAATAACACATCAAAGAATTCAATTAGTAGAGATGAATACGAGGGCTATTATAAAGCACACTTCATACCTTTGTAGCTTTTACGTAACCATGGCAATGAAGAAGATAGGATGAACTAAAAGAAATGATACGCTATCCTCGAGAGAGATAAAACTTCTGCAGTTCTGAAGACATCGGAATTCGGACGCTTTCTATGAGTCGGAATAAAATAATTGCCCTTCCCTCCAAATTAGGCTATCACAAGCGTGAGAGATGAGAATTCCACTAATGAGATAAAGGTTTCGGAAAAAGTCATCGAATCACGTTTCCACGGAGAGAAACAAAATCAACAATCTTGGGCAACTGAAGTGACTGTACTTAGAACAGCAGATTATGAACCATCGAGATCCACGGAGTGGAATACGTGACTGGTACGGGCACAATAAAAGACTTCACTGCATGCGATGTTGGATAATGACAACTATATTTTTCATAGAATAGTATTCCAAGAAGCGCTTTGCCATTAATTCGGAATTTCGAAAAATACTGTAAAGAGAGGAGATTGAACACTAAGAAAAAAGGCACGCGAAATTTAAGAATTATCGTTAGTCAAACAATAATAAGTTTAGACTGAGGAATAGAAAGGAATAAAGGTTACTTCTACGATAAGCGAATAAATATCCTTTTATTGAAAGGTAAATTAACAGATTATCTAAGTTCACTCCACGTTGTTTTCATCTACATGATTTCTTAAATTTCAGTTCGGTCAGAACTTTAATGAAAAGCACGAAAACACGAACTCAAAAATGAGTGAATTAAAAAGAAAAAAAATCCCGTATTTAATTTCGGATAATTCTCTCATTCATATGTTTCGACAAAAGAGGTTCGCCTTTAATTATAAAGGGCAAATTGGGATCGGAAACGAATGCCGTCAAATTGGTAAAACGCAATTACTTTGCGGTCAAACGAAGAGAGGTGATGACTGCAGATATCCAGAAATTCCTGCTGGTAAACGCATGCATACCAATGGAGGTCCTCTGGAGAGGGGAACCACATCTTCCTAGAATTACAAATTTCATTCCGGATATCCATACACCGTCTTCGAACTTCTCACCTTCGATATGATTGAGTACTCGTCATGCGGAGTGCCATGAATAGCACTAATCCTGGCGTCGTGCCAATGAGTAATGACCCCGATTTCCCTGTGATTTGAACAAATTGAGGACACGGATTTAATTATTTGCTCCCGAAACCAGAAAGTTCACAGAGCTCTGATTTCGAATTTTCGGAATTTCATGCGCTTTATGAAAATATTATCCACCAAAGGTTTTTTTGACCATTATGACAGTTAATATTCGCTCGAAAAATGAATGTATCGATTTTGCAATTAAAGGAGATGGACTCTGTCATTAAAGAATTTAATCAACTTCCAATACTAACAGATATTTCCCTCAATTTTTCATTTTTCTTTTTTCTGCTAACGAATTAATGTAATCCTTTTGTCTAATATTTATAAAGTTTGTTCTTTTTTGTTTATTAAATTTACTTGGATTGCGGGCAAAAAGCGATTTAATAAAATAATTAACTTTAAAATAATTCCTCGATCTAAAAACTTATTGATCGGAGTTTCAAGTATCACATCGTTTATGCATTCTACCCTATAAAAGTTATAAAGTAAAAAAACCTTAATTAGACGCCTTTAATTTTAACCCTTTACACAATTACAACTCAACGGAAATAAAGGACGAGTTCTTCATCTGCCTCATTAAACAATAGATTTGAAAATCGAACTCATGTAATCATAAATCAATATGCTGTGATGTGCGCATCCTGTAATGAATATTTGGTTATCAAGATAATTGGATTTAACCTCTTGCAACCTTCCAGTCATCTGCGGTGGCACCGTTGAGTTTATGGGAAATCCATTTGCATCCCCAGAAGTATGCACGCGATAAGTTGAAGTCACAGACTCCACGGAAATCCAATTTAGCGCTGCTGTAAACTTACGTCTGAAGTAATTTACTGGCGGTATATCACGTTAAAGTTGTTTTGAGTCAAATGTCACTGAATTTAAGTTCTACTTGCTAAAATAATAGATACATATCATGAAGTTCACACTCAAAATTCTCGTGGACCAGAACAGAGAATATTATTCAGTTGCCATAGTCTCCACCTACGATTATCACCTAAAAATACTTCAATTACAATGAGCCATAAATAATGCTGAGGAATTTTCGAGGTATTTAGCATACGACGTATGACTTCCAGACGATGATCCATCGCCTTTAAATTGAGCGAAATACATTTGAAACAATCCTGATTATAAAATTAAAAACATCATTCACTGTGTTTTGAGATGGCTTTTATTTTGTTTCATTTACGAGAATCCAATTACAGCTTGGATTTCAATATATCTCATATTCATGCGTTTTTATAGTTTCTTTCCCGATTTAGCGGTCAAGTACCAAATTTCATTTCAATGTCATAAAAATTTGCTCACGAGATTTAATTAACGAATTGCATTTTTATTTTTAAGAAGGGAAAGTAAATAAATTTGTTTTATTAGTTTAGTAAACGCCCTTTTAATCAATATGAAATTATAAATGACTAGTAAAATGATAATTTTGGTACCTCGTACTTGAGGATATTTCTGATAATGTAATATCTCAGCTTTTATGTGGAATGACGATGTTATAAATACAGTTCAGGGACAAAAGTAGATAGCGTGTGCCTTCTTGTACGAACTAGTTTCCCTGTTTCATCTTCGCAGTTATATATTGTAATAGTGAATTTAAAGTTCTAAATAGCGAAATAAAATGCATATGAACTGACCAATTTACAAACAGAAACTTCGAGGATTAACGATAAATCTATTCGTATTATGTAATATATTAAAATCAATACAAAGCGATGAAAAAATTGAAGTGCAAAAAGCGAGTGATTGCATTATTCAGCAAATAAAGTACATTCAACTGTAAAAGTAGAGCTAAAACAAGAAAGGCTTAAATTAAACATGGGGCTGAGAGATTTTATTCAGGTAAAAAAAAGGCCGAGAAATATTTTTCCGCAGAACCGCACGGAGCGCTCTCTGTATTTGGATTGACTCCCTCCGATTGGCTGAAAAAAGAGGATTAATTGTTGTGTGTGGACCAATCCGGTGTGTCAACTCACCTCCAGCCGCAAAAAGTAATTCGATGGCAAAAGTCCACATTGAGGGAGACTTAACCATTTAAAAGAGTCAATTGAGAGTCTTCGTGGATACGTGTGCAGCATTTTAATGAAGGAAACCGTTTCCCGTACATTTCTTCTCCCGAAGAATAGCGCGTCGCTTATGAATTCAAGGCGGAACGCAATTTGTCCACCATTCTCTTTTTATCGGGAGTGACCAAAGGCACGTCTATTTTTACTTTCTCCAAATACGTAGAGAAAGGGGTTGCAATGCCGAAAAAATACACGTGGACTTTTCAAGGCGTCTACAGAAAGCGATTTCACCACTTTGCAATATCCGCTCGTGATATGAATGTAAACAGAGGTCTATCAGAAATGAGCATTAATTCGGATGATAACAAACATTTATTGGCTCTTCAGTGAAACTCGATTGGCTATCGCAAAAAATCCCCCTTTTCTAAAGCCAAACTCTCCTGAATCCGTAATCTAAATGCGTTCGTAATAGCGACGGTAAAAGGAAATCACCTACAGCCCATGCATTGAGATTAAATGATTAGAGAGAAAAACCAAGAACTGAACTATTTTGTCAATACAACTCAAACTTGGATTTAAAAATATACTATTTCTGACACGTATTTGCATCTGAAACTACGAAAAAGGAACTAGGAGGGTTGGAGGAAATTGCACTAAAATGTAGAACTGCATATCAATGCAAAATATTGATCTAAAAAATGAAAAGTATTTTATAAGACAAAAGAAACTAATAGCTTAAAGTTACACAGCACATACATAGCTTATAACTATCTTTATTGCATTAAATTATTCCGGTTGCTTCTCTGTGGTTAGCATCTATTTAATACGACATAATTTAATTTGAATTTTGAACAGAAAAAGGATACCTATATATTATTAGTTAGAGTTTCCGATGAGTTTAATGTGAATTACATCTTTCATTTATCATGGAAATTGTACACAATAATTTGAAAATTTTTTTGTATAAATTATCTTAGATTATTAAAATTTGTATTAAAATTTCCTTCTTCATATAATCCTCCATAATCCCCAATTATAATTTAAAAGTCTTTTGAAAGTCATTCTCAAATATTTCTTTAAAGATTTTTAAAGAATCTGTGGTTAATAAATTCTTACATTAATTATTCACGGATTCATTTTGTGATTAAAGAATATTCAAAGATTGAGAAACGCATTTTCTCGCAAACTTTTTGATACCAACTACGAATTGTGAAAGAATTCCATTGTTTTCACATTACGAGTCAATTCATATAGCAACACTGAAGTTTTAATTGATCCTACTTCCGTAATTAACGATTCGATTATTTTCATAGCTTTTCGCTAATTTTATTGCTTGTTTTTTGAACTGTGCTTTAATCACACGAACCTCAGTCTTTGTAAAATAAATTCACCTTCAACAGAATCTTTAATCCGTTGGGGTGGGTTTCCAACCTTCAATCGTCATTTCCGAGACATGAGGAAATATTAATTTACATCAATTTCGACTGGTTTGCAATGAACGAGTGAAATGATATTCAAATGACTCAGTCACATCAAAGGTTTGCAAAAAATTCCTCTGTTGTGGTTTAAGCGGACCAAAATGGAAATCTCGAGTGGGCGATGTTTTCGGCGATAGAATTTCAAGAAAAGTTTTTATTGAAGTATCAGTTGTCGGAGAGTTAATAAGAATATTGAGAAACAAAATGTACACAGAGCAATGGAAATTCAGACAGAAATCAAACTTCTATTAAAGCCGTATTCTTTAAACATTCGGAAATAAATACGTGAGGAGTAATCAATGTGACCAAACACCATTGTTGAAAAGTAGTAGTAGACTGTTATAATGTTCATAAAAGAAAACAATAACCAAATTAATGAGTAGTATTAAGACTATTAAAACTTCTCTTCAATTCCAATTTTTTTATTAAGGGATTTTTGTGTAATGTGATTAACTGCTACATAGTTCACATACTTTGTCACGTGTTCTTTTAAATGAAGTTCATAATCATAAAGACGAAGATATGATTGAAGAAGAAGATAGGAAAACTACATTCTCCTAATATACACCTACTTACCTAGTAGATTATGCACACTTAATGAATTTTTTCGATTCTATTTCAAATGATGAAACAAGGAATCATATGACTTCATCGCTTCGCTGGTTTTCAATTTTATGAAAATGTGAACGAAAATTTTAGCTCTTACGTTATCTATTAATAGAGTTCCTGTTCAACCTCATACTTAACTAAATTTAACAAATGAGTAAATAAAAATAACAAATCTAACACGTATTAACTTTATTTAACACTGTATTGTATTAAAATTGATAAACCTATAAAATATTTCAAAGCACTGTTATTACACATGTTCATATTATTTCATATGCATTTTCATACTCATTTCAATAACTCAGTATAATATATAAAATATAATGATAACCCATAATAATTATCATGGCGTTCATACTCGGTGCAATAAAGGGATAACTTATGAGTTTGTGAAATCGCTCAGCTTTAAGCCAAACGTCTTAAATAAACAAAAGAGAGATGAAAAAATAGAAGAACGTTCGGCCGATCGCACACGTTTCCGCTCTGAAGGAGACGGGTTTACTGTATAAATGATTTTTAACGAATTCTGGTTTTGAGATCCTTTTACCGGATGAGATATGCGGAAATGTTGTTCTCGCTAGATTTTTAGGCATTTGAAAAGCAAACGACTTTTTTCGAAGCGAAAAACCATCCGAATGGTGGAAAGAGCGGTCGAAGAAAGAACGTGGAATTCTTTGCCGTCCTAATATCTGCAAATTAGAAGGGCACCCTTTAGTTTCCCGAATCCTAATAGGACCATAAAAGCCGAATTTCGTGCCCAACACTGTGCGAAGAACGACGTCTTAATTTCACTTCAAGTTTCCGTACACTACAAATTTATCCTCTTGAACGGTTCACCTTGGTCATTATACTCCATTCTTGAATTATTATTTTATAAATATTATTCTTTTTCGAATATTACGACGGAAGGAATGACCTTTGGGTATGAAAGAATAATTATTGAGCCGATTCAAGAAGTGGCGTGAAATATTCTTTCTTTTTGGAAAATTCGGGAAAAAGGAAAAAAAAAAACGGTTGCCTTAATTGAAGCCGCAATGAGAAATCAAATGAATACAAAAATGCATCGAATGACTCGTTTGTTGGAGAAAGAAATGTAAGGGCAATTATTCCCTCTCCAAGGGACATATTTCAAACATCGCAATAACATAAGACATTAATGCATCGATGTTTTTCTCATTATCCTTTTATTTGATCAAAATTACACTCTTAAGAAATACTCAGAGGTTTGGAAGATTTTATGACAAACTTCTGACACTCCATCCATTCATTAATCATTCCTTATCTAGCAAGGGATATTTCTTTTTCTCTTTAATGGATCACATAAGAGGTGAATTGATATGGATAATGTATCAATGATAATGATCAATAAAAGAGAGGAAAAAAATTATAAATGCTAATCTTCCGTATAATATTCATGTAATCAAAAAACTTTACTTAAAAATGTCAATGACAATGCAGAGTTAAAAGAAAATTTCAATTAATGCTCTACAATTTATAATGCCTATTTAAAATTATTTGCAAATATTCTACAGACAAATTATTCGATAACACATTCGATATTATTTAGTTCCCTAATATGATACTTTAAATCGTTCAACAACTATTTAAATCGACTTTTCTTAATTTAAGGTTGAGATGCAACTACGGTTTTCAAGATTAGCCTGAACAATACAGCCCAAAGTTAATTTCGAAGAAAACAAAATTCCGCTGAAACTGGAGTTCGAACCCAATCCCCAATTTCTAACCATTCCTTTCAAAGTCATTTGTGACCAGCTCCATCGTCTGCAGCGCCGATATCCTACTCTCTACGAGTTACTACAGTATCCTTTTTTCAGCCCTATCACCGCAATTTTCAACGCTCCACGTACTTTGGCTGGCATTATACTGTCATTTACGCAATTAGTAGAGGGAACTATCGGTTCCCTACTTAGTTTTAGATCCTTCAGTTTCGTAATATCAACTCATTATCGCAAAGCTCATTAGTCCCGATTACGTCGCTGACAAAAGAAAAACGGAGCCCGCGGAGGCGGCAGAAAAAGGTGGAAATTCGCCGCTCTTGTGAGTCAACCCACCGAAAGCCCTTTTTCCTCTTATCGTGAGGCCTCCCAGCGATCTTGGATGTGAGCCAGACAATGGCGACAGGAAAGGTGCAGAGAAGAACGAAAAGAAAACGATCGGTAAACATAGGCGATTCGATGGACGCAAAAGGAGCGTCCAGACTAATGAAGATCACTCAATGGTTACGGAAAATATCTCAATGGTAACCAAATGAATCCATCACATGCACGTCTAGATCACTCTCCCATAATTCTATGGTAAATTTGTCCTCATCTCCATGCGACGATTACACACACAATAAAAACTCAAAGAAATTAACTTTTTTATGATTCAGAAGATAAAAGTGGTGAAAGTACAAATATTTATGTGAATATTTTAATTATGAATTAACACAAAGCCTCGCCTGAATCATTGAAGACCATTATAATTTATTATTATATAATGTAAAGAAAATGATAACATTATCGTTCTTAAGATTAGGAGTGAAATTGTAAATGGGAAATATTATTCGTAGTTTCTCAAGATCTTACTTCTGATATTTTATTCATAGATTATGATGAACTAAATAGATAAGAATTTCCATCAAAAATTTCTAAATGAAAATTTTTGGGAAATTACGAAACAATCGTAAAAACTCTAAATTTAAAATTTTGGATTCTATAGAGAATTTTGATTTATTAAATCAAACACTTTGATTAAAGACAAATATAATTTACAGCGACGCACGCTTTTCGAGAAGTATTTCAAAATAATCAACGCCAGCACGGATTATTAAAATTGCAACAACAGAAGTCTTTCGGTTAACGACCTCAGATCCCGATAATAGAAAACGGAGAAAGAATCGCTTCGGGTCCGCAATTATAGAACACGCTCTTGGTCATTTGAGGAAATCCTAGTGCAAATGGGAGATCGAACCCGGGACTGTGGCGAAATAAACCCTTCGGATTAGCGTCGTCCCGGGATGTGTGAAATGGTCCAGCGTTTTAATGGGGAAGACCTTTTGATGAGAGCCGTAAAAGAAAAGCAAAAGATGCAGAGTGTGAATGCTGCCAAAGGGGACAGGCCCTCATGCAGCAAAAGCGCGATACCCGGATGGACAACAACCTACAGATTCCTTTTTTTAACGGCTCAAAGTTTAGAATCTGAGGGCCTCACAAAAGCGCTGCATATCTACTGCAGACTAAAGCGGAAGGAGAAATATCCTCTGTGAAAGGCTGATTATTTCCGAGGAAGCAATCGGGAACACGTCAATGATAAACCGTGAATTTTACTCTGTCGACTGAGAAAATAGTTTCCTCAAAAAACTTATTCCTAATACTTCTCAAGATTGATTTTTCTCATCCTACATAAAAGAATCTTTAAATATGATTTAAATTGAATCTTTGCTCTTCGTCACAATCTAATTTCATAATCGGGAGAGTATGTTTATCGGTAGCTTTGAATGGATTTCGTCGAATAGAATTCCAATTTTTCGCAGATGTAAAAGGAAATCAGTTTGCGTTGTTGGAATACTTCAAAGCCTACGAAGGGAACGCAAAGATGAAAAAATTGAACAAATTAATTCGAATGATAACAACAGAGAATATAGGCCATTGGAAAACGTGGCAGATTCCATGCGTCATTTCTGATGCATCTAGATAAACGAAAATAGATGTCATATCTTGTCGTTTCAGGAATTCGTTTTTCCGCTAACGCTATGCGGCAAAAACGATGAGAGAGGTTGGAAAAAGGTGCATACACTCACGCATCTCACAAAGTACACATCTGGAAGTAAAATTTCGAGTTTAAGGCACGAATCTGTCAAAGAATCTACCGTAAAGTAATATACTTCTTTGTCGAGTTATTTTAGAAAAACGTGAACTCGTACATATTTATTATAACTCAAATTTAAAACCTTTAGGATAAGTTCAGATAAATTTAACCCAAAACTTGAATCAGTTTTAGAATTATTTTATTTAAACACGTATTAGAAGGGTATCTTTCACAAGTTCATATTAAATTCTGAGTTTCGCGTCCTAATATAGCAGGATGAAAGAACGCGAAATATACACGACACTTAAAAAAAGGAGAAGGCCATCCTTTTTGACACTTAAAATGACTGGATCCGGTAGCTAAGTTCCTCTTTCTTTGAGAGAACAAATTTTGGAAAGCTTTTCCTCGAACTCTAAATTTCTGCCTCGCTTCGTGCAATTCTAAAAGAACACGCTTATGGGAGGGTTGACTGGTATCCATGAGTCGCGAAACACGAGTGCGCACTTCCTGCCTCTAGGCCAAATGTCTTCACGACGCTTCAATAAAAAGACAATTCTGCTTTCGGAGGCAATTCATTTTTGGCGTTGACGACGGGGCGTTCTCGCAAATGAGTGAGAGCACAGATCACTATGGAGACAGTACATTCTCGGATGAAATAAACCAACAATTGGCTTCTTCAAACATTTTTCCGTATTTTCTCTACATCGTCCAAGTATTTGAGAACTCGAGCACACGCCCTAAAAACACTGTGACAAAAACAAAAACTTAATAAACAGAGCGTCTAACGAACTTTTCTAAAAGATGTGACTGTACTTCGCGATTAAGCCTTGAATTAACCTCGAACTGAGCACGTCCGACAAACTCGTAAAAGGGAAGGAAATACAAATGATAATAAAAAATGTCAGAGGAAAGCTACACATTCTGTATAATTCCTCTATGTAACTACTATC
The DNA here is from genome assembly GCA_020796165.1 of Pantala flavescens. NCBI lineage: Eukaryota > Metazoa > Arthropoda > Insecta > Odonata > Libellulidae > Pantala > Pantala flavescens. Next base: position 34,302,039 of record CM036881.1, on the reverse strand, counting down.
ATTACATTAGAAAAGTGAATGCATTCTTCAAATCAGAAATGAATTATTACAGCAAGTTGGCATGCGGTTGTTTGAACTGCAATATGAACTGAGTTTTTTCAGAACTGATAGACAATATAAAACTAAATGAAAACCTACATTGACGTATGTTAAACTTTATTCAAAAATTATTAATATATCGCTTCAAATGATTTTCATCAGGGATTATTGTCGGAATTTGAGGTTTCCATTGCTCAAATATTAACGATTTAAAGCATAAGAATAAATTAATTTACCATAAATACTTTTCTCGAAATATTCAACAGAAGGAATTCGAGAATTGTTTCAGGGGAATGTAATTTGACCAACTATCCGAGATTAAATTTAGAAATCAAATTTCGAGAACGTGGATGGAAAGAGGTGAAGCATCTCGTGAATGGTAATTAAATAATCCACTGTTTGCTCAAAGAGGAGTGACCTAGATATGGTCGCCTGCTGGGGACACTGCATCATCTCGATCAGCGTTTTCGTAGGTGGACGTGGCCCACAGGTTGCCCCTGGGAATTGTGATGGGTGCCAAGGAAACTGTTTGCTACCGCTTATCCCACTTACACAGAAAATATCTTTCGCGAAGATTCCCGCCAATGCATTTTTTTGGCGAACAATAGGAGATGATAAAATGTAATTCTAGTTCGAAATGAGGCAAGCGGATTCCAACGAATTCCACGCGATGCCAAAAATACTAAGGGACTTAAAACGAATTTCGGAACAGATGGCGCTGAGTTTTAAACCGCTGCACCCCCTACATTTAATGAATGCGTCCGTGAGAACTAATGAAACTATTTAATTAGTCGTTATAATGCACCAAACATGGAGGATTTTTAGTGGTGAAAAATTTTGCTTAATTATACTGAAAATAGTACAGCTGCTTAATGTATGCTTGAAATTATGAGGATGAAATTATATGGATTTTTATAAGTTTCAGACTTCAGAATTACAGCAAACAACGTAAAAAAACAAATTCTATAAACAGTAAAATAATCAGAAATAATAATTTCATAGCAAATTAAATGATGAAAAAATTGAAGGATATAAAGAACGTAAAATTTAATAAATAATCATAAATCATTCGTATACATATATACAGTTCGATAAATGTTGTGTAGTAGCAGTAAAAAAAGTCGAAGAATTAATAAAATAGTCCTTAATTCATACCTCACTCTAGTCTCATGAGGAAATTTATGTGATCCCGATTTGAAATTGCTTGTTCTTCGGGTCTTTTCTTGAAAATGATTCTCAGAGTATACAAGACAAAACTTACGTGGGAGAAATTCATGACGTGTGTCCAAAGTTTATCTTTTCCTATATCTCAATAATAAAATACCCAAAATATCTTAGCCTGGTTCCCAATATACATTATATTCCAATTACACTAAAGGTGTTCCGCAACAATCATACGTTCCATCCCATAATATTTTCTATACTTCACAAATGCATATGTTTAAGGTAAAAGCGGTTATATTTATAAACTTAGGGCGTAAATCGAAAATTCAAGATTGCTAATTTGGAAACATCCAAAACCATTTAAATAAGTATGCATGGCATGATTGGCGTTCCCTGAAATATTTGAGGAAGATATTTTTATAAAAAACATGAACCATATTTTTTCATTCTGAAAAGATGCGTAAGAGAAACAGACGTTCATAAAATATCCAAAAGAAAATGCGTTTCGTTCAGCGATTTTTGAAATGCAAAACAAAGAAAATCCCTTAATCCCGAGGCTATCAGCGAAATATCTGAAATATTTTCAGTATGGAAAATTATTATTTTCTTCCTTATGTGGAATATTAGATTTTAATAGAAGTTTCAACAACGGATATATCTACGCACAAATAGAGTATATTGGCAATTCCTAATAATCATCTTGCTCTAGGCAGAGGATCATGTTAGACTCATTATTTTAGCTAATGATGATCAATTCATTGGAAGTAGAAATATCGTATCCAAAAAAAAATCGTTAAATAGAAATCATGCTTTTCTAATATCAGGTTATTATTCCAATGCTACTTTACTTAGCTATGCTTCCTTAGGATATGGGAGAAGAACATAAATTTTTTTCTAAATAAAGAGTCTATCCTCATTATCTTGAATTTTTTGGATGCAAATAGATCGGATATAATCATACTTTTTAGTTATCTAAGCTAAATATTGTTTTAAATTTTTCTTTTTATATCATTATAATTTTCAAAATGCCCATGTTATCTGCCACTGATTAGTATTTATTAAAATCTTTTATTCGTGATTGTGTCGTAGCTTACTCTTAATATTCCCATTACGAAAATTTAAAATTACAATTAATTATGATGGGAGTTAAAAAATAATTCATGTTAAAAATTCGAATAGATTAATTGGAATATTTTGGATTAGCAGTCAGATACGTCAATTTGGCTAATAAAATTCTTCCCTCAAACATAGGATAATCATCATAACAATATTAGATTAAATCAATCCAATCGAAAATCAAAAAATGTAATTATTTAACCACATATTCCATTTACAAATATTAATGAGAAACTTTATTTTAATTAGTTACATTCGTATAGTTTTGTGTTTGAAGATAGAGAAATAGTTCATATTAATGGTACTTCAGCCAAACTAGGAAATGACTGAATAAGCACAGTGAATATATTATGCTAAATTAATAATGATATATAATAATTAATATGAAGGATTAAATATGTCTTAATTCTATAATTATTTTATATTTTTCTTAAATTAGTAATATTGATTTATTAATTATAAATAGATTTCATAAATACCCACGAGAAAAACACAGAGATCTTCAAAAACAGTATATAAAATATAGTATGAGCGGTAATGTAACAGGGTATACGAGTAGAATTTTCTTTAAACAAGACTGGAAGATTTCCGTTTAAGAGTGTTATTTCTGTAGAAGGAAAGCGAGGGAATAAGAAGATAATTTTATTTCATAAAGGAGATTTCTAGATGAGTAGAGCATTAAAGGGAAAAATATTTTATAAAAATGGTTTGCTGAATGGAGCATTAAAGGAAGGAATTCCGAGTAAAAGAGGTTATTAAAGAACAGATAATGATTTTTTTGATGGAACTACGAGGTTGATGTGGATTCCAGAGATGAAAATAAAGTTCCAGCACTAAAATTTAATAGAAATTACCCGAGATTAATTGCAATATAAAACACCGCCGATGAAATTATTTTCACAAAAATTAAATTCCTTCCGGATGGTACAGCTGCAATATATTCTCCTTTTTCGTGCCCAGTTCTATGCGCATGGAGATTAAACATAAAAACCAATAGATATCAGGATAAAGTTTCATTCTATTTGAAATTTTAATCTGTGTAAACACGCCTAGAATATCATTTTATTCGTGGAACAGCAACGTGATATTTAATTCTGCATATTTACTTTTCAGACCATTAATTTAGATTAATATTTGTTCGTAGATAGATGAGTATTTATCTAAGGAATATTGCATGACATATTTAATTCATATTATACTTAGAAAATAAAATTTAAACCATATCTTTAATGCAGGATCAACGATAGTTATAAATACAAAGAATGTATTTCTATATAATATAATTATATGAGCACAAAATAGTAGGAAACACATGCACATTAAATTAAAAATCCGGTTGATGTTTAACTTGCGTAGTAACGGAAACAATACTCAATTAAATAAATTAATTTTCATCTACTCATCTGTTGGGAAAATACTTTGGCCTCAAACATAATTTTCTAATTAAATATGATACATATTTTACGTAAATAAAAAGCATTAGTGGAATATATCTCTATCTACCATCAAGTGCATTTAAAACATCTTAATGATGCTTTTGTTTCCTTATCTTGCGTAAGAATAATTACGTAGCAATTTTATTGCAGAAACATCCAAAGAAAATGCTGTAGATACTTTTACATAGCCTTTTTTTAAAAATTATCAAGATTAATCTTTAAGTTATTAGAGTTTTATACAAATCTTTGAGTCGTAAGATATTGGCTTGATAAACTTCATAAGGACTTAAATCATTCTCAATTCTAAAATTCTTAATTCATTTCTCACATATTGATAAAATTTTAATAGCTATAAGTTTTAAAAGACTGAGATGGTCATACGATTAGAATCCACTAACTGGATTTTTATGTAATAATATATCTTTCTCTATTTATCTTGGACAACAGAGGTCATCTGAAAAGAAAACAAGGGTTTTATTACTGCTGCCTAAGTAGTCGAGGAATAAAACGTGGGAATACATAAAAAAGGGAAAATCTCGCACTTTATTATTCAATAGTTTAGAGTTACGATAAAATAAAGATGTACTTAAAACCCGAAACTTTCACAAATTAACATTTATCGACATTCATTCAGTATCTTTTATTCCCTCCGTAACAGCTCGAAGCTGTGACTGAATAAAGATGGGGTTTTTTAAACTGTAAATAGAAAGGTCTTATATCTTTATTATTTATCTAATAATGTACTAAGTAATGTCAAAGTTTCATAAATCAACTAAATAAGTATGGATTGAATGAGAAAATGTGAATAGAACTTGATATAGTAATATTTGAAGAAAATATACTTCGCTTCAAACATAGAAATTGACATTTAATTATGGCGAACATTTTCGAAAATTCAATCGTAGAATATGAAAACAAATGAATCAGAAGTGAAACCCATTTCCATAAACCTCATAAAATGTTATTAAACCCATATGATTAACGTTCTAAAAGCATAGACATGTCATACGTATGCATCATTTATAAATGTACAAAATTCACAATCACATGGTCATAAGCGTTGCAGGACATAAAATATTCCCTTAATCAGCACCAAAAGGCATAGGAATCCATCAATCGCCATTAACTCCACCTCTAAGACAAACCGTGGCAACCGCATCGAAAGTTTCACCATCGCAACCGCACGAAGCAGATTAATTCTTTCGTCACCGCTTGGATTACTCAAAGCGCACGTGGTTTGCCAAACTTTGCGGCCTCTTCGAGAGTTAACATTTGACCCACGGCCGATTCCAAGAAGACGGCGACAGATTGCAATTTTCCGCTGTGAATGGCAGTTATTGTCTTTGCACATTTCGAAGAGAATTCGGAGTGGCCGAGACCCAATTAAGATGGGATCAATTTGGAGAAAATCCGATGCTAATTACGGAGAACGCACGCAATCCCCCTCAATTGCCCGCCTACGCTGCCACGCTGATTGATAAATAAACGGGAGACACGGGGATGATTAATTGGCGTGTTCCCAATGCGTTTCTTCCTATTACGTGCATTGAAATTAGAATTCCGATGAGGACTTAGTTTAGCTACCGAAAATTGCCGAATTGAAAATTAAAGGAGATACAGATTCGCTGTACCCTTTTCACCGAAATATTCGTCATTTCATACGAAAAAGAGAGGTTAGTATATTCTGAAATGCTTTCATATTATTTATAACTTCATAGAAGCTCTTAATTAGGAATCCCAAAGTTTCCCTCATCAAATAGGATGATAAATTTGATTCATCGGGACATACCACTGTATGTAGGCTGTACTCCCTCGTTCACATAAAGGTAAAGCAAAGAAAAAATGAACTACCTCTTACGATTACTTTATTTATTTCCTATGCTGAATATTTTCACGAATTTTGAGAGAGGATTTTTAATTTTCAATACCTTTGAGATACAAAATTAGGAAGTAGATCTAAAATAAGTGTGCCTAATAAATTGTCGCGATTTTTGCGTAGAGCAGGGATGCGTAACCTTTCCGCTTTTGACGGCCGCACTACAGACTTTTTACTTCATGAACGGCCGCCAGTAAGTCCAAGTAAACTTAATAATGATTTATGATTTATGTAAAAATACACAAATTTCACATAAAAATGGAGTATGATATATGACATATTCAATTTACTAGTCTATATGTGTAAAAAAAAGTGTCTGCGTTACTTAATTGGGTATAAAATAAAAGTTTTTGAGCAATTGTCTACATAAACACGGCCGCCAAAGTACTTGCCCACGGCCGCATAGGACTGTACGGCCGCAGGTTGCGCACCCCTGCCGTAGAGCATAATACATTCACAGAAATACAACCCCATTTCTATAGAATGAATGGCTAAATTCTGGCCTTATTTTGTACAGGCATAAAATATCATCACCGAAGAATTACCACAGAATTGAATACGTACAACAGGAGAGCATACACATAATGCGAAAGAAAAAATCCCAAGGGAATAAATAGGTATTTATTGCCACTGAAACAATACATTCAACGGGATAGGCAAAGGATAGACCAAATATTTATGACCTTTACTTTAGGTTACTGTGGCGTTCATCGCATCAAATTAAGAATAACGAGGTCTTGCGATGAAAATAAACGCCAGAGAAAGTTAGAAGATTTACAGAGGGTCATGTATCGAAGAGAAATTCTGGAGCGAGTAAACAAATTGTTACACAGCAGAATTCTATCTTGGGATGAAAGATGCTCCAAAAATGAAAGACGTCAGTTACCAAGGAGGCTTTTAAAAATTGAAGGGAACAGATGAGGAAAGGTCATGAATAAGATACAAGGAACAGAATAGAACACTTAGTCTGCGGAGTTATCTCTCAATGAATGTATAACACAAACGGAAGAACTCTTTAAAGGATAGGAGACCCTTGAAATGTCAGAAAAGTTGGCTAGGATTGATAGGAAATCAAACGAGGAAGTGAAGATGGGAAAAGAAATGATCCTCTTTAAAGAAAACGGAGTTGGTCGGGAATTCAAGGCTGAGGAAAAATTTAAGGAAATAAATATTTGGTAGCAGATTATTTTCGAAATACGAACACATTGAATTATTTACATACTCGTTGCAATGATAGTAAAACAATATTAGCTTTCAGCTCCTGAAAGATAAATAGACGTCATTCGGTCTGTAAATTATCAGAATGGGATGTGGAAGCATATGACAATATTAGGGTAGTAAATATTGAAACTGTTTTCATCATATTTTGAAGGAACTTCATCCAAAGGATTCACTCCCTTTACTTTATTTCGTCGAATTCAAAATCAAACGATTAGTTCGAGAATTGATATTTAGACAGTTTTATAAAGTTAAAAAATTAACAATGATAATAATTTCAATTAAATCCTCGTTAAATCGAATATTAAACATACATTATCATAAAACTATGAGTATAGTGAAGATAATATTAAATAAAAGTACATTGACAACATAATAATAATAATGACAATAACAAACGAGGAAAATAATTTTGATGAAAGATCCGTCTCAAAGGAATTCAGTCTTTCAAAATGTGTGATTAAGACACATCAGCCGCAAAAGAAGCACTCGGATATTCCTCGGTGGTGGAGATAACTTGATTTATGTCCGTTTGAAGCATTCTCTTGCCTTTGAGAAACGTTTTTACTTGTGTGGCATCTCGAGGTCATAGACTCTGAATATTAATGCAGGATTATTTGGTGAAAAGGACGATTTTCTGGTGCTTTGCGCAGTCAATGGATACGCCCCGAATTTCCCACTATCATTCCACCGAAATTCATCCATTAGAGAATTCGAGATTCTTTCGTTCGGAATAATTTCCCGCGCATTTGACGAGACAAAGGAGCAGCGGGCAGCGTGACTTTTCATCGGACGTTTCAATTCATTAGTTTGCCGAACGAAAGGTACCTTTTCAATTACCGCGCGTTGTTGTTCGAGAATCAACGAAACGAAAATGGATTCATTTCCGAGGCAAATAAAAGCGAATTCCAAAGGAAATATTTTTAATTACTTTCCCACAAATGCCGAGAAATTTCTGAATCGCGATTCTCTTTTTTATTTTTTTCGCCAACTTCACGTTTAGAGAGTAAAAGTAGGCTTTTTTCGAAAAATCATTAGCTTCAATGTAAGATTTATCATCAATGAAAGCGCGATAAATGAATTATAATTAGACAAGTTACATTCTAATAGCTTATATTCAAACGAATTACGACATTACAGTTTTTAATGGACATGAGTTATATTGATCATCAATTAGATTCAAGCGAACAGAAAAAGAATATTGAAATGTTGAAGAGATGAAAAATTATAAATGTTATTAATGAAATCGATGAACTTGTGCAAATGCAATTAAAATATTATTAAAGGGAAGTTGAATGATAAAAAAATCATATTTATATGAAAAAATAAGAGAGAAAGATTCTTTCATTTTTCCATTAATAAAACAATACAAACATTTATAAGAATAACCAATATACCTTCATATTCTATAGATATATTATACCTTATAAAGTTATTCGCATAAATTAAAAATAATACCTGCAAAACTATCAATATTATTAACTAAACCTGCACCTGTATCTGTACTAAACCATTTGATATTATTAAATCGATGACGAACGCTTCACACTTATAAAATGACCTCTTTCTTGAAACTCAGTAGGAAGCAAAAGATAGAGAGGGAGGCATCCCAACAAATTGATAGGTGGGGAAACCCTCTTAAGTTGGAAAAGCTGCGAAGAGAAGAACCAGCTTCCATTCCATTTCCGGTCGGACTTTTCCTCTTTCCCAGGCTATTTTTACCAATTGCACTCTGTCTTACTTTTAGGCCTCTTTACATTTCTTACTCAACCGCAAAATCCTCCGAAACCAATTAATTGGAAAGTCCGGAAGGGATTCTGATAAATCTTTCAATTTCATTGACAGCTGTGGCCTTCGAAAGGTGACAGTTCCCTTTGGATACCGGAACAGTTCGCTGTGAGGACAAATCCGCTTCCTTTGGGAAATCAAGAGAATGATAATGAAGTTAACCATGTTCGAAATATTTAGAAGTGGGCTCGATTCAATATCAAATTGTTTAGTACAGAAATAGAGGATCGGAAGGAAGTTGTTCATGGGATCTGCTTTATAGTTTAGGATTCATCACCGGTCTCTAAGTTGTCAAGAAGTCGCAACTCATAAGTGGGAGGAAGGGATCAGTAGCGATCCTCGCTAATCAAATCCCAGTTTCATCGGTTGCAACTGCAGAAGTCGTCATTCAAAAGCTGGCAAACTCTCCAAAGTCGAATGAAAGATTCAATAGGAGACGCAATTCCTCTTGCAGAGAGTGGCAGATTCCCTAAAAGTTAGCGGAAAAAGAAGATCCCGAACTCCCGAGATTTCGTAATTTTGATCTCGAGATCCTCCAATCACGTGGAACCCACAATCACACCCCTTGAGCAAACCTTTCCGCGCACCCGATCACGTCCACACAAATCCAATTCCTTCGCTACGGATTGGCCATTCTCCTTCCCTTTCCGGACCCTAGTTTCATCTTCCATTCACTCCGCAAGAGGTCTCTATTGTCTCTAGGCGATGAACGCTTTCATTAAACGTATGCGAGGGAATTTCCGAGCATTCATTTGAGCTGCATCGAGCAGATTATCCCCTTTCCTCATAAATTCTTTCGCGTAAACCACGCTGCGGAACGAGGAAAAATGTGCTTTTTTGAAAAACGCGCCGCTTTGATATATGTCGCCAATTGGGTCGTATTTTAGCGTCGCGCGTCGTTGTTATGATTATCGCGCCCTCTGACGTCATAACTGTCATTACTTTTATAATTGTCGCGGTCGTTATTGTCACCTCGCGCGGCGATCTTCAATTTTATGACCTTTTAACTCGATGGTATTGTATATTTATCGTGAAGGATTTTATTTTTGGGATTATGGAAAGAAAATTTTTCGAAAATTAAATTGATCGTAAAGAAACTTGAGTAAAACGTTTCACATACATTTTTTATTCTATATCTTTACCTGCGAATTTATGTTAAAGGTTATTACGGAAATATGTCCTAATGAAACTACTTTTCTAGCAAACCCTTTTTACTAAAACCATTAGATTATGAAAAATCTAATGAACCAGAATCGAATTGCGTTGTAAATGTAAATTTTAGAAACAGAGTAAAATGATATTATAAAATAAGGAATACGTGAGTATCAAAATAAATAAAACCCTCAAAATAACAGTACCAAAGCGTAAAACTTACTAACAGCGTCTTCTTATGAGAACTTCCTATAGAACTATGAACTTTAACTAACTTACACGATGAACTCTTTTAACTTTTAAAAATAGGGACTAGTAAACGTACAAACATAAAGCATATTTCCATACGATCCACGAATACCATCGAAAAAAAAATAAAATATAAGAAAAGATAGAAAGATAAATACGCTGTCTAAATTAATAGCATGCATGAAATTTTCCTAACACTTGTTAGTGAATCGCCTTAAACCCTCAAGGTTCAAATCATGGTTCCCAACATGGATGTTTGTGTTAGAGGGCATGTTGCTCTAATCCAACGGCTTGTGCCGCATTGGAGATCAAGGGAATAAAAAATTTAATTGCCTACCGCGAACTCAGCACCGTGGTAGAGTGGTTAGTTAGGGTTTGGGGCTTGGGCATAATCCGTGTGACGGATTCGAAGGAAAATGCACCTGTTAATGTTTATATGCCATATATTCATACACGTTTCCTGGCAACGCATATATCCGAGGACATGTTTGTTATGAAATGGCGATTCCTGTCATTTTTTCCAAACTAGCGTTGTTAACCTCTTCCAGGTACCCCAAACAGCCTACTCTTAGGAAGGAATATATTATATAACGCAACAATCAGAAAAATAAATGAAAAAAGAGAAGAATAAAAAACAAGAGTATTATTTATACACTAACTATCAGGGAGAATGTCAAGGAAATTTAAAAAAGGCAATCATAGTGCGTGCAGTTATATTTTTGATGAAAACAATCCTATTTTATCCCTCTATCAGACAATGAACTCCTTAGCTATATTATAATAACTGTTCCTTAGTCAATTATTAGTAAACTGATTCGTTCAAGGCAAACTTTTACAAAGAATATAGAAATCCTAGAAAACATCAATCGTATCAATATTTCAATGAATTGTTTTCATACATATTTCAGCAACCCAGTAAATCAATTACAGAATAACGGATTATTTTCATTCGAAAACTGAAAACTTATCTATTTATCATTTGGCATTTGTAAAAGCTTTTCGCAGTAGATATTAATTTACTTGTATGTATATCTTAATTTTAAGCATATGTACTATTGCAAACATATATTTCGGGATATAACAAAATGTACTGAAATTATTTGTTATATCGGAGTGAATACAGCCAGAAAATCATCAAAAAAGATATCCTGACAGCAATCAAAGTTAATAGGGCAGAGTAATCAAGAGAAATGACTCTGGGATGGCTTCTGAACTCTGAAAATTTCCCATTAAAACATCGGCATTTCATAGGATTCCATCCCACTACGAAATCTCTGAAATCGTTCGTATAAGACCTTTCACCAATAAAATAACCTTATCTTGATAGGTCCCTTTTGTTGAAACACCTTAAGGAGAAGCACTTATATTAAACAGTGCAATCCTGGACTCCTTTACACAAGATGATCCTGGAAAATATCCCCGCGTAATAAACGAATATAGCCCCGTCTTTCAGGCTTTCTCTCTTGCTTATTCTTAACTCTGTTTGCCTTACGCTTAAATGACGGTTTTTTAATCTTCAAAATGGAGGATTTCCGCTTGTTTACTCTAATCAGTTTTAATGAATCGTCCCTGGCAACATCAAAAGTAAGCGCTTCTCATTTTGTTTATCCGTTGCTCCTTAACGTCGTTTAAACGGCTTAATCAAGCGTCATTAAATCCCTGCCGAATGAGACCTATGAATATCTCATTTGATAGGCAAATTAATAACAGCGCCGTCTGTCAAGTGCCTCACGCTTGAGTACTCTTTACACGGGTAGCTGCCATCTCTCTTTAATTCCGTTAATAACTAGATTTTCGCGTCCCATTATCCTCCAATTTGAACATTAGTAGCCTATAATCCCGTGAAATGTGAAACGGGAAAAGTGGAGATGTTCATGTTACGATGTACTGATGAGTCTATTTTGGAATTATTTTAAAGACGATTAAGTTATTACAACCACAATTGGGGAAAGCGAACAAAGTGGAAGTTTCCTTTCCATTAAGCAGCTTAAAGCCATTATACATTTAACTATTAAATTCAGATTTCAAATGTCCCCGTAAATGTGGAGAAATGTCTATAATTCGGAATGCCATCGAGTTCGATATAAGAACCGTTAAAAAGGGCAAACAATAAACCTTTCAAATGTAATTATTATACTTAGAATAAAATTGATATTGTAGGGGCTTTATAGCTTTTTATGTTCAAAAGGATTTCTTTAAAGAAATACTTGGAGTCCTTTAATTCCTTTTAAGTTGGAATACCGATTTGCATAATACCGCAAATTTGCACAATACCGCAAATCATCTTATAAATGTAATATTTAATACATAAATATTAAAAAGGCTTGCGAAATATTAATTAATTTAAATATATCCGTTAAAGATATGTAATACAACTAATTTGGAAAGCTTTAGAAATATTTAGGGGGAACTATTAGTACTATTAATATTTAAGGGAAAACTAGTCTAAAAGAACATTAGAATAAATGTTCACTATGAGTATGATAAAAAAAACAAATTAAGTCCAATGTATCTTTTTACATGAGCGTAAAGTTACCTAAGAATTTAAATAACATTTAACTTACTTTATAATTAAATGAAATGCGGCACGGTTTACGGAGTGCATTCACAAAAAATAGAAACGTGAGAATGAATTTCATTTACTCTTTTAGAAAGGTTTAATTAAAATGTTTAATATTTTATAAAATTAAAATAGAATATATATATGCTTCTGTAAAAATTAAGGGCAATTTTTTTCTCTTCTTTCTAGATGTAATTAATACATTACACTCAGATATCTATCATAATATGTTGTGAATTGTATATATGCTACTTCACACTAATAGATATTGTAAATAAGTAAAAAGTTTTGATAGAGTACGAACGAGCAACCAATTAATATATGATAAAAACGATTGTAGAAGGTGGGTTTTTTCTATAATAAAACATTCTTTAACGACGATAGACGGATCGCAAATAACTGTTCCCAACAAAAAATTATTTAAATCATCGAAAACCAGTAAAAGAAAGATGGTATGCAGTGTTTTCAAGTTGCTTTACGTGAATTATGATATATCGATGATGCTAATGGAAAAAAACAAGTTTGCCATCTATAGTTTTATTAATGAATTACAACCAAAGGAATATTCACTGATTTCCAACGTTATTCATCGAATTTAAAAAAGAAATAGCTATATTTTACAAAAACTCTCGATTTCGATCTAAAATTGAATATATAAAATAAAGAAAAGGTCATTCGATGGGCTTCAGATTTATCTACTTTCACAGTTCGAAATAGCTTTTTCATTTATTTTTATAAAATTACGTATTTGAGAGGTGGTGGACACCAGTGGACATTTATGCCATCGATTTATCAAACGCCTTCCATCAAGTGGAACTGACGCAGATGATGATGTATTTTTCTGAGAAAAGAAGCAGAAATCCGAATCTTTATACAAAAAATCTGAGGAAAGGGAATCGACGGTCGAAGTTTCCAAGGCGACAGTTGTCACAGTGACGAGAATAAAATAAGCAGAAGTTAGGAACAGACTTTTTGGTTGTTATATACGTGTATAATGTAAAACAAATGCCACGAGTTTTTCTACTCAAATTATTTCTCTATTTCCTGACTTAAATTGAAATATAAACGGGAGAAATGGGATAGTTTTTCACATAGGAGTACTCAAGAAGAATGCAATTTTGAAAAGAATTGTTATTTATTATGTTCTACCATGAGCTATAAATTTTCGATGGGTTATAAGAGAATTTACAGAAAAGGATACTAAATATGAATGGACACATTGCGAAATACGTTCTCGGGAGAGTCTGCCAATAAAGCTTATTAGGTGGCCTTCAACAGCTGTCCTTAGTCGTAGCAGCTTTGCAAGATGAAATGACTTACGGCGGGTTAGAGATGAAAAATATTATTCTGTCCTTTATATGAAATCTTGACATAAAAGAATAAAAAACTGTTTCATTTATTTTGTAATCACATATTACGAATGGAAATCCCATTTCATAAGTACATTCCATCCTCAAATTCGTAGAATAAATTATATTTTCTAGTCTATAGGAAATTAAACGTATGTAATTTGAATTTTATTGTTTAAACTTTTCATACACCACAAATTCCTATATTAATCGATATTTTATGATTGCAGCAGTATAGAATGTTTAATATAAACCCTTTAACTTTTAATTCTTTATAAATTTTATTTTATGCGAACTATATTATGCAAAATATTCTCGATTTAAAATATTCTTTATCATATGAACTCCACTGAAAATTCTTGAAACAATCTTTGTGGCTTTGACATTTGCTATATAATCATAGAATAGATAGACAAGTAAATTTACTCGAAATTGAAAGAAGTCACTGGAAAATTGCCCCTATCACGTACGTGTACATAGCGAAAACTTTCGTAGCAAAACAGCACCAACGCATACTTGCACTGCATCGAGACATAACATATGCTAAAAATGGACGTCTGTTATTGGAAGAATCCGCCGATGACGTCATGCATAATAAAGGAGTCGATGGGAGTGAATCCACCGGAGGGTCATCGGGATCACCGTGACTCATCCAGAGACAAAAGGGGCCCAAAAGAAGGGCTCTTGATACAGTAAACATCATTTTCTTGGGGTTGGACCCTCGGGAGGGGCCGCTGCTCTATTCTCGACACGTATCGCCCACGTGTCCGCACTTTAATTTCGCGTCGTCCATTGAAATCCCGTTTATTTACTCCCAAACTTCGCCATGCGCAAAAATATATACATTTCCAGAAATGGCGAAGTTTTAGAAAAAGGCGGAACTCCCAAAAGAGACGGCGTCCAGAAGATACTCAGACGCGGAGAAAAAGTTTTTCCTTTTCTGCAACGTGTGCAAAAAAATAACAGATGAAACTGGTGCGCATCTCCACTGCTTTTTGAGAAATCACGAGTAAAGCAGCTGCTGACGTCTTAGATAAACACGGGAAACCCTCGTCAAGACGAGATAGTGCAAAACGAGTGCTGTTCTCACAGCAATTACTACGAAGTATTCCTCGGGATTACCACAGCAAATGGTTAAATGAGTGTTGGCTAAATTTAGTGTGATTTTTCGCAATTTATCAATATCGCTTAGCAATAAATACATTGGAATACACTTCTTAGAAAGTCATATTCATTCAGTGAAAACACATATCACAGTAAAAGATATATTCATAAATATCTGGAATATAAAACACATGAATAAAATTAAAATAAAATAGTATAAATTTTATTTTTCTTCTTCAGCCACATCTATTGTTTGAGTCATTTCGTTCAGATATATATCAAACAAATTTCATGAAACTTTAATGGGAATCAATATATTTCCTCAAAATAATTGTTTAAATGAAAATAATGAAATATTAATTCAATAGCTGTATATTTATCACTATTTTTTATTCATAAAGTCTAAACTAAACTCTAAAACTATTATGAAACTAAAGTGTAATTCTCATTAATCTTTGTTTGATTCATAAATAAAACCGAACTATCACGTAATTACTTTTTGTTAAAATACACACAATATAAACGACCAAATATCCAAAATTGATATTTAGATAAAATTTTAAATAAATAATGGCAGCGAATAAAACTAACATGAAATGGAACAGACGCAGTGAAATTTACACATGTTCATCATAATATTAGAACACATTAATTTTCAGCTGAAATTTTTCGCAAAGTAATTAACGAGGTACACTGAATCCTGAAACAGTATGGCTCTCCATTTTTACGAGGTCTTATATTCAGGGCGATGCGAAAACAATATTTTTTTGAAATGGTTAATGAACAACCGCGATTAAAAAGCTTTTCCATAATATATAGATCATTTTAAGAAGGCCGCTTTTGCAGGATTTTTTCGCTCATTTCGATAAAAAAACCCTCAAAGGCTAGATTTTTTATAGCAGAAACATTGATCAATCATTCGAAAGAGTAATTATTTATTATCCCTTTTATTTTAAGCAAATATACGTAGAAAATGTGGAATATTTAATGCATAAGTACAATAGATATTAAATCCACTAATACGTAAAATTTTATTTATAAATGAATGGCTATGCAAAGTGAGGAATTTTGAACTTCAAAATTTTTGACGTAATTTACGATGAACAAACAGAAAAAAATGTCCATTCCAATCACGGCTTATAAACGGCTAAAGTGCACATTAATAGACAAGGACGCGGGTACTTATAATTTTTAACATCGACATATTTAGCATAATTAATAATTTATGGAAATAAAGAATAAAAACCTACCGCGTGAGTACTAAAGCACAAATCGGATTAATATGCCTAGTCAAATAATGCCATTCGAGTTAGAATAATGAAGTGGATAAAACATGGAGAGTTCCATCTCGCAAATATCGACATCGGTTCCGTCATCGTTTGTATTCATTAAAATCTTCATGAATATATTTAAGGATTATACGCTAAAGGTTAAATATCGACCGCCTATGTAAAAAAATAATAAATTCATATAAATACAGCGGCTACATTTTATTTGCATCTAAACTAAACATCTGGTTTCTATGACAACGAATTTGAAATATGAAATCATTAGAAAATGAATAAATAAATAGAAGAGAAAATAAATATAAAATTAGGTAAGAAAATATATTATAAAAACTAATATGTTACATAACACAGTAAATGGTGTAAATACAAACAAAATGTAGTAAATCCAGAGTCAATATTGAGGCAGTTAAACCTGAGAGTTTGAGGAGTACACAAAGAAAGCGCATTTTCTTGAGAAGGGCTCTTTCAAAGTCCCACCTTGAGGGCGTACATCTCAGTCTGAAAAGCAGGATTATAGTCTGCAAATACGCTTGCAACGTAGCGGTAGATAATCCCCACATTCGAACCGCTTGCAGATATCAAATCCATAAAAGTGGAGAAAAATGGATGTTTTGCGCCAAGAGCTTCTCTATACCCTATCGCCATAGTATTTTGCGGGTTTTTGCAGCCAGACTGTCATCTATTTCACGCGCGCAATTCCTTAAACGAAAACATTTCCAGCTTCCGTTACTAGATACGAGATCTGCAAAACATTGAATGGATATCTATGTATATAAGAATTTACTTGCATTAACCTGCTCGAGAAATCTGTGGCATTAACGGGCGTTATTCACCGATGTATTTGCCACACCCAGAAAAGAATTTGAGGGTGTGGGCGACGGTAACTAAAGAATGGCGTCACTTACGGTTTTTCTACTTATCGGCAGTCACTTTTTCTCTGTTCGAAACGAGAGAATTTAATTTCGGCTTTCTGTCGCGTCCTATCGCTGCAGCGTACGTTGAGCGGTTTTATATCTGCCCTCTATAGCACAACAAAGAAACTACGGAGCGGAAGTACCGGAATACTGCTGTCATTTGTTCTTCCGCTAATGGCTTGGAGCTCGTTTCGTGGACGATTAACAAGAATAGTACCCTTTTTACGCGTAGATAGCGCCTTCTGCGGGTGGAGGGCGTTTTAGAGATTTCCCTCCACCGGACGATCGTGGATTATGAAACGGTGTTGATGGGATATCAGTTTTATTTATACGGATGCCGTTACGTAGCAACAAATAATGCAGGCGAAACGCGCGTATAAAAACGAGACTTCAAACGCCGAACAACATTGAAATGCCTTGTTGTTACGCGCGATATGCAAGAACGGTTTTCATCACGAAATCCGGGCGATATATTTCAAGAACACTTGTAATCCCTGAGCGAGGATTACAGTGTCGCAATATTCACTCAAATGGCAGCTACAAGGCGAAGCTTATGAGTTCACGGATCGTCGGGCCTTTATTTCCATCGGCGCGATTTCTGATCCGATGCGCTTTTGTTCCCCTCTTTTGCGCCCACTACCGAACTTTTCCCAAAGCACTATCGAACTACCGGATCTTGGCGGGAGAGAATGGTTTTGGATTTTGAACGTTTTCCCGAATAAAACTGGTTTTTCCGATAGCGGGGAGATTGTGAACCTGGATATATAGTTTGGTAAGTAAGGATTTGGAAAATTCTCCGGTGATCCGACCATTGCATCATTGAAAAATTCCTTCTTTTGCGTCTCCATCGATCAATAGTCCCGTTTGTTCGACAAATATATTTTTTGTTCCAAAATCATTTTATCGACATCACCAATTATCACGGAATCACTTGAGCTCACAAAGTTCTGATTCGAAATCGGATTCCAATAAATTACGAAAATGATCACAGAGAAACAAATGAATGTTGCATCGATTCACGCTCAATTATCTGTCCAATTTCGCAAATCTTTCGTCCTCTTGTGCTCCTTTTAATTCAATTGCCCGCGCAAAGTGAGTTAAGTATCCAAATCCACATTTTGTTTCATAACTACTATTTCCGAACGACATCCTGATGTGATATCAACAGAACGGCGAAATAAATCTCATTGCAATCACATCATAACGAAATCATATCTTCGATTTATAACTAACTGATATAACTTTTTTTTAATTACTCGATTACATTATGCATCAAAACTTACTAACTTTCCTTCCCGACATCTCCATTGAAAGAATACACATATTTTAAGTGTTCACATTTTGTTGGGTTTTTTATGTTGACTGGGTATAATTACAAATAAATAGTTTGAAATAAAATATTAACTAACTACACATAACCAAATAAAATATTAAACGCTAGAAATTTCTAGGAATCATATTTATGAAATTACTGTTATTATTATTAAAATGAATTTATTCCATCTATTAATGCTCTTACATACGGAGAATGGGGAAGGCGTGGGAAATATTGGAAATGCTAATATTTTTTTTGGATTCCTTGCACTAAGAAATTCAATATTTAATATATAAGTAGAATATAGAATTTAACTATTAAAAGACGATAAATGTATGGGAAAACAAGCCAACTAATTCTAGAACAAATCTTTTAATTCCTTTCAATGGAAAGTTTTAATCACGATGACCTAGATATTGTACAGGTTTCTTTTTGCGATTAGAAAGAATCGTGTGGTGGTAAATTTGAAAATTAAATTGATAACTAAGTAGTGATAGGATATAAAACAACCAATTTCGCGAACATCCTCGATACAATATCCTTCTAACACATGACGACTTACCGATGAGATACGAGGTGGCAAAGCGACGCACTATAGATCGCGTCCCTTAGGGCGCCCATATCTCTAAATGCACCCTGGACGCGCGCAATTAATAAGCCTGTTACTTAACGTCAGACAATCGCCGTAGGAACAAGTGACTGTAACAGTTCCGGCCCCAGCACTGTGCTTTGAGGGATGCCTCTCTCGTTCCAGTGGCTGTCATTCGGCCTTTGATTGTCCTCCGGTAAGATGACATACCTCTCAGCACGCAGCAATGATTTAATTAATCCAAAAATGGGCGGAGGAAGATGCATTCTTGGCATCGTGCGAGACACAGGTTGGCTGCAGCAGATCGTGATTAATTAAAGAGGATGAGAGCCCTTGGGGGAAATGGCGTGGAAGGATCGTGGGAGTGACCAGACTCTATCGCTCATCAAACATTCATCCACATGCGCTCCAATGGATGCATGCAAAGGAGAAATTAATTACGGTAAAAGGCCGACTAAGCCAATCCGACACATTCCGTCAGCAGCCGTTTTCAGACGCGTAATTTTTGGATTTCCGCAAATATGTTTCGCGCCTTTTTTACTTTTTCCGAGCTAAGGGATTTGAATTATGCATACAACAATGAATGCATTCTGCTTTTCATCAAGCATTACCTTTTAGCGCAATTCGGACTAGAGTAGCTGTCTAAAAAATTACATGCCCTTCTTCTTAAGTGCACTTGTGACTGGTTATATCACTCTTTATACTCTAAAAAAAGAAGCAAAAGGACTTGATCTGTTAAATCCAAATAATTAAAAAATATTAGAAATAAAAAAATAGTTCAAAATTTTTAATAATTTTTCAAGTGATTAATTTTTACGTATATTAATTAAAAACGAAAGTGATAATGATAATACATCACAAAGGAAGGACACGAATTGTATTGAATGTGAAATGTAGAGCGAAAATTAATGCTCTCGAGTTATTTTCTTAGATTAAATTATTCTTAAATTCATTTCTACATATTTTTAAAGATTTAAATTTATAAGAAGGTAAAAAATACATGTCTAGATAATTTTTTGCCTCTATTATCCGTGTTCTGAGACACTATGCCCAAAATTAGGATGGAAAATATTAAGCCAAGAGCTCAAATAATAACTCTGTTATAAGGTACGTGAAAGAGAGTATAGATGGAATACCCTAGCTGGTTAAATTTAACTCATAAGGGGTAGAAAGAAGTGATATTGGCCTGAGAGCATAAAATTACAACATAAAATATCCAAAAGCACTTTGAGGAAGTTTATGACCATCCCTTAAAATTCTTCACCGATGATTTTATACGAGCATGAATCCACGAAGAAGGGCGAATGCACCCAAGTAAGTGTTCAATGGAACGTGAGGAAAAAAGGTCTGAAAAAGTGCACTAAATTTGGCACAATATTGCGGAGGGTTAGCAGTAAACGTGGAATTAAATTTTAAACAAAGAAGACGGATGGCGTATTCCGTAAGGAGATAAGAATACATAAAACGCTCTCACAAAATGAAAGAATTCTTGGTGCCTCGGAGAGGGAAGTAATTATCTGTCTCCGCTATGATTTCTCTACATCTTTTGGACGACTGGTCTCCGAATTTATGTCCGTTGCTAATGGAAACAGCGATATCTCCCAATTCTCACTCCCTTTCCATGAATCTCTCTCACATTCTGATCTTAGACCTCTCAACGATCCCTTTTTGCCGCAGTAAAAACCATGGGAGTACTCCCGCTGCGTCCCTAAGCAACCGATGCTTTCGTAATTAAGAGCACTGACACCTAAGACGCCCATAAACGTACGTTGAATTTTTTTGCGCAAAATAGCAATAACTTGTTTATCACTTTGACTCTTAGGAGATTAAAGTTTATACATCCCATACATAACGACTGTCTATCTCTTTTAAGCAAACTTGCATTCCGTATTCATTATAGGGGACTTAAGACATTCACGTATTCCATTTGACCCTAAACTAGAGCAACATTAGGCCAAAAAAATAATAAAAAAATTGATAAAGTAATTATTTTTGGAACTAAAGAAGTATGAAATGGAAGAATTGAAAATAATAAAAAAGTAACCTATTTTCTACAAAAACTTTTTTACCATCACTTTATGATACGTACTTTAACTTCAAAATAGAACTAAAATAAAATGTCGATGATACTAGAATTAAATAGAACATTCTCATCATGTCTGCTTGCAACATATCCATTAAAGCAAACGATAAAAAAACTTGGACACTAAAGAATAGATCCCAACGCCCCATGTCACAGTCAGGCGAACTAAATGTTTAAACCGTTACATTTCAAGTGCAACGTTTCCTTATTGATTAGCACTCAGCAAAAACCATCCTTCCGTGATTTAATTATTTGCGTGATCATTACTGATTTGGGATGGTAAACAGATGTTCTCAAACTCATGGTTTCATTCAAAACGAATAATTAAACAATTACACGAAACCTGTCCCTGGAACACGACGAGGCTTTAAAAAGAGAGATGAGAAATAATAAAAAAATAAAAGTAGCATTTATCGCAATTAAGGTCAAAACCGTCAAAAACTTTTGTTCTTTCGCGAAAAAAGATAAAAATAGTAAATTCAATAAAATATAGATGATTATCTACGATTAATTATAGTAGATTTTTATAAATAGATAACAGAGATTGAAAACACAAAACAATAGTGTCTAAATACGAAAAATACGGTAATGGCATTTTCATATTCTCGATTAACTCTACGCAGTAGTTAGGAACCTCATTTTCGGAACCGCTCGTACATTCATTAGCCTTTCATTGATGAATTATGGCCTTAGAGGGAAGGATCGGAAGCTTTTAAAAGATCGTTAGCAGTCAACAGCTTATTATTGATTAACAATGGTTACTAACAAGGGGATTCCAAGACGATGCGACTGAATAATGGCACGAATGGCCGCTTCACATTTAATAGGAGAGTAAAAAATGAAGGAGATCATCAGGCGAAAGATGATCGTCCGGCGGACCCCGTATAAACCCGGACAAATGGGCCATTTAGCTTGCATAAATCATCCTCCCTGCGCTCACCCCAAGAAACTCATGGAGACAAAAACAGCGCAGCCAAATTCGATTTACAGCAAAAACCACTTTCTTCTCTCTTTTACGGAAACGCCCGGCATATAAAATTCACGTGCCCTTCAGCGGCCTTTGTCGCCTACGGCGTGAAAAAATGCAACACTCCTCTTGAATTAACAATCTGCGGAGAAAACTCCCTCCGACGTTAATAAATTTGGATATATGTGCGGCCGTTCTATGCATGTGAAAGTTGAGGAAATATTCACAGCAATGCCGTGTTTACTTTGGGTTTACTATGGTTTATGACGCGATACGTTATTACTGGCAACAAGCTGGAATTCTTATAAGGGACCGAATATGATATCTTATTCGCAACTTTCAGTTTACCTGTCATATTCATTTTTCATAATTCTTCTGAGTGAGGAAAAGAATTATCTTTATTTTGCGGTAATAAAATATTACCAATTTCAGGTTTGAGCTATTTATGGAACGTAAATTCTAAATTCCTTGTATTTTATATTATCACAGCTTCGGATATTCTTGTAAATACAACTGTTACCAATAAAAACATGGAGCACGAGTGTAAATAATGCTTTAAATTTAGCATAGTTTATCAAAACAAACAAAATAATGTTAAGAAATATTATTCAATGTTTCACATCAAAATAACGCCATAGAGATAACTTCCAGAAGATATCTTTTAATACTTACGTATGTTCTCATAAATTCTTTATTCATAAATAATTTTTGAATACGTGAATTTTTAAAATACTTATTCATTTCATACTCTTTCCACGTTTTAGATATAAAAACTTAAAGTACACATTGCGGAAAACTTGTCCTATCTTAAATTAACTAATTAACTGATTTACAATGATGGAGAGACATTGAAAACATAAATTTCTCTATTGGAGTTATTAATTTATCAAAATAAACATGCATATATACATATCATTTATAAAATATTTGCAATCGAGGAAAATGAACCAGAAAGACAGAAATGTTTACGTACTTAAAAATATGTATGCGAATTTACTTGCATAAGAAATGCAATGGGTTATTCATATAAACCCCTTATAAATCCACGAGGATTTTAACTTCTCTGAAAATTTCGCTCGCCTTCCTTTTCCCTGAGAGAGCGTCTGTTCATTTCGTATTTTTCCGAGTTAAAAGCTTTTTCAACAGTATTTTATGTTATTATTTTCGCAACATTCCTTTTTGCCCTCGGAGAGGATAACTCATTGGAATCGCAAAAAAGCCCTGTTCCCATTTCCGGAGAAAAAGCCCAAATCTTGGCGATGTCACCGATCGACATTAAACCAACAGCTACAGCATCTTAATTCCATTAGGCGAAGACGACAAATAGAGATGTTTGTCGGATTGTGACGTCATCTCCATGGGATCCGCATTTAAGAATACAGCCTCCGAGAGAATGTATCGATCTCAAAGCGATTATCTGGAGAAAGTCGGAATTGGCTTCACTTAAGCCAAAATACAACTATTTCCTTTCGATTTGCGAGAAAAATCTACTTCTTTTCCTTTCAAAGGCAGCGTAAGTGCCGTTGACGGAGAAAGACATGGTAGAAAAATATGATTCATTTTCGTATAATTTTTGGATAACATCAAAAACAGAATATTCGAGATACTTTTAAAATCCTTGAAACAGAATAAGCGCAGAAAAATTTCGATGCAAATTTCCGCTAATTTCAGTTCACTATGAGTCATCTATTTAGAAATAGAATCAGTTTTAGTCCTCTCGTAGGCTCAAGTTACGTACTTCCGTTTCCATTTATCCATAGAAAGGAACATTTGTGAAAATATGAAAAACTTTGTTTTAAAAACATTGAAAAAAATAAAAAAGGATTTGGAGAAAAAATGATCCAGTATGCTTTTGAAGTGATCAGTTACAATTTGTATTAGGAAAAAAGAACACAGACGAACAAATAAATAAAAAGATAAATTATATTATCTAATAATCAAAAATATTTTCAATACGATGGCGAAAATCGGGAAAATTTAACACGTATAAATGTTGTGCCCATCTTTTGTTACTGAAAAATTTAATGTACTCGTAAGTATTAATAAAAGAAAGTGTCGAAAATTCTGTCCACATGTCACTATGTTTCAAAATACCTAATAAAATTATTACTTTCGAATGATTACATGTATAATACGCAAATATTCAGAGAGTGTAAATATATCTGATTGTGAGTTCGCAATTAGTCTAATCTCCTTTAACAGAAATGCTCATAACCTCCAAATTTTCTCTGATATGTAAAACAGATGTAATAATATTTGATGAATATAAATGAAAAGTTGTTAAAAGAATTTAAGTTCGAATTATAATTAACTAGATATACAGCTCTTTTGAGTTTTCAACATTTCTCAACACTGGGATTCAAAAACTAAAGCAGAGAATAAATTTAGTGTTGTTTGTAATAATTCTTGTTGGACAGCAATCCCCTTCATCAAGCATAAATACACATTAAGAAACATATTAAAATGAACCGAGTTCGACATTCATTAACAATTATGTTTTCGAAATGTAATAAAACTTCCTCACTTTCAGCTAACCTTGACTAATCCACTCCCTTATTTCGAATTACTCACGATTTTGTTTTAACGAACGCTACATTCACTGAAAAAGACAATCTGTATATTTAAACCAATTATCTTCGATTACTGGGGGAATATGATATTCATTCTTACCCGCAATCGTTTTTCTCAAGAGGAAAATATAAATCAAACATTCATGAAGTTTTAACAAAACGGCTAAAATTTCGGATGCTCATCGTCCTTTATTTACGACTTCCCATGGGACGCATCCATTGCAATTTGAAGCATCTAATCTCGATAAGTTTGAAATGACGCTTTTTAGGTTCTCTCGGTGGACTTATTCCGAACCATTGGAGGGTTGCTATCTGCTTAAAAGGGGCGAAAAATCACTCAAATGAATCACAATGAGGTATTACTCATAAAAGCACGAGCGCAAAGGTTTTTTTTCTTTCGGGACCATTACGTCATACTTCATCGATCAATGAAAAATTTACGCGATCTTGAAGCATTATTCACGGATACCATTTGGGGGATTAACGTGCTCGAGTATTATATGAAAAATGTAAAGTAGGAAGAAATATTCGAGACGTGCGTTCCAAGGGCTGATATAAGCAAGATAGAGAGAGACTATAATATCGGTTATCTATGCTAGCAATTTACATCGACGTTTCTTTAGAAAGTAAGTCTTCTTGAGCGAAATTTTAACACCGTCGAAAATAGAAATATTTTAATCGAGAAACGACGTCAGTTAAAGTACATACAGAGTATGTCTCCCAAGGAGATCCTTTAAAAGAATGTATTATAAAGTTAAAGGTGCTTTCCAAAGAGTTATTACGATCATCGATACATATTATGAATAGGAACTTATAAACGATGGATTCGTATGTAAACTATAAAAAAGGGAGAAATCACATGGGATTTTAGATCGATATTAACGATAGATTTTTTAAAGTTAATGTAATGAGAATACCTCACTAGCTCAAAGTTTATTGCCATCAATTAACGAGGAATGGAAGTATAGTATTTTTATTACTTTCCTTTGCTACTGTTTCAGCAAATGACTATTTATAATATAATTGATATGCAAATCCTAATTAGCGAGCTCAAAATGTTCCTTGTAGAGATTAAGGGGTAAATTCGTAAGAAGTAAGATTTACGGATTAGAAGAAAGTAAATAGTTTATAAGCATAAACTCAAATCCAAAACACATGAATAAGAAATCGTTTATTTAAACTGCTTACGTTTAGAGATCTATGAAATTGAACATTCAGTGAAAACTACGCAGATGTACTTCAAATGACAAAGGGTAATCGTTCCAACCAAGTTTAATTTTAAATCCTACAGGGGATTCTATGATATTGATTTGAAATATTTTAAGTAGTTATTTAAATTAAATTCATCCGATTCCAGTGGGTGAATGGATATTTCCATTCATCTCCAATTACTCGAAAACATGCTTAATCAACTGATAGTTTAATTAATTTCGGTAATTAAAAGTAAACAATTCTCATCATAATGCAATAAATATAATGAAAGAAAAAGATAATTGAACAATAAATCATTCGCATTAAAAGTCGCATAACAACGGCAACAAGATAAGATATTGTTGTTAAGACATTTTTTTGTTAAAATTGTTGTTCTTCTTAAAATTTAATTGCTAAAAAGAATGCACATTTTAAGTTATTATATTATTTAAAACGCGGAGGTAAATAATAGTTCATCCATAGTTAATCTTCTTTAGAACTACAGAATTATTAATCTAATCTCATCATAAAATTGAACTTTATTTAGCATAAACAGCAAAACACGTGAATAATTCAATACCTCAGCACGAGAAGAAATAAAGAGCTCAATTCATTGGTGTGGTCTGTAGTAAGCAATGGCTTTTCAATCTTTGGGGTGAATACGTGGCAGAACACACGAATGGCCGAATTCAAGAACACGCTCCTTTTCTACGACTGAATCCACCCGCATTTTTTCGGGAGAAAGTAAAGTTCAGTGAAGAGGCGAACGAATCAGAGTAGCACGGGAGAGCGCTAAGCGTGGAATCACTCAACGGTGATGTAATACGCTGCAAAGTTCGGTGGCTGAGGAGATGTTCCAACCCATTTGTTCCCCGAACTGAAATCCACAGAACCCAGGGGACTGTGCCGGACCTTTCCTTGGCTCCACAATTTGTCTCCCGGTAAAAGTACCGCGAAAGACGAGTTATAGTGGCTTGGCAAAGTTCGCCTCCGTTCGAATTAAGATCTGCTAAAGAATAGCTGGATTTCTTGCCGGGTTTACTATTCTAAAGCACGCGTTACAACTGTGAGTGGCCACTGCGAGTAAAACTTGGAGAGGTTTGCATGGGCCATTATTAACCTTCAAGACCTGAATCATTAATGGCGAACTTGAGCGACCATGTTCGAGATGGTACAGATCGATGCAAAGCCTCCTGTACCAACTGATTATTTAATGTTCCACATTGAAAGTCCTTTAGCTCTTTAGGGCACTTCAAACCTTACGAGTCGCTTACTATCGTAAATTTCAGCTTAAAAGCTATGTAACCTATATTTATCCATATATTATATTAATTAATTAGCGATAAACTTACAGTTTCAATCAAATCCGTATTTGTTTTTAACAAATGAT
Source organism: Pantala flavescens (assembly GCA_020796165.1). Classification (NCBI taxonomy): domain Eukaryota; kingdom Metazoa; phylum Arthropoda; class Insecta; order Odonata; family Libellulidae; genus Pantala; species Pantala flavescens. The sequence continues at coordinate 34,274,680 of CM036881.1, read as the reverse complement.
CCATCCATAAATCCATCAATAATTAACTCATTATTAAATCTCAGTTAAAATTGATCAATGCGTCTATAATGACAACTTGTAAAACTAAATTCAGTTCTTTATTATGTATTTAGGGTATTGAGGTAGAATTGTTTCAAAAATTTTATCAAAACATGTAGAATAAGGCTCAATTAAATTTTGCTAAGTGCCACGTAACATGTAGAGCAAATAATACATTTATCTTTTTATCTTAATTGCGGTGACAATCAATTATTCAAATTTAATTTAAATACTTTCCTTTCCCTTTCTGCACCAATCAAAAACTTAATACTTCGCCACCTCACGAACGATACAAATTTTCATCCTTCATCCACAGCAGAAGAAGATCAATAAAGTAGGAAAAATTAAATAAAAATGTCAAGCTATATTTTTAAACTTTTATAAGGTAGTATTTGCAACTCTTCTTCACTTGATACAATAGGAATCTAAATACTATGAATTAAATTAAGAACTTTAATATACAACCTAATTCAATCATCGCGAAGAGATTTCGGACTGGTCGCCTGCCCTTACTTACAAATTCCTTATAATTTTCACCATGAAATGTAATTAACGTTTCGGGGCACATATTTCAGAGGGAATAATAAGTATCGATTCAGAATAGTTTCTTCGTTTCGAATTTCTAAGCCCTGACATGTGCTACCCAAACGTCACTAAGTTTCTTCGCGACTCCGCAATTTCTCAAAGCGATGTTAACTATCCATCCGTCGCCGACTTTTCCCACACTGTCATATCTAATTGCTAACCGACGAAATTAGCACGCATAACCAAAACTCATGGGCTGCTAACAGAAGGAGACAGACTCAAGTCATGTTCAGAAATACTGACAAATATTAAAACCAAGCAGAATGCCTTATTATATTCGGAATTTTTATCTCGAGATTTTATGGGGGAATCCGAAGTGAAGCCTGTAAGTTTGAGAAATTCACAGAATCGGGGGAGATATGCGGGAATTTTATTTCATTTCCCGAACACGAAAAGGAATGTGATCTGAAAGAAGATCCTATATTTCCTGTATGACATCCATTATTCTGTTTTAAGTTGGTGATATCTTATTCACTAGATTGTGATGGTAAATTAATCGAAAATTATTGGGAAAACTATGTTCAGTAACAACAGTGAGACGAAATGTTTTTAAGATGAGCAGCATTTACAATGATCAGGGAAATATTGCTTAAATATTTAACAATTACTCGCTTTTTTCAAATAAGCAACTTATTTTTATGAAACGTAGCGATTTCATAAATAAATACGCACTTATTTCTTATTATAAATCAAAATCATTAAATTATTTCTTAAAGAGAAGATAATAAATTGAAGAATTAAAAAATAGGCAAGAATCGTACTATATCGAATATAAAAATACTGTTTTACATCTAAATTGAATAATACTCCATTACTAACCAGTGCTTAACGAAGAAGTATTGGTAAAAAAGTTATTTTAATTTCGAACACAATACCGATATTTCCGTTCCTCAAACATACTGATTAGGACATAACTTCCAATATGCGATACTCCGTTTTCGCTCAAAATGATTCCCGAGTTAATAATAATTACTCCTTTCCTTCGTAAAAAGTGAAAGTGAATCAAATTCTTCTTTCAAACATCATTGATAGAAATTGTTTAAATGAATGAAGGCATGAACGAATATTATTAATAATATCAGAAAAGTTGAAATTCGATATCTCCTAATAGTAACACATTACATATTGGGAAAATTATACTCATAACAAGAAAATTCCTGCAGATGATTTCCTGCATAATTTATGCGATATTAATGCCAATGCAACGAACAGACTCCGGAGTACAATGCGAAGTTCATTTAACTGTAGGAGTTCAAACCTAATACATACTCACGATACTCCAAACAAAAAATTCTCTCATACATTTCCCGCTGAAACTCTGGTTGACTTCCGCTTGCAACTTCGAGATGTAGCAGACGATATCGTTAAACAGTGCTTACATCTGCCGGATATTAGTCATAGTGCAATTCCAGCAATTAAAATTCCAGATCTCCCTACGACAGATGTGTGCTTAGAGCCCTGTATCACTATTGTTTGTTTATTTATTCTAGAGATATCGAATAAATACGATTCTACAACGTGTATTAGAACCACTAAATTATGAGTATTATTTCCTGAAAAACTTAAAGGTAAATTATCAATACGAAAGCGCATTTTAACGGAATTATTCTGTGTAATACAACACATATATTCGGAATTTACTACATTATGCAAATGTAGGAGTTGAATGCAATTCTGAAAGCAGGTAATGTTCGGAGCTGCTTGTTTCGTAAATGACTCTTAGTTTATGCGTACAATATGCCTTCCAATGTCAACATTAAAGCCACTATTATACGGGAAGTGAATCAGAAATTGCTTGCTCTTGATTGTTTCCGGAAATAACATCGGAAGTTAATATGAAAGGCATCTAGAAATAGATGTTTTCCTTTGGTTAACGGTATTTCAAATGATCCACTAGAAATGAATTTTAAAAAACTGATTTAAACATTTACTCTGTTTAAAAAGTTAACTTTCTTCGGAATTATTTATTTGCCATCGGAAGTTCTCCGGAAACTAGATATTAACATATATTTGACAGGATTTTCTCACAGTCATGTTTGATCTTCGCACTAGACTGAGTTCGTAGTGTGGTTGGGTTTTCCTTCCGCTTTAGTGTGAATTCAAGAGGATATGTGTACTCTTCACAATAAATGATGAAAATCATGTAAACTACTACGACAGAAATAAGGATTCCTCTAATTTTGATACCTCAGTGGTAATATAGTCTTTACAAAAGTATTTTATTCTCAAATTTCTGTACAACAATACTCGTTGAAAGAGGAGTGGTTCAAAACATAAATAATTACGTTTACAGAATAGATTCTGCACAATATATATCAACATACATGTGTTCCGAATTTTATGATACCTGTGCGAACTGAAAAATATTCTTCCACTATAATAGTAATATTATCGTTAGTTAAACTTTATAATATTTGTATCTCAGACTTGTTTAGTTTTCGTGTTATAAAGTATTAATAATTGCAATAAGTAAATGATATAACATATAATTATAATAAATAATCTTCACTGAATCATGTCACTGTGTCGTGGTAATCCGTAATTAAAATTACAAATAGTTTTCCATTCTTTCCGATGTAATAATAATATAAAAGGGAATAAAAATATATATTTGATAAGAATTGCATACATTTTGATATCATTAAAATGTACATCGAGTGACATTAATTTATTATTAATAGAATGATAATTGATAGAATAATTATTAAATGAATCAATTTTTCATATGAATTATGATCAGTTGAAAGCAAAAATACTGTAAACAAACTATTATATATTATAATTGATTGTTTAGTTTTTAAAGTTGATGCTGCCATATAAATTTGGAGATGTATACATTATAAAATTAAAAAATTAAGATTTTGAAAGGTTAAAGGTTGGGATGGTGATGGGATTTTCTCATAAATATATAAAAGCATTAGTAAGCAGCCGTTGCATATTTATTCCGTACGATTGAGTTAAAAGTGAATGTATTTGATGAAGTAAAACATTCAGTAATACTTAAGTTGAAACTCAAAGTCAATCGCCAAAAAGGAAGATAAATAATTAATGCTTTCTTCACTTCTTGCGTTGGAATATAGTTTATTAATTTTTCTTTCTGTACTAATAATTTATCCTTTTAAAAGAAAAGCAGGATGATTACTAACGGAACCGAGAGAGATGTCAATTCGTCCCAGACGTCAAAACTTCCTTCTCTTCATGAAAACGGGGGATCGTTTACAGTCCCTACGCTAATTCAGAGTCACTCGAGTTTGAGTCACCCCAGCGTTACTTGTTAAACTGTAGATAACCACGTCTAAAAATAAAAGCGATCCGTCAAATTGAAGCCTCTCGTGTACCGGTCGATTTTGATTGAACCAGTCGCTCTTGCATCTAATGTCACGTAATTGAACGACCTTTGGGTATTTCGTGAACATGGCGTTTACTATGCTACTATGACTTAACAAGCTGACGTCACGACCTGATTGACGTGACACAAAGAAAGCCTGTGTGCTTAGTAAACAATGGGAAGATTTCAGATAATCTAGGATTCACTACGCGGACAAAATCGAGCTGAATTCAAATAAATTATTTTCTCCATGGATCAACGAATGAAGTAAGGGATTGGTATGTTTTGCTATCAAAACAGGTCATTTAAATATAAATCTTCTACTGGTCTCTCTATTTATTGATTTTCACCTTTTTAAGTCCGTTAAAGCTGTCCTTAACTATATGGTCTTTCCGGAACATCAAAAGCTAACTTACCTGAAAGAGAAACAGAAAAAAAACGTTATAAATATGCAAATATTGCATTAAATACAAATTAATTTAATATATTTGTAAGTAATTAATAAGTATAATTACATATTTATAATGAATAAATTCATGTGATGATAGTGTTAGGTTAAAATACGTTAAAAATAATATACCATATACATATTAAATAAAATGGAAATTATAACATTCAAATGAAAAGTATTCTTCGTAAAATTCATGCGAAATATATATTAACATAAATGCACAGAAAAAAATAGCATTAAATCCAAGATCTTTAATATACGTATACATTATTTTTTTCGTAAATCTAAGAAAAGCCAATGATAATTTCATAAAATGAATTCGTAATTAGTTCTTTCGTTGAAAAGTATATCCATATTCTATATCAGTAGGCTAATTTTCTAAAAGAAATTGTTTAATTGAGGCATAAAATGTATTTTGTTTATAAATATCAGCGAAATACGTTATAGTATTCGCTTATCCAAAAAGTCATGAAAGCTAACTAAACGGAGTTGAGAAACATCGATGGATTCAGAATCTGTTGTTATTTAAAAAATAAACCTTCTTTGAACATCAGGAAATAGCAAAAAGGCATACAATATACAGAAAATGAGTGACTGAGTACAAGAAAAACCTTTTTTTAGAGCTGTATCGAGAATCGAACTCCGAACCAGCTGTGTTACATTCGCAGCTCATTTACCCTCTGGAAGTAGTTTCTTTGCAACCATTCTTAGGAGGAAACAATCGGAGACAAAAGAAAATCGACGCCCTGAAAAGGAAGAGCCATACTAAAGCGAACCTCCATTTTCTCATATTTTGCTATTTCGCCGAATCACCGAACTCCTGGGGATCGCATACACTCGCGAACAAGGCCGCTTTCAGAGTAAATTTCCATGTCGCCTTCAAAAGGAAAACAAAATGTCGAGATCCAGAACTCGACTTATTCATGAAAACAAAATTTCCCCTAATAATATCAAAGGGGAAGGAAAAACGGATATCGGGGTGTATTTTAAATTTAGCAGTTTCCCTTGTCGTATCAGAGTATGTCGCAAAAATTCAGTTATCTCCGATTCCTTTCGGACCCTCGTCGTGGCGGAGGGACGGCATCTGCAGTGACACGCGTGCACGAGGACAAGCACGCGCGAGCACGGATATTAAAGAAAAGGCGATATTTCCACGAGCGATGCTCTGTCCGAGAATAAGAGTCAGCGATTCATGAAATTCCTCGGAAACCCTTTTGGGAGGCGTATAATAAATTCCGTCACGTGTCAAAGAATATCGCAGTCAATTTTGGTTAGAAATATCCGCGCGAAAGAGGAGAGTCGGAATTGGCAGAAGAAAGAGGAACCGTTTAGAGAGGAGATACATTATTAATGTTTCCGAATATATAATGAGATGTGCCTCATTTCAAAAGCAAGTCTCAGAATATGAACAGAGTGGCACTTACCCATGAGCACCCGTTGGGCTGATACGGGGAAAATAGGAACTAGGACGGGACCCTGAGGGGCCAATGGAAGAGAATGGGAAGGAAAGTGGTTGAAGGAGTAGAGGAAGATGTCCACGGAGACGAAAGTGGGGGAGAAAGTCTGCAACCTTGGAAGAGGGATTATTTTTCTTTGTCTATTAAAAGAGGACAGAGAAAAATGTATCCTTCATTTACTTCGGTCAATTTTTTATAGAATACTACCGAATGGGGAACATTATTCAGCCCACTTCTTTGGTTCGATATAAACTATTATTCTTAGACTTAATTCTCAAGATTAATGTGGGATTGTGTCACCGATATCAAACAGACAGTGTGAGGAAAACGGAGACCAGTGCGACAAGAGAAATCACCTTCGTCTACCCACGGACTATTATTCATTTGCGACTAGTTTTCGCTGCAAGTAGACGCCTTCAGAGCAGCAGGCCCAACAGCCAGGAAACAAAAAATAGCCCAGGATATGCATAGTTTATTTCTGCTGTCGCGATCCGGCACCTTTCCACAAAGTTGAGATAACACGCATCAATTTTAGAAGGGCAAACTATATAACTTCTCCTTTTGCGAGACCCACTCCCTCTCCTGGGCTTTGAAGAGATTTTCGCGGTGGGATTGAGTCCTTAGGGATGAATATTTAACAAATATAGAAGAGACGATGAATATTAGATTGAGTCGCGAAGTAATGCTAAAAATTTCAATTTAATACTTTTATATTCATTCGAATATGACATCAACAGACAAAATGTCTAATAAAAACTGTTTGATAAACGAATAAGTTATTCGACATTTAAAAAATCCGTATAAGAATATTTATGGGAACCAAATTTACATGGAGCACGTAATAGACAAGTGTGAATAAATTTCGTGATTTGAAGAAGGAAGCGAACAACTGAATAAATCAGTGCTGCATTAAGTCACCACCTCATTGCGTACATATGCTACAAACTCTGAGAAGGAAAAAAAGAGACACCATAGTTGAAATAGACGCTCGAGACGGATGATAAAATTAAAAGAGAAAAGAAGATATAAGGGAAAGAAAGGGAAATTGCGGAAGATATCCACGAATGAGAGGTATTTGGAGGGGAACAATGAAACAGTAATTGAGGGGAAATTGGAAGAGTGAGATAAAAGCGATTCGGAGGGAATAAAAGAAAGGGACGATTGAGACATGAAGGGGAGTTCGATGAAAGGGGAAATGATAAGACTAATTTGATGGGAAAGCAAATAGGGCAAGAGGGTTGAAGAATAGAAAATATAGCATGCGAGTGTGGCAGTTGCAGGCGTTGAAAATGGGAGGGCCAAGAAGGGAACCTTGGGGTGCGATAAAGATGGGATGGGGATGCGCACGGATGCGTGGAAGAAGAGAGAAATGAGGAATAGGAGGGAAAGATTGGGGCTAAGAGGGGACGAAAAAGATAGTGGATAAAAAAAGAGAGGAAAGCTGAAAAGAACGGAGGGTTCTTCATTCTTTTAGGCCAATCTTCGAGCTCCTTCAGCTCGACATTTTCATCGCTTAGCATCCCAAAAACTGAGTACATAGATTCTATCCTCGAATGACGCACTACTCTCAAAATGAGAGAAAAGGTGACAGTGAAGAATTAAAAATAAAACCTAAGGGAATGCACCTCAATTAACCACTGGACCTCATTACCTCTGTACCTGTTGGTAACTTACGGTGAAGCGGATGAGGTTTAAGCCGTCCTTCGCGACACTTTCGATAATTAACTTAGAGGTAACGAAGTGACTTCATTTATGTCTGCAAAACGAGTGTCACGATAGAAAAAAGAAGTTATTGCTTTAAAAAGCACCATGGAATTCAGAATACGAGATTCAATGGGAAAAGTGAAATACTACGTACTGAGGAATTCTTGGAATTGTTGTCAGTTAATTTTAAATGCAAAATATGGTTAAAAAGTAGTGTAAACTATTATAATTCGTCGTTATCATAATCAACTTCATAAAGAAATTTTTAATTCAGAAATCACAATGAAATATCATTTGAGAAAATTTAATAAAATAAGAGAAAAATTTCACTTTTATTAATAAAAAGGTAAAAAAATATCACGTCCTTTTTGGCATAAAATATAATTTTGAATACTAAATTCATGTTATTTCAATCAACTTTTATTGATTTCGGTTCCCATTTAGATAAGTCACTCAGCCTTAAAACTGAAACATCGGCACAAAATCACGCTCGGCTGCAATTCGACATAGATATGTTCGAATACGCAAGAAAGTTTTCAGCTGTTTCCAATTTGTCTCTTCTGAACCGAACGATGCTTTGGTGCACTTCCGAGCAGCACGCGGACTGGTATCTCGTTCCACTGAACACGTTTCAGTACGACGACGTAAATTTCGCGAACATGTTCAACGAATACGATAAAAATATACATGCATGGGAAAACGGGAGAAAATTCCCAGCCACCGGAATACTAGATGAAAAGAGACGGCTCTTACAAATTTGACAGCGAATTGTAATCGGCGGAGAAGATTCCCAAAGGCGAGCTTTAGTTCGCTCAAGAAATATGCACGGAGGTTAGCTCAACCAATCCTCCGGAATCGAGTTAATATTAATCAACTCTTTCTACGTTTTCCGAGGCGAACTCGAGGGAATCTGCTCTCGGCATTAAAATTCTACCTTTCAAAATATTTCCGAAAGCAAGTGCCCGAGAATTAACCCGAAAAGAAGATTGCCTCCGTCGGATATTTACGTATTAGGAATTGCGAGAGTGAAATTTGAATAATGCTTTTAGTGTATCTTTTTTGAAAGCATTGGAATCGTCACCACTTGAGGAGGGGGCATCCCAAGTGGGGGTTAGACCCTTCCTTGGGAAGTTCCCTGCTCCACTGCGCTCTTAAGGGTTAGAATGGAATGTTTACGATCTTTTGAGCTCGCCTCGTTTATTAAAGGGGGTTACGAACTCCGTGGACCCTAAACAACCCAAAGGCATTCACTTATGTTGGTGAAATAAAGTGGATCAGGGAAATGTACAAAAACCCAAAAACGAGGGATCCATTATAGTTCCATAAACAATAGAATTTGCCAAATGAGGACAATGGAACAACGACTGGCTCTTTTGGGAAACAAGACGTTTTCGAAGAATGAATAATTGATGTGAGTTTTCGCCATTAAGTGCTAAAATTTGTAGAGACAAAGGCACTCCGTCGAATTTTAACTTAATTGACTTTTCCTCCGAATAAAGTATTCCGAAGAAGATTTTTGTGTCTACATTCAAAGTTCTCCAAATAAAGAAAATGTAAGTTTATGTAAACTAGGCAATGAAAACATTCTCTATTGTCTTAGAGATGAGCGAAAGTGAAAGGATTCTTTCCGATAAATAACGAAAATAAATGTATTCTATTCTCCAGATTAAAATATGGACCTTAGAGAATAATAAATGATTCACATTATGAAATTACAACACTAGAAATAAAATTACAGAAATAAATTGATGTTATTGCCTAAATATATAACAGATTTTAGGATGTCGATAAAATTTAAAAACCTCGAAATGGATAAAATTTATTTACAGGTAATAGAGAAAATCGTAAATGAAATTCATCTGTTCGTAAAAATATTTCTGAAATGTCAATGGGATAAGTGTGAGGTACAAATCATTTAAATATTAAATTTTTTTACTATGAGTAAGAAAACGTGTTGTAAATTGGAAGGGATAATATCTGCAATCTCTTTCCAACATATGATTTGTAAAATTAGGCTATGACCCCATTATGATCTATTGTCTATAATAAAATGAAAGTTGTACTTATATTTGACAATTTGTTGCAGTAATTCTGATTTTACATAATTTAATAATGCATAATTAAAATTAAAATTAATGCATTATTAAAATTTGTAATATTCTCATAATTAAAAGGGTTTAATTTTCCAGGTTGAAAATCTCTAGAGATTTCTAATTTTTTCATAGAAAAATATATTTTTCGTCTTCACTGTTGACGTTACAGTAAACAAGTTCCATCCATACTAAAAGGAACCCAGGTAAGAAGTTGGAATATAAGATAAATCGACCGTCTTGTAATACTAAATTTATAATTGGATACCTTCCATTGAATTTAATACGAAAGAAAAAATTCCGAATGAATATTTCCTCCAAGATGAAATACAGATAAATTCTTCCCATATGAAAAAGACAATTTATACTCAAACTCATATGTTTCCCCAATTACTGGAGTGGGAACGAAGTTTAACTGAACAAAATTTAATTGAAAAATCCCTCGGGAAAATATTTAAAAAGAGATTTTCCTTCGTTCAACCCCATCGACGCAAGCGTGCATTTGGCGAAAAATCGCACGAATAAATATTCGCAATCAATAGTTTAGCGCAATATCCGGAGTATCTCACCTGGCGATAGACGCCGAGATTCCATCAGTTTAAAAGTTAACGGAGATGAACATTTGATGAGGCAGCTTTTCTGAAGGAGCCCATCCTCCGAGGGCAAGGAATAAAAAGCGGTGTGAGTAAACAAATCGTTCCGTCAAAAGAAAAACTTTATGGACGCATTTGAGAGGGCAACAAGAAGAACTGTTGATGAAAAATGCAACAAAGGGAAACAGGATGACGCAAACAAACGCACGAACGGAAGCTAAGAGACCCACTGCCAATTGTCCGATTATCACCCTTAAATCGCCCGCCCTAATGTCGTCCGATCGGATGTCCCGCTTCCTCCCATGAATCCATATTCAGCAACGCGATGTGTCCCAAATATGCATTCGTTAGGAGATAATGTAAAGAGACAGCAAAAAATAACTGACAAGCAACGCAATAAAATACACGAATGGTTGAGCACTCTTGTCACTTTTATTTAGGACACAAAGGGTTCGTATTATGCTAAAGTTCCGTTAAATAATAACATTACTAGGGAACGTAAAACTGACGCATTACCTGTCCGCACCGAATGATAAAATGGTTTATCTACGGAAAAAGAGGATATTGATATAGAAGCTCTAATATTATAAACAACATTTTCATATTTTCAACTTTTTTCATTCAACATTTATCTAATTACGCTTTAAAAAATGTCAAGTATATCTGATTAGTATATGTAAATGCTGGAAACACTTAAAGTATGAAAATCTCTGAAGTGGAATACTTTTTCTCAATCTAAATCTCTAGAGCAATGAGAGAAGACATGCGTTGTGAACAGGTATCTCTCAAATCATGAGTTTTACTTAAGATTTAAATTATACTAATATTTGTTATCGAAATGATTTCGAATAATTTTGATTAAAATAACTAAGTCAAACAACTTTGTACCTCATATTGTATAGTGAGTCTTCTTCTTTCCACGACGGAACATAATGTAGTGGTTTTAGCTAAAAACTTGATCATTTCAGAACTTATGAATTCAGAACTTCAGAACTTATTAGAAATCATGTAATTAAGATAATATTTTTTAAATATATGAACATCTGAGTTCTTTTTGTACGTAAGAATCGTCTGTTACAGAGGTGCCCTTGACTGATTTCGTTGAAGGTGAACGCGATACCTGTTTATTCTGGAGCACCTATGTTCAATCTAACCTAAATACATTTGCTCCAAACTTGATCCCACTCTACATTCATCATCGGAGGAATTTTAGCCAAATTTTTCATAATTTGTCTTGATTTTTACAAGAGTCGAGGATTATAAGGCCTGTTTCCATATCGCGATCACCTTTCACCCTTCTCAAATCCATTTCTGCACAAGGGAAAAAGCAATTCCGAAATGGAACCAAATCTTCCACCGTTTCTTTTTCCAAGGTCAGATTATCCTTTTTTCTGATAAAAGTTTGGTTATTTTTCCGAAAAATCATCTCTCTTTCGATATTCGCCGAAAACATATTCTTTATTAATCAAATTGAGGCAAACATATTCGCTGAAATTGGAATCGGGTTACCGATGTTCGCGAAATTGGTATTTGAGCGAATTCGGAGAAAGGGAATGTGACGGCGAAGAAGATATTAATGGACTATCTCCCGGAATGCGAAATGAATTCCTTGGAATTCCGTTTGTATTTCGAATCATAAAGGATTTTACGCACGAAAGACTGCGTGTGTGCATACAATACGCTTTTAGGTAAGTCTACAATGGAATCCGCGGAAAAGGGTTAACTTTCTTTTGATAAAAAGGAATTCGTTCTGCTAAAATAGTCCAACGTTTCTTTTGATGAATCAAATTGGGCCCCGATTATCTGACCGACGATCATTTGCCCGACACTCGGTTCCCCGACGCTCAACTGACCGACCGACCGCTCGCCCGACAGCTCACTTGACCGACACCTCACTCTACCGATATAAAACTGACTGACAACTCGCTTGAATAAAATTATTCATGTGCCGAATGATTGGATTTTGTATCTGCCTTTATATTTTGTGAAAGATTTTACAAGTTTCGAAGAACAAAAATTAGGTATTAAAACACCTTTTATTAACTTTATTGAAACATTAAATTAACAAAAGTTAATAAATTTCAAGAATTTATTATTACTTAAATGTAAAGAATTTATTGAAATATTAAATTAACAACATTATGTAGAGGTGTATGTGGAGATATTTACTGCACTTTTCACTATGATTATTTACTATTTGGAATTAATTTATAATTGTTAAAAAAATTGTAATTCCATTTTCCCTTCTAATTTAAATTTTTATATTGAAGCATCAAACTTTAGCATTGAAATGATGTATAAATATCACTGTATTGAACTATTATTTTCCTCCTATAAATGTGCATTATTTTGAAATCGGTTAAGGGGATATATACATGTATATACGAGTGATGGGGTTCAATGAATTTGATGACTGGTTGGTATCCCTGCTTGTCGGCCTTATATGTGACAATCATGGTGCGTCCGTCTGGAAGCAGAACCCAGTATTCACTCATGGTCTCGTATCCCTCACCCATCAAATTAGACCTATTCACTCTCAAGGTTAATTGTTGAGTTAAAAAACATCTGCTAACAGGGAATTTGAAAAGTAACATTCTCTTTGACGCCGTTTAAGAAGTTGAATTGAAAGACGTCGTGAATATAAGACAAAACTTGGTAATCCAGTTTAATGGATTGGAATAAATTCTCGCGTGCTTATTTCATATTGCACTACAAATTCTTCTTAGTTGAATATATAGTCAGATCAGTAGTAACAGTAACTTTTGAGTTACAAAATATTTGTTTGAAATTAGCATACATTTGAGGGTCTGTCGGCAGCCAAAATAAAGCTAAAGGATTAGCCGTAGAAAAGCCAAAAAATAAAAAGATTAAATGAAATAACGAAAAAATACTGGAATTCCTTGTTTCCTACGTTAACATCAACTTTAACACAAGCCCACAGCCTATGTTGGTAATACGATTAGCTTAAAATTGGAAAAAAATTTAGACGTGTATTGAGCGTGGAGCTGGGAGTATGATATACGTTCCAATTTAAAAAGACCGAAAAAGGATTTTTTTCTCTCTTCACGGCCTGAAAGGATGAAATTCCCATTCTTCTTAGTCATAAAAATTATCGCCCAATTCATTTCCTCACTTTCCAAGAGAAAGTTATATCAGTTTAACTAGAATACATTCGCACGATACTTAGAACACACGACACATATTGTTCGTAATGCACCCTAAATCAAATTTCAGGGAACTGTATACGCAGCTTGAAACAATTTCCAACCATAGAATAATACTTTAGCAACAAAAAAGGATATAAAATTGGTCCTTGCTGGAGAGATGAGCAGTGATGCATCCTTCTTTACTCAATTGGGGTGATTTATATACGCGTTGGAGTACAATATCAATGACATTCACATAAATTCCAAATAGTTAAAAAACATTTTACAAATAAGTGAAGAACAGGTGATGTATGTGTGACTGAGAAAGGGATGTGCAACCAATTTTTAAACGAGGCTAATATCCATTGGAAGCTATATTTCAAAGTTATACTCGTTTCCTTGGAATATTCATCTATGAAGTATTGCCTGATAGAATATAATATATACTTATAGAATTTTTCTCCTCTAAGACGAAGATAAACTCCAATGTTTCTCGATATTTATGCCTCTGCAGTTCAAATTTCAACATTATCATGAGCATGATTGATCATATGACGAATTAGACGCTAAATGATCCGAACCGTTCGGAAAATAAAATTCCATTCATCAATTAATGCCGCGAGAGCTACTCCTTCCATGGAAACCAAATCTTCATTTCCCTGCTCCAACGTTGTACCTTCGACACGCAGCTGAAAGCTCCGAAACCGAACGTACAATGATAAATTCTGCGAAGAGCTGTTTTCACTCTTAGTTAGCGGAAAAGCAACGAAAATTAAAAACGATTCGGCAACAAGAACATAGGACGGAGTTGACAGCCTGCGGAGGTAAGGAAATGGCATGACGATCGCTTTTCTGTCAACCCGTCGAGGGAAAAACAGAGAATAAATGGCGGGAAAATGCCCTAAATAGGCCGTGAGATCGATGGCGTTCCATTCTAGATGCTCTTGTTAGCTCGAATTTCTATATTTACCCCAAAAAGTCGACTTGGCGCACATGGCGCCTACGTGGAGTGACGTCGGTTGGCCGTGCTGCAACCCTAACGTCAAACAGCCGCTATACTCTACAAAAGAGACGATTTGGATGAAATTTTGCGCGGCTGCAGGGCAGGGCTGCCAACTGTGCGGTTTGCGACCTCGAAAGGGACACCGGTCCTCAGGTGACCGCTACACGGAAGAATAAAGATTAAAAACCAGGGAAAATTTTTTTACGATGATTTCAGAGAAAATTCAGGATCTTTGTTGCGAAGTGGTTCGCAGCCAACTTGTCCAACATTCATAATGTCAGAATGTGACTAAAAATCAGAATCGAATAAAGAATACGTGGATACAGTGTACAGCGCATAAACGATATGCATTTTGTTCCTGTAAGACTTAGATAATGTAAAAACGTAGTTGAATGCTTCACAGTTCAAATGATTAAAGAAGCAAGACAAATCAAGAATGATCACACAAAGTTCAAATTTCAGTGACATAATTAAAGTAATTGAGGGACAAAGAAAAAAGTTCTCTAGCAAAAGCCCACCAAGGGAATTTTATAGGGGAACATATAAAATTATTTAAATTAAGGTTTAAAAGTAGATTTTTAATAAAATTAGTAAATATTTTATGTAAAATTGATAACTACGGTGTAAAATTAGAAGCATTTTTTTTGGACCGTAATAATAAACTAAAAGTCTTCAGAAATGAATATAATACACGTTTAATAAACGGATTTTTAAGTATGTTTATTTTTATTTTACTTTTGTTATTATCGCTCGATTGTATTGAGAAGTTGACTTGGTTAGATATTCAGGTGATTGAAAAGGCACTCTCGTTACTTTGAATTTGACAATTGGTAAACAAGAAGTAATTTAGAGAACTGGAAGATTTAAGTTTCAATTCACTTCGAAATTCCGATGCATGCGAAAAAGTATAACATATTTTTGGATTCCAATTAAAAGGTAAATAAAAACGCTGTCAATGTAACTGATAGGATGTCCAAATCGAGCTTAATAAGCATCAGAATATCCTTATATCTATTACTGATTTTCCAGATAGTTAAATAAAAACTACTAAAAAATACTTCTTCGCGTATATGGCAGAAAATCAAAATTTTCTTCGAATTTCCGACTACGAAATTTTAAATAAAGTATTAATTTACAAACTCAATTGCGGTGACTGAATATTCAAAAAATATTCATATTATTACTGCTATTTTAATTAGGTATGCCATAAATAAATCATCCTTAATTAATGCAGCTCAATCAGATGTGAAACTGTTTAAATTTTTTACTTGAAAAAAATCCAGCTTTTGTAGAATCGATGTAATTATCTCGCACTGAAAACTTTTGGGACGATTTTAAAAACTTTCTGGGCGTCAATTATTGCGTGCCTAATTAATAAATTGTAAAATGCTTGACATCCGACAGCGGAACTAATTTTAGTGACCTTTTGATGCTTGGAAACTTCCAGTTTTGATGAAAAACCCGTTATAAGAGAAGTTCCAAACAACGGTCCGGAAAATTTTCACGGGATATTTTGCCTTCTCAAGTGACAGTAATGAAAACAAAAAAATACCATGCAAATATTCTCTCAAAGAGAACCTTCAGAATAGAGATTTAATTTTATTTTGCGAGGAAAGTTTCCACTATAGCGCGAAATTGGACTGAACTTAAACATCTGCAGTGGAAGGTAAGCCAACTGAAATTCAGCCAAGGCGATGCAATGTCCCAAAACAAGGATTTAGGGGTACCAGGGTACTAGGGTATGAAGGGTACAGGTAAATTTGATTGCCCAAGCGTAGTTATCTATCCACTAGGGGTCTGTATTCATTTAAAGTTTGAACGAGAGACGAATTTATCATTTCTGCCGAATTATAAACTGCACAGTTTCAACTGAAATAACCGTGAATTTACACTTCCGTAATCATCAAAATTGTCCATGTATCTCTACACGCAAACTTTAAACAAAACGCTCTAGCATACGATGGTAAAATATAGACACGGCGAAATTCTTATGAGGAAAGAATGGTTCATATGTGCATTTCCTTGTGAAGAGAATCAGCATAAAAACCAGGTATATGTAAACAGCAACGCACGCTAAAACTAAGCTAAACTTCAAAGAAAAATAAATACCATACACTGTTTCCTGCAGCAAAAAATAGCTGACACAGAATTTTAAATAAAAACACTTTACTGCATTCAACTTCAAACATTGATAGCAAAGTCGTATGGAAGGCTAACAATATTTTATAATTTTCTTTCACAGGAAGAGATATTTTCGGTAAATAAGAGTCTGTATTAGAAAATATGAGTTATTTTATTCTTATTTTTACCTTTCCAATTTAAATTTTAAAACTACCTTTTATAACAATGCTGAATATAAGTTCGAAGGCTAAATCAGGAAATAGGAGTAAAATCTCCTCTACATTATTTAATTTCTTAAATTAATATTATTATTTAAATGAAGTTGATATTAGATAATATATTTGATTTTCTAGAATTTAGAGCTAAAGATGTTCGTATAATCCCAAAATGACGGTTTATATATTTCTTCATAAGTAAGTTCATATAGCACAATTAGATAAAATATTAAAGGGTGAGGTAAAATATTTATTCTACTTAAGTCCACGAAGAAAGTAAAATTGGATAATTAATAAGAAAGAAGAGAAAAACCAGAAAAATTACTAAAACATCTTAAAATTTGTGAAGTATGTAGGATAAGGAAAATTAACTATAGAGATCACTCTAAAAAATATATTTCTTACACCGAATTTCGCATTCAGATTAGCATAAATAATTACAAAAAGGTTAACGTGAAATATTGTATCACAAAAGGGTCACTTTAAAGCCTTGGATTCCACGGATATTTATCTTGCGTTGGGAAAAGAGGATTCCTCAATCAATTCACCCCATTAGGCTACGGGAGTGTTTGCGAAGCAGTATTTACCAACATGCATTTCGGAAGTTCAACACGCGTTTTACGACAACCTTTAACCTTTGGATCAGAATATTAATGGCACAAAACAATAGAGCGTTAAAAGGCTAAGTCTTCGGGAATATATATCTTCCATGGGTTCTTAGTTTGGAATCCGCTGCTTTCAGAGTGTGAACGCAGTAATTAAGTTACATGCACCGAAGTTAATTACGTGGAAGATGCGAATTACGACGAGCAACCACCGCCAGTGACGGCTCATTATGAGATGGAAGCCTAAACCAAATTATTTCAACGAAAGAGGCACTGTATCTGATCATGTTCACGTTGTTTGGTGACTCTGTACGACGTTGGCCATCAATTTTCACTTCCAGAAGATGAACAGAACGGATTTATTATGTCGTGTTCGAAGTAAGATGCTCCGATGAGAGTCAATTTCGACTCTTTATTCGATATTTCGAAAATATGATTTCGACGAAATAAAGTTAGCCAAAGTTAAATCAAATCAAAATTTTTGCCCATAAAAAATTAATCGAATCCGTTTGCTCGTTATCAAAATTCTATTCTATTACTTCATTTTCAATTTAATAAATTTTTATAAGGCGAAACTCATACAGTCATCCTAAGAGAAAATGACACAATATACTTTCTACATATGAGAAGACCTCATGTAACAAGAAAATGTAACCATTCAATGATTCTGAAAGAGTTTTTAGAGAAGTAAGGGCGATTATAAATCCATCACGAACGACAAAAAAATTACAAATTGAATAACGCTGTAACAGTTGGGTTATTTTAGCCAACAATAATGTTTTAATTCTAAACATATTTTGTTGTACTTTCTGTACTACAAGTAATATATTTTATTTATTAGCCCATGTTATGTATTTTTGTCAACTTCATGAAGTCAAAAAGTGTGTACTTGTATTATCAATTCCAGTAGTTGATTTTCAGCGCAAATGAATGCAATGGTGAGAAAATAAAAATAATTTATTAAAATAGCTGAGATATTATCTCAAATTTTAATACACAAACTTAATTCCTTCTCGTTGATGCTTATCTCTCTAGTTGTAAGAGAGAATCTCATGATTATAAATATAGGAAGTTCAGATATTCTTACAAATATATTCGACCCAAGAATACCCTCGAATAATTTCAAATTCACAAAGATGCAATAAATATTCGTGACTGATTTCTATGAGCTTTCGTAGAAATCTCGAAGAGCTGAAAGATAAAAGAGCTTGAGATACTTCAAGAATCTGTCCTAAAAATATAAGAAATACATCAGCAACTTCTTAAGGTACATATTCATTCGCAATAGATGGAATTTCAGGTGATATTTTATGAATCGCCTTTAAAAATTCACGAAAAAAAATATGATAAACTCATAAATGAAAATAGAAGATGCAAAGGAATTATTTACTACGATCGCAGAGTTGGTTTGGGAGTAGATATTAGTTTTAAGAAATTTAATATAATCAGTTACTAACTTTGCTAGTTTTACTTAACCATCCTAATCCACTATATGACTCGTGACAGTATTGAAATTAAGTCCTCAAATCATTGGTAATTGACGAAATTATGCAGTTATTAAGAACTTATATATATTTATCGAAGCTGACATTTTTCGTGAAATTCCCTACGATAATATCTATATAATATCTTAACTGAAATATTTTCTCTTTCTTATTTAAAATATATAATTGAAAGGAACCCAATTTAATACAATAAAGATATATAAAATTGAGAATATAAAAATCTAACTAGTATGCTCCTTATTCAATAGTACCATACTAACCAGAACAAGAACTTACAGGAACTACTGCATTTTGGACGATAGAGCTCATTTAGAGGAAATTTGTTTTTATATTTATGATATCTATCTCTATTTTTAAAAATAATAATCCCTTATCTAATTCGCAAAAGAAAGAACTTTTGCTTCAAAGGCTGATTCAGTATTTTATGGTATATGTATTTTCTTTCAGCTGAAAGGAGTTCATGATTAATACTGAATTGCATTAATGAGTGATTCGTTTTACATCAATGAATTTTATTTGGACAAAAAATGGGCTCATTTAAAAAGTACTTTCTTCCAAGTATCACCACTGCAATTTCAGTAAAATTCGAAAAGACCGTCATCCTGTGATCCAAAATTAAGGCAAACCCGACCTTATCCAAGGGAGTAGATGAGTATCTCTTCATCAAGATTCATCTGCCATGTGTAGATTAGCTCTGCGACTCCCTTTCTAAAAACCTCGGTCTCAGAGTTTGGTAATTGAGTTCGAACTACGCGCTGAGCTGGAAGGGAAACCACGCGCATGCGCACAACTCCTTGCCGACGAGAATTATTAAAGAGGGCTGCAATAAAAAGGGGATTGCGGATTTATGAGGGTCAACTTTGAGTAAATGAAAACTAAAGGCCAGCCTCGAATTCCGGAATCATTTTTAACTGCTAATAAAAAAACAGTGAACGTCTCCATCAAAAAGCAAATGGAAGATTAGCGCAACAGTGCAGGCATTTATCACGTCATTCCATTCTCGAACGAATGACGCTCCGTTAAATACCGGTGGTTGAAATTCATTAACCTCTGTAATAAAAGTGGATAACGGGGTCACCTATCGAATGCATGCAGTCGTGATGAATACTACAAACCGTTGGATTATTTTCAACAAAGCAAATGAAAATATTTAGCCTAGAACACCATCATTGCGAGTCTATCCTTTTGTTATTTTTAGATTAGCTCCGTACAAGTAATTATTCCACCATTCTAATCAATCCCTTTTAAGTTATTCCAACGGGCGATCTGTGAAATTAAACTTCAGCTGGAATGTTAAATAAATTTCATACCGAGAATTCATTACGAGTTCAAAACAATTATGTTGCGAAGATAATAGGCCATTTCATTCTTTTTGGAAGATTATTAAATTGATTAAAGCTGCCACCGTAGTTATCACTCACAGAAAAGTTAGATATAGAAAGAAACTTTCCAGAAGGATATTGATTGGATCCAGATTAAATTAACACCACTACCACAATTAAATATAACTATAACTTGTACTCCTAAAATTGCATGTTTGTTCATTCTTGAAAGTGAAAAAGTTTATTATTCAATAAAATACGTAAAAATTAACCAGACTGCATTGTTTAAAGTTTTCTGTAAATCAGTATGACAAAGTGCTTTTATTTATTTAATTATATATTTTATTTCATAATAAGTGCTCGTATATGGAAAACTGGAAAATGTATGATTTTACAAAATAGGGCTGATTTATTACACTTCGAGAACGAATGTTTAACTTAGATACTGTTAAATAGTTTTAGTGTCGAAAATATGAAGGAATGTGAACACAGCTCTTGCAAGAATATCAATTATATAAATGCCGATTACCATTGATCCGAATGCTAATGATCACAATAAATTTAATACATTAACAATTATTAATTGATTATTCAATATCAAATATCTTATACATAGTGTTATCGATACAAATTAACTAACTTTAAACCGTAGGCAAGATAAATAAAACGCTCGAAATGTTCACGGCATCTACGGCAGAACGCGATCGTTCCACTAACAAGATCTGTTTTCAAAAACAGGCACTCATTTACCCAACTGAAGCAATTAAAATCGTCCCGTGTTGTTGAATCCGATAGGCATACGATTCAAAGCACCAAGATCCTGGAACCGAACAAATGATAAACAGAAAAGGTCTTTCGCTACTCGATAAAACTCGCCTACAATAAGCTGTTCCAATAGACGCCACAATCGATGAATGAACGTATTCAAACGAATATGATCATATCGAATTTTCCCTCGTATAACTCCTAAAATCGGGGCGAATCGACTGTAAAAGTCTTATTGCTTATTTTCTTCGTACAAATGCCACGGAAGGGTAAAGTCGAGCATAAAAAGGGATTCACTTTCACCATTTTTTTACGAAGGATGTTTTCCGCAGATGAAACGAAAAGGCGGACATTGAGGATCCTTTCTGGATAAATATTCAATGTCGCCATCAATTCGAAATTCACCTGGAGATTCGGGGATGTTGCTTTTGGGGTCCCATGGGAAGACATCCCTTTTGCAACCACACCATTCTTCCCTGAATTATTGCCAAAATAATGTTACGCTCAAAGAGAGAAAAGTTTCTGACACATTTCATAAAAATAACATAAAGCATGAAATTTCCTCTTGGGAGCAGATATGGAACGTTTAAAGGGGATCTCTTGTTCTTGGAATCAGGGGTCACAAAATATCATCACAAGAACTTTCTTTGGCTCTTAAATAATGCTCATGGCCTTGATGCTGTGAAACTTATAAAAACGTTTATGAGATTAAGTGATAAAGTAAGAGCTTTTTCATCAAAATTCATTTTTTATCCTATCCTACTTCTAAATTCTAGTTGTAATAATTTAAATTTCAACAGGATGTTAATGTTAAAAACTGTACTACGCACCCAATAAAATTTTCATAACGGAAATTTGAAAAATTAGTATCCTCGAAAATATATTCAAATAGAAAAATTAAATAAAATTAAAAAATAGGATACATTCGAACTTATGAGATTAAATTGATACAATACAACTTCTGTGCCTACAAATTTTTCAATAGTATCTTTAACAGTACTACAACATAACGATTCAGTAACTCATATATATGAGTTACTGAATCTGATCTATTCCAAAAGGTTATAGCAACATAGTTTCAATATTGTTTTAAATTAAATTACGGAATTAAATAACGGTATAATTAATTTTAAAGGTAATTTAATTCACATATTACATCCGCTGGCTTACTTATTGCATCTAGCATATACTGCTGAATATTTCCCGACACATATAAACAGAAAATTCGAAGAGCTATAATAATTTAATTCGCAGTAATACATTGCACATCGTATGAAGGAATTCAAAAATTTATGCAAAATTGAATATAAATACCAATCCGCTAATTGTTATGCATTACACAGTAAAGTGGCGATTTAATCTATATTCAGCAGACGTTCATAGAATCTGAAATACGTATTTTGCAAACTTTAATTGGCTGTTTAAAATAGCAAACATTTCAAAACTTTATGCTTTAAAAATGTGTGCAAGATAGAATTCCCCGATACAAAAATGTCATCCTCAAGACCGTGAAAAGAAGAGTTTCTTAATCGTCGATTGATAGCGAGATTCGAGATCAGAAGAAATGAAGGACTTCTTCCCAACATTAACCCCATTCGAGAGGAAGGAAACTTAGAGACTTATTCAGGGGAGATATATTTGCACACGAGCGAAACAATGCGGCTGCATTAATTTTATAAAAAAATAAATTCCACTGCACGCATTCCCACGGGATAATGGCTCTTAAATAAATTATATCTCAAGGAGGAAATAAAGGGAATAACAGAGGTGCGGGAGGGATACAAAAGAGGGCGTATTATGTATGGAAATAAAATCATGAATTTAAATTCATGCGTTTGAAAAATTAAAAATTAAAACGGTCAAACGATAACGAATCTGGTGGAGGGCGCGCGTCGGTCCTGGGATAATGATTCTGTGCCATTTCCGGGACAGAAATTAAAGCGATACTTTCCGGTATTCAGGGTCATTTTTTGCAAAGTCAGAAAAGGGTTTCAGACTCATCGCGGGTTAATGTCATTATCTTTTATGGTAACGTTAAAAAAGTTCACTAGGCCGCTGTTATAGGTGGGCCTCGAGCAACGAAAAGGTATTAAACTCCAGAGATGAAGTCTACAAATCCTCCCCTCAAATGGCCTTACATCTTCCATTAACCTGAATTACGCACGTATGGAGTAAAACAAAAAGGGAAATTTTAGTTTAAATAACTTCGCACAGTTCATGACGAGAAAGATATATGCAGATTTCAGTTTTGTATTTTAAATCAGCTCATTTTATTCCAAATACCGTTCATTTTATCTTCGTTCCAAAAATTTAAAATAGACGTTAAATAAATTTCATTATATTTAGAAAAATACACATAAAAATCGACAAAGCAATAATATTCATTGTAACATTAAGAAAACCTCAAAAATTTTCTTTCCATGGGAAAAGTAAGTTAATCTAATACGAAACCACTTCAAAGGTACGAAGCTTCATTCATTATTTATTTCAGAGAGAACGGGTTTTTTTGAGCAAGTTTAATATGCTAGCTTTTTTTGAAAGAGAATATTCAATGTTACGGAGAGAATTGTAATAACTTTTTTATTTTATTTTTTTTGTAGAGATTGCCAAATGCTAAATACATTTAATATTGAAATAAAAAATATAAATAAAGATAATCAATTTTTGCGGGAAGTAAAAACTAGAAATCAAAACGTTTGCAATACATTTTAACGAAGAGTTATCTTCAACATTAAAAGTGATTCATAGATACAGAAATATCAGAGAGAAATAAAGGAATAGAATTCCAAAGTTTAGCAAATTTAAGAACTCAAAATCACTATTTAACGGAATGAAAAAATGTTTTACACGCACTAATACTTCCTTCACGTTTTTATTTCCTTTCCGAGGAGCAATCATTATTAGTAATAATACATTTCCAAGCACAATATAATTTGGCTTTTTTCTTTTCTAGGAAACGAACAGATGCACACCCGTGCGATGGTCTGATCACACCGGATGAGATTCCAACATATTCTGCATGTTATATAACATTCACACTCTACGGAGCAACCAGATGGGATTTCAGGCATCCGACACATAAACGCATTTCCCGGCAGTCACCGGTAACCACCCAAATAAACGAGCGACTCCTCTGAAAACGATAAAAATTCCATCAGCAGCCGTTCGATTCGAAACAATAGAAGCAGCAGCAGATAGAATTCTCCCGAATCAAAAACTCCGCCAAACAAGAGTCGAGAAAAACTCGGTTCCCAATTAAACCGAAGACAATTAATAATCGAAGTGGACTCGTCGCCCGGGAAACGCGTTTGATTATTTATTCGGGAAGAAATGAGAGCAGCGTAACTCACTTTGGGATTTATCGCGGGGAAGAAGTAACGGAAAGTGCGTTGGAAGAAGCGGGAAGAAAGGCGTCCGTTGGGTGTGGTATAATTTATTTAGTAAACCCTTCTTCCTCGTCGCTCGTAAATTGCAGCTGGAGGGATGGAAGAAAGGCCGCCTGGGAAGGCACAAATTGGGGGGAGGTGATTTAACCCGTTGCCCAAAGAGACATAAAAAATTAGAAAATAAGGGAAAGGGGGTCCTCTGCGGAAAAAAGGGCCAACTATTAATAGGGAAGGAATTGGGACTCTTGTAAAGAAAAGGGGAAAATGTATAGGGACATATTGGCTGATAAAAGGGTAAAGTTGGGAGCTTAAGGGATGGCACGTGATAGCGGATTTACATTTATACGCCGCGGATTCAAGACACGTCTAAGTTGGCGTGTATCTTCGCTTTCCGGTGTTTTTGGGGGGTGAGCAATTTAATTTGTGTGACGGCTTCTTCCGGTCCAAGGACTTGTTTTACTTTTCTTTTAGGAGTCACGCTCCCTCGTCAATAAGAATAAAACCCGAGGTAGGATTTCCTCTGGTGTAGGTGGTAAGACTGCCCGTGGGAACACGGGCCTCGAGTGTGAATAATGCTCCCGATTCACCGGAAGTTTTTCCCCCACACTAATTTTCGTTCCGGTGAAAAGTTGGAGGAATGGAACCCTTTCTTTTCCTGGTGTTTCTCAACCGCAAACACTGATCTACGAATCGATCAAATGGTCGTAACGCAAGTTTCTTTGCCTAATAAACTGCGATCGATAAAATTTTAATTTTAAGCAAATCGGAGTAATATATAATAGTAATATATACGTATGCAATATGCAGTAGAAAGAAATATGAATTCAATAACATTTAAAATAAAAATGGTCATATAATTTTGTGTGGTCGAAAGTTTAGTCATTCCTCTTCTCATATTTAATTATGATGAAAGCATAGATATTGTTTTCATTTACCAAAATTAGGTGCAGATCTTCTATGAAGAGCATATTATATAATACATTTATTGCAACTCGCTTTTCATTTTACAAACATAGTAAATGGCTGATTATAAGTTAAAATTATCCCAAAATGAGTCTATTTTTAAGATTAATGTAATATTTGATAAGAAATAATAATACTTTTGGCGTTTCTTTAGATTCCCCAAGCAAAAACAAAGAACAGAGGACAGAATGGAATGATTTAAAATTGCTGATAGAAAAAGTACTAGACTAGCTAAAATTAAAATGAGGGAATAATCCATTTTAGACGGAAATATATCTTCGTCAATATATGTTCGTGAGTAGAAACGTGTCTGCGGATTGAGTTATGTTCCGAACTCGGGTACCGAACTTTTAAGAGATTACGCACTGCGAAGAATCATAAAAAACTCAGAACTTTTACCTTAGCATCCATGGCTCAGCGCAGTGGATATTTTTCTTTAAGGACTCCTAAACATTGGACTGCCAAAGAAGCTCAAGTCGAAATTTACTTCGCAAGAAAATACCCTTGAGCCAACTTTCCCAAAAGTTGAGCAAGATGATTACACCCTTTCTTACGTGTTTCGTTACAAATACACGGATGTACATTGCGTGTAATCTAACATCATCCGGTGGCCGAATATTAATCTTTCTAATCGAAAATGAAAATACAATAATTAAGGCTAAAAGTTTCTTTGTTCCCATCTCTGGTGCCGAGTTTCATTTCGGATATCTTAGACTCCTCCTTCGCTACCATTAAAGCTTCATTTGGAAGATCCTTTCTGGTACCTTTTGCAGATAGCGGAGAATCAGATAATATCAGCACCGAGAGCTATTTATCTTCGTTCCACGCATCTCTCGAGAATTCCCTTCATTAAGCTCACACTAAATTCTACACTCTTTATTTCCAACTCCGTAAAATTTTATACGGCAAAAATTTATCACGTTAAATATAAATAAGTGACAAATGCGAAAGGATTTTTTTCTTCTAAATAGTTGCTGTTATAATTATCTTACATAAAAAGTAGTGCAGATTTGAATTCAAATCATAACATTCAATGACAGGTATTTTTATAATGGTTCTAAACTAATACAAATTTCCTCGGTTATATATTTCCTGTACAATATTGCCAAATGTTTTCTTTTGAAGGTAATTATATTTAATTACTAAGGGTTAGAGTTTAGTTGTATGATAACCTGATAACTAGTATGAACAAAAAAGTCTACATTATTAAACTTTCATCTATTCGCACATCAATTAATGGAATTAAAACAGTTCAGTATCAAATGTATATCAATTATCTATTCGTAACTCTATTCTACGACTTATTAATAAAACTTTAACATCTCCAAGGTTTGAATAGAGATCTTTTGCCATAATAAAACTCCAATTTCCGTTGCTAGGTAACAAAGTAACCGAATGCACAAGTATCAATGGTACGGACAAACCAATTCACAACCATTACCGTAGATCCGCAATGGCAGTCTATCTACAGCCGACTAGGATTCGATACGATGCTACGTGCTTGATTCATTCTGCGGGATAAAGCGTAAGAGATAACAAATAATGCGTATGGTTGCATGTGGAGCACCGTGTCAAAATCGCGTTCCCTTATCGCAGAATCGTGCAACTGCTCAGATGGACGATTCGACAAACAACGTGCAGTGGAAACCCATTTTGACAACGTTTTAGAGTTGCACTTGAAAATCCGCTGATGGAAGCAGATTGCTCTTTCTGCTTACGACATCTCAAAATGCACTACAAAACAACTTAGCGATAGGAACTTCATCTATACAATATGACGCCATGCTTAGTACATAAATAATAAGTGCGAAATTTAAGTTTTTGAAATAGAAGAAACTTACTTAACCTATAATAGTACATTAGTTCTCCCTATTTCAGCAATCGGAAATTCAGTTCAAAGAGAGAAAAATAATATGATCTAGGATAAATCTTCACAATACACCATATTATTTCCAAAGACTGAAGTTAGGAACGAACTATAAATATGCTAGGATAAGTAATCAAACAGTACATTTATCATCACAATACTGGTGGTAAACGTGGTTAATAAGTGCGGAAATGATAAGTTGGAACTAACTTTAGAAGTTGCTTAGTTATTTATCACGCTTCCTGTTATCGAAATCTACAAAGGTCGGGTTTCGTCGATTGATTCAATTATTGATAATAATTTCCATTATATAATCAGTATTTTCCTTGCAAATATAATCTAATATATATAAATCTAAAGAGACCATTCTCAACTAAATAGTATGGAATTGAAGTATTTAAAACTCGGAAAATACAATCTAATGAAATATTAAGAAATAAGGATAAAATAATGGTCACCACGTAGTAAGATACTATGTAATGTAAAATAAGTTAAAATAATTTCACATTATTGAGAAAGAGCAATAAAATACATCAATTATTCATCGAAATAAAGTTAGAAAAGAGTTTTGCATATCAAAAAGATTAAAATGCATCGAAAAAAAAAGACAATTACGAAATAATCTAAGATCACTGTCCCAAAAACGACATTGCTACCAACAAAAGTCAAGCAGAATAGTGTAGAGATAGTAAATAGAAACTCGGCCAAGAGATTACGGTAAATCACACAAGTAAGGATAAGATGAAATGAATCATAAAGGCCATATATGGAGGGGCTTTTTCGAATGGCTGCTCACTATTGACAATAGCGGGAAGAGATGATTAAAAGCTACGTGGCGCTATAGAAAGATGAGGAAAATAAAACAGAAGCACCGAGGAACTAATGAAGCAGACCTTGGAAGAATGGAAGAAGAGAGTGCCTCGCTGATAAAGGATACGAAAATTAATCGGGCTCACTTGGAGACAGTTTCCAGGAGAGAGGGCTAAAATAAAGGGGAAATATATAGATGTCTCACGGAAAAGGAGACCTTAGGAAATGTTGCGGAGTGAATTGGAGCAGTGAGGAGGAAAAGGTAAACTTAGATTTGTAAAAGAACTGCTACAAATACTCCCCACATATGATTCTCTGCGAAGATGATATTGAATGCGATCGCTTACGTCTCCGAGTCTAAATAAAAAGCTCAAAACACGGGAATAAAAACGTGCGTCATCAACGACGAAAAAACAAGCGAGCTCTAAATCGCGAACGCAATTTTGCTCAAAGTGTGTCACCTTAAGGAGACTCCATTATGGGGTAAAGCGTGAGACATGTAAGACGACCTGAAAATTATCGCTCGAGTGGAGTTCCGGATTATAGATAGAGCGCTAAAACGATCAAAAGGATCAGAAGCCGAGATGAGGTTTCTTCTTCTTGTGTATTTTCAAATCACCGTTCGCAAACTTGGAAATTGGATGCGGAGAAATGATGATTTGTTTTGGGATTTGCTTTCGAGAACTAAATTGACGTCTATATATAAGTAAGATTAGAGAGGAAATTGAGGCAAAAATTTCAACTTCGCCGGATTTGATGCTTTTTCACCAGAAAACGGAGATATTTTCGACCTAACGAACATCGTGATTCATTTCTCTCCAATCTACCTCTAAGTTTGTGGATTTCCAATAAAAAATGGATAGTAACTAATGCTAAAACTTCTCGAAAGTAACTGGACATGATTTTGGAGATCGCAAAAAGATTGCTAAAATAAATTTACCTTCAGAAATTCTCGAAAATTGAAGAACAACTCTAGAGTAGTTACTCTATTCATACAATTACGGTTTACGATATTTAAAACTTCCGAAAACCTGAATAAAATTGACTTTAGTTTATAAAAGAGGATAAAAAATTAATACTAGTTTTCATACTGTAGGTTTAATGCTGCCTGTGCGTAAAGATACTTAAACAACTTCTACACTTAGATTTCATAATATTCCTTCTACTATAAATTACTCAAATATGTGATTTAAATTCAGTATTTATTCCCAAAAATGCGTTCTATTTCTCATCGAGCCTCCAAAGTACCTCATTCCTCAAAAATAAATCAACTCTCAAATCTTTCATATTTAACGGAAACACTCCATTAACGAGATTCGTCTTATGAGCGTAATTTAACAGTGACTTCCTAACGTGGGGCCACTCAAGAGTACTCAATTAAAAACGCACTCTCTTTGATTGACGCTGAATAGCTTTCAAATCATTATTTCCGGAAAAACGTGTCGTAACATCCGTTTCCAATCCCTCACTTAATACTTCATCCGAATCGAATTATATTTTCCGCGTATTTATTCGGAGCGTATTTTTATTGGAATTTCACGCGAATGAACGCCGATACTTTCGGAAATGGACGGGAAGATTAGAGAGGTGACAGAAGGGTGCAATATGCGGCAGAAAATAAACGTAATGAACGATTTGAACGATCTCACGAGGTTAGTACGCGTTCCACTCGTCATAGACCACCGACCGCGCAGCGGGGGATGACGGGAACGAATAAAATATCGACATTCAATTTGAATGGAATAAAAAGCAATGCCACCTGCGTCTGATAGCACCACCCGTGTGGTTTCGAAGGGCGACGAAATTCACTTTCCCCGCTGATGGGAATATCCCGATGAATTTATCGAAAAGTTCCACCCATAATCCCATTCGCGTCTTCATTATCCTCTCTTCAGATCAATGTGCTGGACCCTCTCCAACTCCGGGATCAATCCCGTGTCCCAAACCGCACGGTGGCCCTCGAGTCGCAGATACAAGCGAAAAATACCACTCCCTTAACTTTCGGAGGACATTCTCTGAGGACAGTTGAGAACGTTCCCTTTTTCCACTTGGACGTGTTTGGACGGGAGATGCGGGGGAGAAATGAGGTTAAGGTGGCCCAGCAACCCTCCCAAGATTCTCCGGAGACATGGGGATAATGTACTCGAGAGTAGTTTAGGAAGGGTACATGGATAGTTATTTTTGCCCTTTCCATCAAATGCTATTGTAAGCTAGTTACTCAAAGTTAATGGATTTATTACTCAAATGTGATTTAATTTTTGGCTTGAACGTTTTGAACATGGTAAGACTCTATCTACATAGATGATAAAATAGATTATTTAAAAAAAATATAAAAAATAACACACCTTATAAAACACAATACGAAAATATAGGCTCATAGGCTCCATAAAATCTTATCAATCAATGTGAATATATTACGGTAAATAGTGTTTGATCTATAACTGCAATGAGAGTTAATGGTAGAAATAACTAAATACGTAAAATTCGTAAAATTGAAATAAATCAATATTTTTTATATTTACACACAAAGAAACTCATTTTCCTTATAGGAATTTATCATAAGTTATCGAACAAGTTCTTTTATTTGCAAAAGAGATAAATTTCCAGAGATTATCTCAAACCGCAATATCAAATTCATATAGCTACGGACTACACAATATTGTTCTTCGGTTTAATTCGTTCGGTCGATGCAGGGAACAAATGGGAGGAAATATTTTCATAGAGAGTCTTCGACGAGCTATAAAACTAAGGTATGAAGTAGACCGATGCTTCAAAACGTCGTTCTGAGTTCTGATTTACGACTGGTCCACATTCATGCGTTAGACTAAGCCCATAAATTTGCCCTCTTCATGGACTTCGCAAAAATTCTCAAGCCATACTCTTTTCCGTTTGGTCTCTCATTTACGAATAAAAATCGCACATAAAACTCTAGATTTTACCTTTGCACATTTTTAAAAGTTGATTTCTCATCCATGACAAGAATGCTACATAATGTGAGATGCTGACGATATTTAAATAAATTTAACAAACAATTAAAAAACATTTAACAGCAAGAATATCTCAGGCATTCTCATGATCTCTTTGCAGAATAAATTTTTGTAATCTCGATTTTAGCAAGGATTTTGTTTGACTATTGTATTATAATATTTGAGGGTATAAATTAACACACAATGAAACATAAATTTGATCCCCATACTATAGAATGTATTAGGATAAATTTCATCATGCATTCCTAAAATAAATACTAAACATTTCTATTGCTCTATCCTAGATATATTCAATTTTTTAAATTCCATTACTCCACGCTCATTCAATTTCTCACTTTTTAAAATAATTTACCAAAAATGGGTTTAAGCCATTTGGGAAAGATATGATTGATGCCAGACAAAGGAATTTCTTCCCTTGAAACATGTAAACCGTAATCACCATCTATTTATTTAAATTTCAAATTATATGGATTTAAGAGGAAAAAGGAAAAATCACTACTAAGAAGGAACATTAATTTTACTTTAATGCCTGCACGGACGTGGTATTTTCAAAAAATAGAACGCTAAATAATTTAATGTATGTTTCATACAGTTAAAACTATACTTTAAATAAGCCTTTACTAGTCCTGTTTTATGCACGCTGAAGTAAACCGGGTTTAAAATATTACGCACGTAAACTTTCGAGTTATAAATTAGCATTTTGAGAATAATCTAGTAGTAGTTTTGAACAACTGGTAGAAGTACATTCACATTTAGTACTAATGAGTATAAAGTGTGCCTCGTCTCATAAGGTCATTTGTACCGCACCAAGTTTATGTTACGTACATTATTCACAAGAGGAATTACATAACATTATTCGTGCATAGTTTATCTTTAACCTTGTGTAAAGTAAATTTTTGCTTCATCTTTAAGTAGTATACACTATAAGTAGTGTAGTATCAGATAAAATAAAACCCGGTTCGTTGCCCAGAAGAAATACCGAGTGTTGAAAGATCTCTTTCATCAAAGATGATATATAAATAATATTATAACTAGAACGCAATTCTAGTGCTTCTAACGTTATCAGTCAATGCTCTTAGTATTTTATTCCAACACGAACCCCAGTTCCCTAGCCGATTAAATTCCCATAAAAGGAATTGTCTAATGGTGAACACTGCAATCACCTGGAATCCTTTGATGAGGAAGTTGTTAGGGTTGGGAAGGAAGAGTTTTTCGAAGGGTCATTAGGCTATCCATTTCTCCCCCACGTGAGAAAAGGTACGGATATATATTAAGAGGAGTGGATTAACCCCTGAGGCGAGAAGAACATCGGACGTACATTGGATCGAAAGACCAAAATAACTGCGGATCCCATTTTCAAGGTTCCATTAAAGATAGCAACATTCCGTGGAGAACACCTAGGCGACGCGTACCTGGCGAAAACAATTTGGAGCCTCCAAAGCAATTTTCGGACGTATCCGACGAAAATTCAACACAAACGGGAAAAGACGTTTGGAAAGCCTTTTTTGAAACTTTTATTCCGTCTCCAGAATTGTCTTCTTCGCAGGTTACATTTGGAAAGAGGAGACTCAATTTCCCAGCATCTGAATCTGAAAGTTAAGAATCTCCCTTTCCGTACAAATTGAAAGATTCTTTATAAATATAGAATGCCTATATTCTCATACATACAAGATCAGAACGTGAAATTGATATCTCAATAGAATTTTACTCACTATTCTAAGTGTATCAGTCATTTCTCTAATATTAGTAAATATTGAAAAGAGTGAAAAATAATAACATAATTATTGTTAATGACAGTATATTTATGGATACTTACGTGATAAAATATTAATCTAATTATTGGAGTTAACAATAAAACAATAAATGATTTATTTAAATTTTAACGAGGAAATACATACGGAAAATTAATAACCATCACATAAAGCATATATTATTGCATACATTTGAAAAGAAAATTAAGTGAAGTTAAATAGATATATTCGGATAATGGATGACTTTAGCAAATGTTTTACCATCTATATTACTTTACTCTTTTACCAGTAATGTTCTTAGTGTATATGAATATATATAAATCTTAAATAAACGTAAACAAAAACCTGCGACTATATATTACAACATTACGTTACAGGTATAAATTAACGCTTAGATATGCTATGTTAAGCATTTCAAAATGTATGATAAAATAAACGAACTAAATCAAAAGTTTTAGATACAAAATACGCCCAAACGTTACAGAGTATTTTACGTAATAGCACTTTTATAGCAGTTATTACATAAGAGATAACCTCACCACAAATAACAGCGATCTGCTAAAGGATTTGATACTTGTACTAATGAATAGTAAAGAAACTTACACCGAAAAAAAGTGGGATCGAAGATAAAAAATCCAAAAATAATTTAAGTAAATAATTGCGAATTGATATGATTATATTGTAGCAAGCTTTTCTGAGAACTTATTAAAGAATAGAAGGTTTAAATAATTTGGGATCGTTTTCTTAGTTCATAAAAAATATTTCGAGGAATTCACAAAAACTAGAGATGAACTATTATTGCAAAAACACCATTATTGTAGATGTATTCTCATGTCTCATTTTTTTTTATTTCACAAGCAAGAGAAAAAACGGCGTCTGGGTTGTTTCAATTCCACCTTTCCCTCTTTTTTTTACGTATCCTCAACTGTTGATTCCACCTCATTTTTTATAATGATAGTTTTCCCGAAATTGCCCAAAAAACCACACGAATGTATACACACATTAAGATGCCGCAGATATTGTCACGATTTACCCATGACCTTTCCCGGAAATATGAAAGAAAGCGGAATAGCTCGCCGCACGCGAAAAATGGCCGACACGAGAAATAGCTTCTTAGTTCCTCGAGCGCACGCGAGTCGCTGCGAACACTCGCGTGTCCATTGGTCAGCGGGAAAATGAAAGGGGAAAAGCCCCATTCAGGAATTCGATAGGTCACGATTTGGAGGGAATCTAGGAAAAACGGAAAGTCTCATTTCGGAAAAAAGACATTTGGAATCTTTCGGATTACAGCCCGGAGATGAGTCCTTCTTCCTTCTCCGAAAGAAAACAGCAGACGATAGAAATCGCTTACATTTTTACGCTGCGATGTTTTTAAACTGGAGGGAGCAATGAAAACGAACGGAAAAAGTTTGGTCAATACCACGAGCCAATGAACTTCGCCAATCAGAGTTCTTTTTGTTTTTTTTCCGAGTTATTGTCAAATCCTCCCGCTTGGCAACATATTAATAGAGTTCGAATCTATTTATTATTATTGTATTCGATCCATCATCTAGAAATTGCACCAAATGAAGATGTATTTTGATAAAATAATAATTTGAAGCACAGATTTTATTCAAGTCCTAGTCTAAGCCACGCTTAAAATTCAATGCCTCAAAATCATCAATTCAAAATAAAAGCAATAAGAAACAAAGTTGAGTCCAAAGGAGAAGTTCAAGTCACAGCCATATAATATTTAAAAAAGTCTATGATACATCTCTAATTAAACCAATACTAATCTTAATGAACAAATAACATCTGAAAGTCAAAGTTAACATTTACTACTATTTCAAAATGATATCAGAAACTCACCAAGCTCGAAACAATCATTGAAGTTTGTGATTTGATATTACAAATTTTACTGTTTGCTATTATTGAAGTTTGTGGATATGCAGATGATAGATACGAACCAAGAAGATTTTAAAAGTACATTTGTGTAGCAGAATGCCATTTCCAGGTATCCAAGAGAACTCAGTTTCATTCCAAAAAGGATATACCGTTACTGAATTATTTACTGAGAATAACAACGTAACAATAGCGTATCCATGGAAAATATAACTCCCGTTGGTGAGAATTTCTTCGCTTTTGAATCGCTTGGATATAATGAATTTTTGGGAGGTTTTTAAACAAATATTTCTTTGAAGAATTCTAAAAATCGGAAAAAATGGGAAAACCTGCGTGGGAAGATTTATTTGGTTCGTCAGAATTACGAATTCTCAGCTTTGCTCTCGTTCGCCTCCTTTATGTTTGCCAGAGAAAAGAAGTTTAGAAGTTTCTTGCTTTTTGGGGCGAAGAATTAATGAGATTCTACGTTATTTTATTCACCGAAAAGTGTTGAAATCTCTAATTCCTCTTTCGGTTGACGGCTCTTGGCCTTGCAGTTCCCGTTGGAATTTATAAACGAAATTCGGCTTGAAAACAACAAATATGTTTGCATGATGAGATGGCGTAAATTAATCCCTTAACGAGAACAATCACCAATTGTCCGTTTGACGCGAGAGGCAATCAAATTCGAATTGTTTCTTGGAGTTTCAGATTTTAGGATACATCGAGACATGCGATTTCGCAATTTTCATTGAAACAACAACAAGAAGAATGGTTTGTTGGAGCATTGCTTCCACGGAGGGGATTTGGATGAGTTATTATGCTTACGAAAGCCAATTATACTAACGATCGAGAATTTCTCTTTGTTTGTGATCCTTTATTATGCCCATAATCCATTGAATTCCAGTCACCCGATCGCCTCTTTAGAATGCGCCCGCTTTCTTAAGAGGACTCTTCCAAATTTAAATAAAAGAGAATAATTATATACGAATATTCGAGTTTTTATGAAAAGAAGTTTTCTTGCCAACACCACTTTTCACGCGTTTATATCAATTTAGAAGAAAGGGCTATAAATAGAACAGCTACTGAATAAAAAAAGAAAACTGAGCATTTAAATTTAATGATTGAACAACTAAAAATAGCAGGATCATGAATGAATAGAACACTTATCAAAATTTAAGAGATATTTTTCATAATTATTCTTCAACCGTGCACGGAAATTTAAGTTGGGACTGTTCATGTTTAGATCTTGAGAAATGAACAATGACTTTGATTAGATCTTAATATGGCTTTTTTAATATTTTTAGATCAGAGTTGTCCCTATCGCCTTAAAGTACAATAACATATATAATCAGTCTGCATATTAACGATGAATAATATTCATAACATTAATATTTTGTCAGTAGGATGCTTATTTTTGCTTCAAAATTAGTAAAATATTTGTAAAATTTTAATTTTCACAGAAAAAAGCTATTCTGAAAATATTCACTTGTAAAATGTCTAATTGCAATCTTTTAATTATAGAACCAACCGTACGATAATCTACAGGATATCACTTCACGGACCAAGGGAATTAAGGGTTAACATATTGAGCCAATGATTCTTATAAATTAAAATATATTTTCCACGCTTTGAAGTGGATATAAATGTTTCCCTTCCCGAGTTTTAAAAGTGAAAGTACGGATTATCCATCAACCGTAAAGAGAGCGTGGCTTAACGGACTTAATTGGTCCAGTCGTTTGCGAAGATGACTTCTCAGACGGTGCCTTCGAAAGTGGCCTTTTCCTGCTCTCGATCATCGCAAGAAAAGGCAGCCGTCCCTTTCGAAGCGGTTCAATGAAATATTTACGGAAGAGCCGCGGAAACGTTTGGGAAAATTCGCGTCCGTTGACAAGGGGAGGTAAAAAAAGGCATCGGAAATAGTTTTGAATGGCTCCCGAGGAGGTTCCTTATTAAAAATAAGACCGCATCTCCACCGCACCCCTCTATCTCCAGCATCTGCAGCGTCCTTCCATCTTTCTTTGAAACATCACGCTCCGTACGCCTGCATTATTTAGGCGAACATTCGCAGGGACTACTCATTTATTTACGCTTCCACCTTACTTTCTGCTCCTTCAAATATCTTCCCTTTCTTTTTAACTCTCAAAGACTCTTCCCGCTTCACCTACATCATTCTGGGCCGACACGTCTAGGCCTCCATCTGCTCATGAGGGGACATTGGGGAGTGCATCAAAGTGAGCACAACGAAATTGACTATCGCCTCCATCTTTTCATAGCGGAAAGAGTAGAATAATTTCGCAAAGAAGTTCTAAAAGATTAAAACTATTCTATTCAATCATAGAACAAATAAGAGCTCGATTGTGTACTGATAACATCCGGAAGTAATACAGATTAAAGATTTAGTTTCGGTAATCATATAAATTAAATCCCTCGTCTACGGTTCATATTCCCAGGAAACTACAATGAAATCCATATTTTGATTACGGTCTATCGAATCGCTAGAGACACGGATTTTGTGACAATGTCAACGAAACGTTCGGTAATTTTAAGTGCAAATAATTAATCCCATTCCAAGAGACAGGTCAAACTAATAGCGTGGGAATTCATGCAAACAAATGCAGTAGTAGTGATTCGTTCTCACGACACCACAAGAAAGTTTAATATACAAAACGCTGTGCTATAATACGGAATCTAGGCAAATCTACAATTCGCGGAAAAGAAAACATTCCTATATAAAGCAAAATCTTACTATAAATTATGTCTTTGAGCAAAGTTTTCGTTAGTCGCCTTTCAGAAAGTATGAAAAATGTGAATGGATATTATAGTACAATAGGCTTCTACAGCAGCTGCTACACCGTGCTCATTCGCATCATCTTTTCATATGGATTGAACTACTATAATGCTCTAAATTGCTTGAATGAACAAAATATCATGATCCGATTAATTTACATAGATGATGCTGCATCTCATCTGCAAATATACAGTACAAGAGAATGCAATAATGTATCCAGAGATGTTAAAGTATGCAAAAAGAATGTCTATAAAATAACAATCATAAACTACTAAATATTATATATCAATCAATGAAAGGCGACTCTTAATTTGAATTCGACAAAAAAATCATAACTCCACCCAAAACACCAAACCAATAATCGACTGATTTATTTGAAATGAACCAGTGTTTATGACATAATGATGCGGATAATTATAAAAGTATTCTGGAAAAGTGTTAGATGATATAGTCAAACAGGTAAAAAATTAAATATATATCGTTACTTACTGAATAAAATAAAATTTAAAAATCATGTTCTCATGGATGTAAGTTTATATCTTATGTTGGAAAAGTTGAATATTATATCTATAATAGTTATTTTAACAAGTTTTAATGTCTGCATTCAAAAAGTACTTAACATTGTAGTATTTATATCAGTAATCTATAATGATATTTCTTTTTGAATCCTAAGAATCAATAGCAATTAAATTGAAATTTCCCTATATTAATTTCTTTATTTGATTATGGAAAGGCATTAAACTAAAAATCTTAATTTAAATTTATATAAAATTTCAAATATGGATAATGATTCAAGATCAATGACTCATTTACATAGTGTAAATTAAGAGAGATTAAAAATATCAAAAATTTATTCAATTGAGCATTAGAAATTCGTAATGAGTGTGCAATCAGGTAGCTTACTTTCCAGTGATAACGAAGAGCTAATGAGTCTAGCACAATCTATTGACGTGCATCTCGTTTAATTAAAGATCAAGTTTAAACACGACTTCGTTGAATTCCATTGGCGTCAATTATAAGATCCGAAAAATTTAATCATTTATTAAAATAAATCCCAAAGACGCAAAAAATGCATCGAAAAAACGCAAATACACAGACGATATTAAATTAATCAACACGGGAATTGGACGTTCTAATACGTCCAAAGTAAACACTGTGCAGCAAAGGATCTCTCATAACGAGGCAGTAAAAAAAATCGGCCCTCTGCAGTAGCACGTGGAATTACCCTTCTAGTTTTTGCTACAACAATTAAGTGATGTATTGTGGGCTAATGTTGTCCACAGGCGACTTGTTAAGGGTTAAACATAAAAAGCCTTCAGCTAGCCCAGTCTTATTATACACCCTTTGACAAAAAACGCCTCGCGATTATGTAAACTCCTAGGCCGTATTTTTAACACGCTAAGGCCCCGAGAGCCTAAATTGAGACGTACATCGACGCAACAATTACTATTTGCATAATTATCTCCTTTGCAAAATTCTACTGCAGTAAGAAAGCGGTGAAAATTACTACGACCCGTCCCTAGACACCGGAAATTATCTTGTTAAAACAGAAGAAGGCGCGGATCCACCGTTCATTTATTCCGCGCCTCTAAATAAGAAAAAAGGATTCTTTCGTTGCGAGGATCTTCCAAAAAGCATGTCCTTGCGTTCCAAAAGAGAACTCCCCTTTTATATATATATCCCATTGTGTGCCCTCGCAAACTTGTCCGTTTAAAAAAAAAAGAGGACGAGATTTTTTAGCGTTGAACGGGTTTGATAAGACTCTATCTCTTCGGCGAATGCCACGTCATAATAGCGTCATTATCAGGGAAACAGCGCTCCGGGAAGAGGCAACCTTTGGGGCTTCCTCGCCTGTGTACTTTTTAACGACGGCTATATCCGCTTTTTTCACGGCGGATTATTATGCGAACCTTTTTTATTTTCCTGGTTTTTCTTCGCGACTATGTAACTCTGGTGACTAGAGGACGTCGTTAGATGGGAGCGGTTTCGCGTCCCCCGAATTTATTCCCCGCGTTGCCATGTACCTTTTCGGGGATCCCTTTTTTAATCCGGTTTTTTTTTGCTTCGGATTCGAAGAAAATTGCTTAATTCCTCGGTGCACGGTGGGATCTTAGCGGCGACAGGAGTGATTCAATCGAGTCCTTTAAAAAAAAAGTCGCAAAATTAATCGCTTGGATACCGTGCCCTTGCGATGTTCGTTTTTCGCCGTGAATTACGTGCATCGGACGCACCGCCCACCAATTAGAATTTCGGGGTTTGAATAGAGCGTATGTTTACGAGAGTGGAAAAAAACGTTTACGGAAAGTTTTTCCCGTTTAGCCTCATTGCCAATTTGAAACACGGGCCGAAGGGTTATGGACGAGGGCCTTTTGTAGAATTTGTCCCTAGACCTCAGCGTATTTGCGATCTCGAGTGGGGACGCCATCTATTCCGGAAGGGTTCTGCGACTCTACCCTTTTTTATAACGTATCATAACCATTATTCTAGAATTAATTGAAAAGGTTTATTTGGATTGCCAAACATAAAAGACGGAAAATACTCACAAAGTAACGAATATTATATTTCAAGATATGTACAGAGTTAACAAAAATACTAAATAAATACTAAAATGCTATATTAATCGAAAATGATACGCATAACCTTAAAACTAGCTATTAAAAATTTGACCATATGAAAGAGAATTCGTTTAAGAAAATTATAAGGGTTGATTTATTCTGAATGGGGAGAAATCTAAACATTATTTTCTAAGACACAATACTAATTATTCCCAATTTGAGATAATATTTTTACCCAAAACATTTTCATATCTTAGGTAATCCTACAATGCATAGATAACATTCTAAGCACTAATTATCCGAGTTATCCAACATTTAAAAAAGTCACAATGCGCTATAAAGCGAAGATGAAAATTATTAGTGTGCAATTTCTGTTGAATAAAATTTAACTGAATATCTTATATATGTTTTGATATTTTCCCCAATTAAAAGGAATTTCACGAGAAAATTTCTCAAAAATCGCGCTATTTATGTGAGGAGTATTTATCTTTCATTTGTCTGGAATCAATGCAGCTATTCTCCATTTCGAAGTAGCAACTTTAATTAATTTTCCTTCCTCGCCCAATTTCGGATGGTAATGCAGCATTTCAGACGATGTGCTCCCAAAACATGACTTAATCCATTCGCGCGTATTTCTCTAAAGCATCATTAACTCGATTGCTTGAGCAATAATCCCGTGATAATACTAGAAGTAATTACTTTGAATGTGCATCAAAAGAAGAGAAAATTAATGGGATGAATGAAAATCCTTGGGTCGATGTTTACCAAACCTAAAAACCTCAAACTGTGTCTTATTTTATAGTGAGGTAAGAGAGAAAAGTAAAATAAGGAACTCATTTTTCGCATTTATTTCGTTTATCCATCCCGGGAAACGGCAAACTGAGACTACTTCTTTTTCTCTTCGTTCGGAACAAAAAATTTCGCGCATTCTTGCGACAAAAAGACGTATTTCATTGTTGAGAAGAATTTAATATTTGTGAACTCTACTTCAGTTACATAACTATAGACCGCAGATTTAAATCGACTGTTACTCTTCATAAAATTGTATTATTCCAAACGAAAATTAACAAAGAAGCTTGAAATATAGTTCTTTACTATTAACATAAAAGACCTAGAGTATTGAATTTAATGAACTAATTTTTAATAATATAATACTATGATAAAATCGTTCTTTTCTTGATTTCAATTACACAACTGATTAATATTTTAACGAATATTTGTTGCTGCATTGTGAATGACCAAACACAAGAGGTGAAAATCGTTCTATCAAATTAATAGAAAGAATCAACTCTAGCCCTCAAAGTAGTCTCAATACGTAAGACAAAAAATATAATGAAAGTATATAAAAAGCGTACAATATATAATTGTGTTATCATCGTTTTGTAAAGAGCTAATTCAATGAAAAGCCAAATTAAAAGATGCCTCACAAAAGACAAATAGAAAAAGACTTGAAAGTATGATTCCATTAGGAAATTCACCTCCTCTTAAAAGGAAAAGTACCGCACTCATTCCTGCCATTATCTCGGGTGCGTAAGTCCTATTTTCTTGGCAAAATTTAAGAGTATCCATCTTCCAAGTGAATGAAACGCTGCTTTGTGTGTTTCAAGAGGGATTTTCAATTCGGATTCTCCCTCGTTTAAGCTCCTCACCAACATAAATCAATGAACGAACTTCATGAGACTGCAGGATTCTCCTTTTGTTTAAGACACGTTATCCTTGGACATCCTTTCCATCTTAAGAGCTTAATCAGCGCAGAGCAACTTACCTGTAAATAAAGAAAGAGAATGTTAAAAATAGGCATTTCCTTAAAATAAATATGAAAATTAATACGATTATGCTTCGTTTCTTAAAACGCCATTTTTCTAACACATATATTTCTACAATTGCACTCACTCACGGAAAGTCAATATTTTTCAATGATAATGGTATCTAAATTTCGACCAAAATTATATAAAACTACTGTTTTTTCTTTAAAAATCTTGCGAAAATAATTCCTTGAAATTCGTTCCTTCTTAAAAATATATACTAATTTAAGAAATGGACTTATTTCGTCGAAAGTGATCACTTTTGTTCAAATTCTATATCTAAAATTAGAGATAAGAAAGCTGAAGCTGCTCATTGCTTCCTTAAACATTTTGTGAAAATCGTTTTCTTTCGAGCACAAACGTAATATTTACTCTACCAGCTACCTTTATATTTAGAAGAAATAAGTTTCATGGTATTTTCTATAAGTATTTCGTTGCTCTGCGTTGGTTACATTCATACACATTAAGAACTGAAATTTGTACTGTGCATTAAATCTATTATATTATAAAAACTTGATATATTAGATATAAATAATAAACATGATAATTTCTGAAATTAGTATAAGAAAAAACTTATACTAATTTCTCAATGAATTATTACTCAGTCTTATAAAATGAAAAACATGGAATTTCCCGCAAATTATTTTTAGGGTCTTATGCGGTGAATTGTATAATGAAAGTTATTAAAGCGTAAGACGTTAAGTTTGTTTTGAAATCAGAATAATAACGTTGGTTCATTTGAAGGAAGGAGTTGGGCATCATTCCAAAGTTAGAAATTTCCCATTCGGCAAAAAACGTGCACACCACTGTAATTATAACGTCGGTGAACTTGTATGTAGATGTGAGTCAGATTATTTGACGGGTTATATATGACTCTCAGCGGGTGAAAAAGAGTCTACAAATAAGGATACTCATTTAAATAGAAGAGGAAACTATAATTAAGATAACTTCGTGAAAGCAGATATCTGATATCACCACGAGATATCATTTTCATAAGCCTTGAAGGCTTTATTTACAGAAACATTTTCCTTGTGGAGATAGAAATAGATGAGTGAAAGAATCCGTAATGTTTGACTTATTATCTGAAAATAAGGAAACTCTGCTGATCAAAATTCAGGGATGTTTACGATGTTGAAGTGAATATACGTTTTTCGCGATTCCCAAGGTGTACCATTCCTTCTGAATCCTAATAAGATTTCCTTGGGGGTTATACAACTCTCTTGCTCCTCTAAATAAGTAACTTTGGTTCTTACATTTTGTGATGGATTACTTTTCTGAAGTAACGAATATTCGGTTAAATGTGAAAATTGTGTTTGAGACGAGAGGCGATTTGATATC
Source organism: Pantala flavescens (assembly GCA_020796165.1). Lineage (NCBI taxonomy): Eukaryota > Metazoa > Arthropoda > Insecta > Odonata > Libellulidae > Pantala > Pantala flavescens. The sequence goes on along the minus strand of CM036881.1, from coordinate 34,231,638 downwards.
GAATAGTTCATCTATTGATTTCTTCTGTTTCAAACAAATGAAATTTATGAACATAAATTATTTTTTCGCAATTTCGAACACGAAATCGTTTTTCCTATTTTCCATACAAAAAGATTTTATTTACTGACCGGTTCCTAGTCTGTGAAGTTCAATAATTCGATTCATGCTTCACTATTTTAGTCAAACATCTTAATGACAATGAAATATAAATACCCAAATATTTAACCGAATGAATCTATACTGTATGTAAGTTCGTTCTTAAGGAGAAAAAAAGAAATACTTCACCTTTCAAAAAAGAGAAAAATTAGTGACGGCAATTCTTTCTTCCGCTAAAAATTTTAGACTCTTGATATCATCTCCGCCACACGGAGTTTTGAAACACCTACAATATTTGTAGATGATGATTAATGAGATGATACGGAGTCTTCCCGTCTAAATAAAATTTTCGAGAAATATAAGTTTAATAGACAACGCATCTACTCCTTGAGGCACCTTCTCAAAAAGCTTTTGGAGATCTAGAAAAGGAAAATGTGGAGCTATTTTCAACTACGCTTTTTTTGGCGGCTCCGATAGGCGAGTGCATCAATAGAGCCGCTTGTTCGCGGGGAAGAGATTTATGAAGGACCACACGCACGGCTCAGGGAAAGCCCCGTAGCGATAACGTATGAAGACAAGGAAAATTCATAACCTCGCCCGTCTAACTTCCACTTTTCTTATCTATTTCCAGGTGTTTGAGGCAAATTTATTATGCATTAGAGTGCCCCCGTTTAAATAGCAAGGCTGCGCCGAAGTCAAAGGTCTCGTTTTATTTCGGGCGAAAGATACATTCACTATCCCCGATAGAAGTACGCATACTAAGGTAGAATTATATCTCATATTATAATAGAAAAGACATTTCAAATTCACCAAAAGTTTCGAAGGAAAACCTCATGCGATTGTATATTACGATATAATTATATTCGGCAAACATTCGTAGTAAATATTTTTAACTTTACACAAGCTTCAAATTGGTTAGACTTTAAGTTAAATCCGAGTCAATGAGTAAATTTATATTATTAAAATAAAACTATAAAATTCAAATAGGATAAATACCTAATTTAATATTTTTAAACTTTGAGTTTCTCGACTTTGATATGGATTCGATTAGATTTATAACTCTACTTTTACATCAAATATATCTCCACGGAAAGGGTCGGCCAATAATCTCAAACGCATAATTAATTCGGAATAAAAGATGGAAGTAAATACACGCGTTGTAGGGTGAAAGCATAAACCGCGAAGCGAAAGTACCCCTAAAGCAGACGGAATAACAGAGCACATGAACGCACCGAAAGGCAAGATCAATAAGAGCTTCATTTCCTAAAGATTTGCGAGCAAACAGAATCTTTCTGTGAAACTAAATGCAGCTCTACGAGTGACTATCATTTCCACAGTCTCCTTTTAAATTTACGCAAAAGGGCGTCTTTTACGGAGACAAGCGTATCTACACATCGCAAACAGAATGTCGCTTCATTTTCAATCAAATTGTGAAGTTACGACCGCAAAGTCGTTCTCAAACATCCCGCGGCGGTTAGCAGAGATTAAAACGGGATTCATAGAACAGGAGACGTCATCGGGGAAACCTATGACATCCCATTGATGCAGTTTTCTAACATTGCCACTCCAAGTGTTTGACTTGCAGCAACGCAGTCGACGGCGGGTCGTTGACTCGTCATTATCAATGGCAAAAGAAGAAATGCACTTCGCATTCCGTAAACGCATCGACAAAAGGAGACGAAGAAAAGTCGCGAATACATCGGAGTGAATTTCAGCTGAAAGAAGTCGTTCAATTGGAAGTAACGGTGATTTAAAATTCGTGCTTTATTAGCGCCCAAGTAACTTTCTCGGGACCATCCACTTTGCAAAGAGAGAGGCCTTAAAATTTCAAGACGCAGAATAATCAAAAGAATGAAACGACGGAATTGGAATAAACGCTTTTATGTACATTGCACGGGAATCGTGTCTATAAAATGGCGGACCCTCCCCCGAATACGCGTGAATTTTATGGAAAGAGGAAGCGCGTGTAAAAAAGCACTCGTGCGGTTGACCTAAAAATTCCCCCTTTTAAGCCGTCAATTTCCATGCGAAGTCGCTCTCATAATTAATAGGGACCAGAAATGCGAATGTTGCTAAGAGGGTATGTATATATTTTAGGGCGTCTGATCCCACGTATTCTGGATAACAAGGAATCCCCGAGGCAACGTGGCTGCATTCCCCTTCCGTTCCTAGAACTCCTGTTGGGCGTAGCAGAGATGGGAGAGGAATTTATTCAGCGAAATCGAGTAATTCCTATTGCTAACTAGATGAAAGGGAAGTGGAGAATTTACTTTTGTAAATAGTTCAAAACAATTGTATCTGTATTGTTGTTATAGTTACGCAAAATCTTGTTTGATAACACTTTATCGATTGAATCGGAAATACAGTAAGGTGCCTCCAGTAATAAAAGAGATTTAATTAATAATAAAATCACTATATGAAACCACTGACCCGAAGCAAAAATAAACAGATTTCTTCGAATGTTATTTATACAACATCAAAAAAGCCTAACAGCTAATTTTTTATTCATAAAAAGTTTAAGGACAAATTAATTCAACGGAGAAAGATTCCATTATAATTTCCGAAAGGATTAAAAACGTACGCCCATATCTCTCAAAGCCATAATTCTCGAAGAACATAGTGGCCTGGGATCGACCTACGCACTCAAGGCACTCCCATGATGCAATGCACTCCCCCGCATTCAGACCACTTCCGCTATCATCGCTGAATTTCTTGCTCACTTACCATTTTCCCTTTGCACTACCGGTCATCTCCTGCATTTATTCTTTCCCGCAATACACCTGCGCTTATCTGACTTTAATATTCTTTTTTTTTTTAATTTACGTTCGAAATGCGTTCATAATTCATTTAATTAAAATATAAGACAAATATGAAAATGTGGAATCCTTAAAATTTCAAGAGACTCCAGGGAGTTCTCGTGTTTATTATTATATTATATACTAAATGATGTAAATGCCCTTTATTTACAATGATCATAAAAAGTGGACATTTAATTATGGAAATAACAATGATAATCTAATATGACCATGTTAGACACTTAGTGCATATAATTCCGTTTTTTAGCAGCTTAACTATATCTCACGAAATATTTTGTTTCCAAAGTATAGATCGTTTCGTGATAAATGAAAGAACCTCTTTAATTGATTTTATAAACTAGCTTTAATTTGTAAACGTATAAGCAAAGATCGGTTTAATTTGCATGCTCCAAGGGTAATATAGTACACGGAGCTTTTGAGAATAGAATTTTGACTCATAATCAAATTCAATGAACGAAAAGGTAGATTCTCATTAACTTCCAATTCTCACGCAGATAAGTTACAACACGGACGTTACAAATTTAGGGTAATTGCGCTGTAAATATTTTTCTCTTAATCTTTATGCGCCCTAAATTCCAATACAATTTGTACTTCCGAATCTCTGGGGAGGATTTTCGGAGAGCGCTTATTAATATACTAATATTCAACTACATTCATAAAGCGGCAATTTCCTTAGAGATGCAACGGCACTAATGGGAAAACTCCAGTCCTAAACTCGAGCCGTGCGTTTGTCCGTAATTATATACGGCGGAGTATAAGTTCGACATGGATTACAATTCAGACGTTTCCATCTAAAGCTGTTAGCGCACTTTCCGCTAAGAAAATGATTCTCCCTCAGCAACGTGGGTTCGTTAGTCAAGTTTATTTCGCGGCGCCACTTAATAGCAATTAGTCTTTCAAACAACATATTCGGAATGCAATTGGAGCAGCAGATGGAATACACTAACGAAGGCCTCTCCGTAGAGTACCATTCGCTTGTCCATCGGATGCTCGAGTGCGTGGTTTGATCTTTGGTTCAGAAAATTGAACAGAGCAAAGGGTTCCGTTTGAAACGAATTTGCGTACGGAAAGTACCTTCGCCGGGGAAAAGATCGTGGATGTGATTGTAACAGATCCTATCGAAGTGGATAGAGCTGACCTTTCGTTCTAACCGAATTCTAGTTCTCTTCGACTTCAAAGAAGTCCATGACAATATTCAAATTACGCGAGATATCGTTGTTGTAAGCAGTATCGGAAACCAATTCTATATATGAAAGGTAATGCGCGATTATCTCTTATTAAAATCGCTTTTTTGTAATAGGTTTAAAAGGGGAATTTATCTAATTTGTAACGAATTAATTCTTTCACTTCAACTGAAAAAGCAGATATGTTAATTATGGCGAACATGAAATACAAAAACCTTGGATGCAAATAATAACGGCTATCGAACTGTTTGTTTTGAATTGAGTTGTTTAAATAAACAATCAACGTAACGACTTTTACTTTCCTCTAATTTCGTAATGAGTAATTAATGATAATTAAATAAATCTTTAAATTAATTGAAATAATCAATAAAAATTCCTATTAAATAAAGAAAAAATAGTACCAGTTCCGTAAATTTTCTTTTCCAAATTAAAGGTCATGTAATCTTCAAGTTGACAGGTATTTGATGAGTCAGGGTTCTTAAGAGGGTTGTTAAAACTTCGCCAGAAATTAATTTCTGCTTCCGAAGAAGTTATCAAGATGTCTCATGATGTCGAATCGAATCAAAAAGGTCATTTTTATAGGAGATTATGATAAAAATTTTTAAAAATTACGAATATATTTCGAATGGTTCATAAAAATTCCCAAGGTTAAGAAAATGTAATTCGTAATAAATTAAATTTAAGATAATAATAGTTAATTAAAATTTAAGACAAATTTATAGAATTCGGGCTATCGTAAATAATTCGGAATCAGTTTCAAAGAAGTTGACGGTTTGAATCGTAAAGTTAGACTGCTCCAGTAGTTTCCGATCTATTTAACACATTAGCGAAGAGGGAGATTCAGTTGGATAAAGTACGTTTCAGTCAGACACATATCTCCGAAATCCCACTATATCCCAGTCCCGAATTTCGATAATCATCTTCGAGGGGGAAAGGTCAACTCAGCAGGGGTCCCTTTCGCATTGATTTTATAACTAAAAGTTTTAATTACCCCTTAATAGAACAGCCGATAGGACGCAAAACCTGATTTCGCCGTCAACTTCGCTGAAAGTTCCACGCAACACAAATTGGAACGCATACAAAGAGTAATCTGGGAAAACACTTTCGAGGGCACGCGCAAATTTGACGATGGTGACTTTCGCGTTGCCAATCAAACACTGCATTCGCAAAACACTAAAAACGATGGGATTTGCAACGCGAGATTCAGACTCTCCCCTACTGCGTAAAAAGCGACAAATCAACTCGGAAAAAGAGTTCGATCAAAGTACGTAAAATCGAGCTATATTCTTGAAGAAGTTTTAGAAAGTTTCGGATTCTCATAAAGAGCAAAGAGGTTTTTTATAGATTAGTAAAAGAGGATTAAATTTAAAGTGGTGAGAGTAGTTTGAAAAGGGTTTTCATTGAAGGAAACCGATCGGCAACTTTGGAGAAACGAAAGCCTTTTACCCATACCACCTAAACTGAAAAGGAGCAATCAAGCTGACTTAAGTCTATCCTCGAGGGGAAATCAATTCAAAAGTAATTTCTATGATTCGCAGCGAAAATTTTTATGCGTTAAATTCTTAATGGAATAATCTACTAGATTCTTTCAAAAATGTTATCGTAATTTTCCATGCGAATTCCATTATTGGAGTATTTACAACGTTTAATCCGCTTACATTTGCTCATTCTGTCCTCAGTGTGTTTAGGCTAATCATCAGCCGGAATGGCGGAGCCCAAAACCCTTGGCTATTAGCTTAGATAATCCTTGTGGAGGACACGAGGATAATTTATAATGATCACAAGAGAGGAATTCTCAGTGTTATTATTCAGAAAGGATTCCCAACAGAGTTTTTCTACTAATGTAATACGTCCAATTACATCAAATTCGGGGATAACAAGTGGAAATCTATGAAAACTTATCGATCAATTATGAATAATAATGCAATACTACTTCTTTATACATCAAACCTTAAATCTTGACGGATCAATAATTAAAGTGCAGTATAAATTTCATGAGAATACCTGTCAAGTGATCACATCAATTTATTAAGCTTTGAGAAGCGTTAATAAATATTGTTATCACTTCTCTACATCAAAATGAATTCCAAAATCAAATTCTACTTCAAAGTATGATAATGGAAAGGATTTCTTCTAAATCCTTATCGGTTTTTGAAAAAGGAGCTCAGTTACCAATTAACGTAGGCCATTGCTAATTATCAAACTCTTTTGATGTATGATTTTCGCTGTGGTAATTAGACCATTAGCCTTCACGATGTTTACCCCAACAAATATCAAATGAAAATGCATAGTTACTGAATGTAAACTTCTTCATGATAACGCATAGAATAAACACTCTACCCATATTATGCAAAATAATTATCATATGAATACATATCAGTATATCTTTACAGCATAGTAGCACCAGGTATTCGCTAGAAATTCTAAAGGAACAGAGACTACAGTTTCAAACTGATTCGAGTGAAACTATAACGCTGAATAAACAGAGGCAGCTCGCATACAAAATATCAGCAGCAGGTACAAAATCACAATGTCGGCTACTCCGCGCGTTTTATTTCTCTCCATAAAAGTAGGTATTTGAAACATCAACAGGGATCTACTGGAACTTGTAGATAATATTTTCCATCAGCCTTCTTAAGTCTCGAATACTTCCCACTGGATTTACACACCCTATTTCTGGGACATTCTTCCGAAAAGTATACAAAAACACGACGCTGTACCACAACCGAGATAATAACTTCCCCGTAAGCCCATCGAAAACTTCCCAACGAATAAAACCTACTACGACCGCATTAAAAACGCACACCGTCCTTTGGGGGTAAGTGAGGAAGGATCAATTTTGCAGGTGAGGAGACAAAACAACAATTTCGCACACCCTAATCCATAAAATCCTCTGAAGCAAATCAGCCCATAACACGCGCAATTCCATCATCCACGCCTCACCCCATCTGCCCTGTTCATCACCGAAAGGGGGAATTTTCGGGGTTCGCTACCCCATTTTGAGTTCGCATTAAATGAGGGTGCGAGGGATGGAGAGTTATGGAAGCCTCTGCAGCCTAATGTGTCTTCTCCGACTCTAATCACCTAGCGTTACACCTGACGAAATTCCCGTTTCCTCCGCATAACGTCGTCGACAGAATATCCGTGGGAAAGAAACTTTAAAAGAGGACGTTAAAGGGTCGCTGATTTATGAAGGTACGATGTTGGTCCTTCCTCACGTGGATTAATCATACCTAAGGGTCCGATAAAATACCCAATCGTCCCATGTTTAATGATTGCGTTAATGGCGCGCGGATGCAGTTCCGATATCGCCAAGACGCCGTTTTCCCCCTTCCGTCGACCCCGAGGGCGAATCCACCAATTTAAGAGAGCCCGAGGTGAGTCAAAAGGGTGACGGAAGATGCGAGGGGAAAATGTAAGCATGAAATCCAAACGAGATGACGGAGTCCTTCGAAATAGGGGTGGAAAGGTATCACTGGCGAATGCATGTGAAAGGACAATCTGACGTCTTCTCAGTCGTCACTTGCACGACTGTGAGCATTTATTTGCATTTGAATAGGTTTCCATGGATATTAGATGGGATATCATCCCAGAATTTGAATACAGTAGGCAGAATTACGTTCTAAATGGAAATTATATAAGCATCGAATAAAAAGGCTAGGTCTCTGCCTCAATGTCTACATTGGTTAAATAATTAACGAGCAATAGTAATAGAAAGACTATCGGTTACCATGGAAATGGAACTCCAATATCACCCAATAATACTATTCTCGTAGATTAACCACTAGCAGTGAGCGTTAAGGGTTCAAAACTAAGCTACGACTCATCATTCCCTTCTCAAACACATTCAAATTCAAAGATTTAAGTTATCGTTTCTCAGTGTGACTAAAGCGATTCAGTACTTAGAGACGGAATGTAAATTATCCTTCCAAGAGTGCTATGCGGTTTAATGACTTCGCTGCGTGACATTTAGGACTAATTATTTTCATCACAACTCCACCGACATTAAACTCAAGTGAGAGCCTCAATTTAAATCCCATCACTGTCGACGAGAAGAAATCCCGGATTCCACTAATTCCGAAACTAACGAAATATAAATCAGTCACAAGTACTCCGCAATTTCATCATACACAATGACCTTTGAGATCTATCGGACTTTTGATTAACAATGAGCGAACACAAAATTGCATGTCGTGAGCTGGATTATGGCGGTAATCCATCGGTGAGAGATAGAGGTTGAAAACGATTGCAGAAACGCGATAAGAATTAAATCGGGGCTCAAAAAGATTGCTAAATGGAAATTCCGCTCCGATGCGAAATCGTTTGATGGGTCGCTAAATCTACGACTGCGATTCTGTCGTGCGAACCACTTGGAGTATTATTCGATTTAAAATAACATCGATTGCGCGTTTATTATCCAATAAACACCAAGTAACGGGCATTAAAAATATATCTCCGATTAGTCGATTCTTGATCATGGAAATTCGAGAATGGACTCTTCCAATATAATCCTGTACAGTTAACTAATATTGGTTTAACTGAAAATGTCCCTTAAGGAGAAACTATTTGTAACGCCTACAACCAACGCAGGACACATATACGCGATGGTGTTGCAGGAATCGGTGGTTTAATTTTCATTGATTCCTCCATTAACTAGATGTAAACTATAGACATGTTAATAATCCATTTCCCATTAGGTTTCCCATAGCTTGCGGATGCCTCCGGAATACGTTCCAAACTCTAGTAATCCATTAACGCCCTACGTGATCATTTAATCACGAGTGAATGGATAGATCTACGTCTAATGCGAGTGGTCTACGTCCAAATTATGCAACGTTATACCGAATTATGTTATAAATGACTTTCGATAAGTAGATTCAGATAAGGTTTTACGATAAGTAAACTAGTAGATTATTTGACTCTTGAGAAGAAGATTTTTGTGGCCTCGTTAAATATTTTATCTATAATTTTATTCTCGGATTTATGGATTTATTGAACAGGAATTTGGAAGAGAGACTTTAATGAGTCGTAATGTAGAAAAACGGGAATTTTATTGGAAGCGGAAGACTTTCCGAAACCGGATATATTCTGCGTAAATTTTCCTTCTACGAGGAATAACATTCGATCCAAATGTCAGGCGATGTAATAAGAGTTTTAGCTTTCGAGAGAACGATTCCAAACTAAATGTGGCGAGTAAACTTTTCGAAACATTACCACAAGAACTCCTTATGATGGTGAACATTTACCGGAAAAAACTACATTTCTTACGGATCGCAAACTTGCTCCACTGGAGAAGCTGTAAACTGGAAATAAAGAAAAACGTTCGAGATCATACAGCGGTCTCAGAATTGCAGCGACATGCGATATCTTTTCCTACGATGCAACTATGTGTTGTGAGGAAACTATCGCAGAGAAATTCGCAATAACTCACAACCGAGAACGAAATACTTTTCCCATAACGTTATACGCTCGCTGAGGGAATAGATATAATTCCCCACTTAATCGAAAGTTACTTCAGAAAGGAAAGCTTCTGTCATCTTTGAATGTTCCATTACCAGAAGCGGAACATTCTCGAAAAAACGTGTGCGAATATATATAAAGATGCATAGGACTTAGATGCTATTCCCAGAAAATAGGAATTTACTTTTTGGAGAATGAATTCTGGTGTTTGTACGTCTTTCAGTAGAGCACTGAAATTCTCCAATGGATGGATTTTTACTAACTAAATAAATAAATGATTTTCAGAAATAAGAGTAGCGGCATAACGCATTTAAATACTTCGAATAAGGTATTGCATAGAAGATTATAAGTAAATTTACGATACACGTATGTCCCAGAAATAAGTTACCAAGGCAAATAAATTCAGATGAAGCATAGAGTAGACACGAGAATAATCTGCCGAGATTATCTATATTGTAGAGGTGACTCACAATAAATAAGGGTTCAATTAGGTTGTCTAATAATCTAAATATAAGTTCGTATGAACTTAAAACATTTTCCCTGAGAATGTCTTTATACTTTTTAAGATAAAAATTGAAGAAAATGTATACATATATTTAACGCTATATGACACAAGGATTTATAGAAATAAATGAAAGTTATAAGGCAATCTACCATTTAGTAAAAAGACGTTTTAGTACTTGAATTGATGTTATTACGTCATGGCATTCCTTGCTAAGTGCTCAAAAAATTTTAAACCATAAACTGAGTCTGAGGATAGAACACTTTTGCGTAATTTTATAACATTAAACATATAAAACACTTCTGAAAAATTTCATATTTTACTTCTGAATGCTACGATAGGAATTTGAATATGGTATAAATATAGACTATAGAATATATTTGCATTCAATGCTAAAAATTGCTTTTCTAAATTTCCTTAGTTTTTTCTAAGGGATTTTCGATATTAATTTGAATACATCATCGGGAAAATATACTATTAAAATATACTAGCGTATAGCAACCCAAGTTACATTCCGCTACATCTACTTTATTTACAAATAAAAGCAAAAAAAGCATCTAGTAAATATAAATTATTACAGCAAAAAAGATAAAGATGTGAGCGTATTTTCTGTTTAACTCCGTCTACGTAAGATAACTATTTCACGGATATGACCCGCGATTCGGGGAGCAAAATGGCGAACGGAAGTGTCTAAAAAGAGAGGATATAAACGCAAGAGCGGAAAGTTTTCGATACACTCCCCGAAATCGAGTCGAAGATATCGTAACTTCCGTTTGATCGTGAATTTCCTCACAAAAAGTGCGTTCGCTAACACCGGCTCTTTCTCAAGGCATTAGAAATGTGATTAGATCGTAGATTTAGTAACATTATTTCTCTCCAGGAGCTCCCTTCACGGTTATAAATGTAAAATGTAAATGCCTTAGAAGGCTGATATATGGCGTGGCGTACGCGAGAAAGCAATATTGCACGCAGTGTTGCCACTGCGTGTAGAGAATCAAAGGGAATTCTCCTGAGGAATTTTTCATACGCCGTAAGAACAATAAAGCTGAGAAGATAAGAATTTGGACTCGTCTGGAATACCAATTGACTCCCGGATGAACTAGGCGAACCGATAAAAATCCATAGGCGGGTCGAGGAAATATGGGGCTAGCAGGTGCTAACAATCTATTTCGCCCGCTTAATTATGAAAAAATTAATGTAGATCCCAAAATCCGATGAAAAAATGAATTTATTGAGCCAAAATCTTCTCCAACGGGAGTGCTATTTGCCCTCAAATCCCAAAAGGGTTGCCAAAAAAATCGTTCGAAGGGTGAACAGCTCGTTCGTAGGATTCAAAAACCATTTGCGATGAACGTCATGACTCTTCCATTAGTGAAATACTTAAAATTTAAAAAATAATTTAATACTTAAGAGTGCACAAGCAAAATTCTTAAATCAAAAATTTTAGATTCGTTTTCAGAGAAATAAGGTTTCTATAGGGAATGCATGTTATTATAGCATCGAAAGTATAACATATATAAATCTTTCAACTTTATTACCAGAATCTTTCTTTCCTATGCCTGAAACATATTTAATGAATTATTTTAATTTATATGTTAATTATATCGATTTCTTAATTATGTGTTCTATATTTGAATCAACATATCACACTTATTCTTTCCAGATAGAAATTATATCATTAAAATTATTTTCTATACCTACGAGTTTATATTATTATCCCTGAAGCACATAGATTCTGATTATATGAGTAACTCTATTTTCCTTTTGTGAAGGTTGATTATGGTACATATTATTATAATATTGTGATGAATATACTATATAGATAAAAATCAAAGGAGTAACCATCGTTTAGTTGAAAAAATAATGCACTTTTTATAAAATTTTAAATAACATTTTGCTATAAATTGAAACAAACTGTACAAAAGAACTTCTCAGATATCTATAAAATGCAGGAAACTGCTTACACTGCTGTAAAGCTTCTTTCTTTGATTTAAACATGAAAATGCATTTAATTAAATAGTCAAAGTAAAAAGAAAAGGAATAAAATTCCACGTAAAAATTCGCAACCAAATTGAACGCGTGCTAATCTAACCGAAAATCGCGATTCGGTAAAGACGGCGTATTGTAGTCACATTCAAAAAGTGCAGATTCCATTGTAAGACGAGGAAAGGTACCAAAGGAATTCGGAGAAAAGAGATTGAAACTAACGCGAAAAAAGAGAGGACAATTTCAAGACGAGGGAGCGTTTAAAAGCCTCGAATTGCCGCAAAATGCGACAGGAATTCTGAGTGAGAGAAGTGGCAACCCTGCCCTAAACCCACTGCACCCCACAAACCCCGTTGATGCACTGGCGAGGGGAAGACTTTTTTAGAAGATTCTTCCACCGAAGATTTTCCCAGCATATCCCCCTTCTGCATTCCATCCTCACATTCAATTTGTTGCAGAGGCATCTGAGGGAAGAGTATCTTTCTGCAAAAGAAAAAGGGAATCGCTTTCTTTACGGAGTTTTTTTCGGGAATAAATTTCGCGCGAACGTATTTCATTCGGATGATGAGAGCTCCTAAATTAATCGCAGAGGTCTGTGATACGCGGCGAGAATGTTTAACAGCTGTTGGAGCGCCAATCAGACCTTCTGCGAATTGGAGCGGCATTGAATTTATAATACGTATTCAAAGGGAGAAACAAAAAAAGGGCGATATTGCGAAGAAGCCCTGTGAATGGCGATTCCTCTGTTTGCGTCTCGAATTTGGACTCGAAATCGGTCGAATTTTCCGTAAATATGGAGAAAATGCTCCTCTAATCAGTACGCAAGAAAGGTAGCGAAAATAAAAAAAAGACGAACGAAAGACATGAGCACTGGAACGAGACGATATTTCATGAATGCGAAATGCATTCCTGCACCGTTTCACATTTCCCTTATTTATGAATTCGACCTTAAGTGTCTAAAAAGAAGAATTTGGACTAAAAGTATAGTTTATTATTTACAGAATCGGTCTGAGCAACTTGCAAGAATTAATTGACGGTGATAATTCGCCAAATAATAAAAGAATGAATGAATTTTTCTTATCGAATTCCTTCGTATTAATTTAATTGATTTTATTTCCACAAATTAAATACGTTTTTCCTTGTCTTTCAGATTTTCATGTATCAAGAATATCTCAGAAGTAATCGAAGAGTACAATTAAAATTTTACATGAACATTATAAATAAAATATGACGCCTAAGTAATGCATACCATTGTTTTGGAGAGAAAAAGCGAATATTACATGAACAAATTATACATTAGCTTTCTTTTGAGTAAAAAATCAGACTTATTGCAAGAACTGAGTAAATGTAATACTAGTATTAGAAGAATATAGATATTAAGGGAAAAATCAATTAAATGCAACTGAATTAATGTTCCTTGAGGATGTTAAATGATGCACGATGAAGGTGTTTGGATAACATCAGTTGATACGCTAAATACTTACTTTTTACTTTAGAATCTCTCCGGATATTTTCAAAGTGTCTCTTGTGAGCGTATACAAAACGTACTTATGAAGGAGTGGGGGAGATTCCATTCGTAGAATTACGAATTATAAATCCCATTATCATATTCTAGAAGAATCTCGAGTATCACTTTCTTTAAAGAATTCGCGATTAATAAACTCATCTTTCAGACTCGATTTAATGCTCCGTCCTTTCTCTTTCTGGATGGCCATTAGACGAATGACACTCGGTAAGACACGCTTTTGAAGTCCGCTTCTGTCTCCTTCCTTTATTTCCGAGGAGACAAAAGGATGCCTCGACTGCGTTTCCACGAGTGACGTTTGTTGTAGCCGAGGATTTACAACATCGACCGAGGATGACAACTTTTGTCACTATGACCGCAGCCTCGGGTATAAAAGTGTACCCTCTGGAGGAGTGTTGAAGGTCGGTTTACTGCTTTCCCAAGGCGAGTTCATTCCTCACGCCTCCCGGATACAGTGCTCCGGAGTCGTAAGATTTTTAAAGGAACTGCGTGATTCGGAAATGGCTCGCACTTTAATTCGTAGAGTGCGAAAATTTTGAATCATTTTGCTATGACGAGGGTATGCAACCTGTGGATCGCACGCATTAAAACTCATCAGAGGCTAAATCTAGGTGTAATGATACAGCCCTCGACGCCCTTTGGATTTTGGAGTGCAATTCTGTGGATTATATCTTTGAAAGATGAGGACCCACGTGGTTATGAAATAATTCCACTAATTACTTCTGCAATTACTAAACCATTTATGCTAGTGAGTTAAATCACACAGATAAGTATGATTAAATGGTTTTTAGTTATTTATGGTTTTGTTTATTATTTTGATTGAAAAAACATATTAATTATAAACATATATTTCTATCAGAATCGTATTGGACATATCAATTCATCAAATACTGTTTAGAACAAGACAATAATATCATGACTTTCTAGGATGACTGCATAATACAGACGTTAAAAGTCCTCTTTAATCGTTTGACCGCACCCCAATACTTTTCGTTCCACAATGATACGAAATTATTAAATTAATGAGTAATATTAAAATATCATGTGACCTTTGTACGATTACTATTCATTTATCTTTTAATTGATTTGTTTACTTATCAACTACGAACTTCATGCCTTCAGCGTCTTCGTCTCTTTTTAATTTTAATAATAACATTTTAATCTGACAATATGAATACTATTTACTAAAACATTGGATATCAGATATTCTTTTAATTCATATAAACAAGATCATACTAAAAAATTTCTACAAATAATAAAACGCTAAAAGTAGTTTCAATAAAATGATTATAGATATTTGGTACGAGTAATTTCAATCAGATAACACCAAGTTCCTTCCAAAACTTTAAGGAATATATTTTTGGTAAAACTCCAGTTCTTTAAAAGGATAAAAATAAATATTTACCATTTACGAAAAAATTTACAGTTAAAAACATAACCCTATTATTATTCTTTACATTTATAGACGAAACAACAAGAAAACGAGAAATTGAAACTAGTTTACATAAATTGTCTTTAGAGTAAATCTTCGAAGCAATTCAATTATGATCGGATAACGTAATAAATAATAAAAGATTATTCATGCATCAAATAACTCTCAAAGAGTAGTTTTAAAAAATATACACTTCAACAGAACTCGTAAGATATCTCGACTTTTTTATCGTTCATAAACTTGATTTTTCCGAAATACTCGACTCAATTGCAGGCGGTGATCCTACTTAATTTTCTAAAAATAATGCGGATGAAGACTAAGGCTTGGAATTGGATTTGGAGTGAAAAACTGTTGGGATCAGATGGAAATATATTAAACTAGATCCATCCAAAGCTGGTAGTAAAATTTAACGACCGGGAATGCTCTCGAGTTGCTATGGAAGGGATCTGCGTTCATTGGACTTCCCGTGGACTTTGTTTCGCCGAATAAACGTACGTTCAAACTTAATTAGAGCACTTCCTAGCAAAAGACCCTCCAGTTTATTGAAAGATAGAAAATTGAAAATACGATGGAAAATAGATTAACAAAGGTATATTGGAAACCCTGTTAAAAAGCATATCCTACCTCGCAGGGAATAGGTTTAACACTGGTTTAATAAAAGATGCAATCTTTTGTTGCAATACCTTTATATATATATGTCACTCCATGTTATTCGAAAATTAAAACGATACTTTCACAAAGGAATTAATACTCTTGTAGCCATTTTTAAACGGACTAATTTATATCACGGCGGAAGTTTTTAAAACACCGTATCAAGCATCTTTTATCGTGAATAACAACAATTTTTCTTCCTTAATTACTAATTTACTTGCAAAAGAAGAGAAAAATTATACTAGGAGTTTTCTTTTCTTTATATGGAGCGAACGTAATAGATAACTAGGCACAGGTGCATAATGTCACAAATAAGATGACTTTAAGATGCATGCACATAGATATTACACTGTAATGAGGATTTGAGTCCTTTATCTGATCAAATTTCCCCATAGCTAGAATATATTGTTAGATGAATTATAAATAAAAATGAATATTCCTATAAATTTAGGTAAATTTATTATTTTGAGAAGAAGCAAAACATTTTTGAGAGGATCTTAGTCTCATTATTAGACAAAACACTTTCTTCGAATAGAAACACGGTATTATTTTACAATGGAAGCAGGATTTTGAGAGAGTTAAGAAGTAATTCAATGAAGAGCAAATAACTCCAGGTAATAGGACCCGTAAATCCAAGCAGACAGTACGTATGAGTAATTTTAATGAAGGGATATCAACGCCCAAAACGCGAAGAAAACCTTTTCTTCTTTTATCGCCATAAGATATACCGCAGTTGGTTTTCATGAAACGTGTTGCTGCCTTCACTTCGAACCCGAGAGCCCATAAAATTATCCAGATCGTAAATCTGAATAAAAAAGAGAACACTCCGTGAGATGATTAAGTGTCGCTGAAGCTGTCTTCGAAAAAACTTATCTTAAAGAGAAAAACTGTGAATTGGGTATAAATTTAGCGCTCTTCAAAGGTGGGCCAGATAAGCACGAATAAAGCACTGCCTTCCTGCGCTGCCATTGTCGCACGGGAGACGGTCAACCGCACGTTGATAGATGGCTGTGGAGGAGGCGCTGTCGCGTGCGGCCGTCGCCATGGAAACCCCCCGCTCACCCAACGGCCTTTCTCTACGACGTCCAAACACATTTTACATCCCTATCTCACACTTATTTCCATTTATTATGACGTCAATGGTTTCCCTCTTCTAACCCCGAGTATTCCTAACCCTATTCCGAGTGCGCCTTCCTTTGCCCACTACAGCGCCCTTTTTTGCACATCATAAGGAGTGACAACAAAGCTGCATTCATCCTTTGAGAAGTCGTTAACCTTTCGTAAAAACAATGTCCGAATCGAAGAATTAAATTGCGCGATGACAGTAATCTTAATCTCTCCTTTCCCTTCGATCCATCAAAAGAAAAAAAGGAAACCATTCGTCGTGGACGGAAATTCGTCAAGTCGCCATTTTAGTTCCAAAACGTTTCGGTTACCGTATGAATGCGGGCGACGGATAAAATGAGCTCGGTTTAGCGCAATCTCGCTGAAAGCCGTTAAAAATATTCCTTGCGGTTTTCCGCGCAGTTTATTTTGTCGACCGTATCCACGGCGGGTTGCAAAATGGAATCTGTTAAACACCGAGCAATTTCATACGTAGAATTAAGTGCGAGATTTTAGCATTTATTATGAGATCAACTGATTTTTATTCGAACAAATTTTTTAATTCGAAATATTTACGAACAACTTACAAGTTCCATTCGTTATCTCAATAAACATATCAAGAGATTAGGAATAATCAGCTGTAGGAAATGGTGAGAAACCTTCAACCAAAGGCTTCATAGATTTTCGGAAGAGTTTATTAAAAACTGTGCGATCAATATATTCATGTATAAAATAAAAAAAGCGATATTTTACTTTTCTCAAGACCAGATGATAATCCAACAAAAACGTTTACATAAAACAATCTTCCATTTCTTTTTCTTTATCTAAATCCCGGGAAATCCGTCATTATTTTATCATTCTTACTGAAGCATATCTTGTTGAATCAATAAGTAGTGCTTCAGATTCCTCTAAGAGAAAATACCAAAGTTAATACTTCCTACAATTGTGATCCCGGCAAAAAACTGGATTTATAATTTGTTGAATGTTTATCTTTCTTTAGTTTACCTTTTGAAAGCAGATATAACAAAGACTAAGGTAAATATTTCGGAAAACATCATTCAAAAACTAATGAAACTAATTTAAATGATAACTTTTATACTTTCTGTTGATTATATCAAACTCGGAAGCGCTTGATGAATCTCAGACGTCGTATTATAATTTCAAAGTAACGACAAATTTCGAAGTAAGGCAATTTTTGACCGCGGAATTACCTGAAATCTAATTTGCCATGAATTTTTCATTGCCATTTCACTCCTACGTCAACCTTTAATAGCCTCCCGAGGAAATTTCGTTTTAATCATTAATGAATATCGCCCAACGGCAGTTAAAAAGGGGTCATCCATTTTGGAAGCTAACGAGGTAGTTAGCGCTAAACTCTAATTTGCGTATTAAATACAAGATTACCACTTGTCTTTAGATGGCCTCGAAGTTGATGGGAACTCGTATATTTCGCATACATTCATCTTCCGAGGGTCCAAATGAATAGGATTTTTTTGAGGATGGATTACAGTGCATCATTTACTTATTTTCGTATATAAAGTTGAGGGCTGTGATGATAAACTGCTTAGCAAGTGAAAAATAAATTCAATCATATAGAAATGTACGTAAATATACGGCATCGGAGTTCAAGAGGATGTGGATCAGCTGGTGTCCTTCAAAAATACATAATGATGAATATTTACAGGACGTAGAAAAATTATATTCATGACTTTAGAATAAACTAGAAGGTATAGCATCCTTTTTCGCATAACGAATTGAAGATGCTATATATTTCGCTTTCAAAATCGATTATTATTTACATTCCTCTTCTGATTTTATTGTACGTATTTCGCTTCAAAATTTAATTTTACAGAAGTTTGCAAGGAATCATGAGAAAAATTGTTAGCAGAACTTATATCAGTGACATAACTGTGAAACACTCGCAGAATAACCTTCAACACAAAGTCAAGATAATTAAGCAACTCGCTATGAAAAGATACGAAACATTTTACTCATTGTGCTTCACTCATGCAGAATTGTTCCGCTTAATGAACTTCAGCTCATTAAGGAACACGATCACTGTTGCCTAGGAGGTCTAACATCCACCCCCATCAAAATAAATACATCATTATTAGTAAATAAACCTTCCTCCCATCTCCTGCTCCTAATGATACGGGGGATTAGGTTTAATTCATCCTCTCGGATTAATACTATAAAGATAAACCTCAATATACATCGGGATGAACCATTTGTTTAATTCAGGCTTACCAGATTACGTTCTACAATTCATACTCGATTGATTTATTCACGCTTCATATTCGCTATCTCGCGCTTTAAATTGCAACCAGTCGAGCATCAAATTTACCTCTAGGCACCAATCTTGTGATTGGAATAATCCACTTGGTAATCCTCATCCCGTCTTCATAACTAATTCTCAAAGTCAAAGCGAAGTTTGTAGGTCGATTCGCTTTTTTCGGCAAAAAATCGATTAATTAAAAAGTTATATAAAATAGATCGAGCGCGCACAGCTCCCCTAGCGGATGGATATAGATTTTCGCGAGATACGATTTCTCTCAGCGGATTAACGGAATAATTCAAGGAGTAGAAGGAGGAATAGCCATAAATTTCTCTCCGGGCAGTAAATATTTGTCCACCACTTTAAAGGTTAACAGTCGATTCTTAATCTTCTTTGGTGTGCGATTTTCCGCTCCGATGGTCGTTTGCATGTATACTTTCTAATGGGCACTTGAGGAAGATACGATCCGTTACTGTGAAATCGTTTGATACATCTTTTAATACATTCGCATATTGTTGCAGTTTTTCTACACGCATGCACTTTGTGATTGGGAGAAATTATCTATTATATATAGATATAATAAGTATTTATGACCTATTTATTTTAAGGGAGAAATTGTAATAAGAATATATGACCTCCTAAGTAACTAAATTAGCCCTACACATTCACTTTTTAATATTGAATAAACTTCAGAAAAGAGTATTAAAATAGAGTTTATATACATTTCAAATACAATTTATAAACGATAAGACTGATAAAATTGTAAACAAAACTTCAACCTACTGATTTCCAAGAAACAGGAAATAAGTGGTAAGATTATGAGTAAAGCTTCTAATCCAAACTTATGTTGGACTAGTTAAAGAGACACGAGTGAAAATGTCTACCTTAAATTACCATGAAGACTCAAGAAGTAACTTATTTCATTGAATTTTGTAAGGAGAGACCTAGCATCATTCATTCTTTAATCATTCATTAATACAATGACAGTAATGAAGAAGATTATAAAAAGAACGAATTATATATTTTGCTCTTCCCCGAAGCTAAAAAAAAATTAATCAATGGATTCAATGCAGAAAGACCAATTTAAAAATCCATAAATACATAAATGATCGTACACAGATTTGCAAAATTTCCGAAAAATTAATGAGTTCAGTCCATAAACTTCCCTTTATTTTTAATTTAATCTCATTTTGCAGGGAATTACTGATTTAGATTAGATAGGAAACAGATGATTAGCATACTTTTAAATTTTGATTTTGAAATCGTGTGTAGATGGGGTAACATTCTGCTTGTTAATTGCAATTTCGTGGTTAGAATTTAATCTTTTAAATGCACATGAAAACGTCCTTTCACCAAAGATATTAAAAAATCAAATAAAACACGAAAATGATCATTATTGGAACAATGGCTAAATAAATATAAATTTAATTATTTTAAACATCCTTTAAATATTAATTTCAACGCATTCACGCCCGGATTGCATCTATTTCACATCCGACCGAAACATTAAAATGAGGTTCTGACTGTATAATTCAAGAAGGCGATAAAAATTATTGAACACAGTTGTCGGCAAATATGAATGAAACATCGTGATTTTCGGGGGATCAAATAATTGAAACATAAAATTTTAAAATCTACATCCACCGCGTGCATCCGTTCACAAAAGGCATCGATGCTCGAATAGGGAATGAATTCGGCGAGAATTTCCACCGCACTTTAAATTCACCGCCAAATTTCGCGAAAATGTTTAAATTTGCATCACGAACACGCATCCGGACACCCGAATCATCGAGGAATATTACCGCAGTGCAGAAAACAAAGGCGCGATTTGGGCGAAATAAACTCAGCGCCGTATCTAAGCCTTAAAACTTTTCACTTCTCTTTGACTTTTAGCGGTGTCCAGGTAATTCCGGAGGCAGTAATTAGAGTAAAAAATGGCGCCGGGGGCACGCCTCCGTGGGGATCGCATTAAGTCTGAATTACGAGAAAGAGTTGCCTTAAAGGGATGCCATAAATTCCAGATTGTGGAGGAAGGTTAATCCCCGGAAATCCGGAAGTTTAAATATTATCGCGGAATATTGCAAGGCGCCGATTTCGCATCGCAAATAAAAATGAAATTTATACCGATACCCGAAGAAGGGATTTTTCCGTAGGCTTTAACGACGTTCATATTAAGGCCTTTGATCCTTGGGGAAGAGATAACTACTTTCTCTAAACAGCTACGGGATGAACCGACGCTTTCATTATCATTTTTAATTTTTGCGAGTTTTGTAGGATGACGTCCGGAGGTCTCGAGTTTCTCTCGAGTGGACCACTGGTTGAATTCACCGCAGAAAAGATTATTTAGGGAGTGTCTTCACTTTTGGTAAAAGATGTATAAAATTATGCTCCTTATATCTTACGTCTCACTTATACTCGTGACTGAGAAAATTTGAGAGCTTCCAAATTTACGGTAAAACAAATAAGGGATTTTATGCATATCGCCAAACATAAAGAGCAGTTACCCTCGCGCAAGTTATGAATTCACTAAAATAAAGGCGAAAAAGGATTTGTCATTAACCTTTTCCTTGGGATCTGAAAGTATCTTTGGGTTTAAACTTTTTATCCTATAAACTTAAATATTCTTCTAAATTTTATTCCCTGAATTTTGTTTTTTAGTAAATGATACTATACGTTTATACTGAATATACTAAAAGTAACAAAATTGAGAAGAAAACTGAAGATATATCTCGCAAATTGAATTCTTCCTCATCGTGGAATGTCACCAAGAAGTTAAGATTGCATTCCAAGGAAACGTGCAAAAATGAAATTCCGTTTCCTTATGTTTCTATATCTCGCAATATAAAAGGTCTACGAATCGACATAATACGATATATAAGGTGGAATTCAGGGTTTTTAATCATCGAATAGAAATGTATAGTACCGTTTCTCTCTTTGACTTTTGATTTCTAAAAACATTTTTAGAAAACACATGATTATTATTATTCAAAGGATAAAAAACAATAGAATTAAGACCTGAAAGGACATCTTTGTGACGAGAGAAGGGAAGATATGAAGCTCTTATAACATCCTGTGACAACAAGGGAAAAGGGGATGAAGGTAATGCCATGATATCATTAAACGCCCCGTATGGTCATCATGCAATTCCCTTCCGCTTTTAAATTCCACATAAGGAAAAGAGAGGATCCTTCATACATTCATTGTAGGGTGTTTTATATTTAAATGAAATTGATAATTTATTCTACGTTCTTTATTTCAGTATGTGACACGGTAATCCATAATAAAATAACAGTGCGCATTTGTATTGTATAAATACAAGAGGTAACTTGGAATTGTAGTCCGTTATCACTATGCTCATATTACAAGAACCAAGGCTGAATACTACGAAAAAAGGTATTTTTCTCTATGAATCAATAAAAAATATAAGTTTTAGATATACCTTCTACAGTAATATTTCGTTTAATACCCGCCAAATGATATGGATCAATTCCCATCTCTTCAAATCCTCAAGTCCCGTTTCACTTTTAAAAAATAAAAGGGATGGAGTCAGATTCCGTTTAAGCCGATTTTTCACATCCGATAGAGGATTTGAGTGCGCGTTCATCAGAAAGAGCTCCGTTACTAGAATTCCTATGGTTTTTGAGGTTATCACATCCAATTAAGATTATCATTAACCGAATAAGAGCTTGGAACAGAATCAATCATCCGTTCAATATAATTATCTTTTAAATTAAAATTTCAATTTCTTTCCAAGTCCTTTACTTCCAATCGAATTAGTTTGCGAATAAAATTTGTGAAGTTTAAAGGATTGAACATGGATAATAGAATACAATAATGTTTGGAAGAAGAGGATATCCGAAATAACGAAATATGTTCGATATATTCTTATGTATAAAGAAAAAACATTCATTGAAGAGACTGATGTCTGAAAACCCAAGCAAGTTTTAAACAATAATAAACGAGGAATACATTATCAAAGATGTCAATAATTAAATCAAAATTAAAATAAAATTCATTTGTATACTTATAAACATACATATATTAATATAACAGCACTTTCTACGTTTTGATTTGATGTTATTAAACTTTTAATAAATAGATAAATTTCACAAATTTTATTTATGATAGGGTCTAAAAATTTATTTAAACCATTAAATTTCACCTAGGAACACTGGAATTTTCTTACAAGTTTATACCATACGACATTTATGACATATATGGTTGAAAAATATTTCAGATCCTTTTTTGCAGAAGAATCATAGCAATTTTGCAAGCAATCCAATCCTAAACCAGTATAAAGAAGCAGTTTATAGAAGGTGAGAAAAGTCATAGAGATTTGGGCTGACCAATGCCTATTGTTGTACATCGGTCAACAGGTAGCAGAGGCTATACTCCGATTCAGTGATACAGAATTTAAGAGCAAAGGATAGCATACGATCAGAGGCACAGAAATTAAACGACGATTTGTACAAGGAAATTGGAATCGATAACGTCCCTGAATGGGTTTGCTTATTTTCAGTTCACCGGCTTTTGCTCCGCTAAATTGGATATTTGCATAAACATAAAGTACCGCGAGTATCTGAGGATGGAAAATCTTATCTCTGCACTCTTCAGTTTCCAATTCTAATCGAGGTCAGGGATAAAGTTTAACGATACGGCAGTTCTCTATGAAGCTTTACGATTTAATTAACCAAGTTTTGAATGCTTTTTTCAAATCCACAAAGCCCTTACAACGGACGCGGCTTCCGTAGGCCTTAGCAGGCACTTGGAGAGCATTTTATATTTATTCAGCTTCACAACGACGTCGTGATGGGCCCGAGAAACCAATATCTAGTGGTGAAGTGGTACACCACTGCGATTCTCAGCACATTCATCTCCAATGAGGCGAGCTTTGAAAACGCTCAAAGAAAATAGAACTGCTTTACAGGACAAAGTAGTGGTGAGACGAGTATGTTAATCGGCAGCCCGTCTTTTGTACTTCCACCGAGAGTCGAACCCACGCTAATTAACGCCAGAGGCACTGTTTGAGGAGGGCAAAATGGCTGTCAATACCCAAATGTTTGATACCTCACACTTGCATAGAATATTTCCGACTTGCTCGTACTCAAGTTTGACGTTAACGCAGACTAATTTAGCGTTTGACATGAGTAAACTCAGACTAATTTAGCGTCTCTAGGATCGAGAGCTCGGAAAAGCGACTTCAGTAACATAGCGATCATGCAACTTCGTTTCTACCATTAGACACAAGCAGGGGATAATTGTGCGTACATTTATTTGCGAACCTAGTTTCATATGATGAAATGAAATGTACCCTCATTACTTGAAACAGTACTTCACTGCGGAGAGGAAGTCGTTATAAATTAGTATTTATAGATGTATTATAATTAAAGAGAAGTACAATAATAAATTAAGTAAAACAAACTATATTCTTCACTACAAAGCTTTAATATAACCGTGAATTTCAAGCGCAATGAACAGCATAATTTCATAGAATATTTTCGAACATATATAAAATACGAGATGATTTTTCCAGAATTAAATTCGAATAAGAAGTCTTAAGTACTATCCAAATAATTAACGATCACTCATATTTGGGAAAGAATTTTTCATTTCGTCGAAAATTTTCTTCGATAAATCTCGAATTCATCTTAAACGCTCTTTAGAAACAGCCCTCTTCAACTATTTCCTCGAAGAGAAAATTTATCATTAATCGCGATTATTTAAACGATAATCTATTTCGATATTGTATTTGACATTTCAATTTGTAGAGGCATTCCTCTAAAACTTTTCCCTATTTTTTTCGGAATTTCGGGTCCACAAATCTCCACGAGGTCTTTCTCATGCGATAGACATTCACGAACCCACTCAACGCCATCCTCGAAAAAAAAGAAGAACGGAACCCGGCGAGAAATTCGCATAAATTGGAACGTTTCGTTAAATAAAATCGGCCCGTCTATTACTTCTCACCCCCCACTCGCGGATCGGAACAGCTGTCTCCGAATTAATCGATGAAATTCCTTCCCCTGCATTAAAAAGAATTCGGGGATACAAAAATCCGACATGCGTTTAATTTGTTAAGTACCTTCTGGAGCACTCGAGCGCGGCTTTTCGGGGGGTCAAATGGGCCCGTCAAGTGGGGCAGTTGTTCCCGGAGAGAAAGAATCGGCAGAGGGAAAAACAAACGAACATAGGGGTAAAAGGAGGGGGGTGACAAGGGGAAATGATGAGCCAAAGGGGGACAAAGGAACAAAATCGAAAGCCGTTGTCGAAAAGTCAACAAAGAGAAGCGAACGAGGGCACGGCCATAAAGAAGGGGACATAAAGAAGCGAAAAGTCGCTTAAAAAAGTTAGGGCGATGGAATCGATCTCGAGCTTAATTAAAATGTAAAAGAAATCGAGAGCGAGTTTTGATTGGACGGCATCTGACGTGTTTGAACGACTTGCAGCGGAAGTTTGTTCAACGCCGCGTAATCCTGCTGCTGATTGCGAGATCCGTGAAAGTACAATTGAATAAGCTCGTGTTAATGCGGCCATTATATTCATTGACATTCCCGTCGCTAGGTGTGACAGGGTTTTTCAATTGGATAGACCTCTCTGAATGCTGATGAGTATACTTGAAGATTAAATTGTTCGTTTCGGAAAACTTCTTATACTCTCCGTTTCAGATAATTTTTAAGCAAGAAATACTTCGTTTTACTTATTAACGTTTCCGATACTTTGGCCATGCTAATGGAAATTAATTAAATATGCAGTATAGTTCTCGGCATTGATTATTGCTCTCTCTATTATATTACTTGCACTCTGTTAGACGAATTTATTCGTTCCATAATGTTACATAATATAAACATAATATCGTGTATTATATTTATATACTTGTATTCATATTTTACGTAAATATTTTTCTTATTTATGGCTTATATTCAGAATTTACGTGATGATGCTATGTATGAATGAGACAATTATACATTTGAAAGGAATCAAAAGTATGCTTATTATTTATAAGATATTTGTCGTGATAAATATAAACGTATAAAAACTGCATCACAAAATACAATTATAAATTCAGAATAAAAAACGTATGCTCTGGAAAAACGACCCAGCCGCAATAAAGTTAGAGCAAGAGTACCAATGATGACGTGGGAGTTGCTTTTGAACCAATCACTCATCTCGCGAACTCAAAGTGATAATAGGAACGCCACGCCCACATCCGAAATAGAGAAATTCCCTGTTACGTCAAGAGAGTAGCAATATCAAATCACGAAGGGTTAAAATGGAAATTGGCCTGGAATTGAAATAGATCATTAAGAGATTCTCCAGAGTCGATGGCGGTAATGAAGCGAAAGGGCAAATTCGGAATAACAGAGGATTTAGAGAAAATCACCGAATGATTAGCGTGATAAAGGCCTTTCGAAACACCCAAAAAGAGTATCAAACTCTGCCACAGAAACGACCGAATCGAGATGTCTCCGAGTATCGTTTAATTCTCAGAAATTCGCGGAAATGCTTTTTGATACAATCAATTTATTTTTTGGATTTCTTCCCGTTCTTTATTACGAGCCTAGATAAGAGGGCACGCTATCACGACTCCACTGTGAGAGAGGATTTTTAAAAATCGAGTTAAAGGGAGCACATACCTTTTAGTTTTTGCATTTGAGAATTTATCGTTTCCTCTTTTTACGATTATGGATAATTTACGAATTCTGAGAGTTCCAAATTAAAGCCAATTGGAATGTGAATGCGTCTCAATGATAGACAAACAAATTGGTTATTGCTCATAAAAGTAATCTTATCTTATTACGAGCAATATTCTTGCGAATACCACCTCATTGTACGCGAGAGAATGAATTTATCTACTCACAGCTTCCCTCCTATCTTTTAGTAGCCACTTAACTTCTAGTGCGGTTACTAGTATCTACAGTGAGACTACAAGTGTAGAGTTTATTTTACAATTTTATCGTCTGTCAATCATTGCTGCAATAATGTAAAATAATATTACAACAATTTATTCAATTACATTAAATCTATTTCTTCACAAGAATGTCTACCTAAATTGCATTTCTAGATGGTTCGTCGTAAGGCATGCGTATATTTTATTTCGTTAGGTTTTAATGTTTTACGTATCTCATATTACACGGTGTCCTCAGAAACAGAAAAAACTTATGCTTGATATTATGAAGAGTATGGTACATAATAAGTTGATAAAATTGCCGAGTTTCTCTAGTAGTTGCTTTGTTTCATAACCAAATTGAAAGTTGAGTAATTCATTGATTAAAAGTTCGTTTCGGTGACGTCAAGAAATATTCGTAAGGGGCACACAAAAACCCGCTCCTTTGGGAACATCCCCAGATCGTCAGGAATCCGCAAAATGAAAGTCTTAATATATTTTCCAAAATATGAATTATTCTGAATCTCCTGTCCATCAAAGTGTAAAATAACTTACTCACTTTTCTACGTGATATTCCCTTCCTCTCACTTCCTTTCCGTGGAGAACAACTTCTCTTAACTTTCACCGTTTCTTATCTCACTTCATTATTCATTGCTTACATCTCATTCATTTATAAAAGTCATCTTTTACTTTCCTAACTCATTTTTTTCGCAATTTTAAGGATTCACTTGAATTACGATGGTGTAATCATTCCAACACAAAACCTTATTTTTCAAAATTCCTTTGTTAATATCTAGATTTTTCTTACAAAATTCTTTTCAAGAATTATGTCCTTGCAGAAATTTTTTGCAGCAATTTTGATAAATACACAATAGAGCAAAATATAAATTTTTCAATCGTTACTTACATTTTACCACTCGTATTTTTAGATACACAGAAGCAAGCGTATTTTGGTTCCATTTCAAAAAAGGTTAATGTTACGTTTTCGTTTGTTTCGCAAACGAAGTGACGTCACGGTCGTAAATACAAGAAAATCGTCGCTTCGCCGTGAAATGTCAACAATCCAATTTTTAGAATCACGTTCAGTGATTGCGTTCTTCACGCTTCAAAAATGCCGTCAGGTAAACCAAACGTTATACAGCGTTAAATTTCGGTGAATGGAAAGTGAAAGGGTTCTCCGATTCGGTCAGTTCCCTCTCTGACACCGAGTTTATATTTGATTCAAAATTAACTTTCCCGGCCACAGCTTCCAAAAGTATGTTGCCCTGAGCCTTGCGACTCATATTTATGGAAATAAGCAGAGGGTCTCTGTGGTTGCATGCTGCCTTTCTCCAATCTACCCCTCAGCATCTTCTACAGACCTCAACTCACTTAACCCTTTTACGTCCAACCGTAAACCCAAACCTTTATCGAATCCTCCTTTTCTCCCGTGACATACGCAAAACACCTTCGTCAATCACGAGGATCGATCACTGCCGCCCTTTGCAGCAATTCACGTGCAAAAAACGCTTTTATTGCAGCTGACGACGACGCCCTGCTATAAACGAATTACCTCTACTCTGGCGCAGCATTTATAATTCTGCGAGATAATCTCATTAGAGCAACAATTTTTCCTCATTTTCAGCTGAAACCTATTAATAATTCACTCAACTTTCTCCGGAAACCTTTCCTGATTTGAGTTACTACCACTGTTATTAATTTTACGACTTAAGTCTAGTGTTTGATCATGAACTTTAAACATTTTACAAATAGTAAAATTTGTAATATTACGCTGGATCAAAAACAGCTTTTTAGCTTGGAAACGCAAGATTAATAGTTTTATGAATAATGTTGAGAAAAAAGAGATAATATAGATTTGATTAAATTTGTACTCTTAAAAAAGGAATTTCGAAACATGTTATGATCATACGAGTAGCAGTATTCGTTCTATGTGGTAATACCAACAAGGATTACACCCAATTTTGGATTAAAAAAAACTGAAATCACTTTACGCAACCGTTATAAGATGTCCTAATTGAGATATTCTATAATATTGTAATGTTTAACGAAGTCACAGATGAACAAGTGGAATTAACAGTTGATGGAACGACCGTGCTAAGACATGAAATACAAGAATTAAAAATAAGGGTAATGTATGAAAGAGAGAAATTAATATAAAATGTAAAGAAAGACGAACCAAATTGTAATTTTCAGATCTTTGAATAAAAATAGGGAAAGATAGAACTAAATATTTCGTAAAATTAAATGAGATATTAGATTAAATTTTGCGCACCAAGTGTGTTACATTGAAGTTGATAATTCCTTTTCTTCCTTTTTTGTTTTCCCTAATTTAGAACCCAATTATAGACATAGTTGGAAGAAGAAAAAACAGACCTTGCCAGAAGGTGTTGAAAATTTATGTCGTTAACGTGCGAATTAAGAACAATACGTAACATAAGATTACTTGCATAAACTAAACAAGACCTTTCCTAGATAACCCCTGAAATTATAGAAATGTTTATTCTATTCAGCGTTAAAATTCATAGACAATGGCATCGTACGCCATTTTAGTATTAAAAGGTTACATTGAAATACTTTTAAGAAATGACAAAAATTGACGATGTGCTGCAAAATATTCCTCGACAAATACCGTATTTTTTTGGAAAAAGTTTACATTTGCAATTCTAACAATGGCGCACACTCTCGAGTAAAAAAGTATTCGGAAATCACAATCAGCAGAATGGGAACAGGAAACCAAAATGTTGTCAGGAAAGCTCTCAACCACTTCCATGACGCAAGCAAAATCATGTTCCTTCGGTCCAAGGCAGCATCCTCATCATGTCATCCTCTTTTATTTTGGGCAGAGGAAAATAGTTTCTCTGAAATTCACGGTTCCTGCTGACTTTTTTGTTACGATTGCGTGGGGACAAGTTTTGACAGCTGCCATCATTGAGCGTCTAGGCGAGATAATATTTTTACTTTCCCAGGCTTAATGTACGAAATTCGGTGGAAAAAGAAACTTTGGAGATACCAGAGGAAATACATGTATCCCGTGGAATTTTTCCAACAATTTGGGACTCTTTTCGTGGAAATTTAAAGAATCGGGGTCCCAAAAGGATTCTTTAGACAGACAAATCCACAGTTTATTCTTCGATTGGTAGTCTTTTACCGGTAACTAACAATATTCTAGTACGGAAGAATAAGCAATTTTGTCTCGTCTCTCGGGAGTAGATGTTCCGGAGACAGATATGACGTCATTTCCCATGAGGCCCTATCAATGCGACTGAATGAGCCATTAAATAACAATTCTTTGACCGTTTGGAATCCACTTCGGATGTAAAAAAGAAAACTTAGTGAATTGTCCTGACTTAAAAAAATATACGAAACGTTTACCTTCAGGGAAAAGGACGAAGATTTTTAATAATAAATGTACCTTACTAATAGGACAGTTGCATTTAGAATATCACTATGATGCAAACTTATAACTGGAAATTTACTCAGGTATATACCAATCCTGAATGGAATACCAGGGAGATTAATTAATAATATATAATAATATAATAATTAAAATTCCCTGTTCTTTGAATAAAATAATCGAAGGGTAAAAAGAATGAAGCAAAAAATTTAAAGCTACCATACGAAGAAGTGGTCTTACATAATGATTCAAACAAAACAAATCTTGTAACTTCAGTTTTGCAAAATTAGATCCGTCAACGTATAATAGAAGATAGTAATTAATCATACTGAAATACAACTATTATTCTAAAAAACATAAAAAACGTACCTATAAATATAACAAAATGCTGGATTAATATTTAAAATGCAAATATTCTATGAATCAAGGGAACTTATATAAATCCATATAAAAAATAAATAATCAAGTAAATCGTACAAAAACAGAAAATTTACTTTGAGGAAGACTAGAATATTCTAACTCTAAAGCTTTATAAAGGTCCATGATGTTGTGTGACCTTACTAAAAATTCTTATCAAATTATATTCTAAGATTTATCACCGTGGATGTAATAGTAAGAAGAAAAAGATAACTCTAGGTTGAGCTGTAGAATAGCGCAGAAGCTTCCACTTATCTCTTTAGATTTACATAACTCACCTCCGCAATTCCTATGCATGTGTGGAACGCATGGTATGGCACTGAACAAATTCATAAAACGGTACTGCTCCCTTGCAAAAGCATCAGCGCTCCCAAGTGGCGGAAAGACGTACTGACTCCGTAATGATTTGCTTCCGTTTCCTTATTAGCGAATAAATAAATTTTCTTTCGAGCGGGAGAATCGAATTGCAACCAGCGAGTGAGAGAGATGGTTTCCGCACGAAATCTGGATTGGAATCAAATCGCTCGAAATGGGTTTTAATTGCCCTTTTCGAAGGCCAAGATGCGAATTAAAACAACGTGAATTCCTGAAGAGCTTCCTTTCGCCATCCATTAAAAGGACTTCCGCTCGTGGAATTCGCTCATGCAACAGAACTGGGGCGGACTCACTTTTCCCCGATCAATCCCAACTTGAACGTGCTCGCAATTACTTTAAAATGTCGCTAATTCAACACCGTAGCACTTTTAAATTTCGGTAGATTTTCAGGATGTGAAAATCTGAAGAAAACAGGAAACTCTAGGTATAAACAAAGTACATCATTACTATGATCTTCTTTGTTTACTGATACTATCAGGAAATTCACGCCATTGCGAACTTGTTTGGCAGCATTTGCGAATTGATAATGCTACCTCGGTTTTACTAAGAATTTGAAGTTATAAAAAATAAAAAGCATGGATAAATATTAATTAATTCCTAACTCATTGAAATACTTATAACATTTTATATATCAATGTATACTTTATAACAATTTTCTCTAATATATTATCAAGGTAAGGACTGAGCTTATGTCTTTGTATATTTCATTTACATAAGAGAGGAGTTAACATAAAAATTACTATCCTTCCATAGAATAGCATAAGACGTATGATAATCCTGATCTGGTTTATTGGTACTATCTATAAGAATATTAATAGTCAAAGTCTTTTTGCTCCAGATTTTCCCATGAATATCTGATCCGTAACTTTCTCTTTTATGAGTTATTGAACATAAACGTACAGCTAAAATTAAACCAATTGATACGACGATGATGATTTTAATGGGATGAATATCGAAGTCAATGCAAACGAGTATGACTATCAATTACGTTTTAAATGACCATATTTCAATGAACTGACTTCCTCCATAAATTACAGAATTTTATTTCGTCACACAAAGTCATCTCGAGATTCATTTCGACTCATTAAAACCTTTCGCTAGGGTTAAGACTCTCCAAATTCTGGGGATAATTCTTCGGGTTGAACGAAAAAGAAACAGATGTCCTTGAATTTAGCGAATATTTTGAGTGAGCCAGTTAAATGATTCTCTGTCATTGCTGGTCGTCGAGCTAGAAGAGACTTCAGCCTTCATGAGCCCGAAAAGGATTTGACTTCAGTTTCATTATGTTCGCAAATTTTTTGGTTCCCGAAATCCCCAAATTAAAACAGCGGTTTTCATATCCGAAAACAAGCTCTACACACTTCCCATTTAATTCGGTCTAAATCGCGAGTTCTAATTTAGAGCGGTAATAAACTGCCTTTCGCACGAACTGAGGCGGAATCGTTTCGAAAATGATACGGAGGAGGATTTAGTGGAAGTAGACGCTTTACGGGGCTGTGTAAGGAACGCGACCTCAGAAGTATGTCATACGGAGTACACACACAAAAGAGTTGCATCCCACGTTTTTTTTTCATTCCGAGCGATCCCAGAATAAACCACGTGACACGCGAAAAACATCGCAAACTGCTCGATTAATCGACGTTTTAACGCGTAATATCCGGATCACTTCCGTGCAGTACCAATTGCTATATCTAGATTACGGGTGCGCTATAAAAGGGGAAGGGAAACGAGTCAGGTAGGGATCCCGTTGATATAGTGCCCCCACAAGAAAAGGGTCGGCCGAGAAACGGTGTTAAGAAGGTTTTAACGGCGAGGGACGTGAGTGGGAAGATGACGTGGATGAACGGCCCCTGGAAACCTTTATTATTATTATTACTCCGGTGTTCGAAGCTACGACGTTTTTTTAACAACTTGTGCGACGATTAATGATTCGCTTTTCCTTGGGCCAGGTGCTAGTTTCCATCGCAAATCAGTCCTCGGAGACGATTATCGACCCGGAGAAGGTGCGGAATGTTTTTCTCTCCGCTTTATCCCGAATAAAATGCGGCAGCAGCGGAAAACAAACAATAAATAAGCCTTTTTTATGGCCTATTTTTGTGTTGCAAATATATCGATGTGATGATCATAAGGGTAACGTATGTTCCAAAGGAAATCTGTTGAAGGGGAGAAAGGAAACGCTATATTTTGGGCTTTTACTAGATCGGTGGTTTCAAACCCAACGATACGGATTTGGGAAAAAAGAAACTGAACCATAGTTTCCGAATGAGGGGTTTGTCCTAGGGTCTACGGATGTTTTTTACGGAAGAATTTTATCTGTTTTGGCACCATCTTGCAGCTGTACCTATCCAAATAATCTACAATATTATTATCCTAAAACTCGTATGCTCAATACATAGGTATGAACTGTTCACAATAGAATTTTACTAGACTCTCTGAGGAACAAAGTGGGTAGCGCGTTCGTTGAGCAATTCAGTAGACAGATGAAAAATATGACTCCTTTTAAGAACTAAATGATATTTCCAGCTACAACGATGGTTCATTCCTAATATTGTAAAATACATTACCGAAATTAAAAGTAATAATGAATAGCAAAAATGGAAGTACTTACTTAAAATAACTTTCCAAGAGTCCATTTTATGACAAAATATGCGCCTATTTAGAATATGATTATTATTTTATTCTATTTATATAAACACACACACGAAACAAGGAAAAACGATATACTCAAAAGTATAACACAGCCAAATTTCACGGAAAATATGAAGTGAATATTCCAACAGCGCTTTTCATTTCAAAAGGGGAGTCCTAAAAAGAGTTTTGGATGAAGTCTCCTGTTGTGAGAAGAAACTTATTTTCATAGAACATGAAGATGTCGCTCATAAACTTATCTCTGGTGGAAACAATTTGAACGGAGACTTAACAGAAATTAGATTTACTTCCTCCTGTTAAAAGGAACGGAAAGATTTCAGGTGGAATTGCAGCTCAAGGGGATATTCTTCTAAAAGGAAAGACTTCCAAAAAAAATTCAAATGGACGAGGAAATTAGAGTTACAAAAAGAAGCCTAACTAAAAAAATCACTCTAAAAAGGTGTTTTAGTATATCTGAACGAGCAATAATTTTCTCCGCCGAGAAAGATACTTCTAAGAATAATTAAAGCGATCAACTGTATGCAAGAGCTGCCCCAACCCATTGTCATACTTCGGAAAAGAAGCAGTTTTTGTGAAGTAGGATGCACTAGGATGCTCAAATCAATATAAACTTTCATACATCTCCACTAAACTTTGAGATGGAGCTGAATTTAAATATTTAAAAGAAACCATTAAAATAATATATATTACATATAGTTCTACATATTTGGTTCTGGTTTCCATCAGTTTAATCACCTCTTTTAAAGGAATTTTCACTCATGTGCATTTCCACACTTCAAAAACAGAAAACTCTGATTGCTTTCTACAGAAGAATAACTGAACAATATTGGATCAAATTTTACATGAGTAAAACAATGTTACATCACTATTTCTCGAGATATTTGGATTTGATTTTAAATAAGATAAAATTTTTTTAGCCGTTTATATTCCTTCTGTTAACTGATATTCAGTTCAACTTACACTTCTCTTACAATTAGTCAAACCAGCATTTCAAAATTCTCCATCATATGCTCGCCGTAGAAATCTTTACACCACATAGACTGAGCTATTCTAAACTGATCAAAGAATGGAGGTATCGATAGTCATCTAAATATGAGCAAAATACATTTATAATAGGTGATTGTATAGCATGCAATAGCTCATAATGTCTTGGGTATCGTTAAATCGCATGATCCTCAGTTACGATGGAAATACCACACTGAAGTTCCATGACTCACTGATAGGATCGGTGACATTTCGCGTATGAAACTTCCTTTGTTCCCCCGTTCCACCAGAACTCACAAATATTTCTTTCTATAGTTCCATGGCTTCATCTAGCTATAGCACCCAATTTATGCCCCTTTTTTCGAATCGCCGCCGACGACGCTTTCATTGCCGAGGAAACGAACAATTAATTTCGCCGTGGAAACAGATTCAATCCTGAGTTATAGCCTTTCGCGCATCATAAACAGGACTCAGGATGGATTTTAAACTCGAGGGGAGTAATGACAAATGGGAGAGTCAACGGAATCTAGCTCACTCTACGTCCTTAGAGATTACTCGTCCGAATTCCATAACGTGATCTTCCCTCCGTGAGAATCCTAACTGCCTAACAGATAAAACGTTTAAGGGAAAGAGTAAATATTTACAGCAGGCGTTTACGGCCGTTTATTACTTTCAGGGACGCTCTACTGATCGTTACGTTCTCCGATTTTATTAGCGATCGTCCCTTTGCATCGCGACGATATCGTAAATATCTCGAACATCATGGTGTCTAGAATCTGTCGTAATTTTTGCAATGCGATCGTTCCGAGAAATCATTGTAATCGCATAAAAATCGAAATTTTCAAAAAGTACCAGATTCCTCGAAGTTATTTTTAAGGACCGTTAATCCAAACCTGAAAATATGACACGAAAACTTGGTTTATATGGAGTCATAAACGATTGAAAATAATACGAAGATGACGTTGAGACCGTAAACTTGACTACTGCACATTTATATTACGAAAAGGAGTTGCCAATGACGTGTTTCCTATAAAACAGTTCCGTCAAAATGCGGTAATTTCATTGATGCCGCTGATGTAGCTAAATAGAAGGTCGTATAAAGGTATACCACAGTTATTAACGTATTATTTGAAATTCTAATAAAGCAAATCGGGTAGAAAAGACACATAAAGTAATAAAAAATTAATGCATACTAAAGAGATAGTGTGCAACTGTATTCGTGAAATCGTAAGATAACTTCCAAAACGTCGCATGAAGAGTGTAACTACGCATTCACTACTGAGATAGCTGAGCATTACAATACGTTCCTTATTTTCAACACATTCCCCGATCCATAATGTCACCATAAATGTAACGCGTTCGGCCATATTATCTTACGTTCAAATTATTCCTTTTATCTCAGAAATTACCACTTCGGTTTCTTTCTACAAAATTTAACTTACGGATGATATTCGATAACCTCCATCTACCGATTAATATTGCACGATAAATTTCTATTTTGATTTTCAATTTATAACGGTGTCATTAGCAAAAAATTCATTAATGAAATTATTTCAGCAAACAGTTCTAATAACACGAATGTTGCATCTGTAACTACACTGATACAATTAAAAGTCGAATTACGCTGTATCTTTTTGTGAATCAGTATCAGAGGACTTTCGTAATTTAAGATTAATGTTTGTTAATCGAGCATATAAATGCCTAAATTAATCGTACAATTCATTTAAAAAGTCAAATATTTTCATCTAATTATACCAGCATATCGAGTAAATTACTACTACAATACAAGTATACTAATTATAAATATTCAGAAGTATTATTAATAGCAACAGAAAAATAGGACAAACATTTACGTCATATATTCACTAGATCATACGACGGAAGTCACGAAAATAGATTCGCAAAAAAAGACGTTCGCCATTTTGAATCGCATCACGTTAAATTCCGTGAACTTCCGGAAAGAGGGACACTTCCTGGAACCGCATTATTAAATCAAAAGCGAAGTTAAAAAGAAACGGAATTAAATTCTGTGCGAATGCGGCACCCGGAGACTTTCGTTTCTAGAATAATTACTCCTCTTTTTGACTCTTTCTAATTCCTCTTTAATAAACAATATCACCACGGCGACAGACGGCGATCCTTTTCTTTTATCGCCTCCAACACCTCTCAAGTTCCCAAAATAGTCGCCCATTTTCTGCGGGAGAATATATTGCGACAGGAAAGTACTTGGAGTGGTCCGCGAATCGACTCCCCCACGCAGTCTCATTCAAAAATGCGGGGCCCCTAATAAGTAGTCTGAGAAGGGACCCAAGGGGAGTGGGAAGCCCAACTTTTTAACTTAAGGTCCGCAGAAATTTATGTTGCCTCTCTGAGACTCGCTTTTTCTTCTCGTTTTTTATCCGTTTCTCTTGAGGCACTTTTCCAAAAGTTTACTCTTTCTTTGATTTAACATTTAATTCCGACAGAATTGAATGGGCTGCATTCCCGACGGGTCCTATTTTTATCATAATAAATATCACGAATTCCGGGAAATCGATTAGAAGTGAACACGCCTTTTGAAAAGGTCAAGAGGAAATTGGAGGAATAGTACGCGAGCATTCCGGGAAAAAAGGAAAATATAGCCACGAATATGCTGCGCGAAATATAGGCAGTGCATTAAGGGAGGTTTTACCTGCATAACGGAGAGTAAAATACAGCTTATATAGAGAAGAGGGTGAACGAGCAAATTCTCCCGTAAAATCAGATAACGCTTTCAGAAATTCTCAAGTGGATTCCACCAAAATTCGGGAAAGAGATATTTTCTATTTTTGAGGATTTCGAAAATCATCCTCTGCTATCAAATGACACATATTCCTTCCATAATAAGATAAAAACTGAAAAATAAATTCTTCAACTTACACAGAAAACCTTATTAAATACAACTTTGCTAATGGGAAGGGGAAAATTTCTCTTAGATCTTTCACACTGGTAGTTTTACTAATACTAAAAAGATAACTAGCGCGAAAAATTAAATGAAGTCTTATGAGTCAAAATATATTGAACTTATTCTTATACGATATCAGTAATATCGAGGTCAGCTTCGTCGACATCCTACGAAAATAATCTTGTAAAAGACGTGGGGTTTCTATGAGGAAATTAGGATATGTTCTTTTTGAATTATCCGACAATGCAGATACAGCAGAATCGAGATATGCATTGTTTTATGAATACCCACATTGTATATTAATCAGATATGAATAACATTTACCTTTAATTCACTAACTAAACAAGAATAAGGTGATTTACTTCACGGAAACTGGAAGATATTCATTTTCTCATTCAAATAATACGAGTATCAATTTCTAATACTTAATTTCCTACTAAATATCTTTCAATCGTACGTTAATTTCTATCTATTTATAATTAATATAATCTTTTTTCCTTTTCTTTCAACTGTTTTTCCAATAAAATATTACCTTTAATTATTTCCTGACTGCAAGATAGATCAACCAAGTATTTTTCATTATACATTATTTTTAGGTCTTGTCCACTCATGTGACAACTGTACAAAAAGAAAAATATTTTTAAAATTTTGGATTAAATTTACATTAATTTCCACTAAAAAATATTCACGGGAATATTCCCAAACTCAAGTTGCTCCTGACCCAATTTCAATAGAGAAGTTACGGTCTTTCAAGTACGTAACTTGAAGTAAGTACACAAGAGAGAATTTTTAAAACTTATCCCCAGGGCTTCTTGATTCCTATATTTATTGTGTGCTTCTTAAGAACGTTATTGATGAGTAAAATTTTCCTTTACCGTAAGAAATCCCCCTTTTGACTTTGGTTTTTTATACAGGATTGTTTAAGACTCTATGATCGATAGAAAAGGTTGAGAACTTTATAATCACCGAATATCCAACTTCCGTGGCCTCTAAAACACCTTGAACACAATTTATCGTCACAAAGAGATGTAATGGAAATGATTTATTTCCCTAGGAGCCTCTTCATACTAATAAAGTGAGAATTCTGCTTGTTCCATTCTCTTCATGACTTTGAATCACATGGTATTCTTCTTCATTTCATCTTAAATTCCACTCAGAATACGTAAGAAAGAGAAATCTCGTAGTCCTTCGTTTTGAGATATGTTCACAGCTCCTTTGCGTCTTTTGATATACGCGTTATCTTCACCAATGATTTCAATAGGAGCAACAACAATGAACCAGATTTAGATGAGCTAATATATTGGAGATAATATACGAAACAAACAAAGGAAGTCCCAAATCTAAATTTCTGTGAGGGATAATCAAGAATTAAAGTTTTACAAACATTTACTAAGGAGGCGAAGTATTTAAAATATTCCTTTACTTTAGCAACAAAGTTTTGAAGAAGTTCTTTCAAATTTGTCAATATGGTAAACATGGTAAGGTATGTGAAACTAAAATGATTAATCGTGAATATAAAATTTGTTTAAAAATAATCAGATTTAGGAGAAAGGATTTCAGAAATTCTGGCCAAAAAGAATCGTTACATTATAAATATTATAGTAGTATACTGAAGTACACTTTAAATTTTTAGGAACATAAAATCCACGAGGATAATTAAACAATTCTTCTTTAACATTTCAGAAACATCTTTGAGACAAATTTCTTGAAAAATGTTACTAAGAGGGTAAAAATTTACAACTAGCGATTTTTAAAAATTATCTCTATTTCAATTCATTTTTCATTTATATTTTATTTTTATCTGTTTATTTATGCTTAACCAAAGTTTTAAATTACCGTGCACTCAATAATTACTCAAAGCATAAATCATATTTCCTTCTTAGTATGCATGAATTACAGCATGCATAATTATCCGTAATACCATCTCTATCACTATGTAACATGTTCTCCCAACATTTCGTCGCAGATGTTGAGGGAGTACGTGCGCGATTACGTACTTGCGTTTCCTTAACGAGCATTTTTTTCTTTTCAAAACGAAAGCATCAAAATGAATGAAATACAGAAACGATGGCTTCCTTAAGGAGTCACGCTTTCCCACGACGATTACAAAACCACCGTTTCAATGGAGACTCCAGGTGGCATAAATCCTAGATAATGTGCAACCGTTTATGCTCCAAAAAGGAGAGGATACGTGAGTCTTTCGACTTTGTAACTTGGAAAAAACGAGTCCTTGGAGATCAAGGGGGTGCATGATTCAGCAATGAGACAGAAATTACAGCCGCACACTTGAGATATTTGCATTCGCGTGCGTCCGTCGGCGCGTTTAAGTGCTGCGTCGAATTAACGCACGTCCGTTGCTTTGACGATGAATGAGATTTTGCATCAAAGAAGAGTCGTGAAAGGAGATGTTCCAGACGAGGCGATAATGTAATACACACGCTGTGTCGTGATAATATGAATATATAATTTAATTTCCATTCTATTAAGTAAATATGTGAATATTAATTTGGAGACGAACTCACTCTTCAGTGTGACATATTAAAACTAGACTAATAAGATTTCTCTAATAAGTTACAATATATTAGGGTATAGTTTATTTAAGGTTGGAGTTACAGGTTGAATATTACTCCGATTTCGAACACCACTATGAAAACCCCAAAATACAGGATCTACATTTAGATACACGACTATGGAAATGATAGAAAAAGAGATTTTATGGGAATGATGATTACATTCTCTGGTTCTTAAGTTAAGAATCAGAGTAAGGATGGCGCAGGAACTGATGATGATAGGTCATTATATATAAGAATTAAATTTTCAATAAAATCAGCAACTTTCATAATATTTTAATATATTCCTTTTTCCGATTGTATCCATATAAATTCTTTTTATATCCTTGGGACTTCTTTCGAAGAATTTATATTATTTCCGAACAAAGAATGTCCTCTAGAAGCTAATATCTATACGGCATTTATAAGACTTTATTTCGAGGTTAAGTTTCTTATAAACCTTGATATTACAGATTTGAAAGAGTGATCCACTTCCTCCAAAGAGTAAGAAACCCCTATGAGATGAAAACACTCCATAAATTCTGTGAAAACATATTTTTTTCGCTTTAAAAAAGAATCTTTTCCCGCAATCCTTCCATCGCGTCTTCTCGGAGAAAACACCAGCTCGCATTGTTGAATTTCCGTCCAATGAAAGCCCACGGCTCATTGTATTCTCCGAAGCCATAGTGGCGACTCGCTTTGAACCAGAAAAAACGAGAAAAAGTGACGAAACCCTTCGATAACTCCTCAGCCGTAAAAATAAACATCAAACGTCCGACGATAAAACATTTGGGATTGCGTCGCAAAAGTGTCATGGCCTCTTTGAAACATTTATCATTCAGCTGCATGTCTCGGGGCTGATAAGGCCTTTTCCCCATCAAAGGGTTTTAAGACCAAACATCCGACTAACGTAGGTCGTCTACTTACCACTGGCCAGGGGCTTCCCTCTTAGTCGCCACGAGAACGTCGTTACAACCTCTCCTTTCATACCAACTTAATAAGGCATAATGCGCTCGGAAAAAACCGGGCCGTCCTTTTCAGACCGTCAGCGAACGCCTGGGAGAAGGGCAACACGGCAAACGCGCTATATTGCCTAATCTCAAGGATGAGTGTGTCCCGGGACCGGAGGCAGCTGTCCCGGGATTGGGCAGGTGGTGATTCTGGCGTTTTGAAACGAGATTTCCCATTACGGTGAGCGGAATTCCCGAGACGAACCCTTTGAGACGATTTACGCGTACGGCTGTAACAGGGAAGGCAATTCCCGGATGCACGTACGTAACTCAAAGCAGATGCCGGATTGAAAGAAAACTAGAGCTACCGGGAATAGGGCACAAGAAGCTATGCCGCACGTCGTAAATAATTAACGATGAAAGTATACAAATGACTATGTAAATTTCTATTCGGTGGCAAGAGTTTCGTATTTTTTAAATTCTTTCGTAATATTCACTAAATAGATTCTAGATAATATAAACATTCTATGAATCTAGGGATGCTATACTTTCACTGTGAAATCCTCTTTTAAGGTTATAATGACACAAGAAAAATTGCATCGAGTACATTTTCAGTGAGAGATATCTTACACTTTTAACATAATAAACCATTCATTAATTTTTAACAAAATTATTTTTTACCAGACTCGTAATTTCAAAAAACTATCGATTTAAAAAATTACCATTCGATATCGTGACCGTATAAGTTAGTTCAGGTAGAATATTCGAGATAACATCAACTCCGCGAATGCAAACAGCTGATCTAAAATGGGGAGATTAATTTTGTAATTTATGATTGATAAACTTCTTTATAATTACTTCGAACAAGTACCATTACGTATAAGGATTTGATAATCGATGCTGAATTTGCTATACTTAATATTAAAATTCATAATTCCTGATTAACATTTAGTAATGATATTAATAAGGGGATAGGCCAACGCAATTATCACTCAGGATACCAAATTGACCTAAATGACGGATCGCGTTCAATAGTGTTAATAAATAGAATAACTAAATACTAAAAATTTATTTCATTTAATATTTAAACCTTATTAATTACATTAATCGAGTACTTAAGCTAAATTGCTTCATAAAGTATGAACTTTATGAGTAATATTTTGTAAATACTTAGGCAAATGGGATTATTGATTGATAGTTATGAATTCATAGAGGCTAATTAACGTATTATACTTCCAATTTATGGGGACTATGCAGCAAAATACTGAAAAAAGTTCATCAATTTAGTCTACGAAAATTTTACAGAAATAGCCATTAAAAGAAGAACGAATGGAAAAGGTATGTTCGTTGATTTTTAGAACGAAAATGAGATTAAATAGAGAACCGTTTTTCGCCCGAAAAATTAAAAGTAAAGACTAACTGCGTTAATTGTAAACATTCATAACTCTATTAAAACATAACAACATTAGCTCCTATTTTTTCGACTAAGTTAAAAAATAAACAGCTCGCCTGCATAGTTCTCTTTGATAATTAATGAATTTCAACCGCAGAAATTTCTGCGTCACTCTAAAAAGAAAATATAATCCATCCTTGACAACGGAGAGGACACAAACAAGTGAAAACGACATCGCGTTAGCCTCTATTTCATATAAAATTTATTCAAAACGAGGTTCGGTAGCTGCGTGTTTACTAAAAGTGAATCCGCGAATGAAAATAACCTGTCTGCATCAGAAATAATGGCTGTCCAAAACGAAAAGGTTAATTTTTTGGGCCGAGGTAATTAATTTGTGCAAATTACGCTTTTTAACGCTATAAATTCATTAATGATTACGTTCAACTTTGAAATTGAGAGAAAAATATTCCATATCAAGCTGAAATTGGGTATATGATGGGGGCGACCAGGATCGCCAGTGAAATGTCAAAGAAACAAAAATATTTTGGTAAAGATGTATAAATTGTGAGAACGTCCATTTTAAACCTTGCTTGCGTGACACATTTCAACTCACAAATGCCTCTGCAAATAAAAAAATTAATTAGCTACCCTAAATTTTACTAAATCTATTCTTTTATGGCAATTATATTCCCAACTAATACATAATTAAGCATCTAAATGTAATTAATCTATAACATTGTGATGTATAGACAAACGATGCGCCATAGATTTAGCGAATTT
The DNA here is from genome assembly GCA_020796165.1 of Pantala flavescens. NCBI lineage: Eukaryota > Metazoa > Arthropoda > Insecta > Odonata > Libellulidae > Pantala > Pantala flavescens. Next base: position 34,188,308 of record CM036881.1, on the reverse strand, counting down.
ACGTGGATATTTTATTGAAATATTCAACACAGTATTTTTCCAAATTAGTTTCCCTATCAGCAAAGAAAACGAATTTGATAATTTCACCAAAACTTTAAAAAGCCCTTCGATAAAGTACAGAACTAAAAAGAAATAATATTCCGGCAACATGTCTATTGGTTGTATCACCCACTCGAAGTGGAGAGGACCGGGTTAAACTCATGTATACATAAGCCCCTTCTTCTCAGTTCCTCTAAAATACAAGCCATTCGAGAAGAGATAACGTTTCACTTTCCCATAACCTTCCAAAGAAACTTCTATTCCTATCACTCTATCCCATCCTATTTTGGATTTCTCCTCCTAGAACTTTTCCCTTCGTCTGAAAGCAACACTTTTTCATCCAAAGATAGCAGTATCGAGTTCCTCGTCCCACGGGGATGCACTTTTATTCCTGGAATTACGTTCCCAATTCGGGGATAATTCTTAAGGCCAATTCCGAAGTGCCTGGATAAAATTCCTTCGCTATAGTTATCATTAATCGTGGAGACAGTGTTATTATGGTTCCTGTCGTCCGTTGGCTGATCGATACCCGGTGATCGTCTCCAGAGATTCGTCCTTTGCAATGCGATCCACCCTCCAATTTACTCCGGTGACGCGTTTCTATAGAGACGCCTCCGATCGGAAATGGTTTTCCGTAGACACCATCGAAGGCATCCCATCTTCTGACAATGCACGTGAATTGAAAGGGGATTTGATAAGGAAAGTGGAAGATAAGCCAAATATTTGGGATATGATCATCCTTCCGGAGTTCCAATGTAACGGTGGATTTATTTTCGTTGGATTTCGAAGGTGTGCAAATTTACCGAAGGTCGCACTTCAGACTCCTAATCGATCTTTGCGAACGTATTACCAGAATGCGAATTGAGGTAAAGCGATTCTGAGGTCTCCCTGAATCAGCAATGTTTTCCACGAACAGATGAAATCAAATAACCAAACAGATGAATCAACAAAATAAAAAGCGTACTTTGAGTAAGACCTGAATTAGGAGAAGAATATCACTCGAATAATATGGAATCAGTAGATGAAAGTACATTCCATTAATTTGCCACTTTCTTTGTAAATATTTTGATTCATCCAGACGATAAGAAGTAACTTTACAAGACGGTGTACCGCTATAACGTAAAGAAATAAGAAGGAAATGTGAAAATCCACTCTTTTCTGATTTATACAAACGTTCGTACATTTCAAAATATTTGAACCATTATTTAATACTATTATTCATTAAATATTAACAATGTTAATAATTATTATAGTATAATAAATTCGATATTTAAAAGAACTAATTTTGGCTTTTTGAGCAACCCATTTAATTATTCATCAATAAATATCAATATTATTAAATATATAATACGATAATTAAATTCAGCTACGTAAAAATCCATATGGATAAATAATAGAGGAACAGCATCAATTTATGATGTATTTAAAACCCCTATTTTAAGAGAAAAGGCAGATCCTGCCAATTGGATCATTGTACAAATGAAGAATTACAGAACTGGTCACAGAAAGAAGGAAACGGTCATAAAAAAAGCACTTCCAGAAAAGTCAAAGAGTTTCCTTAACTACCCCAAGGGTTGGAGGTGAAGAAACTTTGAAAAGGTAATGTTTTAAAATGCTACGGGAAGCACTTCTTGGACAAAGAGTATGAGGAGTTTTTGTCGTCCTAGATATTTGAAGACTAAAGATGTTTGAAAACTGAGAAGAGGAAAAACTTGAGGAAGTTTTCAAACTTGTTGACAAATTTTTTATGAGCGGGTACAAATCAAAGGCAGAGAATGTGTGCAAAAGAGAACTGCAAAGGTGCATTCAATCAATTGCAACCGTTGAACGAGACCCACTTAGACATTGCTAGGATACCATCTAATTCACTTTGACAAATTAACTAAGAGAAATTGAGTGTATTAGTTTTTTTGATACTGCAGCCAAAATAACAGAGAACAATAGGCCATTCATTTACTTCTAAAATCGATTGTGGAAAAATTATCAAAATCCTAATTTTTAGACAAAATTTTTAATTTTATTGGAAGATGACATTATATTTAGGATAGATCAGTTTATCAATAATGATTATAACTGTAAAGTAAATATTAATTAGAGAAAAGCTTAAGACGATAATTTTGGGAAGAAGTACAATATTATCGATTGAAACCTCTACAGCAGAAGATATAAAAATTGCTCGTTAGAGTAATGGAATTCAGGTTTATCAATTTCAAATGAAACGCGTTAAATAGAAGGCAATAAATCCAATTACAACTTTGTGCCAATGTTAGAGTTAAACTTTTAATCTATTATCGCAAAACCTAGATTCCTTTTTGACCAAAAAATCAATTCAACCCACTACATTGCATAAATACGGTATATTTTTTTATGAAGCTCTAGGTATCGAATTTTCGGGTTTTACAACAGAAAACAAATATTGACTTGCAACGCTGTACTTTAATAGCCAATAATTCAGAGTGTGCGATTTACAGTCACTATTCTGGGTTATCGCTTAACCACAAGACATCAATGTCAGCAATAAAAGGCAAAGTTAGGAAATAAACTTGACATCACACCATATAATATGATTTGAAATGGCACTATGTTACTTTGACGATGCGAGTGATTTTTGAAGACATGTTTATTAATTGTACATCATTTCTGAACAAAATAGATGCTACACTGTGCACAGAAACTTTAGGACAATCGTTTTCATTACCTTATTTTCCGTAATGGATAATGGCTTTATATTCAGTAGATCTTTTTTAAGATTTATATTAAGTGTGGACGAGACTTTTAATGTGTTTTCAATGCAAAGTTATAACAATATTCACTTAAATTAAAAGTAAAAGAATTCGATACGAATCTTTTAGAAAAGTCTACCAAATAATGATATTTTATGTTTCTTATTAGATAAAACATACGTCCGATAATTGTGATACAATAAGTATAGTTCAGTGTAAGTATAGCTAAAAATTATTACCCAAATTTATAAGCAATACAACAAGATTAATTGATCTTAATTAAAGTCACTGATTTTAGAAAAAAAATTACACTTCAAGTTTGTCAATATTTTAATGAATAAACTTTGTTGACTCAAACAAAGACTCAAACTTGACTCAAACTTGAAAAATATTTTGATAAAAAAAACATCCCTAGTCATAAAAAGATACCCCGCTATCTGCTGAAAAGTTAATTAGGTTTCAGTTTATAAAAAAGTATCTTTCAGTCATCCACGTAGCTTCTTGGCCAAAAATGCACGCACTTTTGAAGGTCCAATGATCATCGAATAGCTCTTCCATCACAGAGCACTTTTTATTCCATCGGAGACCCTTTTCTCTCAATAACTGCCACTCGTCTCTCGTCCATTAATCACCGCACTTTAATACCTTAAACGATACTACTTTTGTCAGCGGAGCATAAATTGAGCTCAGATTTCAGATAATAAATATCCCCGAGAAGGTTCTCGCCGTCCTCCACGATTGGTTAATTAACGTCTGGAGCCTTTTTTGCATTTCCAATGCATTATTTATCCTATGATTAATCTCGCAACGAAAGAAATTTATTGCATCGATTTTTAAGCGCTGAAATCTCCGAGAAAACCACTTTGATGCGGTGAAAGTGCTGCGCAAGTGCGTTTTGTTATAAAATGCTAAGGCGTAAAAAGGAAGCGTTTGGAGAATCCTTGGAAGAAAGGAGATAAGATGATGCGATTGCGTGATAAATTCCGGGAAGTGCGTTCGCAGGAGACGTGATCGATATCATGCAAATTCCAACCATTCGGAAACGATTCCGCTAGGATTATAAAATTAGACTAAATGGGTACACTGCGTTATTATAGCTCATTGTTTTCGCAGACTAAAGATGTAGAAGTGTTTACATCCCTTGTCGTACATCCGAAAGGGGCTTTGGTAGAAAATCGGCATAAATAGGAATGAGTGGAGAATCTGCTTAAGAAGCTTTCGGTGGCCCCACATGCTGACTCAACCCGAATATGAATCCGGAGCTGAAGATGGTGATTGAACCGGAATTGCTAGGTATGCACAATGAATTCCCTTTTCCCAAGTGCTCATTGAGTGACAGCCCCTAAAAGGATTCTTTGGGGGACTATCTATGAATCCCTAAAGTGCACTTCACACCGCATTATTCATCTTACTTAATATCAGCCATTCGACCCTAATTCGATCATTAATCATTATACCTAAATCACTCGTAAATAATTGAGATAATATATGTCCTATGCTTCATTTTAGATAAGTTTTATCTTGAAAAGGTATATCTTATATAAATTCCTACCGTTAAGGCTTTTAGGATGCAAGTCACAAAAGTATTCATAATGATTTACTTTCGATTTATTGATGCATTAAAATGGGCATTTCTAATTTAGTTAATTTTAATTTCTAAAATTTTAGATTATAAAACAAGTCGTTCACGGTGTAATGTTCATACTCACTATGTTACAATAAGGCATATGCTCTCTAAAAAATAATTAAGATAAATATTTTCTCATACTTTAGGATTCCCTTTAGAACGACGCTAGAAATAAGTATTTCGAAAAATTTTCTTTCCTAAGGTACACAGAGAAATTGTACCCTAACCTCCTTTTCTTATCTTAATTGAAATGGGATACTTTTGAAAAAGAATTAGAACTTCAAAATTACGGGAAGTTCCGAAATAGAATAAGGATATTAGAATCGTGGAGCTTAAAATAGTATTATTCTTCTAGGAAATTCCGTATCTCTCCGGAAAGAGAAATAACATTAAGTTCGGCTAGAAATAATATTCCTACGCCGTAAGAATGAAAGAAGCCCTTCTTTTTCCGTACTTTACGTTAGATGCGGATTTCTCTTCAGATGCTTCATCAACATTATCTTTGGAGCTACCTTCTGGGAAAACTGCTTGATCGAATTCCTTCAAGTTTTCTCTATTTGATATAAACCCTATTTTTAGAAACTTATTCCTCCGTTTCAGTCCAATCTCATTCACATTGGACTGTATTTTCTAAAATCCATTCATTCTGAAAGTATTCTTAGCCGTTTCAAAATTACCTAAGGTTTACTAGTTTTATTTGGAAGCTATCCAACTGTCGAACAATTAATTATCTGAAACCACAATACTTTTTTTAGTAACCAAGTTCCCATCGCATAGTTACAAAGATTGCGAATTACTAAGTCGTTGCTACAAGAAAAGAATCTACTGTAATTGAAATTGAAAAATATTGTACACATTACATTAATTATTTTCGAGAAATAGAGTAGGATTGTGCTTTTAAAAAATCCAAAACCATCAGACTTAATAGCGCCAAACTACAGCGAGAACATTTATTATGACGTGTTACTTAGTCGGAGTTGATATTTGAGGAAGTGGAAGCGAGAATACCATTGCAGTATAAATGCAGTTTCCTACAAACAACAGCCGTACTTCGAAATCTTCTCGTACGCCACCTTTCGTCATTCATCATAAGAAACGGCTAAAGAGGAATTTAACAGCTTCGAAAGACGCCTAAATTAAGTTTTCCTCTACGAGTCGCCCTTTAGAGAAGGGAGCCCATATATTCATGGCACTGCCGTGTTATCCCGCACCGTACTCTTAAATTTCCGACGTGTTTTTGCCTCGTTTTTGAATTTGCTACGGGCGCCTGAGGAAGTAACACGGTGGACTATTTTTGGATTAAAAAGGAATGAATCATTGCCGTGATGAATCTGCCCCCGGTTCCATGTTTCGGTCGCCTCTTAATCCGCTAGGACGGCGCCAGTGTCGCCTTCTTGACCGGAAGAGACGCCGCTAATAATTAACGACGTTTAGGCGAAATGACGGGCATAAACCACACCATCGCTAAAGGGTGCCACGCAACTTGGATGTATTCCGTAAAGCACCGCTTATGGTGGAGGATCATCTCCAGAAGGAAATGTAAATTATTAAGTTTAATGTTTATGCGATGGAATGTAACCGAATAAAATTATGCAGATCACATGAAGAGAAAACGAGGGCCTTCAGCGAACGGTAAATGAGTAATTTAAATGCTTCCTGAGGAACAAACTGAGGGCCGACGGAAATGTGGAAAATTAAAATGCGTTAGAAGGACTAAGATATTAATTTTGTAAGATAAACAGCTTACATAGTAGTATATAGCCTACAAATAAACTATCTAAGCTATTAATCTTGAAATTTTACGCAATTTATTCTACCATTAACTTAATCCTAACACTTAAAAGAAACAATCTTTTTTGTGCTAACGTATCAACAGTTGATTCTTAAATAATAGTAAATCTAGGATTCATATTAAATAATCTATGTGCATTGGGCAGCAGAAAAGGAAGTATCAACTTTCCATTCACGAAACTTCACGCCATTAATATGATTATTAATATACTTTCAAGGCCCAAAATATATTAGTAAGCAATATAAACTTTAAATATTATACCAAGAAACATATGATGAGAGGAGAAGAGATGATTGCTTCTCAGATGGAGATGAATATTTTCTAAACTGATCATATAACACTGTTTAACTTTACATCACGCAAATAGGAATTCCCTGGAGCCAATGTTCGTCAGTGTAATCCGGCATCTTATGAACAGCGTTTCAACTAGGATTGTAAACATGTATTTATATATAGCTCATATTTTGTTTTTTTATCGTTTTTGAAATGATGAGAAAATACGATAAAAAATCATTAGCATACAAAAATACGAAGATTCATTCAATGATTGAAAAATTCAAAATTGATTCAGCTGATTTTCCGTGGATTTTAAACCCAAAGAATTAACAACGGAAATCGGTCGACAAATACAACGAAACGAAAAATTGGAGCTATTTCCCATTTCAAGATAAAATGAAGGGAATACAGATATTGTATTTACCAAGAAACTTGAGAAATATAAACGAGGACCAAAAATATATCTTTACCCTCCTCACTAAATAACCAAACATATAATGGCTAAATATATAACGACCGTATTATACCCCCAGGGCGACTTCATAATATAAATTTACAAAATTCATTGCGTTTCGTCAAAATCTAATCGATTCAACAACAAAAAAGGGACAACAACAGTCAAATTAATCTTCCAGTAGCATATTCACCTTGTGTTTACTCGCTATAATAGTACCATATCGCTAGTAAACATCGCTCGTGAGTACACACCTCCACCGAATGGTCATCCTCGCATTTGAGTTCAATGGACAAAATCCCACGAGTGTGTAGGAAATTAACAGCTTCCTGTTCGATTCTTTTAAGATCACATGGACCCATTATAGAGCTCAATCCGAAATTCAACAATACAGAGCTTCCAATAAATAAATATTTGCATGGCGATACCGGCAGCCAGCAAATATTTGACGAGGATCTACACTTGATGCTGAGGTCTCCGTTAATAAACAAGTATCGGAGTTTCATGCATGAACAAGTCTAGAAGGGATAGAGCAGCGTAATTTCATAAATATTTAAGCAACGCGATGTTCGATACTCGACTCATTTTTACGCAAATATTTTACAATACCTTACGATCGTCAGAGTATGGGAATAGGACGGGAAACTCACCTGAAAAAAAAGAAAAGGAAGAATTAATATCAGAGTATAACAAAACAGATCAACATATTCGATAGCTACATTATTAACATTGCAATTCCGTCTCGCTGTAAATAATTTCTAGGACCATTTTTAAAACGCACAAGTGTGCCCACTTTCGAGGGATTTTAGCCGAGGAAGTGGGCGTTCGGTATATTATAGATCAGAAGAAGCCTTCTAGCCAAATGTGACCTTTCCTCGGTCAAACAAAGCCTTTGGATAACTTCTGATGCAAATTATATCACCGAAACCGAATTTTCCCATTCCAACTGAAGCCTCGAAATGTGAAACATTCACTTGAGGTTCTCTCGACGAATTCATTCCTTTCACCAAATTTAGATATCTATCCGAATAACACAACCAAGATATGATTGCCATTAAGAAATTATAAACAAATCCTGAAACTAACAGCACAAAATTAATGTAGCAATTTTTATCTCGTAAAAATAATTCCATAGTATAAAATTCGAACCTCATATGAAAATTGAGTTCACTAAAATATAAATGCAGAGCTGTAAGCTTACATAAGAGTAAAAATAATGATAAATCGAAGAGCTTACATTCTGAAGAGTCCCTGTCAATCTAGCTAATCTGTTATTATATGGATATCTCATATATAATAGGAGTTCTTAACTCTTGATATATGTATCTGATCAGTGGTATGAATATAAGGAGCAGTGAAAAGATTTATAGATTCACAATACCAAAAAAGTGCCTTTTAAAACCATAAATTTATAAGATGTATATTTGCCTTGGACATGAACGTGGTATTTTTGCCATGAACAGCTATTATTAAGTGAGAATTCCTTTTCAACATTATGTTATAGAGTTTAAATAAGAATACGTGTAAAAGCAGTCAGTAGATATTTAAACGAGGAATTGGCGTGCATATTGTAAAAACGGTATAAAATATATGGCTTTGATTAGCTGACACATTTGAACATAGAGTCAAATACTCAGTATCGTAAACAGTACTTCGTTACGGCGATATGGAATTAAAGTATGCAGAGAACACGGCCTACGCGAGATGAATTGAGAAAGGTTTCGAGTGCAAAGAGATTCGGCCTTGTCCAGAAGTGACAGATGCGAATCGATTGCAATCGGCTGATGGCACCTAATTCACTCCGAGATGAATGGAAGGTGAATCAACTCACGCATGAGAAGGCAAAACGAACGCTGCATATAATTGGAGGGGAAAATTTCCCTCGAATTCACACGTTCTGTCCTATAACATCCTCGCAATTCAGAGGATGATGAGGAACCTTTTCGATTTACTTCAACCCTCTAATAATCAACAATATTAAAAGTATATTATATATGTATAAATTAGAATAAATTTATGATTGTTAATTATAAAATTATATTCAAAGTACATACATAAATCAGATTAAATTTATGATTGAATAAAGTCTATTTATATTGAGTAAGATTAAAGTTTTTATAATCTTTCCCCCCTTACCGGACAAAAACGATGATTCATTTTCCTACGAAAATTCCCATTATTATATAGGATTTATTTTTAAAAAAGCACACAGAGAACATTTACTGATATTGTAAAATTGTCTATAACCTGATTAAATCTAAATCTGATATATTAAATTTTAACAAATAATATACCATATAGATTTAAATAGTTTCAATAATTACGGTATTTAAAAAGAAAGAAGACAGTGTTATTATACATTAAGAACTCCGAAATTGTTTCAAAACGATGGAAGTAATGAAAAGGGAATTTTACTAAAAATTTTAGAAGAGAAAAAACAAAATACGTTAAAACTTTTATCCTTATCGTATAAAAATATTCGGTGAGGTCCATAAAATATCTTGCTCATTTTTCACCTCTGAAGTATACGAATAAATAATATGAATATTTATAATTTAAACTATACTATAAACATGGAAAGCGAATTTCAAAGAATATTAATCCAGGATCATAACCACTTCGAACTATAACCTCTCTCCAGGAATCATTTGATATCGAGATGCTATTGATAAATTACTTTGAATATAAGCAACAGGTTACATTCAAGATGAATTCTATATCTCCTCTCTGCTTATAGATTTCTCAGAAAAACTACTACTTCGACTATTCCATAAAAACTTAAGTGTTCACTTCTAAATACATTTTTCAACATCAGAGACGCCAAAAAAAATATCCACCACCAAAACTGAAAGGCGCAATATATTGTACTTATCCATCAACAACTGGATTAAATATGTAGGCTGTAAAAGGAAAAGGTACTTTATGGAAGATGAAGCTTTAAGAGCACAAATGTACTAATCATTTGCCCAAACAACTCTAAATTTCAAATTATTGCGAAAGCATAACGTATTAACTTAAATTAGTAAACGATCTATTTGCAAATAGTACCTTATACCAAATGACAAATTCTGCAAAGGAACAGACTATTAAAGAATTTAAGCCTCCGTAATTTCATTTAAGGCAAAATAAATGAGATATTTCGAGAATCAAAATGAAAATATAGGAGCCATCAGATAACGAAATAGCTCCAAATTGTACGTTTTAGAAGAAAACGTTATGTAAACGAATGCTCGGATTCTAAGTAATTCCTCCATTTCCTTCCACCGGTAAGCTTGTTCAATTTTCCTGACGAATACGCAAATTTTGAAATAAAAGATCCGAAGGATCCCAACTTTTTTGGAGATTAGGATCTGGGGTCGAGGCTATCATTTTTCCCGGGGAGATTACTATGAGAACGAAAGAGGACAGTCTGATCCAGGCTAGAAATCAATGACTGAATTTTCAAAGGAAGAGATTTCGATGCGAGAGGAGAATTTCGGAACGTAAGCGAATTCGGTATAATGGCATTTTTGAGAGAGAAGGGAAGAAATTAGAGAACCAGGAATCCATTACCGTTAATCGCAACAAGAAAAAGAGAATACCGATTTCTCCTATAACGCGGTATCGATTCATGTTGAAAATTGAATGGAAGAAGAGTAGATATATTTATGCTATGAAAATGTGATATTCTTTGAAATAACACTTTGAGAACATTGGATGAAAATGTGAGTAAACAAACTGCGAAAAGAAACTATATTTTTTCAATTTTCAAAATAGAATGTACACTATGATATATGAGAACTAAATATTTACAAAATAAGTTGATGTATGCGTCTAAAAATTGTTTTCGTAACCTGAAACATGTCTCGGAAAGTAATAGGGAATACCAAAGATGAAAAAAGTGAGATGGATTGCCCTAAACTATTTTCATAACTATAAACTTAAGGTACAGAAAATGGTTCAAGAAGCTTCATTCATTCCTTACCAATTATGTTAATATAATTAATAAATATTAATTATATAGCAAATTCGTAGATAACCTTCTGTGTCTGATTTTATTATTTATACATCAACTTGAGTATTACAATATCCAACACTGACTACGTTTGCAAGTCTTATCATTTTGGAATAATAAAAGTTGTCAGGAATAGAAAATCGTTTCCCTATTCGGAGAGGGAATTTTTCCTTAGGGTCAGAATTCTTCATGTCAAATCTAGTTCGCACACAAGCAGAGCAAATAGAAAACTATTCCTTTCATCAACAGATGGTAGAAAGAACTCAATATCAGCAGTTGCTCAATTTATGAATGATGTATCTCATATGATGACGAACATTCCGAGTTTTTCTCCGAAGAAATGAACTGCGAAGTTTCATACTCGTGCGCGTGGAATTATTGAAGCAGTAAGAAAGGGATCAATACTGAGAAGTTGTAGGGATATCTTCGAAGGCACTTCGAACCGAGAATAAACGGAAAATTTGATTTGCACGCGCTGCATTTGAGGAGAAGGAAATCTGAGAGAATTTGATCTTTAAAAAGATTGTTTATTTTTCTTCGCTCCGTTCCGAAGTTGAGCAAGAAAAACAAAGAGCTTCTGTATGAAACTCGCACCGTTTTACAGGATAAAAAAATCGTAGATCGTTCAAAGAATAATACTCGCGAAAAAAAGGGAATCGAATTTTCAAATCATCAAACATTCTTTCAATCCGAAACTTTGCAAACATTGTTTTAGAAAAAAAAGTATCGCGTTTGCTTAGCAATGCTCCCATGACGACGAGGGCGTTGCGCCCATTCTACAGCGGAAACATATTTAGAAAAAAGCGGAGTAAACAAAGTAGTTTGCATACGAAAGTTGGAGCGGTTGGGTATTTTCATTGAGTGCGTTAATGGAAATCCGGCTCAAGGGCAAAGAAGCGCGATTCCTATTTATGGAGGGACATGCGAGTACAAAGGAATGAGAGATCGAATTACGGTAAATTTTTTGGATCTTCGGAAGTAGAAATTTAATATAACGGGAGAAAGAAAAGCAGAACCTTCTTAGAAAAGATGGCCGGAGGGGTATCTGAAACGATATCGGACAGAAGAACAATGTGAACGAATATTTGAGGAAGACGAAGTACGAATAAGATCAGATCCTCGAAGCAAATGAGCAGTTTTCATCTGAACTCCTCATTTACTCTGAAGCATCGCATTTCACTTAAATTTCAAGACTTTTGGGATGATAAATACGTGATCGTTAATTCGCAGGATGACGTTAGTGGTGTCTATTTATAAAACCAGAAGGCGTATTGTCGGAGGAATAATTGATGGCTCATTAGATCCCTGGACAACGAAGTTCTTTCATCGAAAAGATAGAGATGAGCAGTTTTAACGAACGAATGAATTTTGGAGGCAGAGCAAGTTTTAAAACTTCATTATACACGCTCTTTTTAATTAGATGAAGAAGATAGGATGACGCTTAATTTTGCAAGTGCTGAGGATGTCAAAACATTACCACAATTAGGCAAATGCGCGAATATGAGCGGAGATAAGCCAAGGATGAGGGAAAAGTGCAAAATTAGATTTAAATATTCGCAGTGCTCAGCGAGTAATTCGGCTTCAATATCCCGGTAGAGTAAAAAATGTCGTTAGGCATTCAGATGTGCTCGAACGTAATGAGATGCGAAATTAAGAGGAATAGCTTATAAATCGTATTCATCAAAATATGGGTACGTGAATAAAAATTAAATTGTCGTAGTGGGAGGGAATTTCCTGAATTCAGGTAGAAAAAAAAACTTTAAAACATATACATTTTCATACATATATATAAGTAAAAAGTCCATATTTATAAAATTTGGAAAAGTACAATCCAATTTTTTCAGTTACTCTACTGAATATTGATTCCCAATACTACGCATTCCTCCGTAAATTTCACTTAAAATGTTATTATCACCTAAATTTGTTGATTTCTTATTTTGAAATTAAAAACTCAATCTATTTCAATAAAAGAAATTAGGTAAGTTAGGAAAATAGAACTTTTGTACAAGTGATAATTACTCAAATGGTCCACAGCCATGAAATTAAATGTACATTGGATCGTATAATTACTTTCCTTGTAATTTTTTGTATTTCTTCTCCTGCAAGATTAAAAAGTAAAATTCAAATATATTTCTAGATCTAATCTTTTTAACAATTATGTGATACGTTCCTCAATATAACCACGAAAAATATATTAACCATTCCTGACTGTCAAACACGAAAGTACATAATTAAATTTCCGGAATTTAAGAAAAACAATTTACTCGCTCCCATTTTACCTGGTCCCTGACATTTAAATAGGACGACAAACTCAATTCACTTATGTAAAGAATAACGAAAATGTGAGATAGAAAAGAAAAATTAAATTCGACCTAGAAGTGCAAATAAGCCGACTTTTCTCTAAACCCTTGAACTAGAAAAACTTCACGAGATCAGGAAAGACATGTATTCGATGGAGGAGTCCTACATCAGGATTACGGATGCGTCATATATCAAGGAGATTTAACATAGCCTCAAGTGTCTAGCGAAAATAACTATAGGTAAAAAGATCTCTATGCCAGTTTGCGACGGTTCAAACTGTACGTATTCACTCAGACATAGAACGAATGTTTAAAACTTCTATATAATTCTAGCAAAAGTAAAACAATTATAGACTGACTAAATTCACATAAACTTTCTGTCTAGAATAAATATTAGAAAAACTTATAAACGATAGAAAATACGATTAAAAGGTTTAATTCTGAACAAAAATATTAAAAGTTTGGTTTCCTATAAATAGGAATCATATTTCTATATCTAGATGAGTAATAATAAAATTACCTTATAAGAGTGCCTTTTGAATAGATTCTAAATCCGAAAAAGTCGTACTTTTAAATCTATGTTGTAAATTAGGAATATTTTATGAGAAATGGTACAATCAAACACACATACGTTTCGTCTCTAGAATCTGGCGAAATCAGGACTAGGCAGTCCCGTATTGCATTTAACCTTAAATTAGATTAAATTAATAAGTATCCGTATATTCGTTGTTTTGTCTGAAAGTAATTGTTGAAAAAGATTTTTCGATGTACTTCACTTTTCTGAAGATAAAGATTCATTCCGATTATTAATATTATATCCACGTAATCGAACTGTATCATGATTTTATCGTTATGCAGATATCTGCCCCATATTTATCGAGAAACCTTAAGCACTCGGAATGTTGGCAGCCCTGTATGCCATTTCCCCTTATTTCTCCCTTGCCCTCCGAGCGCTGATGTATTGGACGTTGTAGAGGTGCCCAAGAAATCATTAGCCTTAACACGGACCGATAAAAATTTTCCTTTTCGCGGTCGGCCGACGCGAGACCGTGGCGTTATCACGTGACCTCGTTCGGCATTCAGATTTTTCCTAAATTAATCCCGAAAAAAGCGCGCGTCGTTTACAAGGAGCGCAAAGAGTCCCACAAGGTCCCTATCCTTGCCCGTTCGAATGAATCCGCGTTTTTCACTATCGCACTTGGAGTGGAACGTGCAGAATGGATTGCATGAGGGCTCCTTCAAATATTAGCGATCTGTTCATGTTTTTATTTTGGAGAGAATATTTACAAGGCTAGTGAAGCAAGTGAGGTGCAGCGGGGAATTTCAATGGGCGATTTTCTTTGCGCTGCGGTTCCTCAAATAAACGGAAATTGATGGCTCTTGACCGAGCGTATATTCCTTCAACACTCACGTTCGATTAATTTAACTGTTTTCATGGTTAAAAATCTATGATTCGTAAGTTTTACTTTTCAAGAGGTTGATCGGAACACTCCAAATATTTAATATAAACGACCACAATTTTGAGAACGATCATTTCAACCTTCCACATCTATCGGCTAGTTCTTCCAAGAAAGAGAGTTAAATTTGTGAAAAAGGATTTATGTTAAGGTATAAAGTTGCTTAACGTGCACTTATTTAATCAAAGAATCAGAGGAATATCATGTTTAACAATTAAATTTCTAAAGATATAATACAGAGATGAATTTACATTCATTTCTTGACCCAAGGACGTTAAATTTATTGCTACAGTATTGTCTTAGTGAAGTGAAATGTAATGCACTGAGTGAAATCAGTTCTCAATATTTTGTAATTCTTTATATTTCTGTGAAATAACTCGGTAATTACATTATATTTTAAATTCTTACACTTCATGATTCGCTGACAAATGGTAATGGTTACAGTTATATCATAGGAATAATTTAATATTGGGCTGTCAGTTCATGCAAATAAATAATATCGACTGTTAAGTAACGAATATTCAAATCATTTATGAGATGAATAATTTTAAGGAATAAATACGAATAATGGTCAGCGCACTTAATAGAAACATTTTCATGAAAAGTTTTTTTTATAATTTAGGGCAATAACTGCCATGAAAAGCATTAAAATTGAAAAAGTAAAACGTTGAGCTGGTTAAAATACAATAGAAGATGGATACAGACCACTCTTAAATATTCATGAAATTCAAAATCAATGGCTACTATTTTGAAGTATTTCGGCAATTTGCACGTGCATAAATTAACTGCGAATCGATTGCATCACAATTAACGTATTTTTTTACAACCGAATGCTTCCGCCCCAATAATTTTAACAGGCACGGGAAAATGCGGCGAATTTTATGTTGTTACGGACGGTTAAAATGAATAATAACGAACTTACGCAGATAAATGGTATATCAAATAACGCCACGTAATAAGATTTTCGCGGCGGATTGATTTAAAATTTCACAGAATAATTTTCGGTTTAAAAAAAATGCGAATCGCATAATTGGTGAAAACTGCATGTAGGGAAGCACTGCACATATCACGAAACAAAAGAATACCGTTGTAAAGAGACAGCATAATAAAGGGATACTTTTTAAGACTTTAGGGACATGTAGAGAATGAAGTAATACGGCCTTTTATTACGTTCTCGTATGGCGTTGGATAATTATTCATGAGACTCAGTGAAAGTGATTTATGCCGCAAAACGCATTCCGTTTGCCTCTTTGATAATTATGCATTATGATTATCCCTCATAATTCAACATTTCAAATTATTTAGTTTCGCCGCAACAGAAATTCACGCATATACACACATCACTAATTAGGTGAGATTCAAACTGCAATTCGAGGATTTGACAATATCGGTAGAGTTTTTCAATCACTGCTTCGGCAAATCGAGAAGTTTACGTTTGCCATCACATTAACAAATAATCATTAAAGGCCTTTTTGGAAAATACTTCTTCAAACAAACATTGACGACAGTCTGAAAGAATATTTACGCGAAATGAGAGAATATGGATGTGATAAAAGCAGATACATTCCATCAATAGTGAATTTATATAAAGACATAGAGATTAGAAAGGATTATTTTCATTTTAAAAACAATTAAAATAACTCTTCCATTATTTTTAAAATACTATAACTGATCAACAATCAACATTAAATAACAATGTTAAGTAATATGAACAAAAGATTTTGAATGATGAGAGTTACACATTCATTTCTTTAGGGAATAAGGAAAATTTAGACATATTTCATTTGTTTTTCCTCATCTCCTCCAAATAAATTATTCTGAATCAATCGTAAGGTTTCTCAAGGTCGATTTTTAATCAAATTATTCCCTGAAATTTGTTCCCCGCTTCAGTGGGTTTTTTTCAACTCAAAGCAACGACTCAAGAGATAACAGCAATGGGTACTATCCTATTCCTTATCTTGGTTATTGTTATTGCTTCAAGAGAGCTACAAATGTAATACCTAAGAGATTGAGATTCTAACTCACCTGGTAATAAGAATACGGACAAACACATGACTAGCAACAGCCACAAGAAGAAAGTTTTAATGTATTTCTCAATCACATAATTGTGAATTAATGCATTATGGGACGTTTTGGAGAATGATGAGAATTAATATTAATCTGAAAAAAAGTACGCAAGTATTACAACGAAGATATAATCATTACTGCAAATGTACGTTGTTTAATAATCTTTCGGAAATAGTAATCTCAATTCATACTCATATTCATAGTATAGTTTGAAAAGGTACAGAAAATAAAATGTGTATATAAAAATAACGAGAAGTACCATTTAGTTTTTCCATATTTAATTTTCAGGTATTAGATGAACGGGATGTAATTCTTTTATCATTAAAAATAAGTCTAAATTCCAATTCAATCTAAAGCACAGCTTGAGCGTAATTCAAATAATACAAACAATAATATCTCCATACTTCAAATATCGTAATTTCTAAATGAAACAAACAGATACGACTAAGGCAATGACATTGATTGCGTTTAATGCTCCAGACGAATAACTAAATGGAAGGCACAGACGCCCGTAATAGAAGGAATACCGCCTTAATAGCAGTCGGACGCATCCATACGCTAAATGATTCATGAATACTAAAGGTAATTGCAGCGGAAGGCCTAAAGCAATCCGGGAAACATTCCAGTTCGCGAAACCGAAATGGGAATGCAATTCCCAATATCCAGGGATTCACAATTGCGAGATTTGGGGATTTCCGTCGAGATCTCGATATCTGAAGTATTCGCTAAAGAAAGCGAGATTAAGCTGAGGAGTTTCTCGGCAAAGCCATTCTCTGGAAGCATTAGGAGCGGAAGCCACCTCAGCTAAAGATATTAGGAAGGAATTAACCAAACGCTTAATTTGGAACGAACTATTGGTCGGAAACTCGGACGTAGGCTTTTAGTCGAGGGTTTCCTTGGGTTGGAGAAAGTGAATTGTACGAATTGAATACGAGAGAAAGTGATCGTGAATCGATTGAGATGTAGCGGATGAGGAGAAGACAAAGACGGCAATTGACAGGTACGTGACCCGAAGGTTGGTCACGGACCAAAGCGTCCGTTTTCAGCACTTAAAGAAATTCTGAGGACTTTATAAACGAGGTTTTCCCCACGAATTAAATCATCAAAGCACTTTTCCGTGCCGTGAAATCTAATCACTCGGATTCCTCAAAACGAGGGTTGCAAATGTTGAAATGTAAATCTAGGATTCGACGAGAACTACTTTAAAAAGGTTGAAAGGAATGGAAAAGGTTGAGTGAGGCGCGTTAATATTGTTTCGTTGTAAGTGGATTAACTGGAGTGCTGCGGGATTTTAAATTTATAGCAGTTGTTTATTTAATCAGAACAAATTGAATACATTCGTGCAACATTAACGTAGTGGAGGAAGGAAATATATGACTGTTTGCTGAAGGTAAGTTACTGAATTGTCAAACCATTGCACATCATCACTGGGATTGCATAATTAATTTCTTTATCTAAATATAACGAATTACACGGATCACAAAAACAATGGCTTAAGTAAAGATAATCTGCAATAAATAGAATTGATTATGATAATACGAATAAACAACGAGACGAATTGATTGCCAAAGAAATCATAAATAGTAAGATAATAATTTTAAGTTTGTCTTAACATTTTTATAGTATTATATTCATCTCAAAATTTTGCATATAAATACAATTTACGGAGAAAGATAAGACACTATTTCTTTAGTAAACCACGTTCATCCAGAAAAGCGTCTTGCTTTTTCTAAAAATCTGTTTTTATTACTCGTTTAAAAGGAAAACAATGGATGCAGTTATTCACAAATTATTACTAGTTACACATTATTAATAGTAAAAACAAAGAAAATTTCATCGGAATATAATATTTCACATCTGTTTGACCTTTATTGTTAGATAAAATATTTTATTTACGCGATGCGAGCGAGTAAAAATATGTTGGTTATCGGATGTTACAGGAGCATGTCCAAGAAACAGAGTTACAGAAATCCGTCCCGTAATGTTAGAGAGAGCTCCTTTACGAATAACAAGGGTTCTTGATGTCCGTTGGATGCTGTTTGAGCCCTAAAAGTAAGCACCTCTCTCTAAAAGAGTAAATAAATAACGCCACGGGAGACGTGCATCAAAAAAACTTCGGTGATAAACAAGATACGTGAAAAAATTCGCTCGCAGATAGACGCTCTTCATGACGCTACGTTATGTATCTCTCGTCCATCGAATAAGTCAAAAATGTGACGTCTGAGCCACGACCTCCACCAAAAAACTTACGCTTGGAGTGTTTCGATCCATAAATCCAGGCCGATCGAAGACGGCTAAATTTACGAGCCGCGAATCGTAAAGCTGCCGTAACGCGATTTAATGACGACTCCATAAATGCCTCGGCACGGTTATTCGCAGCTTTCGAGATGAATTACGTCACTCCTCAGCTGTTGAGCCCACCAAAGAAAGCGATACAATGAGAGCATTTTGAACAAACGGAAGAAAACTTAAAAATTCCAAAAGTGGGACGAGCACGAATGTTATTATAAAAAAGGAAGTTCCGGAAAAGATCCATGAAAACATTTGCGAGGCGCATTGTGCGGAAGTGAAACCTGGATGCTGACCAAGAGAGATAGAGGGCCTTTGGAAAGCGGGATTAGTGGGGCGTTGATGAAAGGGAAAGAGGCAAAAAAACCTTTAAAACAAATGAGAAACGCAAAGCGGACGGTACCATAACTGGGAAAATATCAAAAGGAGCTGTTTGATTGACGATGTTTTGATTGAATTAAAGCGCTAAACGCGGGATGAGAAATGCGAGGACTAAAAGAACGTTTCAACGGCGGTGACTAGCCGGTTGCCTACCGACGGGGGATTTTTGTGATAAATATGAATGTCGTATTTATGACTGGTGCGAAGCCGTGAAAAGTGTTACGCTTTATTATTAGTATTACTCCGAACTGAATCTGGAACGGATCCAAAATAAGGCGTATGCTGCGAATGGAGTTCTTTGAAGCATTTGCAGAATGACAATGAAAATTACTTACGCCGTATTTCAAAGAGCAAAATTTATTCTCCACGACACGTGGAAAATATCGAATAAACGATACTAAAATAAATGCGAATATATATAGAACTGGAAACCAAGTGTTCAAAAAAAGATTCTTTTGTTATAATTCAATGACCGTCTGGACCAAATCTCAACGAAACAAGATCATGAAATGAAAATACTGAAAATGTATCATTACGAATACGTACATACGTAATAAGAATACGTAACTATCGTAAATGAAACAGATTTAAATAACGATTTCAATATCATTCTCAGTCAAGTTTTTTTCATGTGTCTTCTGGTGTTTTCTATTCAATATTTACCGATCATTGATACATAAAATTATCAAATATTACTACATATTTTTTATTTGTATATTGGGTGATTTTGTACCATGAATATAAATCTTTAGTGTCTTTTTACTTAGACTTTATTTTACCTATGGATAACGTTCCTAATTAAGCTATAAATATTGACGAGTATAAAACATATAAAATAAAATATATTAACATAACCTTCCAAATTTCCTTGAATTATGGTTTCATGAGGTATTTACTGCATCAGGAAAAACTCAATTGTTTGTGAAAGATAAGGAACGATGGAGTGCTAAAATTACCTGCCAAGATATATCGAGGTTAATATAGTCTTCATTCAGGATTAAATGGAGTGTGAAGAATGTTCATTCCAATCGGTACATAAAGCATCGATTCAGAAGAGGAATGGATTCTAGAGATTTCACGGGCGAAGAGTGAGTGATACCACGCGTCAGAGGAAATCCTCGGTTGCGGAGAATAATAGCGTGGGTGGAAACCAGAGTGACAGCCTAAATCCACCAATGGAATGAAATAAAAAGATACAAATGTGGTTGTGCTGAAGCTACCGTTGCTCCGACCACAATATCTTCTCAACGAGGATTTGACGGAAGATGACTTTTTACCGTTGATGAAAATTTGACGTTCCCTTGTGAATGAAACGCAAAGAAAATGACACAAGTGCTTTGACTGATCGCCGTCAAAGCTTTATATTAAAATATATGGATCGCGCATTAATATCGCGTAAACAAACAGAACGGAGCGTTGCTATGGGCGCAGTCCTCTCAAATACGATATTAAAGAGACTAATGGTAATCCAAATAGATAATAAAAGTGGTATTGGGTACAATTTTCTAAACAGATAATTCGCGCCAAATAATCTAAGCTAATTTTTCAAAAACTCAGATAAGTATGTATCAGAAGTTAATTGTTAAAATTCTCCATTCAATTAACATTTTTAAAGTCATCTGTGAAAATTTATCTGAGAGTGAAATATGCAAGTTTGAGAAATTTATAAGGAAAGTTGATAACATATTTCGAATAAAATATGGTGGAAATCAACTATTAATATTAATAAGAGAGAATATGATTATCTTAAAGCTAAGTCAAAAGAAAGCTGAAAGTCTTTCAGAGAAAATTTACATTTTTAAATAGAGAGTACTGCATCAAAATTCAGGCATACCCCTTTGTTCATCCTTCTCGTTAAAACTCTAACAACTGTTACCAATATGGATTTGGAGATATCTCCGCTTCATATTCTGAATTAGAATCTATCATAAAGAGTTTTGTTGAGATAATTAATTTTAGGATGATATTTCCAGAGCAATTTACGATACTGAAAATTAACAACGAATCGTTCGCTGACAAAAGATTAAATTAAATTTGGGAATATTGAAATATAATTGAATATACGATAGCTGAAAGCATATTTCCCGTAATTTCATGAATTAACGCAAGTTATGCAGACATGAGAGCCATTTTATCTTTCGATAGACGCGCAACAAATCATCCTCTATTTGTAACAATTTGAATCCATTAATATGCAATCAACTATGATGATGGAAACAATTGGAATGCATTCACAAATAATTCATGGTACAACGTACACGAATATAATTCGCTATATCTTCCCACTATTCAGTCAGGAATCAATAGATGTTACTTCGATACATTTTAAAATTTTTGTGTTACCTTAATAACTCTTAATAGGCAACGGGCATAAATCCTCCGTACGTTTAAATAGACAGCACTTCAAATATTAAATCTAATAATAAATTGAGACATATTATATTCTAAATAACTAAAGATCGGTTACTCTCATTATTTTTATGCAAATATGGTCTACGTTCCATTCATTCAAACAGTAAAAAAAATTATCACCTTTTTCATCTATGTTTACATTTGACGTAAACTTACAATACAAAGGAAATTTATAGCTTTAAATAAATGAAGTACAATTTTTACAACTAGTTAGTTCAATGTAAGAAAAAAATATCATTCTTTATAGTATCATAAAGAAATATTACTGATAATAAATAGGAAAATGAGATAAAGCTGTTCACAAGCTTAATTTTTAGTTCATATCGGTGAGTAATGTGAATGCACGCAACGCTTGTCATGAGTAAAACGAATGAAGTTTTCCTTTTAATTCTGTTAATTTATTTCGCTTCGTGTACTTTTCTATGGAACACTTAAACAGCTAATATGATCGAAAAAAGGAGGGTGTTGATAGTAGATTAACCAGAGACAGTAGATTAAAGTTAATTATTCAGTAAGAATTGCGTGTTTTGAAATCAGAAAATTGTATTAGTATCTGATTATATTTAGTTACATTCTTACTCTAAATTCTCCTGCATTATTCTCACCTCTTTTTATTCACGTAACCCCTAAGAACTGTTACTAACTTTTCCTTGACTATATCCATTACGAAATTTATTATGTGCGTATCTTTTTAATGATTTGAAATAGTTTTCAATAGCAGAGGATATTTTTCAGTTAGTTTCCTTTCTATTTTAAAAATAATCGAAAGCCGTTTTATTTAACCTGCTTAGATGAAGATTTGCTAGATAATTTACAGCCGTTCGTAAGAACAAAATGAAACTCGTTTTCCCGACCAGTACCGAGCGTAAAACCTTCTTTCCCAACCTAAGATGACGTAAGTCCCTTGTGTACCCCACGGAACAAGGAATCTATTACTACCGAAGAAATTACAACGTTCCGTAGAGGAGGGGATTACAAGAGGGGGGCAGAGGTGATGAGCAAGGTGAGAAGAGGGGCAGCGTAATGGGTCAAGTGTGTTAAGCGGACCTTTTGTCACCCGGAAGTCCGCATCGCCGGAGTAAGGAAACCGCGTGGTCGTGGAGCTTCCGCCTCTGGCCACAGGGAGGCGCTGGAGGCGGAAACACATGCGCAGTGAGTAAAGAAGACGATCGATTTTGGAATCCTTTATTGGGTGAGGTTAGGCTCTCGCGCGGCACCCAAACAACTCTCGAGCACGCGTCCCTCGCTCAGCGGCAGAACGCATTTGGCAGCTCTTGGAATACTTCCAAATGACTCCCGAAAACATACGTGCGCAGATATCGGAACTATGGCCGGGCCGACATAAATTGAGCCCTCCGAGTGGAATCATGAATGTAAGTGGAGCGGCTGAATGATAAAGATGCGCCAAATATACCTTCCCAATGTGTTCCCTGATAACGCGAATTTGCGGACAAAAACAAAGTTTCAAGAGCGCGGAGATGGGAATTGCTCTTCAAAGTTTGCGATAAAGTTGTTTAACAATATAACTAAAGGAAAGCTTTGTTTTATCATTTTAGACGGAGAGTTATGAATTTCATTTAGAACAAACTTCCAAGTTTTCAGTAAACTTCCAAGTTTATTCAACAATCAAAAATTTACTTTTATAATATGAATGAATTGGAGAAATGTATACAAAGTACAAAATTCAATTAAATTTCTACGGTTAATTTTTAATTTTATGTATCTTTTCAGAAACTTCTGTTAAAGCCTAAAAACGAATCTTTTACTGCAATAAAACGCCTCTCTCATTCGCGTAAGTGATTTGCTTCAATTGCTTATAACTTTCATTACAAATTACTGCATATTAATTACTTGATCCCATAATTTTTAGTCATAAGACGAACTTTCAGCGAATTACTTCCACTAACTTTTTTAACTATTTCTTATTAATTTCAAGCGTGAAATTCACTAGAGTAACTTACGAAGCTAATTCATTTATGAAATGCACGTTCTCTAGCAGTACTTCATGGAAGGACATTATGAATGACAATTACAAAGTCTTAAACTTTATTACCATCCTTAATTCATTTCCTTATAAACTTAATACTTCATTAAGATTATAAAAACTTCATAAGAATACTTTAATTATACTTATCAATTATTTATCAAAATTGTATAAATTTTCTAAATCTTTACAAATGTATCATATACTTGCTAAATATAAATGTAAAATTATGTATTTGCAATAAAAATTCAGAAAAATACGATACATGTATGAAAATTTTTCTCTTATAAAACTTTATGCGTAAAATGAAATAAATTCAATAAAATTAAACTTCTATATAAAATAAGTATAAAATTATACAACAAAAAAGCACTGTTAAAATGTTAGACTTCATGGTTAGGGAAAATTAAAGAAAACGGACTGCTTTCGTTATAAACCGCAAAATCCCGTCCTGTTATTTAAATTCTGACAAAAGAGAAATTTAATTTGCTATTCGGAAATCTGTTTATGGTCATATTTTTGCTTATCTCGAGCGCAAATGTAAGAGGGAACTGCACATAAAGTGGAAACATAATTACATAATACTGTTAGAAGTAAGAAAGAACACTTTATAATCCTGGTTATTTCTAAAAGAAGGCAGAGTTTACACAAGATAAAAACTAAGCTCACTTGAACAACATAAGAGATCATAGCCAAACTGCCAAACATACACGTCCCGCATTCTAACAGTGAAAAATAGCACCGGTACACTTTCTCAAAACTTTTGGTTTTTTAGTGCATAAAAAGAGATTATAAATTTTCTCCTTAGAACAAGAAAAGTTTTCTAATGGTTTAATCCCCTCTGCATTCAGCGGGTTTCATCGCAGGATCACTCCCAGAGGGGAAATGCAGAAATTTCGGAGTAACAGTTGCTGAAAACAGTCGATTGGGGCAATTCATCAGTTCGCGAAGTTTTCTCCGCCGACCCTCGTAAATTATCCGTCGGTCCCTCCAATACATTTGCCCAAACTCTGGACTTAATGTTCACAGACCACCGCGACATGATCCCGAGTCAAGGTTCAATTTATACCGCGGAACCTTAGATAATTATCAGATAATGACGATCCTGAGGAGATGAATGGCGAGCGATGAACTCCCGACTTTCAATGCTCAACCGGAGGGATATCTTGGAAAATGCCCTCCATTTATTACCATCATGTTTGAAACAACATTTTCTTGACTTTTGAAAAGTCAAAAGAATTTTAAATGCGAATATTAAATCAGATATGGTAAAAAGAAAGGAAATGGTTGTCTCAACTATCAATAGTAAGAAAGATTTCCTACCAACTATTTAAGTTATCCCCACATATATCATAATAAATGCTATATTCAAACTCATATTAAGGAAAATTTGATCATATACATATATACTGAGAAAGAAAGCAAAGTTTAAATTATCAGCAAACTTTTGAAATATTATTTTCATTCAGCTTACAAGTAAAGATATTAAAATCTCCCTATAAGGTACTTGAAATTAAGCTGACTCCTGAAGTACTTCTAAATAACAATAAGCGATACAAACTTTATAATTTGGAAAAGGTTCTCAACACGATGAAATTATGGCCAATTCTAATGTAGAGAAAATGTCATAAATTTTCTCTGTATACCAACCTTTCTCAACAACTTTTGTCTTTGGAATGTTTTTTTATGCTATCTAAAATTTGTCTAACTCTCCCATAAATATCTTATCCACTATCACCGAATCACTCCGATTTATTTTTTCGGCTCAAAGAGACTTCTCTTCTCCACTTCTTTTTATATTATCCTCATATCCCACTTTTTCACTTTATATCCACAACTCCTCCAAATCTTTCAATTTCTTCTTATCTTGACATTTACGTTTGAGCCCTGTACTTTCACAATAAGACATATCTACAGAATCTCCGTTATTGATTCTTACGAGTCATTTTTAGAGAGACATGGAAGTTCTGACGACTGAAAATGAATTATTAATCTATTTGAAGAAGAAAAATACTTTTAAGGTAGACGCCGAATAAAAGTTCATTAGGAGGAATACATAAATCATCTCGACAATAAAAATGCTCTATCAGATTCACTCGTCGCCATTAGTTTAATTTCCTGGTATTCACAGCCCCTGAGATCTTTTGACTCTTTAATGCTTTCAATACTTTGTAGAAGAGATACTTTTATAACGCTCACCATTAGTATTCTTAACTGAAGGAGCTAAAAGAGCGATTCGAGATATAAAAGGCCTGTTACATTGTGTTGCTATAGCTTTTGCAACGGTGAGATATATTTATCCACAAGCAATTACCCGTAAGCTCTACAAAAGCTGTCACAGAAGGAAATCACAGGATTAGAAGCGGCGAACGGAAAAACTCGCCTCCTTCAATTTCCGATGCTCCGAAAATACTTGACGCCTACGGAAACTTAGCAACGGATTTCAATCGATTGTGCTCTTTAAATGCGCTTTAAAGGCTTGTGTTCATCTGATAAATCGGAGATTTTACGAAAAAGGAATAAATTTAACATATAACGAGAGCTTTTCCTCGGCTATCTGTCACAGCGCGTACGCCATTTTTCTTTATGGAAATAATCCCGGTCATGCAACTCCAACTGCCACGTTAATTTGTCAATTTCATTTTTCCGGAGGGGAAATCCATTCCGATGTATTTTGGGGAGACTATCTTTGTCCCCGTTACACGCGGCTTTCCATTTGATCGATGAGAGATTAAACAATTTATATTTTCTCTCATTTCTTGTTCGGTTGCGTTTATGACAATATCTTTCCGATTGCATTCGGTTGAATCGCTCGCGTGAAAACGCGGTCTCCATTAATTACGACTCTCGAAATGGAAGAGCAATTTTGATTAATTTCGCAGCTGAAATACTCTACAGTTATAGAAATACGGTATGAAACCGAGTGATACGAAACTTTAATTGTTAACGTCGGATGCAATGTGGATTTTATTTTAGAAACATACGATGTAACAGGTATTTTGCGGGTTCCCATTGTTTGAAACAGTTAAAGGAAATTAGTATATCTATGAAAGTTTTTTATAAAAACATATTAATAACCTCGCAACGAGGAGCTTTTATCACATCTTGTCAGCTTACTATCTCATATAATCGTCTGAACTTAGTTTTTATAATTAATGTTAACATAGACAGCAATACGTTCTTTTTAATTTGAACAAAATTTCATTTAGATCTGATTTTCCAAAAGTTTCTTTATTTTATAAGTTGGAAAAATTTTAGCGAAATGTAACTGCAATTCAACTGATTCCCGAAATATTTTTACAAGCTTTATCTCAAAATTATTTCGCAGAGATAAGTTTAGAAAAGTTTTGTGACTAGAGCGAACCAATTTCCAAATCCTATAGTTAGCAATTAAACTTTCGAACATATTCCGTGTGTTTAAACCACAGATGTATCTGCAGATAAAAAGTACGCCTTAAACGTTTTCAGTTCTCCGAAATCCATAAATGATGATTTAATTTTTCTCAAACACCTGCGATAAGGGGTATTCCAATGGATGAAAGCAAAACGACAGGTCGCTTAATCCATTATGTATGTCCCTTAACCTAAATATCCTTTTATTTAGATTGTATTGATCCATATCTCTTGCATTATACATGAGTTAAAACTACATCTTGTCCTGCAGTACTCCTTTCTATTACATGCAGTCCTTTGTCACGCGCTTAAATGAACACGATATTAATGAAAAAAATGTAATTCTATAAGCAACGGTAAATAAAAATAATTTCGAATACATTAATATATTATAACACTCAATCGAATTTCTGGCAAAACTTTGACCAAGTATATAAAATATCTTATAACCCGCAAATTATTTATGTTATATGATAGATTAATGGGATATAAACATAACATTATTGTTATATTCATATTATATTATTACTTAAAAAATTATGGAAAAGCAAACATATCTAGCGATTGAAACAACGATCCAAAAGCTTTTGGCAACAAGTTGGTATAAAGATATCTTCATAGACCATGGTTTTCGCACATATTCACATCGAAAACAAGTTGCGCCTGAATACTTTATCCACATATGGAGTTAAACCAGAACACCCATTAGGTAAATTCAGAATGAATCAAATTCAGTTACGAAGAAGGCTCAAGGCATTCTCTTTCCCAAATGGAGGATAAGCATTACATGTTCCAGACACTTCTACTCACTGGGTGATAAAAAAGATAATAGTACACAGATGCTCGGTTTAAGATCAAGAGCAATAACTAACAGAACGTAATGATATCTGATCAAAAATGTTTATCGAAGTTTGAATACACGAAATATTTTTAGAAGGGATTGATTATAGCTTTTCAAAACGATATCTATCTAAATTTTAGGCATGAAATATGGCTGATAATCCTCCTTGGTTCTTGAGAGTCCAACGAAAACGATAGTGCCTGGCAGAGACGATCCGTGTCTCCTCTGAATTGCCTCGAAGATGCAAGAAATATCTTCACCGTCCCTCTTTATTCATGTGCGAACTGTTCTTTTCGATATTCCATTCAGACTAAGGCATCGTTTCCAAGGTTACCGAATCTCTATCGATAACCCCTCCAGAGCCCATAGACCTTTTTCTTTCAATCTGTTACCTCTGCTTATACCCCACCGTTTCAATCGTATTTCTGCCTTACTTCTCGATCAATTGGACTTTCCCTTCCATATTCCGTCTCATTTATAATTCCCAATGATCTTTTTTCCGCTCCGCGCCCGCAGTACTCTTTCATGGAACAGATACACAGATATGCGAATCGATTTTATTTCCCGATACGTTGGATAAAAGCTCTTTCACTTGGAAAAAACTAGAGCCACTTCGTTCTGGGACAAATACCCTAGCGATACACACAGTACCGAGTGATTTCAATGTTCTCATAATTAATTCCGCGCAATTTTTCTCGCGATCTATTCTCCGTTCAATTTTCTATTAAATGGAAATGAGTTTCTCTCCGAAGTGAACTTAATGACGCGTACTTGGAGTTGTTTTCTTCGATGTATTCGAGTACTCATGTTAATCATTTTGTGATACGACGAGGAGTAAAAATGGATTATTTTTTGGGAGAGCTGAAAAAGTTAAAAAAATGCTGGATATTGAGAATTACGGAGAGCTTTCAAGATATTTTTCGTTATGAAGGAAGTTTAACAAACTTTAACGAGAACCAAGAGCTGAATTTACAGGAATATATGAGAATATAAATGAGAAAGGATAAGTGTAAAAATGAGAGACGGCAGAAATAAAACTTAAAGGAAAAAATAACATCTTTCATACATCCTAATGAAAATGCGTGGTTGGATGCAGAAATTAAAAGCTACTGCAATTTAAGAGCTGGAATATTCTTTCGATATCAGATATTTTGAAGTGATTGGTAAAAGATTTAATGGAACATTTACAAAAATGAATAATGATCCTTCAATACTGATTTAACTTGCAACATTTCAAATCAAAAATTCAAAAGGATTTTCATGTTTATTTGAGATGATATTTCTGTCAATTTCAAAAAGCGTTTAACTAAACTAATATTAATTAAATTATTAAAAAATTAAGCCAGTAATGTTCATTTGACCACTTAAACAATCTGCGCTCCGTAAAAAGGAATTCTCCCATTTACTTCCACTACGTTTCACGAAAAAATAAAGGGAACTTCTAAAATAATCGTTTGTGGTGTTTTCAGGAGTCACGGATAATCGGAAGTTGACTCAACTAGAGCTCATCGATTTTGCTCTTTTACGGAACCACACGACTAAAAGTTGCGTGTTTTTTTCACGATTTTGTTTCTATGGAGAAGTCGAAAAAATTTATCGGCAAAATTAGTCATTTCGAAGGGAATCGCAGTATCCTATTGGAATTCCCAGCCTCGGTTGCAAGGGACCGAGAAATCGCCAAATCCAGCGAAAAAATCGTTAAATTGGTAAGCCTGTCGGAAGGGAGTAGAGATTTATCTTATCTTACGCACGTTCGCCGCTGAGCAGTGGATATTATTGGAGTAGCGCGGCCATATGTCAAAGGGTCCAAAAGCTTTATTCGTTTCGCATTAAACGAAGGGGGAAATATTTAAAGGGAAGTTATTGAAAAAAGAAGGAAGATAAGGGACCGTGGAGGTCAACCGCAACTGCGGGGGTGAACTTTTCCATATGAATGAGAAAGAAATTTAACTTAAGTGAAAAATGGTCATGAATTTCACTGTTCATTTCCCTAGTCCACTGAGGTAAAAATAAAATCCAGATTTTAGCCCTAAGGAAATTTGCTAACTAAGCTCCGGGGTGAGTAAAATTTTTACCTTCAAGTACATCGGTATTAATGTACATACACGTGAGTGTACATCCCGTGTGAAGATCAAATAGTAATTCCTTTTATTACGTTTTAAAAACTTCCTTTAAAAGGTTTACTTATGAAAAGGGGATTTATTGAAATTTTATTTAACGCTCATCATTTTCAACCAAGTTGCTCGTTTGCAATAATAAATTACGCAAATGTGTTGAATAAATATATTCAACTGATCTATAAAATTACTTGGGATCTAACATAATTTCAAACATGAATCTTCATAGATTGATGATAATAGAGCTGATAAACACGTAAGAAACTGCAATTTAAAAAGTCACATGCTATATATTTAGCAATAAATGTTAGTAGGAAATAATTATTTTCAACTGAACATTAAAATTCATATTATAATACATTTTTAACATTTAATTCCTTAACTATACAGTAAAGGTTTTATTATATTGAATGTAACTCAAGCAAAATCTTGAGCTAGCAAATTTTAGTAAATTTAGATTTAAAGAAGATGTTTAATTATGATGAATAACATGAGTCAAAACTCTTTAATCTAAGACACATTTAAAAAGTCACGTTAGAACTTACATCAATCATCTATAATAACACAATAATAAAAGAGCTACTAGATTACAACAAAATAAAACAATCAGTTGGGTTCTGATTAAAAACTTCGTTCATTAGATTAATTGCGAATTTGTAGTCCGTAGACGCTTAGCAAATCCTAACTAAGAGCTTTAGTGCAATCATTGTATGAATATGGCTGTTCTGCGAAATCCAGATATTTAATAAAAGCATTGAATATAATGAGGCTTAAGTTGGGTTACCATCGGAAAAATCCCGGATTTCGACACATTCAGGTTTACTGTTGCGTTGAATGGAGAAGGATTGAGTTTCCACGGATATCGACTCAGCAACTGATTAAATTACATATTATACTACAGTCGCATAGTGAGTACACATATTTATATGGTTCAGGATTAACAAATCCTGATATTTCTGAAGATGAGAGAAGCAACGACATAATGAAATATAAAATCACCTAGTTTTCCAACAGAATTAATTTCTTCTGCTTCATCAAATCCAAATTTAATAATCTATAAATAAGCGTAGGTAAAGTAAATAATTAAAAATCGACATACATTAACGTACTCACAGATATTATTTAATCGTTCAATTAAAGCATTTAATTATTATTTCTCGTGGTCCGAATAAACCTGTTACGTTTATCATAAATTGGATTAAAAGCTTTAATGATTGAAATACCTAATTTTTGCGAATTTTTGAATAATTTTGTCACGATCTGCATATAATTAATCAGGAACTCGCTATCGAAAATATATTTAAAAAATCGCGAATGCAACTGTGCCTTTTTTGACGTATTCAATGTAAAACAAAACCGGGAATATTTAGCACATTTTCCACATTTTTTTACACAAACATATATGAAACCCAATATCATCCGTATGAGAGATAGTTAAACAATTCTTCGCAAAGAGCGTTTCAATGAGGAAAACGAAGGGGTCTCTTAAAGCATTGAGAAGAGGTGCTATCTATAGAAAACATGGTTTAGAAGTATCGATCCGTCGTGTTGCATCAGAGGCAATCACTGCAACCACCTTAAAGGCGCGAACCCATCCACCGAAACGTGGCCGAAGTATTTCGATTGTTTCATTACACCGCATTCATTTACACAGAGACGAATTTCTTTCGGGTACAAAGGAGTATCTCGTTGCAGTCCTTTGTATCATCAGCCGAAACGAAGGAATGAAGGGATTGTGTGCCTCCGAAGTTAACAAAAAAAGCGTCCTTCCAGAACGTTGCTTCTCGTTTTGCCAAACGGTGCGAAGTTTCCGCGACTTCTAAAACTTCACCGCGCGTACGTTCCCACGAACGTATTCAAATACTTATGTGTTGCCTCCGTTTCATTAAATCTCTTAATTACTTAAAAATGGCGGTCCTCTTATGAAAAGTTCGCGTTTGAATGAGGTTGCACTTGCGCTTGAACTCCTTTGGCGCTAATCGGGTGGCGGTTCTAAAACGAGTTAAAAATAGAAAACACTATTATTTCAATGCCAACAAATTCTATTTGTTGTTTTTGGTAATTAAAGAAAATAACTTTTTGTTGTATAATCATTAAATATGAATAAATATTGTTGTTTAAACAGTTATTTTTCAACTTTTTCAATTGAAGAGCGAAAAATTGAAAGAAAATTCGTACGTTTACAAATGAAAGAAAACATATACTATTATTTGTAAATTTTAGATTGTAAACATTAAATACATTAAATCGATTGAAATCTGACTGTCTGAAAGCATACAAAATCATGGCAAACATGATCCAGACCAAATAAGTAAACGAGCATTTGCATCAAGGCCGTAAGTTCAACCATCACAGATGACAAAGAAATTACAATCTTTACAAACTTTAACGTCCTGTAATGAGTCCATAAATGTTTACATCAAAAGTCCATCAATATCGTGTGTATCTACACCAGCGCACTATTGCTGATGGTATACAAAGAGTCTAAAAACAATCACATCACTTTAAAAGCCCAATAATCCCCGATACATTTTAGATGCAAAACCATTTTCCTTCGCTGAAACTGATCCGAAATAATCACGCTAAGTTAGTGCGGGGACAAATATTTGAACCCACTCTCACCCAATCTAGATCCAGCCCATTTCCACGGGATGAGAAATGACCCCTTGAAATATTTACAAAGTGACGCCGGAATGCCAACTTTGGATGGTGAATTTTTGATTAATCAATTCCCACGGAAAATATGTTTCGAGAGAGATTAATTTCCTTCTTTTCATACACACAACTTTTTACTTTCTCCTCATTCATGACATGGATTGTCATTATTGCTGTCAAGGGGAACGCCTGTTAGATTGCTTCCGAAATAAAACGCCTTTCGTAAACAGAAAAACATTCGAAACGGATATCATAAATCAAAATAGTGTAACTTATCATGAGAGAGGATTGAAAGACTAAGATTGAAATAAAACACCTTGAATTCCAAAAAATGTATAAATCTGACTACTATTTTATATCTCACATTCTCCTCCTATATTTACACCATTAATTCTATTTAACTATTATTCGCTTGTATAAGCCATTCCTTTCAGATATAACTCAATTCTTTTACTTATTTAGTGGATAATAGAAAGTTATAGATAAATTCAAGTATTATATCGATTGATGCAATAAAAGATAAATGGCTATATAACATCAATTACGATCACGTATTTTTATTTATAATAAATCAATTTCTAAATTTAAGAAAAGGAGACGTAGTTTCGGGATATCCAATAAACGACGAAAATACAAACTACTTTAAATATGATTATCAAGGATAGAGACAAATACGTAATACGTTTGAAATAGCAATGCTGCATATATTCCAGTTTCTAATCCAGTAGACTTGAGATGAAATGGTATGTTGAAGACAAAGTAATGCAAAGAATACGTCTCATCATTATTCATACAATTGAAAACAAATAAAGACTTCTGAAAGCAGATATAAACATATTATTCGAACAATACGCTTCAAAAATTATTAACGGCAGTGATTTTTTCTGTCGCTTGAAAGTTAACATTAAGTATTAAATTAATTAACATAACATGGTACTGGTATCTTCCAACTAAACACATTAAGTACTTAAATAGAGGTACTATCTCGGGGACATAATCCGAATGCAGAAACAAGAATATGAATGGAAATGTGGGAGAAAACGCACGTTGACACGTTTTTTCTATGAGCACGCGAGTCGCGTAGTTCGAGAGAACTTTAAAAAGTCAATAGAGCAAATGAAATTAAATCAGCCCCGAGCACCCCAATTGATGCATCAATTACAGTTTGACTGTTTCTATTTATATTCCACATTTAATGAATTAAATCTAAACATAAATTGTGCATTATTACCGGGTGATATTCTCACTGAATATTCTATTTATAGTTGCTCTATTTACATCGCATTTAAAACTGTATTTTATTCTTCCCATTAAAACCTGACCGTATTTTATTATCTTGACTAAAATATAATAAATCCATTGTACAAAATGAATATTCATCTCGAAATATATTAATATCTGCACATTATCGGTCCATTCACATCAGTCCACAGATGAATTAATAACCATTAAATATATAAGTAAATCATTTTATCAAGAATTGGAACTTAAAATACCCAGCTGTTATAAAAAGTAAATGCTCGCTATGTATCGGCATTCTTAATGCGGTATAACTTTAATATCACATTTCTCATAAGTAGGGCAACTAAAATATTAAGGATAAAGACTAACAGATTAAATTTAGCAGCAATATAAAATTCAAAGATTGTATTGGACTGGGGAGTCTAAAGGAAATGAAAGTATGAATGAATACAAAAACTTGCAAGATGCCCATTAAAATTCGACGAAGTAATTGAATTTTCCTTTATTCAATCAGATCTTCAGCATTATGGCAAAATTTGGGATATACGAAAAGGAAGGATAACCTAATCCAAATACAAACACACTGATAGATCACCTCTTTAGGAACTCAACCAGCTTTAAACAGCAATAGCTCTCGATGGATTTTACACCCTTGCAAAGCCATCAATCAACCGTTAATCTTGAGTGAGCCGTCAACAGGAGGCCAGTGGAGTCAAAACAGGATTTTGGAAGTGTATGAAGCTTCCGCTGAGATATTTGATTAAATATTCGATGTGATTGGTGACAAGTGAGGCATCCAATATCGCTGCTACTTTGTCAGCTTGAGCTTCCTTGCATAATTCCCTAACCATCCGCAATTATCGTCGCAAAAAGCTTAATTCGTCGCTCTTGAGTGGCACGAACAAAAAAGAGTGGATGGGAATTCAATTTAACGAATACATGACGATAAGATACGGGAATTAAAGCAAATCCTTGTCTTAAACAAAATGTTAAGGCTTTCTGTATTTCAATAGAGCCTTTAGTTATATGCATATTAACGAGTTTAACGAATTAACCAACGAACGTATTTTATGACCATATAAGATAATTAAACTAAACTTAAGTTTACCGTACCAAATTGGTTTTAATACCATTTTGATATTAAAAAACATAATGAACCATTCGCACTGGTTTCATTTTAATTGCCAAAGAATCAAAAAGATGATTTTATAGCGATTAAAATGTATATAGCTAAAAAGTCGACACGTAATATCGGAAAAAGTAATCACAAGGACAAAGAAATAGCGTCACTTGAATCGGAAAATACCGTAGATACGGCATTGTTATTAAACGCAGTGAAAGTAGAGATGAGGAAATTAGGATCTTTTGAAACCTTCTGATAATATTTTTGGTTACAAATCCGAAGATCGATTGGATCTTGAAACGTCATAATATTATCTATAAATATTATATACGAATGAGCTAAAACAACAGTAAAAGGTGCAGATAAAGATCTATCTCCTGCTTTAATAAGCTTGTCTAATCTATATTATTAAGAAGAGAAGATATTAAATATGTGATACAATAGCAACTGTTATCATATTAAGTATTCAGTGAGGAGAGACTTTAACGAACGACAGTAAACGAAACCTATTCTATTCCAGACGCTAGAACATTTTATCTTCGTAAAAATGCTGTGAAAAATACTGTAATTCATAAAAAGAGAGAACATAAGCAATAACAGATAGAAATCGCTAATGACTACACTATCACACTAGAAGAAAATCTTACATAAGAAAAACTGATTGGCAAAATCTTCGACACATGAGAAGCGAAATGCAATCTCAGTGGAAAAGGTAAATTAGCAATGATACCACAATATATTTGGGTATCAACAGCATATTTTCTCATTGTTTCCCAAATTCTAAAAGTTTTCGCGAGAAAACCAGTCTTGACGATCTCTCAACGCTAAATCTCATCGGTAATTTCGGAAGATTGCGAATTTTGCCTCTTCCGCACCGATTCACGAGAGAGGCTGATGGGGTCCTTCCGCTGCCATTGTTACGCGATATTCCATTATGCAATTCGGAAGATAATCGAGAATTCTCTCATTATTCTCTTCCAGCTAAAAGATTAATCAAGAAATCACTCGTTATTCCCTTCCGGGGTCTTGATTCTTTGGGTTATTCCTGGAAGACCTGAATTGGGTCAATGGGAATGTATTTTTCACACTGGGTCTCATAGCACCGGTTGTTAAACACTTTTCGGGATTAATTCGATGCACAACATTAAACTCCTACTGCGACGCTTTCTTAATTTTCCTCGCAATTTTTCTTGGAGAAATCTAGTAACTAATTCAAAGTTGAGATACTTAAAGTAAAATAAACATAGAAGATGACTTGATGATTTAGGTTTATGCGTGCTCTATGCATTTTAATTTGTGGACCATTAGTTTCCATCTGTTACAGACGTGTTTTAGAGGTGAATTTCAAAATCCAAATTTATACACTAATATATAAAAAAAGATGTATTATTTCAAGAGATAACCTTGAAACTAATATTAAACTATTAAATTTCATAGTAATAAAGAAATAAATTACGAACTTGACGCGTAATTGTATTCATATTATTATTATTCATATAATTTGTATCAATTTATATTTTATGCATAGAATACAATGATAGAAGGAATGATGATGAATTAAAGATCAGGAAATATGATTCCTTATAAAATAATATAACGAAACAATCCTATCGTTTTCTTTACCTTTCATACTGAAACCATACGATACGAAAAATAAGAATAGATACTTAAGGTAAATAGTCCAATAATTGGGGATTCGAACCCGGGTCTCAAAGGAAGAACAGAAACGCACTAATTATTAATCAAACACATCTGCAGCCAAAGATAACACTCTATACTTTTTATTCGGTATAAATGTTACCACAATCATAAGACAAGGTCGTAAGTAAATTTACAATACATTCTCCCAATCCTAAACACGTGGAGTCAATGGCATCAATTCTAGACGCTACATTTAGGGTTTCTGCGGTATTTCCTTAATTTCCCACTTCGTCACGGAGCAAATTTATCGAACCACGCAACAACACGTGAAGCATAAAAAATCACACCGATGAAGATAATCGTGGCATTTAAGTCGGAATGAAATTTAACGCAGCCGTCGAGTTCAGCCTCAAAGCAATAACTGTTGTAGGTGTTCTGCAAGGGACTGTTTTCGATCCGAAATAATTTGCCAGAAAACTTCCGGAGTGCTATAAAAAGCTCCGCAAGAGATCCGACACTTCATCGCGCCGCAGAAGAAAACTCGCGAGGGAAATTAAATAGTCTGAGTGCGGTGCACGCCCCATTTATAACGGCTTCCCTAAGAGTCACGACTTCTCCCGTGAACTATTTAAGCTGGGAAATTATTTCCCGAAAGAACATCTGCGGACCTGAAGCGATGATAAACAAAAAGGAAGCGGTTTACCGCGCTCCGGATCGGCGCGAAATCTTGAATGAAATTATCTCTTGGAGCTCTCAACAGATGGTAACCTATATAAACCAGTGCATTACGTAAACAAACGCGAATGGCTTCGAGGAAAACCATATTCGCACTAATGCCGCTAAAGTAAGCGTACATAGATGCAGCGAAATATAAGCAGGAAAACCGCAACCCGTGCGAGGTATTAATCAGAATACTATCCGAGGGAAAGGAATTCCCTTTACTAAATGATCGCTTCGATAGTAATTTGAGAAAATGAACTTCACACTAATTAACAATGAGATATTACATGTTTTAGCATTACACGCCGCATTCTATATCGCACATCAGCATATTTGATAGTGAATGACTGAATTTATGACGAACTACTAAAACGTATTTCAAATTAAAAATTATGATAATCTAACATGTTTCAAATGAACAATTTTAAATCCTATTCGTTAATATCACTATCTATTGATTTTTCATTTGAAATTATTTCTCAATGGAATTAATAATTACAGCAATCGTTGTCTAACCAAATCGTATTCATTCTCTTATACCTATTTTAATGGAAAAGTTTGAAGATTTAAACCAAAACGTTGCTTATTTCACGGGCAAAATTTCCAATCCATTTTCAGCGACAAAGAGACATTCTGAATGAAAATATTTTCAAACCTACGTAAATTCCTATCGCCCGAATTTCAAATTATTATTATTCGCAACAGGTTCGCAAGAAAAGTAACTATATCTTCTTTGGCGTTCGCAATTTTTACCTACTATAATGAACAACAATCTTTCCTACCTAATTGATTGTATTTTTTCCAAAGATAAGCACTCAATGGTTTATGTATTACATTAAAAGTCTGTTTTATATTATACAAAATTTTAATCTTTATCGTCTTACTCTCTATAACTTAAATATGACAGTAGAGCAGAGCTGTTCATAGGCATATTTCAACGACAGAAAATGGATATTAACCATGCCTTGTAACACAGAATCGTCAAAAGGACAAGGGGTTCAGCCACAATGAGAAAATACTGGGTCTCGCAACATCAAAACACTAAATATAGGTTAGCATCCCATTCGGAACGGATTCCTGGATCTCTACATCGGAATAACACTAATTTACATTTGCAGTGGACGTGCTTGGATTAACAGATTTCTATGAAGGTACACGAGGTGCACTGCTTATAAGGATTCGCCGGGAAACAAAGCAGCGCCAATAATTTCCGAAATTCCATCCATGAAAGCCATACTGAGAACTGCTTTCGAATTTCAATGAGAACACAATGCATGGCTCGATATGTGCGAAAAGGCATTTGCGGAAAGATTACGCTTAAAGTGAGCAAAATTACTATAAGGCGCGAAATGCTCTTCAGGATCATCTTCCCAACGAAAACATGTGTTCTACTCATCTAGACCAAACAATTTCGTTTCAGTTATGATTATTTGCGCTTTGCTCGAAATTAGATTATAATAAGAAAAAGGAAGGAGATAATGATCACAATAAATCACTTTACTTTTACACGTCCTGTTATATGGTTTACTATAACATAGCCTATATATTTTTATACCATGTACTTCAATTGCAATGGTTAATCCTCATACCGATCTAACACCACTTACTCTCCGAAGTCAAGGTTAAGTATTAAAATAGATTAATGAACAAGAAGGAATGAATGCGTGTTCATGTTGAGCAGTCAATGCCACTTCTATTAGTTGATATCGTCTCATTCGATTAATTCCAATGAGCTAAGGCGTTCAAACAACGTTAACATGCGTTCTCTTCATTTAGTATTGCATGTCGCAAGCGAAGTTCGAAATTGACCGCCAAGATTCAGACAGCATATTTATGAACACATTAAATTAATGCTAATGGTAAATTAAGCTTAAGGGAATAAATTCATATAGTAACAAACAAATGTTAACTCACCCTAAGAATTTGATCAATCTGTTCTTGATTATTTGGTTCAAGAAACTCTATCAATGGTAAATATATCTATAAGGAACATTAAATCCTTACTCATGGCAGGAAGCGATTAACAGAAAATAAAGGTAAATATTCATTTCGCCTAATAGAGAATTACGAATATATTTATAGTTATGTTACAAGAAAAATCAAAGATCCTCTTATATTTTCGATTGATGAAACTCAACGATCTTTCAATAGTTAAAAAAGCTTTGCTGCCAACTGATTGCAATGACAATTTAGTTGCTTTTCTTCATAAATACTTCTTAGCTACGTACTAAAATCAAAATAAAATATTTGTAGTGAAAACTAAATCACCTTTTGACAAGACTGACATCATTATCCATAATTAAAAACTCACTTCTGAATTAGAAAGGTTTCATTAGGGTTGTACAATTAATTGGTTTATTTTCAAATTATATAACGAATGAGTTTTAAGTATCGTATTTTCTGAATTCTTTTATAAATACTTCCGGAAACAGCATTTCGAAGGGTGTTCAGGTGATTTGGAACTCCTAGAACTATTAACTTGCGATTTGTAATCGGGAGAGATTTTCTGCGAAATAATTAGAATCTTCTATAGAATTTGATCATCTAGATTGTACCTTCAAAATCCTTTTCGAAAGACTTTTTAAGAATGATGCAAGGGACCCGAAAAGTTGACTTTGAAAACGCGTAAATTGAGACATTACTGGATTTCTATCGATACCCTTCACTTACGAATTATGTCTTTCAGAAACTTAATCAGGAGAGTAGATGGTGTTGAATTGAGCGGCATTGATTGATTATATACGAGGGTCGATGGGAGGCTGTCAAAGATCGGATGAAAGCGAAAACTTTTTCCCTTAAGAAGTTAAAAGAAGTT
This sequence comes from Pantala flavescens, assembly GCA_020796165.1. Taxonomy (NCBI): domain Eukaryota; kingdom Metazoa; phylum Arthropoda; class Insecta; order Odonata; family Libellulidae; genus Pantala; species Pantala flavescens. The sequence continues at coordinate 34,147,966 of CM036881.1, read as the reverse complement.
CTGATTGAGGCTTTGACAGAATCAAGAAAAACGATGAAGATGATAGTGATGAGGAAGAAAGTGATGGAGAAGACAATGCGCCTACTTTAACTTGCTAATAAGCCCATTACAAAGGATTTCGTGGCTGAATCTAAATGCGCAGGGACGAAGTTTCACATAATAAACCGGTCTTTCGTATAGAGGGTACGATTTAAGAGGGTAAAAAGATCGCTAATATAATCAACTTTGGAAGGATTAAGGAAATAGATGTTATGGCGTAAAAATCCCTCAGGAAACACAAGCTAGACCCGACTTATTTGTACTTTTATGACATTTTAACAAGAAAAATTACGTTAAAATAATAATAGTAACAATAATTTATGCATTTATGGCAATCCTCTAAGGCTATTTACGGAAATTTTCTGCGTACTTCCTGATCATTACAGATGCTTCACACGTAAAGATAAAACTGACAAGAGCTTTTGATATAAATCACTAGAAAGATGCATCATTTAAAACATCCGCTCACAATGATCTGATAAATAAGATATCAGACAGGAATGCGATATGGAAAACTCGATTCATCCTTTGAAACTGACTGAACGTTTTGCAGAAACGATAAATGCTATCTTCTTTTCGATTCCATATTCCAATGGACAACAAACATTTACTAACAAATGAAATTGTAATCCCTTTCGTGAATGAATATTCAACCGCTATCCTTATGGAGACGATAGGAAATAAAAAATTCCGTGAAATGGATCAACGTATTCACACGCGTGATAAAAGAGATAATCGTAGTATCGCACTTCTCTATGGAAACGCAAACTTTGAAAAAGATTAAAGTTAATAACTTGTCCAAACAGATGATTCGTCAACCGTGCAAACGATAAATAAATCGCAACTAGAGCTCACATTTCGTATAGTGAATATAAAAATATTCAAACTAGAGTGTGATAAGATACATTACAAAACGTATGTTGGAATGTTTCCCCAAAAATTAGATCCGGGTATCCAATTTTTATGCAAATTTGATTCCCCTGGCAAAATTCTCATTCTATTTGTATATTTATCAGATGATCATATTTATTCACCCAAACAGCATACATATCTAAAATCTTTAAAACAACAATGGTAAATAAACTGCATTAATTCTAATATTAGCTTAGCTATGCATGATAGTTATTAGAAAAAATCTTGGAAAGTAGAGTAATAAATATAATCAAATTCAATACAATAAAATATCCTACATATTTCTATATGTTAAATATTCTTCATATAAATTGGTTTAGTCTCGATCATTATTAAACTGTCCATATTGAGGGGAATCGAAAATTCCTATAAAATAAACTAAAATAACAAATATTTTAATAGTGCGATAGAAACTCGTTGAAAATACATTTGCTTCCTTAGAGAAACAGATGACAGAGTGGAAATCACAGGTTCACTATAAATAGAGCCTGCTGAAGGACGTTGATTAACGTTAACATCAGTTGGATTACCTGAATACAGCTCGTTCGTACGCAGTGCATACCTCTATAATTCCCATCTGATGTAAAAGGAAACTTGGATAATTGAGATTAAATCAGTTACGATCTCTTCAGACCATATAAACGGATGAGATTGCTATTAGCAACGAGATAATTGGACAGGTGAGGTAAACTGACAACGAAGAAACAAGACTGAGAATTGATAATTAGACTGATAAAGAAAGCAAAACACCTCTTGGCACAAATTGGTAAAAGCAAATCGAATAATGGGAATAGATAATAACCTTGTACGGACATATATCCTTAACGCAAGAAGCTTCCACTGCGATTAATCAAAGCACACGCCTTAGATGCTACGGTGAATGCAATTGTGTAGGAATGGAATTGGGTGATATCGACGTGCGATGAAACTCCAAACAATTTTATGAAGAATCGAAAATGTAGGAAACATATAAGTTGATAAGAGATAGTGTACAAGTAGCTCACAGATTAAAAAAGACTTTTTAAACGTATGACGAAATAAATGAAATGAAGATACGTTTAGAAAAAGAAGAGATATATACGATAACATATCAGTTCCACAAGACTGCAACTGAGAATTCATTCATAAATAAATGTAAAAGTTGGTTAATTAATTAAATGAATACATATGCATATGAATGAATGCATATATATATATATATATATATATATATATATATATATATATATATATATATATATATATATAATATTAGAAGAATACAGTTCTGGTAAAAATATGGAAACTTTCCGATTCCGAAAAGAAGAGAATATATGGAAATGTATCAATGAACGTCCAAACTCAATATCGCACTCAAACGGAAAATTAGGAACAATTGCGAGTAAATTGGAAGATTAAAAGTCTCCATTTTTCAAACGTATCACAGGGGGAAAATACCGAGATATAAAAAAATACCCGAGTAAACTCCGCGTAAGCTTTTATACAAAAAAAGAGAAGGATAGCTGCCCAAAAATACCACCTATTAATTTGCGAGGGAGATTGAAGTTTATCCGCGATCAATGCCACTGCTGCCCGGGGCGCTAAATGTCCGAAGGGGAGGAAAAAAACGACCCGCAAAATCTCCATCTAAAAAAATCGCTATGCAAATAAAGCGGGGAAGATGGATGCTGGAACCCTTACGCACGGCGACGCTTTCCTAACAGAAAAGGGAAGAGGCCAACATAGTCAGAGGGCGTCCTTACAACAAATGGGGAGTTATTTTTCAGGAGACAGGGGTGCTGAAGAAAATCCTCGCCTAGGGCGTCAATATATCCCCGAGGCCTGCTCCTTAACGTGATGACTATTTTATCGGCGAAAGGATTCTACGACGCGTTGTGTAATCTACGAACCGCGGGATTCCTCTCATTTTAGGCTAATAGAATCTGCGAATCAAAATACGATCTACCAATTTAATCACATTAAGGTGCGCCTGCTGTATGCAGAATCGGGCTTAGGGCACCAGATGCGGAAATAGCGATGTTTATGCTGCCCAGGCGTACTCGGCCCTTGCATAGGATTACTTGAGATTTTAGGTAAACACCTGCGCTGGATAATCTTATGGGACCTCTTGTCCTGCACAGCTCTCTTTCGCGATGACAGCGGAGTGCATACTGGTGCTCCGCTTCCACACGAAGAATTTCATTTCTGGGCCTCTTGTTAGCATAGTGCTGTCAAAACCTAAGACTTGCAGCAGATTACGATCTTAGGACAAGCTGAGCAGAATAACACCGCTCATAAAACAGCCCTAAAATACTCCTGCTCTAGAAATACTTCATTTCTTCATTATATACCTCAAAGATGCACAATAATCATAAATAAAAATTATTGAAAAAACCCATATCATAAAATGCATAAAATTAAACGTTCTATACTAATTTATCCAATTTTTCAGGAGAGTTTTAAACAACGAAATCTTTTAGTTACCACTAACTGACACAGATTACACATCTCGATAGACTTATAAAATATAAATAAATGTAACTAGAATACCAAGACATCCCACGATTTATGTTGTTTTAATCACTACGAAAACGCAAAGGCTTTTTCATGTAATAAATGTAGCTCATTAATATCAGTTAAATTAACTTTAGTATAGCAATCAACCGCATAAAGTGATACCACATGTAAATATTTTAATATTCCCTTATTATCGAACGGACGGGAATATTCACTTTTCCTGATTAAAAAAGAATTTTCTAACGTTTTTTTCGTAATGTGATGTGATTCCGATATCTATCCATACGTTATTAAAGGAACTTATCTGAGAGAATATGAGGAGAAAATTTACTTAGAATCCGTGACTAATAGTAACGACCTGTTAAACTAACTGGTAATTCGAAAATCTGAAGATTATTTGTCGATTTTTCCAATTATATCGTCACGGAATCGATCCACTTAAAATTAATATGGCAGATAATTTAGTATTCATTTGGCTAATTGTCTGGAACGAATTATTGAAATTGGCTGCATGACGGTTGGAAATTGTTCCAATTAGAAGTTAATATTATCTGGATAAAGAAAATTGATATAGATTAATTCGATGTTCATTTCAAAGAGCTATCAACGAATGATTCCGTTCAAATGAGAATATTACAGTTTGATTGACTATAACTGATTTCCAGCAAAGGACTCCGACACGATAGTTAACCAGCGTTTATTCAAATGATGCATTAACGTATCAACAGGTACATTTTTGACGCAGATGTTGTACTGGTTAATTTAACTAGGTTATTCTAAAGAGAGATCCTATACTCCGTGTTCAATACATAAATTCTATAGGGAAACTTAAAAAGTAAAGTCCCTTCTTTCCGTTTTTCCCGCATCAATGTCCAAAAGGGGTTTCAATTAGTTCGTTTCAATATTAGTATTATAAAGTAAACAGATACGCTAATCATAATTTATTCTCTTTTGATGTAAATTGAAATGCACCGACATTGCACCTGAAATAATTGCGATTGGAATATACCAATCTAATCAATTAATAATGGCTGTAATTTAAAACTTAAGGAGATATATTTACTTCAATATATTTATTTTTCGAGAATATAGGGAATATTTTAGAAAAAAATACTACAAGCGATACCAGTTCTAATACTAAAATCTTCATCTAAGTAACACCATTCTCTATCTTGCCCCATCATTAAATTCATTTAAATAGCGTCAGTATAATAATAATTAAACAAACTTTTCCAACAATCACCACAAATGTGGAGTTGATTAATCAACATAAATAAATCAATTATAACTCAATTAATTCAGCCGTAAATGAACGTCACCCATTTTAAATAGGATTAGCTAAATGAACAATTAAGGATGGAGCACGTCACAATCAACAGTGTTAAGATAATTTAGATTTAATTCAAGCATATCGAGCGATAAAGGTAGATAAAAGAGATATAAATAATCTAATCAAAATACATCGAGAGATAAATTATTTAATCATAGCATCCTCTCAGATAAAATTTCATAAGAATATTATCGTCATAAAACATATATTGGGTAGGAACAGAGCCCTTCCGAGCCAAAACACACATCTAAAAAAACAGGAGGGCGATAATTCCAAAAGAAAAAAAAACAAGTCGTAAAACCTTCGCGATAAATTACGAGTTTATGTATATAACGTTCGGACGGCGGAGCGACACCGAAAATTACAGGAGGGTGAATATTTTACGGTCTGATTGAGATGTTACTTGAATTTCCGACCCGTCTTTCGACCCTATTTTCGGAGGACGTTTTTCTAAGCGACCTTTCACGGCCACGCTTATCCATCGCAAAAATTCCTCTCACCCACATTGTCCCCGAATTATTCCCGGAACACATAATCATAAACATTTGTCCCGAGGCATTAATCAAGTTTGGGCCCCGACAGGAAGGGTCCGCTCAAAAGAATCCGCCGAAAAAAATAACGGACGATCCCTAGGACGGACAAAGGCGTCACTCCCCCTTCCTTGACGACTGTTTGCGTCAAGTGGGGGCGACCTTTAAACCTACTGCATCGATCTGCGGGGGACATCTCTCCCCCCCGAGGGCCTCCAATATCTGAATGCGGCCAACTATGAGAGCCCGGCAATTGTTTGCCCCACGAGAGACAGGTTGTTCGATGGTCGGATAAGCGCAAAGGTGAAAAGTGAGAATGAGATATGCCTTTGGGCTTTTTTATATCTCTTGCCCCGGAAAATGAGAAAGGCACTCCTAAGGAACTCGATAACCCGGGGACGCCTATAACTCACGGACGCCTCGCGAACTTGGAAGTGCGGCCGAGCAAATTCCACGTCTGAGTGACACCTGCCGGAAGGGAGACACAACAGGGGATCTGTGGAACAACGGAGGCCTATGAAGCTGTGGGGATGCTTTCAAGTCACCAAGTTACGCCATGATAATAATTATCTATATCCAACTGACTATGATGCAAAATATTTCCTCAGAAAGAAAACTTAGCGATTTTTCTCTACTTCTAAGTTTAAACAGTTTAGCAACCTGAAAAGACGAAATATTGTACACGGCAATCCAAGTTTTCACACACAATATTGGAATTGTACCTTTTTATGAAATTACAGTTATCATTAATTTTCATTATTAATAAGTATTACATGGAAACACAGATGTACAGTAATTTCTTCCCCTTCCGATTAATCAAGCAGAGTTAACAAGGAGCACAAACAGGCATCTCATCGATTCTACAAGAGACGTTTGAAGGTTCTATTTTAATAAAGAAAAGTTGGGTATTGATATTAATCCGCAACTGATATTTCACAAAGAAAACCCTAATATCGAGAAAAAAAACCACAGAGGAAGGGATGCAGAAAATTACGTCAAGAGAAAATATTCCTATAAACGGATACTTAAACCAAACTAATATTAATGCAAAACAGAAACCTTTCCAGGAAATTTTCGGAAGAAAGAAATAAGCGAATTCTGAACGAATAATCAATGATCTGAGAATTCTTTGAAGGGATGGATACAATAACATAGAAACAAAGGCTACTTCTATCCCCAGTTGCTTATGGCAACGAGTTTCCAAGGAAACCATAAAACATTTCATGGAACAAAACTAAACCTGTATCCTGAATAATACATTTCATAAACACAAGCAACAACTATTACTTGCTCTATTTCAAAACTATGGAAATTGAAAACATCTTGAATTAAGAATGCTTTTCTTTCATAGATACGCGTATTGTTTACCAAAAACAAAGCAAAAGTTGGGAGCGATAAGTTCAGAACGCTCAGTTGAAATACAGCTCCAGATATTGGTTTAAAAATTCGCATTAAAAATAAAGGCCATTTGTTGAACGAGTTAAAGTGCTTATTTATTGATGATTTCATCCCATCCTTTACCGTAGCTAATAAATTGAGTATGTTTTGTTTGGATTAATCCAGATAATTCCTCCATTAATTAAAATAAATTAATATGTATGCATTTGCTTTTAGCATTGAATTCTGACCTTTCGAAATCCCGATTTTATAAATAATGGAATAGAGTTTTTTTCGACACATTTTCGAAGCTTCCATGACTACCTCTCTTCAGTCCAAGTCTTCTTCCAGTTCTTTGAAATTTCCTTTCATAAAAAAGCTGCTTTGTCAAAGATGACAAATTGTAACAGGTGATTGATTTTGAGAAACTTTATTTTATTCCGGCGTAAATTTTACGCAGCCTTTATATTATAAAATAGATATTTGTTCGATAAAATATTTGAGAGTAAAATTTTTGAACGCAGCAAAGAAAAAAAATTGCTTGCTCTTCGTGTAAGTGACAAGACTAAATAAAAGGCAAAGTATTGAAAAATATGATGAAAGTTGAACACGATCAGAGATCGGGATAGAGAGCAAGTACCATTTCATCACCACCATATCCATGTTAAGCAAAACTTGTTTTTGAGTTTACACCACCACCTCCACATTTTCTGCTTAAAACTTAAAAAATATCGTACCCTTAGTAATTACCTTAATTTTCATTTGAATTTACAGCTGAATATTGTAATTCATCACAATTTATCTCGAAATTTAATTGTGTAACATGTACTAACTACGATAATTGATTAAATTTATCTCGCAATATGCATTTAATCTAATTTACTAGCAAATTTAAACTCATTATAAATCGCACCGAATTTAGTAAGCATATATAATTTCCCATTAAATTATAACTTTATAAATATTTAGGTCATAAATTCAAAGCTAAAAGAAGAATATAAAAAAAGATTTCAAATTGATCATTTCTTCTGTTAACCTTTAGATTCCCAAAAAGTAGAACGTTCATTTTCCTTTGTTTTTTCATAGTCGACTTCATTGAAAGGGTGAAACTAATATTCTGATACTTAAATACATAAATATTTATAAAATCCTTTCATTCAAACCATGGTGTGTATCATAGATATCCTAGAAAGTTCAATTTTAAGAAACACTAGTAATCGTCTATCTCAAAAATCTTATTAAATTTTAAAGTCTCCTGTTAATTTAAAACATTTAAAAATTTTCACTTAAAATCCAAAGAAAATTACGTAAAATTCTTACGTAAAACAGAATTTAAGGATAAAATTTTCTAACACAGTTGAAATAATAGAAATACGTTGCAATATTCATCTCCTGTGGATTCATTCTCCTGCTAATACTAATAGGTTTCATAAACAAAATAAAATCTTTGGAACATCTAAAATCATCCGATATGACGCATTCAAGCAAAATTTTAGTGAATTCAATTCGCGCATTTTATAAAAGAAACATATTATCAGATTAGCAGAAATCGTTTCACATACAATCCGAATAACTAATATTTGGTGAATCTAGTAATTAATTAATGACGGATCGGTTAGACCGCGAATTAACAAAAATGGAGCACTGCATTTATCATACAATAGCATCATTTGAGGTTTGTAATTAATTGCTGTACGAATTCAAGCAACTTTAACGTTTTGGAATATAAATTTTGATTAATGCCGAATGCACCAACTCCATTAGACTTAATGGAAATACTCGTAGATATAATAGTGTGCGCGATGTGAAGCAACACGTTTTCAATTACCTTTTAAATTTTCGAATGGACGAAATATTCCGTATGGATTCGAAGAACATTTTAATTTTAATCAAAATCCGTCCAGCCTAGGTCCAATCCCGAACAAGAGGAACTCTTATGAATTACAAAGAAAAAATACACCAACAACTTTAACGTACGTATACCATAAGTATGATATATCTACACTGCAATAAATAGAATTCATATATAATCCTTTTAAAAAGTATTTGTAAGAGTTAATTCATAGAGAAACGAGGACGAATCGCTCTAATTTACTTTTGACATCCTAATTCATCTGAAATGTTCTGAAATTTAACTTTTAGAGCGTAAAGACAGACATTAAACACAAAAAAACCTTTCATAATCATTTTACTATTCCTTTGTATCTTCACGCAGCTTCAATTTCAATTAACGTTTACCGTTACAACTCTGGTTACTCTTAGCAACAGAGACATTTGAAAGCACTTCACAAATAAAGACAAAGGGATAAAATATGGAATATCAATTAACGGGAACATTCGTAGCCTGTGCATTTTCATACAGCCGCGAACAAAGAATATTAGCGATGGGCCCTCTATTATAACTACGCTGTCACGAGTTCAGAGAGAAATATCCGAATGATCCAAGTTGAGAATAAAGCGAAAAAGCAAAATAGCACAGATATCTATCCAAAATACTCCACACAGACTGAAATGGCGTTACCCTTCGATATTTTAATCTTGGTTTCAATTTAAAATTCAGAAAATAAACATTTATAATTAATTTAGGAATTTAGAAACGATCAATAGCTAAAAATAATAAATGGGAATAAAAATACTAAAATTAATTTTACATGTGGTATGAAGAATTAATTTATTCGATAAGAAACGTTACAATGATTAAAATTTGGAGAAATAAGGTTTTAATAATTTATAACGATTTCTATCAAGCAATGCATGTTTCAATCATACAGAAATGAAAAAAATAGATAATAAAGTATTCAACTTGTAAGCTAAGGGTGAAAATCAAATAATTTTTACTCTTAGCTCAAGATTCTCTTCTGACCTAACCCATAATCAATCGGAATCATTTTCTTTAATGGAGATACGAGAATAATTGATGAAAATTTGAAATATTTGCAAAATTATGTTACTTCTTATCTTTAACTCCTGTAATGTAAACAGGTTTGAACGTTCTGATCGAGATTGCCTAAGAATGGGTAAAAAGAGCTAATTTACTTCCTTGGAAACGACCATCCCACTACATTCCAGCTAAGGCATTCGAATGCAAGCTCTGGACTGACAAGTAACCCACGTGATGAGATGCTGAAGGAAATATATCCCCGCAAATTGTATCCAGCCGTACGCAGCATTATTATTCAAGCAGGCGATGGAGGGCTAATATTTCAAATTGTCGCCTAATTCAATCCCGTCTTTCAACACCATGAAGTGCGATCGGAAAAGAGATTTAATTTCGTACGACGTGCACTGATTCGGGCAGATGGGACAATTCCTTGGGTATCGCCTCGAGACAAATGTTGGTCGCATGCGACAAAATCGCGGCAGAGAAATAAATCACGGATGAAATGTGTTCGCTGCAGAGACGCCCACGAGAAGCGGAAAAAGCTTCCAATCCCTTAACGTGTGTTTCCCGTCGCCGTTTGAAGACCCTTGGGAAAAAAAAAGCCCTTCGGAGAGTGCAAATACGGGATCAGAGTGACCCCATTAAGATCTCGAGAAATATTAACCGGAGACCTTGAAAAAGTTTTAATTTCCTGCGACGAGTGTCCATTGATCCTCCGATTCGAAAACATACCTCGCGGTTATTTATCGAAAAATGATCTACGGAATCCAAACACTCCAGTTTCGAACCATCTCGTAATGGAGAGTTTCTTTTATGAAATGGTGTTGAGTTTCCTATCTCTATCAAGATACACTGATATAATTTTGTCGACTCTTTACCACTATTATGTCCTAATAAAATAACACTACTAAACTATTGAAATAATTTCATTTTGATTTAAGATAATGAAATGAAATATTTTATCGTTAAAGTCATTAAACTTGAATTACAAATAAACATCATTAATTATAACAGTATATTCCCCTAATTTTTATCTGTACATACTATTCAACTCTCCACCTAAAATACACGAAACAGCCGAATTTATTACAACATCAACTTTATAGAGCCAATGAAAAGCGTTTGACATTTTGATAATTTAGTTTAATACATCGCATTCAAGTAACTAAAAATAAATTTTCCCGTAGCAATCTTTTCATGATACATGTATATCTCATCTCATGGTGAGAGAAAAAAAATTAAATAAAGACTTAACTACAGTTATTTTTAACGTTTATATCTGTTTTCAAATGATATTTCCTTAAATGTAGAAGTTTAATTAAAATGCCACTTAATTTCAAAGAACTGCATATTCCATTTCAAGATCTACTTTCTCGCAAATTTAATCGTTCTCTTCCCGGTAAGTATTCACAAATATAATCATTACTTAAATATCCTTTATTCATTGCGGATTCCATTTTATGAATACTAAATCCGTAAACTTTATTATCTGCATTCTGTGATAGAATGGATGCACTCAACTGTTCGAATCTCATCTTCGCCTAATGAATGCCATTGAATAATCCTCTAAATCAATTTCTTAACAAAATTCGCCCACTTTTGAGTACTTCCGCAACTCATCGTTACTGAAATTGGCTTCAACGTCAACTCTCATTATTCCAGAGCTCTAAAAATATTCCCTCTTCAATCATTTCATTTTTAAGCCATCTCATTATCGCAACGGTACCCGTCTTCGCTAACGAAGACATAATTCTGCATCTTTCCTTCTCAATAGCAATTATCGAATGCAGTTTACACATCCGCCAATCGTTTATTCAGACTTAACGAATCGGTATCCTTTTCCCGTTGTCTCCGCACAACTCCGATAAACTTGGCCTCGAGTTCGGAAAGAGTTTTCCCGGAAAGACAGAACTTTATAAATGTACCGTTCAAATTGTTTCCGCGATCTTTGAGCTTTTTTAGAAAGAGGGAGAAAACTAGTTTAAAAGCGCAAACCATGGTTAAGAGTTTATTCTATAAATTTCATCCTATCCTATGATTCCTACGAAATGGATATGCGTAAAAAATAGGGTTATTTCTTATTTTTAACTCTAATCAAATTCGGATATAGATCCAATATGTAGACGAAGGAAATATTTTATTTTCCTACAACTGATACCCTTGCATTTTCCTTCGTCTTTTGTTGTGTAAATTTTCAAAAGAAAAATATGTAAACAATGTCATATGAGAAGCTACAGATGAATCAAGACAATCATGAATTTTTTTATAAATCGTGAGACCCTTCTTTTTTCCGATAACATATTCGACTTAATACTCGTGTTTATACACTACATAGAAATATATATCGAAACATTGTTCACTACAACTTACCACACTATGCCAAAATCATTCAAATGTCACACGAACTAAACCGGGTGATATCTTACCTGTAAAGAAGAAAAAGGCAAATTAAAGAGTTGAAAATATTGTTATTCATAATTACAAAACATAAAAATTCTTTCGGGAACAAATTTAAACTCATTTCTTTTCAATAAACTTTAAAGAGCAAAATATTTTCCCCTAATTTTCACTTTAAAACAAGGATTTATATTAAAATAACAGTGAAATTTCTAAGATACGCTTTGTGAAAATCGAAGCTTGAATCCCGGTATTTGAGAGAATTATTACAAATCGCCTTTGATCTATTTATAAAGAAATATAAATTAAAATCTATGTTCGATCCTTGTTTTTTCATAATTAAACAACTTAATTTTAAAAATCTCATATAAACGAATCTTTCATCTAATTTACCACGATCGTAATCAGAACATGATGATAGTTGAAATTATACGAGGATAGAAACGAATCCTTTACACTTATAATATTATGAGGCTCTTAAGTTAAAAGTTAAAAGAAGATTATGCAAAGAATTCTATTTATTCATCATATTTCAATATTACAGTTAACTTCGTTATACCAAAAGGAACTTGTTAACATAAAATAGCTGTGGAGGCTTATAGAAGTTCACCTTCAAACTGTACCTCGTTATTGATCCACGGCACTATTTTATCAATGTTGAGGGAAAAAATTTATGAAAGATATCAATATCCATAAAAATATTAAAATTTACCCTAAAACGGTAGATTGATTATAGACGTATCTTTCAAAATACTCCACAAATTCCTATTGCGTTTATCAATTCAGGCGAATTGAACCAAACCACAATCCCTTCAATTGCCAACGAATATATTCTCGCCAGATAGACAAAGTGCCACATCACTCCAGCATAAATATACGGCAGATGCAAGAACTAACTACGTGACCCACGTGACTATCACGATGTTGCGCATTATAAGCTCGACACACGTTTCCCTAAAAGTTTCCAACACACGCGGTTGGGCTCATGTCCGTGTTCTTTGGGATGTGTCAAACGAGCTCATTCTCATTCATTCAGGATGCGCACTTTTTAGTTATACATTCAAAGAAGTCTGCAATTGATCCACACGATGAAGGAGACCTAATTTTTAGCGAAGTTCCACACAAAGTATGATTTATATTTTTACTAACAGGGATATGCGGAATTGATATTTTTGGCGATTTAAAAATTTAAGCGAAAGTATAACTTCGCTGTACATATTTAAGCAAATTTTGTTATTATGTCTTTAATTGTATGCGAAATTATTACGCTAAATTATTAATATGTAATTTATTCATATGCACGTGATAATTTTTACAGGTCTCTTTAAATGTAAATTATAAGCTATTTAAGTGAATTTAACCAATGAAAATCCTATCAAGTATATTTGATATTATTATTTTTTTTGTACTTAATTTTGTACTCTTAAATGGGAATTTCTTCCTGAATATTATGAATACTATATATCCATAATGAATTAATAAATTTTAATCAATACTGATTAAATCGCCTTAACTCTTTCTTAGATGTAGGATACATAAAATCTTTTCCACTCAATCTATAACTTCTAAATCTTAACAATTTTAGCTATCTTTGCATAATTTCATATCTATCCATAAAGTAATCAATAAAATTCTTTGCATATATATTCCGAGTAATTAAAACTTTCTAATTAAAATGAATGAAAAACTTTTGTACAAAAGTTTTTCATTCATTATAATGGCCTTCCACGAGGTAACGCCTTATGTTGTGTTTATATAATTATTCATATAAAACTTTTATTATTATTGCGTCCATTATAATTTATATATAATAAAATATTCTGATAATAATTTAATGTAATATTAGTATATTCCCTGTTATATTAGACTATCTTGAGTATTCCATGGAAAGGATACGGAGGCTAAAACATACCTCAGTGAACGTACAGTTCAAAGAATATACATTACTGAGGGCGTAAGGGTTGATGACTGAGGCCGTATGTCCCTTTACAAAACAGTGCTTTGATATTCTAGCTTCTGGTTTTAGACGTTCACTTACTGTTTTCATTTCGATATTCTTTGAGTCGCCATCGGCTTTCGTCAGAAACGATTCCGTTTTGGTGCACAGACTCGAACTAGATCCGCAAAAAATGCCAAACTGATCTTTGATTCGGCAAAGGACTTCAGAAGTTTAAACTACAAATATATATTTGTATTTTTTGAGTTTTTTGGATCGACTTGTACGAATTTACATTTACATAAATAAAAACTTTTTAAAAGTATAAAACATAGAACAAGTTCTACACCGTGAATAGAACTTGGGACGCCTTTAGCAAAGGCAAACAAGCTTGGCTAATTGGCAGATTCCATGGTCATTTAACAGTCTCGTTTTGAACCATTATAAACATTCCTTACGGAAAGGGCAACAGGATAGTTTGATATTTCAACATATAATTTCCTAAGGAACACAAACATACTTCCCTCTTTGAAATTTTCGTGCATTCGATAGGAAAATATTTATGTCTATAAGAGATAACATTCCCTCACGAAGTGTAATTAAATTTCTCAAAACTACGACGAAATATTTTGTTAGGTAAAAATAATAGAGTTAAACAAGCAAAGGCGAATAATAATGAGCTTAAAATATAATGATAAGAAAGGGATATCTAAGTGCGGTTTTTCAAAGTCCCATCATGTGCAATGGAATGGTCGAGCACGAACGGGCGATGTTGGATCCCATTTTCTTTTCCTACAGAAGCGCCCCGAGTCATCTAATCCACCCACAACTCAGCTAGTGACCTGTCTACCGTAATTAAAGGAAAACAGGGACGGGTAAATGGGGGAGAGGCTGAATCATTTGCAAGGCGGAAAACCAACGGAAACACATATATAGGAGAGCTCGATACATTCTACGCACAGACACGACGAAGTTAATGGACATAAAGTTAAACAGAAGTGAAAACATAAAACTATTCTTGAGAGAAGATTAGTGATGACGATCTTTTATGTACTCTACGGGGTAAAGCATGGTACTGGAAGTGGTGGTAGAGTGGGAACGAATTACAATACCGAATAATACAATATTAAGCTCGGTTTAAAATTATAGTGACGATGAGAGGTTGTTGTGAGAAGGGAAAATGTGATAGAAACTACTTGAGAAATTTTGGTGATATGTTGTCTCACATTCATCTCAAGATATAAATTTTGATGCGTGTGATATAATAAATTGATTTTGAAACCATAAAATAAGAAGTCCTTGATCGATGATCCCTTAATACATATTCATCAAATAGGTAAGTTATTCGATTGCATTCTTTAAAACGATATATCTCCATGCCAACGCCTCATTTGCAAACGATTATGAATCGATCAAAATAGTTTGTGAACAAATATAAATAGACGAAAAATCTCTTTCTATGGATTATAAGACGAAATCTTAACCCAAACCTTTCGATGAATAGATAGCGATCGATTCAAAGTCTGTCCTATCATCTGAAGGATATCATACGAAGTGCGGAAAAACGAGATAGGGGTATTGGACTAAACAAAAGTAGATAATCCCATTCTCACGCCTCCTTGCAAAGGATTCCTAAAAGCGCTGCCACTGAATTTCACACAACGTCTGTCGGAGCCTTTTATTTGAAGCAAAAAATCGCGGAGTCTACCCCTGTCATTAGCAGCTGAGCTCTCACCACTCCGCACAAAAAAAGGATAGATGGCCATATATCGCGAGAAACAACGCGATCTACGTCCGTATAGGGGAACTTTTCTTACGCGTCCGTAACTAACTTTAATGAAGCAAGAAGTTTCGGAAAAAGAGACTCTTGGAGCTTCTTATCTTTAAAATTACGGAAAGGAGATTCCACCGCGATGAACTATTTCCCGAAGCTATCCTAAGTGAGATGAATTCGTGATTAAAATTTCAATATCCTGTCGTTTCCACGAATGAATTATGGCCTCGGATGCATGCATCACCACATAGGCCTATTAAAATACCTATTCATGCACATAACGCTATAAAATCTCTAGCTAGACGCATTACTGCTAAATTACTTTTCCAGCATAGCTGCATATAGCGCATTACCCTTGGGCTAATCCCGGGATTTATTTCTTTTCTGATACACGTGTGGCTTCCGCTACCCTTTTGAGTTACGGTTTGAATCTTCCCTATTACCCAGTTTGCCGGATTCTAAGAACTTCTCAACGGTAAATTATTATTTGCCTATAAAAATATATACGAAGAGCGCAATTTGACGTTCATCCTAAATAATACTTCGTAAATAACCTGACAACTTCATTATGGACCGTAATGCGAACTGGGGCGTGCAGTTTCCGGACTTTCATATTTCAGGTTTTTTTTCGACATTACGAAATGGGAATGCATCATTTGTATAATGAAAGGGAAAAATGAGATATATTTGAAAGTTCCAAGAGTATCGCAGGATTAAAGAGCACACCTTTGTACGGATATAGGTTGAGAAATGTACGAGTGAAATCTAGAAATGAAATTCTGAAAGACTTCATGGTACTTGTATTGATAACTAAATTTCACAATGAATGAAAAATTGAATTATAAAGTAATATAATGACATGTGCCATGTGCTTAAAATATATAATACACGAAGAAGATGAATAATAAAAAGGTCGCTTCTAATAGGATTTTACTAAGAACCTCCACTTTACTCATTGCATTTATCTAACTCATTCCTTTACAATAATACAATAGATGATTTTCACCAAAACGTAACTTATAAGCTACCGATAACTTAGTTGTTAATACAAAATATCATTTCGTATGTATTCTCTTATTCATGATGGAATTCAAACTGTATGGATAGAAATTAAAAACCCAATTTCGCGAGTGGCCAGCGTTGGAAGCCAGGAGAGAATATTCAACCAAATGTTTGGAAATTACACTTCAGGCACACTCAAACAGTAAACAGAGAACAAAGAATATTGAGCATTTTGCCGCCCCACTATTTACTAAACGGTGTTTCTACGGAAAAAGTGGCGACAATGCAGAAGCTGGGAAAATTCAACATTCGGCATTACTGCGTAAGCTAAAATAGATTTCCTAAATCCCTGTGTGGCCTTGTTTTCAGCATGGAGATTACAACTTTGAACCCAATGGAATCTGTCCGCAGCAACCCGAACTGGATCTGTGACTAATTAACCCTTTCAGTTTAAATCTGCCTCAAGGTTCCAAACGTTCGCTTCGCATCGAAATTGAATATTTAATGGAAACATAGGGAAGAATACGAGGAAATCAAAGGCCTTCAGAGGAAAAACAGCGAGTGTAGGATGAGAACATGCAGATTCTCCTCAAAATATTCCTTTATTTAATTCTTAGTGAGTGTGTTTTCTATTACACGAGCAAACTTAAGAATTTTACTTAGAATAGAAATAGAGATTGAAATCACAGGAATATCTCTATTACGGAAAGAAATAGTAAGAGAATAACGAACTTATCTACACAAGGACAATGGGTACAATAAGGTGGGGCAAAGGAATTAATCATTAATCCCCTCATTAAACTCTCAACATTTATAGGTGAAATTACCATTTCAAGAAATGAGTCAAAAACTACTCACGCCAAAAGATTCCATTGATTCATTTCCGGGAAGGAAACTGAAGCACAGCTAAAGCTCCGTTCTTAATGCATAATTAAACATAAGCAAACATTCTCATTTTCATGGGTAATTACTAAAGTAGAAAGAATAATTATCCAGAGATTATTAAATAGAACGAAACGAGGCGCTTAGGCTTCTTTAATTTGACCACTGTGGATAAGGAAAGAGGTGTTCACACTCATATTCTCCTTTTGGTCTTATTTCAGCAAATAAACTGCGAGTACATTTGAGTGAAGAAGGATTTAGGTTAGCTTTTTCGTATTTTCGGCGCATTAACGCGCGGAAATGTCACTTTTCCGCAGATTTCAGCCGCGAAAAGCTCAATGAGACTTTCACTTCCGTAACCATTTCCCAAAACTACTTTTAAACACTTCTTTGAGTGGAACAGCCGTCTCATTGCATTTCTAAATAGTGGATGAAAGTGTGCTCTAATGAGACATGCGATCAAAGTCATTATAAACTCAATGAGAGGTCAGTATAAAAACGATGTGAGTTACTTTTGAATAATAACTCTTTTAGATAATAAAAAGCGAAATATTTTACGATGTAAGCACTTAAAAATGGATCAGAAATGAATGACTCAGAGCGGTGAATGTACGGGACAGCAGAATATGAAATCATGAAAATTGGGCAAAATATATTCTAAGGAAAGAATTTAATGCGTGAGCTTCAAAAAATAAAAAAATGGGAATTTTTCCTACAGAGTAAAATTTTCATATTGATACGAGGATACAGCACCATTTTAATTATAATTACCTTTACCGAGACATTTAAAAAAGGTATCAAAAGGATAGAAATCAATTAAAGGATCGTGTCTCAGTGCTAATATATATCCATAATGCATTATTTTTGTTAGAATAAAATATTTACATTAAATTTATACATAAATATAAATGAAACCCAGTCCAATGATGAGATATAAGTTAGGCTTTAAACTCTATATTTTAGTGCAGTTTATTATATCAGTGCAATAACGCGCACAAATACGGCAATAATTGAAAATTAAATTCCCGTTATGACGATCTGAAAATTATTCAAGTGTAACTATCAGAGCAAGAGTAGATATTCTTATAGGATTCAATGATTAAATCGCGAATGATAAATCCATAAATTTGCAGTTTTACAGAGTAATTGACCGAAATGATAAGGAGATTCCCGGAAGATACTAAAAGTGTCAAGGATTCAACGTCTGGATTTTGAGAATTGATAATTCTCACTTGCCCCCAAATAAGAAAACATGCAAATAGGGTGAAGAATATTCACAATGGAGAAGTTGAATATCGATGTCTGGCCAATGGCTAGGTTGATAACCTTTAGAGACTTCATTTTCTTAGGAACGTACTGAAGTATTGTTCACATCTATGGCTTCCATGGCAACCTGAATATGGGCTATTGTACGAAAACGAGTATTTATAGATATCAATACGAGAGAAATCTAAGATTCAATCTTAACAAATGGAAAATATTCTCCGATTCTTATTGATAATTTAATTTAATATAATTGATTGTTTGGATACATATTTTCCATTATCAATTTGGGTATTATATTATCCTATATTTTTGCAAGAAATATACGATAATATTAGAATGATGAATGGTACACGCCTTCAACAGGCATGGGCTTAATTTTATAAAATGACGAGAATCTTTACTCATTAAAAAGTTTTTCATTATTATTGTGGCCAATGGTGAGCCAAGGATCGCAAACCTTATCTTTATCAGATTATATCTTGATAGAGCCACCCATAGAGGAGTTACATACATCACAAATCGCTTTATCATCATTTCTACCATAAATTTCGAGAATTTAATTAACTTCTTATTGTGCACCGATTTTTTTGCTCATCGCTGCGTACAGTGTCGTATTATTACAAGAAGAATCGGACAAAGAGAGTATTAGAAGTTTTCATACACCAACGGTCATTTCATATCACAGCTATTAATCATTACGGATACCAATCAGCGATTTCATCTTTGCTTATGCTATAAATAACATATCAATATTTGAGAAAACCATGTTTAACCATATCAATAAAGATTCTAAATTTTATTTACAGCTACAGATATGACGTCATACATAAACAAATGACGCTTTCTATTTATACGAAATGAGAAATGTGCCTATGAATCTCCGAGAGAAGTAAATAAATGAAATCTTTTAGCATGAAATAAACTAAGACGGGAATATCGCAAGCAGAAAATAACTCCCATCGAAACAAATGCCAGAGCAGCGTCCCGAGTAGCAACAAAACTCAACTTCATTTAGGTTAAGTGAGTTCTTTCTCATGAAAAGAATTCTTTTCTTCTAGTTTTTCGGGAAAAAGAGTAATAAAATAGGAAATTAATTTCGCAAGCATTGAAAGGAATGAATTCACAAAGTTAATTTTCTGAATGCGACAGAAGAGATGGTAATAAGTTTACGCTTAACTTAACAAAGGAGTTTTCCTATGCAAACATTAAATGGATCACAACGGATTCAATTAAATCGCAATGGAATCTTACAAGTATGGAAACATATTCGATGGAGCATACTGTATTTCACTGTCAGATAGAAGTCTATCTAGCATTAAATCGTCAACCGAATAGTTCTGAAAATGAATGAACGATCAGTTACTTTCCTTCTGAAGTAATTTTCACTCAAAAAGCTTTTCGTACATTTTGGAAAGTTCTACGAGTAAAAAACTCAGTTTGAACAACTTTAAAAACCTCAAAATTTTGAGAACAATTTGTCGAAATGGAATTTAAAAAGGAGTAATGCGAAAGAAATGCAAGTCGGTCCAAACTTGGAATTAACCTTGCGAGAACTTTTATGGAGTCCTAAAGTCTCGTGAGGCGAATTTCGCAGCAAAATGCGAGCCACTTAACGGAGGCGAAACTGAATTTGAGAAAAGTGGTCGCCTGAAAAATCTTAGGGGAGCAGTTTATTCAGCTAATGCGAACTCTCTTAAGCGGTGGATCCTGAAGAATGAACATTTCCATACACAGCGTTCGGTTCGCCGGGGGTTGTAACATCACCCGGAATTCCGGTATCCTTCCGGAATGGGGCCCTCCGGGTCGTCCCAACCGGAAAAAATGGTTTTATGCCCCCTGAAGGCCATTTTTATTATTATCATTCCTTACGGCTGGTAGAAAAAACACGACAGGGATACAAAATGAATACGAATGGGTTTCAATATGATGAAAAACGGGAATTTCTTACTTTACGCATGTTATCGATTGAAGGAAAATCTTCCTGGAACTTCCGGAATTCGCATCTCTTGAATTAGAAACATTCCAAGAAGAACAACTCGGTAAGTGGTAAAGTTGTGTCAGACCGTCTTGGGTCTCCACAAAAGAAGGGTATTCATTATTCTTATGAGCATTTAAAACAGATATCATTACAAGTGGAGGCTATCCAGGGTTTCAGATATATTTTCACCGTTAATACATTTCTATGAACGTAAACTGGTTGGATGTGGTGAAAAGAATAAGTCCAAGTTCAAATAGAAGAGAAATTTTCAAGACAAAAAAACGAACGAACTTGTAACACTAAAATGGCGAATTAGAAAACATGATAAAAAGTTCTACTGGAAATGAAGTTAAAGAGAAAATTTAGAAGAAACTGTTTGAAAATAAATAACATGAACAAAATGGAGTACAGCGTAGTTAAGAAGGTTCAGCAAGAATTAGAACACTAAAAATTAGTCACCATGAATCTGTGAATAAAATAAAATAACAAAAAAAGGGGAAAGAACCAATGAACAAGAACGCAGTAGCGGAACGCAGACAAGGTTATTCAGTGAAAAGCGATAGGTTCTGTTCTGGTAAATAAGCATTACGGAAGCTGAGGCCAACTCCTTCGGAAGCAGTAATCTGATGGTTTACTGACTCGTATCTATATAAGAACTCCTGAGAAACTTCGAGTGAAAGCTACAAACATATACTACGGATTTCTATGAGTCTGACGCTTTCTTTTACCATTGTTCGCACGAGTTAGATACATAAAATTGTTGAGTCTGGAAATATTACGGAACTCACAACTCTTCAAAGATACTAAAACCCTCTGATATCTAAGAGAAATGAAGTTCCATCGTAAAAATAGGGATCAATTGAAAGAGACTCCGTATTCTAATCCAAACTAAATAAAATTTTCATTCTTCTGCTAGTGAGAGTACAATACATCTCAGGTACATTGGATAAGAATATTTTTTCCATTACATTAGAATAAATTAATTTAATTACTTACTTACATTAGATTAAATAATTATAAGAGAATAAAAAAAAACTTTCAACAAAATGATTTCAACAATATGATAATAATTATACGATTAAAAATAGAAGAACATAATATTTATTTTCCTTATTTCATTGTCACTCGTTTTTATTAAGTATCAATCAACAAGAATGCAATTCTTGTAAAGAGAAGGGCAAAATAGTTGGCGAAGGTTGAAGGGGAAAGTTTTAAAGAAAAGTTCTATATGAAAGCTGCTTGGTAACATTAAAATATTTCCGATAAATTGCACAAAACCTCCGACTTTAACATGATTTATGAGAGATTTATTATTAGAACAAATACACAGATGAAATTTTATTTACACTCCCAAATAATAATATGTCAATGTACGTATTTTAAATCGTAATATTGTCTAGCATCACTGAAATAACCTATAATTGATTTTAAAGAAACCTCTTCTTTAGGTTTCAGTAGATGTACTTCCATAGCAAAAATTAAAAAAACGAGCAATTAACAAATCGTGAGGTTTCTAAAGAACTTCTGCAAACGGTTCGCTTCATAAGGTAGCTTTAACTTTTTGCGATTTTTTTCAAACGGCCATAATCCTTCTTGTTTTCCCTCCCATTCTAGCACACGACATGTTTTCTAATATGCGCACACAAGCTTTCCTCCACGGACGACCGCCTTTGAGTTATCCTTCTGGTTTCACCGCAAAGCCTCTTCGTTAAATAAAACATGTCTTCGAGAGTAATGCAGAGGACCTCTTGGAATGATGGCGCATCGGTGAGTGACCGAAAATAGAAAAAATGCATTGGGAAAAAGATGATCGGTGGCTAAAGGATTTAGTTCCTGACCCTCCCAACCAAGCGATGCAAACAGGTTGTGACATTAATCGAGAAAGAGTGGTGCCCTCTAGCGACAGCGGCGTACACCGAAAATTTTCCGACGAGAAAATTTAGAGTCATTAGCCATAAAATGGGATACCCACAAAAACTTAATCCTTGAAGCTCTTTGGAAGAAATGGGCAGAAATAGTGCTGTTATATGCTCACTCTCATTCATAAAAGCGTAACAACGGAGAGAGCGTTCGCAATGAGACATCGTCTGATTTGAAGCCGAGATTTGGAATCGACTATTTTATTCCTATGGATGTTACAATTCATGGAAAATATCAAAGGATCCTAAAGGTCAAATAAAAGTTTTATGAAAAATTACTCTGAAATTCAACATTTAGATTTTAATTCATTTTTTAAATTTGTCCTTTAAACAGTATTTGTTTCGGAAAGGCTTTAAAGATAAACGTTTAATTTGACTGGATTTTTAAGATAAAAATGCTTGTAAGGGCATTATAACCATCGATAGAATGTGATACTTTAGAAATTGTTTTTTTTAACTCGTTCGGTGAACTTCAATAATTATTGTGAAATCATTTTCCTTCGATATAAGGTATTTTAATTATATTCAATAATATATTTTACAAGTTTCAATGCAAAATATACCTCAACTTCTCACAGTTCTGAAATACCATTAGTATCCTCATATCAGCCGCAGCTGAGGGTATTTTTATATTGTTGCTGACGAGTCCACAGCACCAACAATAGAAGATAACAATACGATCAACAGCTCGTGGCATAAGAACAGAAAAATAATAATTTCATATTAAATAATAGAAACTCCAACGAATGCGGGTAGTCCACGAACAAAAAGAGAACCGAGTAAAATGAAATGAGGATGTATAATAAAACCACGCGGAATCATCATAAAAGAAGACCTGGAGGTATAAAAGAAGGGCCTCGAGAGGGAATCCCTTAACAATGCCGCGTTTTCAGAGGGGAGTTGCATCAGACATAGGATATGACGTAGTTGCATGAAAAGTCAACGGGAATATGACCGGAAGGATAGATGAAGTGTAAGTACCACTCCCTATTCCGAAATCCAAAAGTATTTATAATTGGACATTGTTTTGAGTATATTACCAATTAATATAATTATATAAGTCATTGGAAATGTCGCCTGTTTGACATGAAATTAAATGCCACTGTCTGAATCCGATATACCACTCCGATACGAGAAAGAATTATCGGAAAAGATCCATCATTAGCTCTTTCTCCGAAATGCCAATAGTGTCTCTCTCTTCTGGAGCATGAAGGCCAATTTGGACGAAATAAAACGCTTCGATACGGACTCACGACACCGGAAGTAAGGAGAACGCTATATAACAAATGAGAGGAAATCACTGATTCTCGTTAATTTTCGGGTCGAATTCAATCCTCTCTAGTTACACCGAAATTTGGATGTCGCCTTTTTTCTTAAGTGGGTCAAAGTTATCGAAATGTCCTTAAAGTTTCCGTTTGAATTCCGAAGACACAATCATTGGGACCGTTCAAAATTTCGTGGCGCAGTTATTTTTAACGAGCCCTTTCGAGTAAAAAAGGGAACATTTAATGCACTGAAACTGGAACGCTCCTTCAACTGCACAGATCAATTACATCGCTTTAAAAAAAATTTCATCTCACGGATTAGTCCGAGAAAAAGAAATTCGAAACTTTAATTACAAAAGAATGTAAATTCAATGCTCAGAAAACGCTACCGGGTACAATGCTCTTGGCAAAAAAAGACCTTTGAAAGAAATTGAGCAAAACAATGGAGTCAAGGCAGACCTCGTGCTATAGCTAGGATGTTTCTATAGCAGCCATAGAAATTAAGAGGACGGAAGGCTACCGTTTCCAACAATCTAGCGCGATTGTCCTCAATTTAGTCCATTTATCCCTTCCATAGTCGAGACTAACAAATCATAGTATCAGATAAGAGCATTTATATTTTTCGCGGAAAACTCGTTCTATTTAAGCTCTTCTCTAAAGGAAACTCTTTCTTAAGATAACGCTGGAACTTAATTGAGACAAATAGAAACGAGCATGGATTCCCATTGAATATTTTCCAAGAGGGAACGTCTAAATAGAGGCCTCCGCTAAATGAGGTAGGTCGGGATACGTGGTCCCCGAAACTATTCGAAGAAATGGATCGAATATCTACCTAATCAGTATCCAGATATTCATAAACGAGTGTTAGCTTTATGAAGCACCAAATTCGTGACGGAAAATACATTAAATCAGAAATTTAAAAAAATTTTACGTGAGCAAATCTTATTTTGTATTTTAAAGTAAGCGACACTCTTCGATATCAAAATGTTTTGCAGAAATTTTGAACCTTCCTCTTTTTTATTACAATCATGCACGCAACTTTCATATTTTCATAATACAAATATTCTTTCAACATATTAAATCTCCGTTTCGTCACAAGTAAATTGACCTGAATCTATATCTTTTTTATTCAATATCGTTTTCTTCATTATACATTAAACGTAAAAAAGTAACAAACATCCTCTGTAGTTTGGACATCAAGGAGATATTTTCATAAGAATACTTTTGACTTATTTAGTTGAATAATAAATGCCCTAAATTATTAACTGAATAGAAATGAATTCCGTTTCACAGATTTGAGACCCTTTCGACTCCTAGAAATCAAAATGCATCAAGTGGGAATTTCAGAGGCACTTTAGTCGTACCCTCGGCCACAAGACACGTTCTCTCAATCGATGTCTTGAGAAGAGCACTTACAAATGCTTGGCAACATGAGGAACTGCCAATTTGGTGAATAAACAATTGCGAATCGATTAAAGCAGCATCTCACTGCCATAGGGTCTAACTTCCTCGGCACGCACTTAAGTGTAATGTAATTCGATTTCTAGTGCTTGACGGACTGAACTTGAGGAACCGATGCGGAATAGGGCCCTTGACGCAGATTTCCTGATCACTCATAGGAAGAGACGGAACACATCTGCAAACTACCGCTAAATTGCCGGATGCTGTGATGGAATGGTCCATCATCTTCGAGAATGAAAGGGGACGTCAATCAATCGGTGGTGTTATCGTAAGAAAATCTCCGAACATTAAGAAAAAGGAGTTAATAAATGCGGCTAAGAGAGACCTTGACGTCCGTTTTCAAGAAAAAATCATGAGAGCGTAGCAATATCCATCCAATTTAGATGAGCTATTTAACAGAGAAATAGGTTTCTAAAAATGTGATTATTAACCAAAAAATTATATCGATAAATACGTCAGTGATGCATGAATATCATTAACGTAATAAGAATACAAAAGTAAAATACGAGTCATTGAAGAGTCTACTGCTAACTTATAGATAGAATTTTTTGATTTTTTCGTATTTTAAATCATTAGCGTACTCTAAATGCCAACAATTTCACTCGTCTATAATTTTGAAACGGTGTAGCTCGGTTAAATAAATAATATAAAAATTATTTCCTTAAAAATAAAAGAAAAAAGTAAATAATAAACATATAAAGCTTGATCCTTCCTTTGTGCATCAGTCAGTTTATAATTCATATCGGTAAGTTCAGATTTACAACAAAGGATTACTTTTATACACAGTAGGTAGTGAAAAATAGTCTTAATCGTCGTAGATTAGCAACACGGATATCGGCGATTTTGTCGCTCTTAAGATCCAACCGATCGCTTAAGTCCCTCGAAACCTCAACACCATCCATCAGCTGCCACTCATAATCCAACTTAGATCTTCCCCTATAATTCCTCTATTCCATCACTTAAATGTCAGCAGTTTGTCTCACCTTAATCCGCGCAAGATTCTTATAATTGTTTTCTTGGGATTCCATTTCCTCTTTGAATGACTCATGAATTCAAAAAACATAAACGGAGAGCAAGTTTTTTTAAATGCTCGAATTATCTTTGTTCAGCGTAAACGTCTTATTTCGCTTCGAGCAAATTACATCTGCTACTCAAAAAGCGCAATTTAAGAACTAAATGGGCACTGAGAATAAATCAAATACATAAGAAAAAGGCCTTGTCTCTCAGAACAATATTACATTTCTACTTAAGTCTGAAATTGTTTCTACAACAACTGCCTTCTAGCAGAAAGGAGAGACAAGAAAAGAAGACAAACGTTTTAGATTCAATGCCTATGCTAGAAACACCATTTTATACATAGCTTTGAGGATCTTTTAATATTTTAGAGATGCTAGAATCAGATTAAGATAGCGGTAGCCCTAGAAATCCAGGCATTAAGTTGACCATTCCGACCTCACTTCTTTGAAAATTTCAGAATAAAAGCATTTTTCGCAGGAGAAACTTCAATCGAAATAAGACAGGGTCTTTCTCAAGGACTAAAGAAACCGCGAATAAAGTGGTGGGGTCTTTGGAGAGTTTGGATGACTGCAAATCTCATTCTGCGGTTGCACGGACCACATACATTTCGTTGACTGTCAAAGTACGTTCATCTTTTTATCTCAAACCACTCGAAGATTTTTTTTCTTCCTCAAACCCTGCGTCTTTACCTAAAGAAGGATTCTCCTTGAGCAACAAAAAAATCGGTTTTTACTCCAGGTCGCCCCAAGCCCTTTATCGTCTCTACACCACACGAGCCCTCTCTTGGATATGGTTTCAAAGATTAAGTAAAAAATATTAAAATAATAAAATTCGTTAGAATTTCTGCATAAAAATAGTCAGTTTCAAAGTGAATCATTACGAAATGGATTGGCTGTCTACCTTGTTTAATTTCCGTAATATATCCGTCATTTTTTTCTTTAAAAATCTCATTTAATATTATCTCCGTTTCTCTCAATAAAATAAATCATTAAAATTCTAAGATTAAATTTCTCTTATATACCTTTTACTATAGATCTTATAATTGGAGGATAACAGTGACGTGAAAATCGAGATTTTCACACAGCAATCAATCAGCAGACATTCTATACTCAAATCATTAGATACTCTCCTTAAAATTCCCTCAAATTTTTTTCCAATTCAACTTATAATACGCTACGTTAAATGGTAATTATCGTGTAAATCCATAAATTGAAAATAATCATGGTTGCCATGGAAGGCTGGTGTAGCCTATAATGAAAATAAATGCTTATCCAACACAATTAGGAGAAGTTATAATCACTATACACTCAGAGTAACATTTAATCCTCAACTCCTAAGTTTCGTAAAGGGATTTCTATTCCCCTTCCATTTAATCCTGACTTTAGAACCCTGATCGGCAAAGAAATTCCTGAGTAGGGACTCTCCACCTGTAACTAAGATCGTATCTAATCTACGCCGGAAATTGTACTAGAATCCGCTCGGATCTCGGATTAATTCTCGGGATCAGTTAGAGAAATTGCCTCTTCGGTTTACCGGCAAAATTCCCGGGAAATTTTCTTGTTTCGGGACCCTCTTGAGAAAACCGTGAGAAAAATTCTTGGAGGATCACCTCTTGGGAAGAGATCTCGAGGGAATTATTTCCCAAGAGAAAACCGCTCAAAAGGTCGAAGCAGGAACTCGGAGATTTCGGAGTCGGAAATGTGACCTCTTGGAGAAAGCCCTGTCATCTGGCAAAAGGTGCCGAGTCCGTCTCATCTCTTAATCCCTTTCAGCGAAAGGGTCACCGGAGATGCGAGACTGCAGAATTCTTATCTAGCCTTCGAAAGGTCAATGCCGGTGCCGGGTCTGATACCGCCGCTGGGAAATCCCGGGGGCGATTTTCTCTGCATTTGACACCGCCCCCGGTTCAACAACGCCCTGGGCACCGCTTTCTCCATTCGGAAAAGCGCTGAGAAGGTAATGGAAAAACACTTTATGGTACATCTCCTTTCCTTATATATCAGGAGCACTAATTAAAGGATAGTTGTCCGTTGCTTGTTGGTTCCAGGGGCCGAAGGGTTAGTTTACAGTTATTCCTCGCATTCCGAGGATCAGGTTCGAGCCCAGGTATTTCGGATTATTTATAATCAGATGTAT
The DNA here is from genome assembly GCA_020796165.1 of Pantala flavescens. Taxonomy (NCBI): domain Eukaryota; kingdom Metazoa; phylum Arthropoda; class Insecta; order Odonata; family Libellulidae; genus Pantala; species Pantala flavescens. The sequence continues at coordinate 34,119,368 of CM036881.1, read as the reverse complement.
AAATGGCTGTAGATTTTGCATTTCTTATCAATGAATATAAGAGCATTTTAGACTGAATTTCGTCCTCCACGAAAAAAATAATTAATATATTTATTATTGTGACATCTCGCATTATTGTGGCGTACCGAAATCTTATTGATATCATATTTTGGTAAATATTATTTATCTCTTATAACTGATTTTATTGAAATACAAAATTCAGGTTAAAAACTGTACTACAAAAAAACCTTTCCCATTCCTTCACCACTTTCTCCTGAGATTGATAGTTTTTTAAAGAACTAATTGCTCGTAATAAATTGATACCTTGTACTTAATAAAATACGAAAAGAACGAACTATTTTTTCCCTTGAACAGGACAATTGAAGAGTATAAGCTTATGGAACGAGAATTCTCATCAACCGTTTTGTAATTGGGTTATCAAGAGAGTAAAGTTTCCATTAATTTTATAATTAGGTGTTCTTAAAAGGGATGAGTTGAGACACCTCGGGAAGGTATTAAATATAAGCTCATTAACCGAATTTATGCTTTGCTCTATTTGTACAAGTTAAACCTAGGGAAAAAGGTCATGAGGTTTAAAATTCGCTTTAAAAGAATCGCAATTTTTAACTCCAAAACATGTACAGGAGATAAGTGGATTAAGAGTTGGAGGATTTCACAACTGGAGGTCAACCAGAGGACATAAAAATATAAAACACGTGAATTTCGTCTCCTTGGTCTTGACGCTTCAGATTTATTCGCATTTTATCCCCAAAACCCCAACATCGGGCACTATTTGAAGATTAAAGCAAATAGCGAACTTCATCGAGTACTCTCCGGTTGCATAATAAAGCCAATAGAGCGTTTAAACCTTGTTTTCCGCTCTTTATGAAGACGAATATGGATTGACGAACGCTCGGTTGATGGGGAATTGGGGCGGGGACATTCTTCATTTTGGGAGTGTCCCTATAATGGAATAAAGCCCTAATGCGCTTTGGTATCTCCACTGTGCAGCCTCTCTTTCACCCCAACAGAAGATCCCAAACATTTTTTACTCACGGTTATTAAGCACTGGGCGCTCGGAGAACGTTCGATCACATAGCAATAAAATATAGACGATTGAGAGCAAAGACACAAAATATATATTTTTTGAGTTTTCAAGCAACTATTCCTATTTTCTGTGATGATGGAAACATTGATTGGTCTCATTCAGAAATGGTGATTCATCATCAGCCGATTTATTTATGGACTAAAAACATAACAAATACCATCAGAAATCGAGTAACAAAACGTTTAAATAAGAGCAATCGATGTTAAAAATACCGTAACCATGGGAATTTGATATATGAGTGAAACCCAAACATGACAACTATTTCTAAAAATACTTAGCTTACCGAGTTTCACTTACAATTCTCGCTTCTAAATTTACTTTTCTTCTTCATAAACCGCTTATGATTCTTTGCTCGTTTACAAAGGCTTCATAATCCGCAATGTCTGGTTACCTAAGTGACAGGCAATGTCAGCAAAGATTTACACGATAAAAATAACTTTGCTTCTAGTAGGGCTTTCCGAGGGAATTCATCCGGCACAGAAACAATCCTAAACGGAAAAAGTTAATTTCGTAGTTCATGGCCGCCAGCTGTTGATGGCCAATTTAAAAGTTTATGAGTTCCTCAAAAATGCTGAATATCTGGGGAAATAAAAACGATTTCTTTTCAATAAAGTTTAAGCCTTCGCTCATTCAAAATTTCCATTTGGGAAACACAAGGAATTCGAATGGATTAATTTAGTGAGGGAGGAAATGATGGGGAAAATTTGAAGAAACTGATCGAAGGCATTCCAAACAACTCCATCGTCTTCGATTAGAAGTTGAAGAACCAGAAGACCCGAGGCGATGTGGAATTAATAATAGAAATAGTAGCGAGAATTTTGGAAAATAATTCAACATCATTTAAATCAAGTGGATATTTCGGGTGAAAATTTAATCCAAATAGAAAGTTGGGAAAATAAACGCTCTCACAGATTCCACCAAATTGATTCGACACAAATAAAAAAATAAAATAGCGTAACTTTATAGTTGAAATGTTAAGAGAAATATCTTCCTATACAACATTTGAGACACAAAATTAGTATTCCAAACCAACAAGCAATCATATATGAACATAATCTGTAAAAGTATATGAAATTGCATCAGATTGATAAAATATTCATATGATACTTAATTTCTGAAGTACCAAACAGAAAATTTGGAAAGAAAATATTCCAGAAATTTATAATCCTGAAACAATGTTACGTGTGTAGTACTGATTATAGGTACATTGATTCTTTCTTTCTGAAACACAAAATTTGAGATCTAAAGACTAACAAACAATATTATATCAAAATGTTACAATAAACTGGACGATATGGAATTACTTAAAACCTTTCCCTCTATTTAACGATAAAATATTTTCTAAATCGATATTTAAAGTTGTGATTCCTCTTATTTACATCGGCTTTGGGCAATAAAAAGAAATGATCTTAATAAAATGAAGTAATAAAATACATAATAAATAATTTAATGACACACATCGTAAGTTACTCAATAAACTACTAAGTGGAATTATTTGCTAAATAAACCAAGAAATTAACCGCATAAGGAATTGTATCGGTAGTAAAGTATTAATTAACAACTAAAGGATTCTTCCTTATCGTGAAGTTAAGGAATTAATCACACAATTTAGTAGAGCAATTAAATGGAATTTATAGCAATTACTTTAATCTCCAGTGGTACTTAAATGCACTTAGTCGAGGATTTCAGCTTTAAGAGATTAATTCAAAATGCACAGAGGGAGTATTTTGAGTTAGTGGAGTATTAACGCTGAAGAGAACGCATATTTTCAGTAATTTTCGATCTTTAAGCCTCTTAAACGTTCAAATCAGTAGATCACAGAAAAAAGGGGGAATTTTAATGGAATGCTGTCGACACGCTTCTATGAGCGAGTGATTTTTTATTTATTTAAACTGATTGATATTTACTTCATTTAAAAGAACCTCATTTTACACTCAGTCATAGTAGCTGAGAACAGCTTTCCGAAAACACCTGTTAACATCTGCAGTAGAGTTAGATAAACACGCAAGAGAAGTGGAATATGAGCCACTAACATTAGTTCACCTATTTAACTGAAATAGAAAGTAGTATTTACTCTAAAAATGTAATTAAAATTCAGATAATTCATCAATCAACGGTGAGAAATGTGTTTTATTTAAGGTTGAGCTCTTATAATGAGATTTAGAAAGGAAGATCTTCACTAGAAATTAAATATAAGAATAATTTACAAGAATCAAGCATAATTATGTCAATTACAATTAATAAGGCATTGTTGAGTAATCCATACGACAATACTAATTCCTAAATTCGATTTTGTAACATTCCATGATTAATATTTCGTATTTTATATAATTAGTTTATTTAACAGAAGTTGCACATTATTATTTCATTCAGACTGCGTTTGTATTATGGTGAACGAATTTATGATCTTTTACATCGTCAATAATCACAAAATTACTTCAAGGTCTTAAATAATTGTACGTATTATTGTGACGCATGATCGTATATTATCATAAAATAATAAAATGACAATCCAAAATAAAAAAAATTAAATTTAGTTGGAAAATTGATCTGAAGCGCTGAGAATTGATTTGAATCACCCAAAAAAATAATTTATTTGGATCAGTGTTAACCACATACAACTATGATGCTTCGAGAGAATGAAAGGATATTTAATTTGCAAATTCCTCAACTAAGTTAAATGAGGTTTGTGGATTCGAATTCTTGGACGAAATAAAAGGGAAGAACGGGATGAGATGGAAAGTCAAATCCCCCATCGAATGAAGTGGAAATCATCATTCAAGAGGGAAAATAAGTGCCCCATCAATACGATTTGCATGATCCTCTCATTTATGGGCAAAAGGGATTGGGGATTAAATCAAGGCAATAAGCGTGAAACTATAAGGAACCACATAAGACATGGATGACTTTTTACGGGCAGTCTTATTGTGTGATTTTAAACGAGGAAATAAATCGACAAACAAATGCCTCAGTTAATTATTAAAAATAAGTGGAAATCCAGTTATGAAAAAACTGTTAAGCGAAATCTTCTACGTCAATTCCGTAGGCTACAATATCAAGCTCTAGAAAGGAAATAATTCTTCAGAACTACAATGTAAATTCCATTTTCGGCGTTGAAAAGTATTTAAACATTGTTCTTAAAGATATTTTAAGGAAAATATAAAATTTACGAACATATTGAAAATATAGGAAGCTCACATTCAACTGTCTTCAGTTTTGTTAGATGAATTATTCATACTATGAATTGTCATCAGCACTTTTGTTAGTTATAGTTTGTATTTAACTTTAATAGTAAAAGGAAAGTATAAAATGTATGAGAAATTACGTAACATCGAGAGAAGGAATCAAACAGCATTTAGTCAGGTTGATTTCTGTTGCGCAATACAAATGACGATAAAAATTCTTTCACGCATAAATACATCCAAATCCTACATATCGATGCAAACCAAAATTATTTTCCAGCATTTCCAGTGAAGGCTTCGGTTTAATCGAGCGTATAAATAAGTCATAAAGGACGAATATTTATAGACGCACGTACAAAAAAGACCACGAGACCTTTCCACTTCCGTTAATCCTTGAATCATCCATGCGCAAGTCTGGACAAGTTAGCCTCTTCTAATAAACCCCGATTTCCGAAAGTAAATAAGTGCTTTCATTACACCTTTGCGAGACTCGTCACTAACCCAATACTGGGTTAATGAACGTCACCGGGGCCGAAATCCCGGTTTTTAAATTTCCGGTTTCTTGGATGTCGAATCAATCAAATGCTCTGGTGAAACCGTTGAGGCGTTCACGGGGCCATTTGAGTGACTTGTGATTCGGAGCGGAAAGAAAGGGAACAAGGGTTCGGGTTTTTTTGAGGGTCCAATATGAGGGGAAAACTGCGGGTTGATTGGGGTCCTGCGGGAGAAGGCAAATTAGGGTAATTTGCAGTGTCTCTGGGAATCCATGGATCGCCATGGAAGTTATTGAATTTAAAGTTATGTCTCGGATTCTTCAATTCCCTCTTCAATTAAGGGAATTAGATGCGAAGGGCAGTAAATTAACGGCCGTGTTATTTACGCAAAAAAGATTCGCTTTAACAGGAGATTCTGTTGGGTCAGTGGAGTCGTCCGCAATTTTCGAATTCGCTCTCTTAGGGCGAGACGCTTGATGCAAAATATCGATCGACGGCGAAACAATTTTCCAGGCTAATTACGTTCCGCGGATTTCTTTGCTGCGAGATAAAATAACGCGCGAAAATTTTGGCGCAGTTTGGCAAGTTAAAAGTTTTCCTCTGAGAGAATGTGGAAGGACTCGTTGGTTGAATATTAATCCCAACACAAAAGGCAACCTCATCTCTCACCTATCATGGGGTAATACTTCTAAATGGGTCATGAGAAGACGTAAAAAATAGGCTGTTAACGAAGGGTGATACTGTTTTGGTTGAGAGGATGTACTTTTTTACATGTTGAACTTTGAACTTTTTCTTCCACTCAAAATACTTTTGGCAATTAACAAAAAATTGTCAATGGATTTTAGTTTTCCAAAAAGTCACTAATTACAACTGATGATATCATCAATGCAATTTCTTTAAATCACTATTTTAAGGATAAATTTACGAATTTTTGAATGAAAATCTTGTAATTTAAAGTTTTCTACGGGAGCAGGAGAAGAATAACAATCAATTCCGACTCAAACATTAAAATATTTCAAGTAAGTCATTTCTTTGATAGATTCTTTCCCACGATTAAGAATTGGTTATAGAAATAATATAATTTAAACACGATAGTAAAAATATGGCTAAAGACTATCACTTACATAATCATAATTAATTACACTTCCAATAGGTAACACGTAGGCTAATTGGTTACAATATCACTTCAATAAAAAACTGATTAATAACTCCTTATATTGCTACATGATCTAATAACGGACAATAAAGACAAACCGAGTAATGACTTATTATCAATGCTTAATATCAATAAAATAAAATTACTAAGGAGGAGAATAATTTATTACAAATTATGAAAAAGTACACTATTTCTAGTTTTGCAAAAACAAAATATTCCCCGTTTTTAAAAGAGTCCTGTTTCGGTCCTATCTAAAATGGTACGATCCTTGAATTCACCAGGTAAAAAGGGTCAAATGGACTTCCACAAAAATACGTGGACCATCCCTTCCGCAATAAAATATAAACAAACGAAGTCTGCAAACGCCCCTTACGTAGTTATAATAACACACGCGGGGAAAAAAAGGGAATAACGCGAAAGGTGACTTCTTTCATCCAGAGGATATGATGGCAGGGTCCGCGTAATTGAAGAAGAAGCAACGAGAAGTTGGGCACAGAGCGGATTATGTGGGAGGGCATTTCATGAGATCAGGTCAGGGGTCGACAACCTAGAAAACATGATACGTCTATTTTTCGTAACCTGCGAAAATTCAACTTAAGGAGAAATATAATAACTGCAAAAGAAAAGTAATATTCTTCGGCGGTCTCTTCGTGTAACCGGTTCACTTCAGAAAACTTGGATGGCAAACGCGGGATAAGTGAGTTAGAAAGAAGAAAGTACGTAACTCTATGCAAGAATGAAGAGAAGGATACTCTATCTTTTAACTTTCTCAAGAATTACATCACAGCAATATGTAAAAATATGTAGTAGAAAAAGACAAAAATGTTTCCTTCCAATAATGAAAATTAACTATTATACTGATAGAACTGATTTCTAACAAAAAGTAACCAACGTATACGAAATGTACTTCAAAAAGCATTTTAAATAGTCCATTTGAAAGCGAGGTATCAGCATATTAATCCTGGGTGACATTTACAAAGAAAGATGTTAAATAAATTCAGCATTAAAGGTCAGGAATATAATTTAAAAAACTAGAATGAGATTTCCGCTAAGTAAAGGTGAAACGACGAGAAAATAAAAGCACGGAAAATGCATGCATACTCTATTAATCATTTTAATCTCATTGAATAGAAAATTCTTATAAAATTCAAAAACTGTAGATGAAATGAAAACCTTTTCAAAACGATGGGAACCGTGGACTCTTATCTTACAACACATGAGAAATGATTGTTGAACCAGATAAGACATAGAACTCTGAATTCTTTTTAGAAAGAATTCGCGTTTGAGATTAATTAAATCGCCTCCATTTATCTTCACGAAGATAGAAGGACCCTAATTGGTCCAACGGAGAGGCTGTGCAACTTATGTAGCGATAGTTTTTATTTCCTTCGCCGTTGAGCTACCAATGATAGAGATAACCAGGGATAGGGTGCGCTGCCTGCAATCCAAAGAATCGTCGAAATGTGCAGGGGTCCAGCAAATGGTACACTTCTGAGGGGGATAGCCAACTACATTCGACCATACGATTAGTACTCACTATAAAGCCGGCACTTTTCCGAATCAGCGAAAAAGTGAATGCCCTTCTCAACCAGCGGTCATTCCCATTCCATGCATTTATCTGATCGTTCATTTTTCAGCTAAAAAAATTAAAATGGACGTCCGTTAAAATTCATGCGCGTTAAAAAAATTGGATTTCCTTCCTTGAATAGGTTCGCGAAACCTGATCGGAAATGGAACATCGCACTTCGAATGTCATCTGTTGAAATATTACGCCTTCGAAGGTTCCCTCCAAAGGTTCACATCCATCATCCGACTGACCTCGTCCATTCGCCTTCCGAAATTTGTCCCGAGCAGATTCGTCAAAGGATGGACTTCGTCTTCAAATGCCATATAACGAGGGAGTTTAAGGCTCTTTCACTGAATGAATGCTGCATTTTGGAGGTGTCCCTCTGAAAAGGGTCTTGTGGGACGTACTTATTTTGATCATCAATTTAGGTCGTTAAGAAACAAAATTCAGAGTCTGCAACGATTATTATTATTTATTAAGATTAAATTTTTTTAATGTGAAAAATTATGTTGAACAAGAGTACCTACTTTAATGTTCTAATGCAATTTGAGACTAATTAGTCTCCAACTCGAATTAAGTCTATATGGTTTAATTATAATTTATATGCAACAATTATACCCAGAAGGAATATTATCTTTACGGAAAAGTACGCGATTGAAAAAGGCTTACATTTATTCTATACTGAAATAATTATGATACTTTAAAATGTGAAATATGAAATGCTATGCTATCCAAGTAATACATGATCTCTTAGAAATTAGCCACGAAACAGGATATATACAACAATGACTGGAAAGTATATTTTGACATTATAATTAACCGTAAAAATGCCACAATTTATAACATTAATCATACTTTAATAATAATTCAACACCCTGAAAGCTAAAAGGAAACCAAATTTAAGGACCTTAAAGAATTGAAAGAGAAATGGGTTAAACTTTTCCATAAAAAAGTTTCATAATTACAACACACTAGCTATTTCACCAAAATTATGTTAAAAACACATAAATGTCGATAACTCTGGTCGTGCTCAAAATTCTCTGCTAATAATTACCTAACTTGACACATATAGCTCTTTCTGAATGAAAAAATACTATTTAAGTCAATGCATAACCTCTTCTTTAAACATTTAAATTTTCGCAATCATATTTGTCTGCCTCCGTCAATTTAGTTCACATTCCTAAAGAATAAATTTCGCTGTGCGAAACGGAAGTCGTCAACGACATTCTGCAGCCGAAATATATTTCGAAAACAAAAGCTGGAACGATTCAATACGTTTTGAAAGGAGCGAAAGATTATTAATGAAATAGAATAAAAGACACATCTCCGGTAAAATACGAGCGAATCCGCAAAAGTGACGTCTAAATTGAGTGTGTTTCATTAACACGGTGGCCCATTACAGATAATCAATATAGGGCGTTGAAATTGAAACTTTCACCAAGAGATGAGGAGAAAATTGAATCCGGGATCGAAAAGAGTTGGCGATATAAATAAACGAGCTCGAAAGCTAGGAAGTTTACGGCGACCGCGAGGCATTTAAAAGATACACTGCAGCGGGAGACTAGTTATCCAGGAGTCGTATTTCGTGGGATAATGAACTTTCCTCGATGAAGGCAGTTAGAGCAGACAAAACAGCGAGTAATTTTCAAAAGGCGAATGGAAAATCGATTAAACAATTCCATCGGAATGTCTTCATTGTTGATTGCCCAAGTATCGGAACAGCATTACGTTAAAACTGCTTTGTTTGCGGGTCAGAGGTCAAACTATCCATCATTCAGATACGTAAACTATGAAAAAACGTGTTTCACCCTGACCCACGGGTTTCTTCTTTTGAAAAAAGATTTTATCGATATATCGGATATGAGAAGTCGCAAAAGGGTTGAATTCCTTTCCGTAGAATCCTTTTCTTTAAAATCGGAGATTAGTTTTCTGATGCGTCCGCATATTGATGAACGAGGTGGCATTTTCAATCTGGTTTCTCCGAATTCCCTCTTCGAGTGATTAATCTCTCGAAAAAACGCGATCATTCCGTTTTTTTCAAAGTATCCATCTGCTTTCAAAAAAGACCGAAAATTTTTAATTACAGTATATCCCATCAATAGTCAATCTCTTAGAAACGTTTCACTTTAATTAAACTTTTCTGAGGAATTTTTGGGTGAATTAAGATGACGTCTATCAGCCGCGTTGTTCCGCTGGATTTGGTCCCTTCTCTTTAAATGAAAGGATCAAATACAAAGCGGACCGAGAAATATTCTAAATATTCACCACCGACACTCATTAGTCATCTGAATCACGCTTCAGCAGGTTTCAGCTGTTTCATTTTCATTAATTTTCCCTCCATTTCTCATAAATCCATTTTTTAAGCTGCTTTTTATTCTTATATTCTTCTCTCTTTTGCGATACAATCCGTCTTCCGAATTTTACACAAAATCCATTCGTAGTCTTTCAATTGATCGGCTAATTTATCCACTCACTTCAACACCTGAATAAGAGGAATTGAGCATTATGAAAAACGCTAAACGAAGATCTTTATTTCAACATAATTCACAGCAGTAGTTACATGTCGCGTTTCTTAATAAAATTAAATTCTACAAAAGCTTCATCGCAACGAATAGATCATTTTTAGCTCATTAAGTATTTATTTGGTTTAAACCTGACTTTCTTGGTCGTTGAATAAATGAATCACTGAACAAGACTTGGAACTACTTTTCCTTTCACAATAAAGGTATCGTATTCCATTTTCGTGGAATTACTTCATTGTAAGCCTTCTAAAAATAGTTATTTTAGAAAACCCCCGTTTTACCCATGAAGCACCGCATTTATGAGAGACGGTCATAAGCTTCCAGTCCCTGAGCTGAATATTTAACAGACTGTATACCTTCTTATGAAAGTTCCACAGACTATTCTCGGAAGCTGGATTACAGGAGGTGTAAGACCTCGTAATGGTGAAAATAAATTTTAATTAAGTCGTTTGTAGCTGTGAAATACCATGATAAAACGAGAGTAAGATGGATGGGGTTTTCGCCCTTGGAGAAAAATGGCGCTCGTCATAATTAAAACTACGCTAGTGGATTGAGAGAGAATATAAAAGGGAAAGGATTACGTGTTGAAAGATACAGTTCCATCCCAGAGTGTGAAAAGCATGTATTGTTCCATGTTCAAAAATAATGACTACTACACAAGCCGATACTCTATGAATTATGTTCATCAATAAAAGAGAATTTATAATTTCGTTCAGTGTACGGATGGTTTACACTTATTAAATAAAGTATTTATTTTATATTTTTGCGAAAAAGACGCATGAGCATGATGAAACATATTTTTGCAAACATGCATATGCCTTTTTATTTTATACATAAAAAACTTCCAACGAGGACATTTATGAATATCTGTACTTCCACGGGATTTTGCCAATCCGCGAAGTAGCCAATAGAATTAATTTATGTTATATGATACTTTAATAAAATGCTTTTAATGATGTATGATATGATAGTTATGTTCTTAAACATTACATTCATAGATTTAAAATCCATCCTTATTACTGAATGAATGAGTCAGAAATTCCACATATTAAACACTAATGTTAATAAATAATGCAAAACAGATTTTTTCTTACGAGAACTGTGCATTAGAGCAATTGTTTTCTAATCATTAAAACGCGTCGCATAGAAGAAATTCGGAATAATCTGCCTTCATTCCCTTTCAAAACGATTCATTTGTAACATTCCCGTTGCGAAATCACTCGGTTATTGAGGTCGACAGAAAGTAAACGCCTAAAAGCTGAGTGCAATCAACCGAGGTTACGAACCTATCAGCGAAAAATAGTGAGAGGCAGTGAGTGCAATATGCAAGAACAATGAATGCTGCCGAATTCCTATCGTCCGATGCACGCGCACGTATGCATTGCGACCTTTTATCGCTGAAAATGCGCAATCAGAGGACATACGAGGGGTAAGTGGTAAATTTAGATCAATATTGGCGTAATGGGAAGGACGTGCTTTGCCCGACAACTTCGTATTAATTTCGGACCTTATAAATTTTCCTCTCTGGATTCCGATCCGTTTAGTACGCGTTTCGGACCGTTGGAGGCGCTGATGCAGTTCAAGGTCAGTATAGTGGATGCAGCTCGGCGTCTTGTCACATACTTCTCAAAACACACACAAAGAGTGAGCTCGTGAACTCCAGACTAAAACACACAAACAGAGGCCGCCTCGCAATGTTTGAATGTTTTATTCAGAAGATTAATGTCAGCTCGGATATTAGCCTTCTCTCTAAATCCAACGTCCCGCGGGTGCTTGCATTTTACCAGAGAAAGGACTCTAGGGGCGATTTATAATTCAGGACCTGATGCGAGGATGAAATTTTGTTTTCGATATAAAATGATCAGAATTATAAAATATCCACAGTGGTCAAAGAATCCCTTCAAAATGAAATGACGTTCATTCTTTCAAGACTTGAATACGACGACGCTTATTAACTTGAGGATACACTCGTCTGAGAATGTCGTCATCTTCAATGTACTTGAACAAATCTCTTCCTTGACCCAAAATGAACTAGAGATATATATTTCGTGCTCATATCCTACAAAATCATTATCAATAATATATCTCTATAACTTGTAGAGTATGATATGTGAGTATCTACTACTACCTATTCATCATCTACCAAGAATGCAAATGCTCTTTGTAAATGAATTAGATGACACGGGCCCAAGTTCGATTCTGGAAGCTCCCTTATCTTTCGTATAAAAATATCTTTGATAAAAAACATCTATGGATAGAAAAATTTATCTATTAATTATTTCAATTATCATATTCAATATTCAACTTACGAACTGATAGGGAGACGCATACTTGACAACAATGATGATAAGATGATGACTATGATAAAGTATTATTCTAAGTAATAATTACAAATTTTTAACCTTTGATTACTATATTGCAATTACTTTGAACTATACTGCAATTCTCTTAACTATTGCTAAACTATCGCCAGGCTTAAACAAATCATTAAATATTAATATCTCCGAAGAGTAATGATTGAATAGTCGACTTGCTACGAATATATTCATTTTCCACATTTTCATTTCCATATTAAATCTAGCTTATTCATTACGAAATAAACAAATTAATCCTTTCAACTAGATTTAAATTTTTTATACAGAAAACGAGAAATATACACGTATATATATTTTCAAATTAACGCTGCTATAAAAATATTATGGAGTTGGCAATGAAAATACGTTAAAAAAAAACATGAATATTCGATTTTAAACAAAATTATAGAGAATTGGTTCTTCGAGTTTCAACCACTTGACCCAGTTTAATCTCTTCACGAAAAGATTTTAGAACAAAGATTCTTATAATCTTGAGTAACAATAACGGTGAAGGGGTTTTCCATAAAACGGGAATCACTCCCGCAGCTTCTAGAAGGGCAAAGATGACGCTGCTTTGAAGTGTACATCGTTTCGCAAGTTCCGTGACCCAAGAAACACGCTCTTTGGGCCGTATGTTCTACGGCGAAATTGAGATTTTGAAGAAGGCCTCCAACGTACTCCTTTAAAAATCTCGCATCTGCCGCGGACTTCTGGGATATCTATACCTTATAATGAAGCCGTACGATCTAAACTCGGAGACCCTCTTCTTAATCGGAGATAAATCCACTCTCGCGAGCATCCCAAACCACTGGCACTCGAGTTACTGGAAAAGAATCCGTACGGCATCTGGACGCGCTGGAATTCGCTGAGGCTTCAAACTACAAATGTCAGACACACTCGGCGCAATTCTGGTAAAGCCGCGGATTCTGTTCGAAAAACAGTTTAATTCAAGACGTGCTTTTTTATTCTAACTATATTGAGAACTTGATCCGTGGAAATTGGTTATCTCGCCGAAGAACGGGTTATTTTATCCGCGTTTGAAAGGAGTTCTTTCAAAAATCTTTTATATTCAATACCGCTTACGCTTAAACATCAAAATTTTGCGAAATTGATTCCGTTTGATCTATCATTTTCCTGCATCTTTATATTATAATAAACTGTACGTCCTTAATCTACCGTTTATTTAGAAACTAGCAAAACTAATCAAAAATGTTATTCAAATTTTACTCATTTTCTTTATATTATCAGTAATGAAGTATTTGAAGGAGGTTTTTCCACTCGTTTTACCGTGATAAAGTGAAACTGTGAACTTGAAGGTGAATATCAACGTAAATTTTTAATTAAAAAAGGAAATGAAATTGTGAAAAGTGATGAAAATATAAAATTGAACGAGATTAATAAAAAAATACGAATCAAAACCATATGTTGAAAATTCGTTCAAAAATTAATCAATTTATGAATTAGTTAGTGATTTCGTACATAAAATACGGTACGGAGCAATTTTGGAGATACTAATGGACGAACAAGGCGCTTAATAAATAATTCATATTATAAAATTACATATAATCGTTCGTATGAATTTAGTAATAAACTTAATTCAGTACTAATAGAAATAAAAATTTTCTTCATTAAAATCCTGACTTGCAGGTTTAAAAATTTTTCGAAATAAAAATCGTAAGGGGTAATTCGACATCTTTAAAATGAGAAGATGCAATTTCTCTGTTTCTATGACTACGTATAACCTTACTCCCAAATATTAGTAAAAAACATTTTCTATCGAGCTTCTGAGATTGTTTTCAACTTCCGGAGCACGAAGGATTCCTCATCATCCTTCTAAAAGATATAGGAACAACCTCTTTCGCCTTTCTGCAGAATGTCTGCCGTATGTAAGTAATACCGTAAACTTCCTCATGTCTTCTTTGACCGATTCGAACTTCCCCTATTGAGTGCTCTTTTGATAGATCGATTCCTTTCACTTCACAGCTCCTTGGGTTCACAAACTCTGTCCTTTTCTGGGCATCTGCGCCTTTTCTTATGTCTTCCGTACGATGCACTTCAATATAGACCTCTGAACTTCACTGATTTCAGCAGCACTATATCGGCCTATATAAACGAACATTTACAGGTGTATCTACAACTCGCTATTTAATTTAGGGAACCTATATTAAACGAATAAGCTGTTGGATTTTCACACTACAAGTAGTGCAGTAAATCGCTTTTCCTGTTTATAATTTTCGTAGCTAATCATCAAAATTTACAAGATTTGTTTTCAGGATTAAACGTCTTACATGTTTTCAGGTTCATAAAATAAACACATATAATTCATATTCACGCATTGAACTCTTTTATTGATTGTGTTATTTTAAATCTTATAAAACTTTCATCGTATAAATGCAAAATACCATAAGCACTAAATATTTCAAAAATAATTATTGTAATAATTATTACATTATAAATTTTCAATGTTTTTGAATTTTCAAACAATAGATAATTCCTTAAAATATATGATCAAACTGGATGAAAATCATTGGATCGTTGGTTACAATAAATAAAATATCAACCCAAATGCTCTAAATTGAATTTATACCAAAAGGATTTCGCTCAATCAAGAGACTAAACCAATTTTATAGGTATACTGATTCTCAGTGCTATTTTAAACATTACTTTAAGAGAAAACTCAGGTTAATAAGACGATATAAACTTTAAGAAGCACGAAGGTAGAAGGTATTTCCATTAAAATGCTTAAAATGAATATCCTCTCTAATTCCGAAGTTTTGAAGGTAAAACTAAGAGAAGTTTCCTCTTGAAAATCTCAAATAAAAAACAAAATTTCAAGCAACTTCGTTAAACTGTTTTTCTTCGGCTATGATAATGAATTAATAATGAATTTCAATGGAATGAATACAAAAGACAGCTTTTTATATTATTCTAGAGTAATTTGCGTTACAAGCATACCTTATTACATACTGAAGCAGCAATTCAAAAATTTTAATTCTGGATTTATCGAATTCTTATTAATTCAAGATTGCGGTCTATACAAATGAATGGGATTAGGAAGGATTTGATTTTATATAACCTTCATCCAATTCATTTCAAGGTTTGGAAACAATATCAGAGGATGTAAATAAATCACTCAAAAATGGAAACAGCCTTATTTAGCATTAAATATTGCACATTCAAGTTTTGATCACTGTTCAAGATGAGCGACTAATGTGATTCGAAGAAAACGAAATGCTGTTGAGGAAAAAAGCGATTCTTAACTTCTTCTTTACCAGATAATCGATGGGAAAGAAGAAGAAGTTTACCTAACATCATTAGGACAAACACTGAACTCAGCCTCATCGGGAAATGTTTACTTTTGTCATCGATTAGGTACAAGCGCTGCCAAGAAGTAGAAAGGTTGGATTTAAGCGTAAAAAAGTTCGATGTTTGCAATAGAATTAGGGTAAAATTGAACGGTGAAACGAATACGATAAGCTTCAAATTCCGCTATTTTTATTTCGGTGTGCGATAGGATAATTTAAAAATGAGACGCTGATGATCTTCAGTAGATGTCGTAACTCAATACCTGGGCTAAGATACTGCAGACTAATTTGATCGAATTTAAATAGTGTGAATAAAACTCATTTAAGAATATGTTTTACTTAGACACCGAGATATTCGTTCAATAAAACAAAATATAAAAGAAAACCAGACAAAAGTAACTTTCTCACTTTTCGGTATAGAACTGTCCTCTTGAATGATAATTAACTATTGATTACTTTTCAGCTAACTACTGAATTGAAACATTTTCTTTTGTGTTGATTCTTCATATTCATAGCTATATAAAGCAATCATAAAATATTCAAAAGGTAAATCACTGAAATTATTGTTTCACAAAATCAAACTCATATATCATGAATACTTCATAATAAAGAATCATGGTGAGTGAACATTATTAAAAAATCACAAAATCGATCATTTTATAAAGATAGTTAGATAAAAATTAACTCCAACGTATCACGTTGTATGTGATGAACAAAGCGTGGAATGAAGGAGAACTTCGTGGCAGCGAATGGAAAACAGTTCTATTGAGAATCTATAGATTTATTCCATGAATAAAGGCGTTTATAGGAGATGATGTTTATTTATTCTTCAATTAACTTTTTGTTCGATATTAGCTTGCTCTAATTTCCTGATTCAAAAACAAAATAAATACGGAGTTAACACCTAAAGAAAATATTCCGATAAGAAACTAATAATGGCACCTGACAATCGACTTTGATTAAGAGAAACACCGCTAATGGTGCCGGAATGGCAATCATCGCCATCTTCGCTTGTTTACAGAAAAAATCGCAATATCGTTGCTTCCATTAACGTCAGTCATCATTCGAAAATTCAATTCTTTCCACTATCCCGCGAACAATTTGGAGAAGACGACATCAACGTTTTTCTTCCTTCATCAATTTCCAATTTAACTTCTTCCATCGAGATGAGCCACGAATCGTTACAGCGTTTCCATCTCACTGAAAACGCGATTTTGGACGTCAAATGAGTGTTGCTTATTCCGCCAGATTAAAAAAAGGTGAATTCCAACGTTGCGTGAGATGGCTCAAAATTTCTATTCAAAGTCTTTTCCGAGCTCATTACTAGAATAAATTTCGGATGCAGGACACATCACCCGTTAAACGAGTCCAGATTACAACACTGACGGGAGCGCTGATTTAAAAATTCCTCCATGAAGTCCACCATTCCGAAGCAATCTGCAATATTCTCAGAATTGGCAGCGGTCTTTCCACTATCAATAAAAACGCGTTTTGGAATAAACTCCACCATCGCCACAGTTAAAAACTAAGGTGAGTGTTTCAATAGATGCGTAATCTGCAATACACACCTCTTCTGCATTTAAATTCGGAGGAATAATGAATAACGGTACATTGATTTCGATATGACGCTTCGCAATGGAATTAACCACGTGGCTGTGCTAATTTCACCGGAAATTTTTCCGCCTCTGAAAGGAAGCAGCCCAAAAAAAATGGAACGAAACAATTCTGAAAATACCGATAGCCATTTATAAAAAACGGAACGAAAATAAAGAAGCATCGCTGAGTGTATAATATAAAATATTCATTTGGAAAAAATATCGAAGTATCACAGCCAGCAAGGCAACGCGAAAATTCTGAAAATATATTTCCTCATTTCTTTAAATAAGTGAGCAAAAATTTATAAATGTCCCATTCAACAAAAAAGCAGTCAGCTTTTAAAGACCATTATTAATATGATTTGTAATAAATGTAAAACTTGAGGTTACAATCAAATGAGTAATTGTATCAATACTTGCCCGAATATGTGGAGTACGGTTTTTATTTTACTATATAACCATAAAAAAATGGAAATCAAAAGAATCCAAACAGCATTTACAATAGAATTAGTGGCAAATATACTACCTTTCATAACTATAAGCGAAATTATAAATTAACAGCTCTTCCGTTGTGAAGAGAGGTTACATAACCGTCTATGATATCCTAGAGTAAGAGAGGGTGAGCCCAACTGTTATATATATTTTACACTGTTATATAATGGTCAAAGCCAAATATCTTGATATCCATATTGTTAATTAAATAACTTTATGCTAATTGAGCTTAAATATTATACACAAAATATCTTAGGAACGATTTTATTATAAATTATTGTAACTATTGAATAAATAACTCGGTAAGTTCCATTCAATATCAACTATTATTCTCCAACGAAAGCTTAAAATAGTACTTTATAGCCTCACATTTGGGAGAATTTGCGTAAAGAGCAATCGTAGTGTTAATAAGAGCGCTGCACATCTGCTCGACACGTGATGTCGACAGCGATTCCCAATGAGTGGGTCGAACAACCCTTATTTCTTTAACTTTCATTGATCCGATAGTTCGTTTATATCTATCCTTCGCAATTAACCAAAAGTGAGCGAAAGGCGTCGAATTATACCCACTGCTTTTGAAGAAAAATGGTTGGATATGATGGAACGTTAATTCAGCGATGAAATAAGAAAGGACCAAGAACCGATCCTTGAGGAAAACCTCTTCAAAGTGGAAGCCAGGAGCGTTCTTCAGAAATGACTTTCTTTTGACGCCATTCGAAGTAGTAGAAAATCCAATTTTTCGCACAAAGGTAGAAGTGGAAGAGTCTGACTTTAATGGCGATAATATCCCTACCTATGGAGCAGAGGGCTTAGCTGAAATCGAGTAAAGTATTAATGGCAATTTCTCTAGGGTCCATTGAGAGAGAGTGGTGGGTCATCAAGGGATTTTTATAAGGGCCACGCTGGTGCAGAGGTTCTTCCGGAAACGAGGCTGAAGAGGATCGAAAAGTTTGTTAGAGGAAAGAAAGAGGGGCAAAGTTGGGGAGAGTGAAAAGGGGACTAAAGCCACACGGATACACCAACTGTGATTTTCAGAACACTGGCCTGTTATACGGCGATGAAGATTTCACGTGCGGCGGTTGCATGAATAACACGCCTACTTTCCCTTGCCGTTCGCTGAGCCCTTCAATTAGAGAGAGATAAGTTTTTTGGCACTTCCACACATCCCCCACATCTTCTGCTCCGAATTACGTGCCTCCGAGGGGAAGCCAGTGTTACGGGATTATCCAAAATGGCCGATGTTATCTAAAATGGTGCTCATGTTTTTGTGCTCCTTGACACCGGTTGGGCGGGGAGTGTGTTTGTTAAGCTGTAAAAAGACTGCCTTCCGCCGAATTTAGTTGGGTTTGGCATGTTTGCGGGTTCTTACTACTCGGATGCTTTCACTGCCGAAAAACTGCCTAATGAAACGACCTCGTACCTTATCCGTGTGTCCACCTCCTATTAGGGTTCAAACTTGTGCGCCGTTGGAATGGAGGTTCCTCAAAAAAGCTTCGAAGAGAGGAGTCCAGAGGGAATAAGGGAGCTCTTCCGGAGTAATGATGAAGATACCCATAACTTCAAACAGAAGAATTGGAGGAACTATAAGGATTAATACATTAGTAAGATTCATTGAGATGATACTTATGAATTATGTATTATGATCTACTAATGATAAATGGATCGATGTTTAGTTGGATAATTGCTTTTGTTATTGCTATATATATCTCGCTCTAAGTATCAGTGTTCTATGTATCTATATCCTGAAAGGGCAGCACCAGAGACCTAGAATGGAGAAACGGTACAAGTACGACAAAAATGATACAATATGAACAAAATATCAATGCCGGAAATATTAAACTTAAAGTCAACAGTAAAGTGAGAAGAATTCCTAAAATTATTTTTAAAAAATAATCGTAAAATATTTACTAGAACAAGAATATATTTTATAATTTATAAATAAATTTTGCATGGTCGATGGCAAAAATTTAAGCATGTCTCCGCTGAATACATGGAATTTTCATTAAGATATTATTTTCGAGAACGTCGCAAACATACGTCATGTTATTATAATTTGAAAAGCGATATGTAAAATCACAACTTGCATAAATTGCACAAATTGATAAGGATGATATTCTATCGCGATGAGTTACGTAATGACTAGTTATGACCATCAAATTTGCATCTCGCAAACTGGATGGCAAAGACAAAAAAGGACTAGAATCATCGAACGGTCATTGGCCCAAATATTCCACACGGTAATCGCCAATTTGTAAGATGGTCACATCCCCATTGATGGAAAAGATACAAAAAAGGGAAGAGGCCCGCAAAATTCCCACGTAAATGACCTTTACACGGCCAATCCCAATTTGCCAACGAAGTTAACACGGCAAACTTTCCGCGTGTGCGATGATGAACAATTGGCAGCGCGAACCGTTATCACTTAATTCGCATAGAATTCGGTACACCATAATCATTAGTGTTCTACCTTACCACAGAACCCTCGGAAAGTCAATACAAAAGGTCCTTCCCTTAACCTCTTATTAAGTGGCCCCTCCTTTATTTCGTCCGCAAACCCCTTCCCTCGTCGGTCCTCTTTGTCTTACTCCCAACATCCTGCCTCCTATTACTTCTTTCAGCAACCCTTCCACTCTCCCGAAGATCTCGAACGCTTCCATTGTCCCTTGTGTCTACAACGAAAAAATCTGCACTTTCATCGAGATGTTCCCTTGTCAACAAAGGTCATTGTTCCATCGAGGCTTTCATTGTGGCGAGGATTACTGGCCGCAGGAATTATTCACGAATAATAAATGAGATCGATTAAAACACGCGCTCCAATTAATATATTTGCCAAATGATGCGTAAAAGATACAAAAATATTCAAGCGTCTACGAATCTTAGAGCCTTCTATTTTAATTATGTTAGGAAACATATGTTTGTGTGTGTTTAATAGGAATGATTTTGATACTTGCCGGAGGGCGGCTTAAGTTAAATTCCGAAGAAGGGGGATTGGATTGATATTTGACCCCTTAGATTTACCCATCATGCGGGTGTGTAAATATGCACACGCTTAACAAAATAAATAGAGATAAATGGGTAAATATTCACTTTAAGTACAGCAATCTCGCTATTTCAACTGTAATTCTTTTCCATTCCCTCGAAATAATCAGAAAATAATGAACACTGTCTGAGAAAAACGATGAAAATTTTACCCCGTTTTCTTTTTCTAACCAATCGTCAGTATTATAACAATGGAGTATCGATAAAATGAAGAGAAAAGTTGTCAAGAATACATCGATACCAAAAATTTAGAAGTGAATGAAATAACGGAAAAACTATCGAAATAAGATTCCTTACAAAAGCTCTTACTATAGGTAAGACTAAAAGATAAGTTAACTTAGGGCTCGAAGCAATAAGCTAACCTAATGAAAATAATGTTCTGTTTTGATAACAGTTCTGATTTCCTCGAAAATTATTCGAGTCTTAACGATTTAATTCATAGACGTTTCACTAGAAAATTGAATAATTACAAAACAGAGCAATTGTATAAAAGAGTAATCGCGAATTTGTCAGCAAAAAAAAAATACAATTGGCGATGGCCATCGTTTCTGCATTTCCGAGAACGGCCGATCGAAACAAATGCAAGTCTTCAATCATTCTTTCCGCACGATTCTGGCCGATTTACGAGCGTTCGGTAAATCACGGTGACCGCCCTCAATGGATTTTTAATCACCGAGCGAAAAATACGTCAACCCACCGTTCATATCCTTCTACTTTTGATGTCCGATTTGACTTCTTTTATTGTCGGCAGAAATTGAGTTTCCGAGGCTTTAAATATAGGCTTCGTAGTGATGAACGAGGCCCAAATTTAGTCACCCTTTGTGGACTGCCTTTGTTCATAATTCCGCAAAATGACCGCCCCTCGATTGGGGCAAATGCACCCCATAGAAAAACACGGATCGGTTGGAAGGATAAAAGGCTCAAACCAGACGGAATGCTAAAAATACGGTTTCTAAGTCTGAAACGACAGGCAGCTGTTAAAATTGTGATCTTTTATATAAAACATGCGGACCGCTGGACAATTAGTTGGGCCTTGCAAGTTCTAAATGCATACCTTCGATCGCTTTGTTATTTTAGACCTTCAGATCTTAATATTTATATATATTTCCTAAAGGTCATACGTCTCATCCTCTGATCCTTGTACGCTTGTCCAGGAATTTTTGTCGCAATAGATACCAATCTAATATTCTCGATAGATTTGCATGTCCTTTTTTACAATACTTAAACTTAATATCCCTTTATATATATACATGCTATAATAATGATTTAACTTTATATTGCCTTCTCCTCTAATCATTCCTTCTCATAGTTAATGTATCTAATGAAAATCGCAGTTTATAATTCATATAATCCAGCCAATAAGAGAGTCAATTTTTATTTTGATGTTTATTTGAATATAAGTACATAACGTACTTGAATTCGTAAAATTAAGGAAAGAAAATGAAAATAAGGATCGATAACACATTTGTAAAAGCGTTAAAAATTAGCATGTTAGAAATCAATTTTAGGGAAACAGTATAATTTTATAGCTGCGGTAACTTAATTCATAATATTTGTCATAAATCTCTCCCGAGTTCCAAAGAACAACAAAAAAGAAAGATAGGAGAAAATAATAAGGTAAAAAGAGCCTCAGTAATTAGCCAATTAAATCAAATAACATAAAAGAATCAAATCAACTTTGAGATATTAATACTTATAAAAACTGAGAAGTAAACGGAAAAGACACAATTTTCCAATCTTAAGATAAAAGAGTGAATATCGAGCCTTAAATAAATCTGGAGTTACTTTTACAGCATGACGTTTATAAGTTGATCGATGGAGTAACATGATGACGGACGAGACCCTCAGCGGCCTCGAGTAATTTAATAATATCGCTGAGACAAAAAATGACTACCCTAAGGTGGAGATCATTTAAGATCAGAGGACGTCCCAAAGTTGGGACGCGTGCCACCTGTAGGGAATCTGCTTGGAAAAGCTTCGTAAAGTTACGTAGCCCATTCAATATGATATAGCGTCCCTCAGTGGATCGGCAACGTGGGAAATTGAATACTCCGTGCTTTCCGCAGAAAAAGAATTTTTCGAGACCGGTTCCGTAAGAGACACCGTTTCCGGTGTAAAATGTCCGATGATGGCCTCTGAGGAAACCGGTCGCGAATAAAATATCCTCTGCAGAGTGCTTCGCTTTATGGTAATCTCCTTAGTTGCATCGGATTCGCTAAAAATACCAACGAGGAATCGGAACGCTTCGGGTAACGACGATTCGGTGACCGTCTTCCCCATTAGCAACGAGTGAAAGACTCGCTGCACATTGTGTCCTTATTGGAGGCGGTTTTTGGGAGCGTTGTTGAGAGCGCTGGAGTGAGCCCCCGGGGGACGGCGGGGGCGGCATGAATGGGGAGGCCGAGGGGTTGAAAAAAGAAGTGACGTGTGGGGTAGAATGCTTGAACGGCTTTGGTGTGTTTTGCCGGGCGGCGTTGCCAGATGCGTCCTCGATGGCTCCGGACGCGCGCTTGAGTCGGCCCCGCTCTGCATCGACACCCGACAACGTCGGCCTTCCGATGCGGAGCAATGGGACGACACACTCCGGGAACTTTCGATTGCCTCCTCCGGTGCTCGGCCAAGGATGACTTACGCGCTGGATTGACCTCAGCAGGTCGCTGAACCGCCCCAAGGAGCGGATACCATCTCGGCGAATTTCTAATGCTCAGGTATTTACGGAGGATGGCGTTTTTTGTCCTCATGCAGCTCCCTGCTGGGCTATTATCTCCTCGGAGGCTGACGGGGCATTTCTCGGATCTTATCTGTTATGGCAAAGAAGTCAACAGTAACACCCCCGTACCAAAAGATATCTCGGCATTCGGGTTCGTATTTCGACTGCCATCCGCAGGTCGGATTATGATTATTTGGCAGATGAAGATAGCCAACTTTAATTGCTACTATACCTTCGCATTAATGATGGGGAAGGAATCTACCGTTGCGATCTATTCTAATGAAAGCTCCGCCGAGATACTTAAAGATCGACTGCGATGACATACACCGCGAAAAAACAGTTCTGCTCTTTTTAGGGTGGATATTTTAACGCTGAGGAAAAAACTGTTCGATATTCAGCAAAACGACTGAAATAAGATGCATGACTTCGTACAATAAAACCTGTCCGTATTAGTATGTCGATCATACTCGAAATCTTATCTCCATGACAAGGAAAACTGCACTTACATTTCCTATTTACTGAAGTGATACGTCAAACTATGTCCACATGATAACGAAGTCGTTAGCCTCAAATATGCTGACACAGTTAACCGAGTTATTCGCATCCAACATCAACGTGCCAATTTTCTTACAATTCTTCCGTAAACACCTTTGCAGATTAGGATTATATCCTACTAATTCCAAACGTATGTCCCAACCTGAAACAGAACTTCAGATGTTCATCACAGAAACAAAATGCGATCCCCCCAGAATATTCAGAGACCATCCCTCCTCAATCCCCTAGGGTTCCAATGCTCCCCCATAAGCCTCTGTACAGATCTGAGAACCAACTACGGTAGGAACTAAAACGGTGACAACCGTGTACAAAGCAAAAGCCAATCCTTAAACAAAGACAACGAAATCCATGGCGAATCAGGATCTTTCCCTTTATGCATTCACCCACAGATGCGATTTCCTTCCGAAAGGACGCACGTCACGCAGAAAAGTGAATAGAAAGCTGACTATGAAAAGCTGACCGAGGCAGCGTATTTTTCGTTTATTCGGAGAATATGGAAGAGGTGGTACGGCTTGGGGATGCTTTCACGTCGCCTTTGATCTCCGATTTAGAAAAGTTACGGTTCAGAGAGAGTCGATTTGTCAAAGGGGACTTAGGGTTCGACAGCGGAATATCTAAGATGATAAAGACGCACGTATGGAAATCGCTAAAGCGCGAGAGATCAGCCTGCGTAGAGAAGCTGCCCGATAAATTCAGAGCGAGGATGCACGAGATACCATCATTCCCGTTAGAGGCGCTCGTGAATTTCCTAGTCTTGCAACTAAACGTCACTGGAAAATTATAGAGAGAACAGATTGTTACTTCTGTTCGTTCTTCCCTACCAACCATTGCTAACAAATTGTACTCTTTGCGTAGAAGGGTGTGATATTGCCTAGGGAGAGACTGCGATGTTAAAAATAGAAAGGAATGAATAGACGGAGATTAAATAAAGCTGTTAAAGGCTTTAATTAATGATAATTGTATTTATGGATACACGGAGTCGATTTCCATAATCAATTCAGATCGAGACAGTTTTTTTATCACCGTCATAAAAAAAATTCACCTACCTACGAAGTGATTTTTTATTTTTACGAATTAGCATAAATTTCTACATATATGATTAAACCTAAATAATTTAAAGAGATATTTTCTGACTGACTCTAACAAATAATAATATTTACTCTTAAATTTTATGTTTCTCGTTTGTGATTCATCATAACTGAGGTTGCACAAAACGCTCCTATTTTAGGCATTTGAAATAAATAAAGGGAAAGGAAACATCTACTAAATTCTTTAAATACATCTTCGAAAATATTTTTTTCAGATAACCTCCTTAAAATTTAATGCCTATACATTATACTAATGAAGAAAAATACATTTTATTTTAAGGGTCAAAAGAATCTCATCTATATATTTATTAGCTTCAAAAAATGTGTGTCTTCAATGGTTTTATGACCTAGTTGTTTAAAGAACATCATTTAAAATAATATCAAATTATAAATCAAAAGTACTAATTTCATAAACAGAGCAAAAATTTAAAGAATATGTTTGAAACTAAATTTTGAAAGCGTCACGATTATCTTAGAAGCATAATATAAATAAATTGCTTCGAGTAAAATATTATTTTTTTAACAAACATTCTTTCCTGAGGCACAAATTTATTTCATACCTATCCACGCACTTAATATGGCTCACTGAGATCAACTTAAAGGGGTACCAGAACCATGTACCAGCATGTAGCAATGGAAGAACACTTCGCAATAAGTTTATGGGTCTTCATTTAACGAGATCTCGAGTCCATTGATGCGGTTACGAATTTCACTGCAATCCTAGGAGAGCAGCGATTTATATTCGTACATTTTAAAGAAAAGGAAAATAAATAATTGGCAGTGTAAAGGAAGTCAACCGTCGTAAAATATCGTGGCGATTTTGAAGTGTTCAGATTATCCACAATAACGAGGTGCATCATCTTTCTTTGCTATCTGTCTGTATTCAGCCCGATTTCAACTCCGACCCACCATTAACTGCCAAAAGCTCAGGGAATGAAACTAACTAGTGAACATGAGAAGGATTCGTATTTCTTCACGAAAATAAAAAGTTTCAACACGAAAAACATACCATTTGAATTTTAAACGATGACTTAGGTAACGAGCGACGAAAAATAGAACTTTCAAAATCGATCATTCCCATATTTCATTTATCTCTCTAGTAAAAGTCTTAAGCCCTTTAAAACCACTTAAATCTAATATAAATACAAAAATCTGATGGTCAATTAAAGTGACGCTTTCAAATCTCCATTTATTTTTAAAATAAAGCATTTACTCGAGTGAAAATGAAGTTATTTCGCGAAAAAGAGCACGATGGCGTTATAACGCGATCCATTAAATGAATAATTTGACGTTGATACATTATTAATAAGCTTCTCTAATTCATTCCAGAACATTACCTTTTTCCGAGAATATTCCATAAGAGAGATTTCCCTGAATATCCCGCCAATTGAGAGAGAGACATCCGTTCTGACGGATTTTCCCAAAAAATGACGGCCACTTGAAGATAGAAAATTGAGATAATGGACATGAAATTAAATTTCCTTCTTTTGTGCGTTAATTAATATATCTGATCCCCATTCGGAGCGAGATCACAATCTTGGGAATCTTTCCGCGATATTAAAATAATTTAAGATTCCGATTCTTCCCTGCGAAGGGAACTGTCTCGAGTGTTTACTTTATTGCTTTGAAGAGAGATGTATATTTGGGGATCTCATAATAAGAATAAAGATTAAGTTTGAATTAGCAGTTTTACTTATGAGCGGAAACATTAATCCTTTTCAGCCCCGTTAACACGGTCCTTAAAATATGTCTCTTAATTCTTCACTCTTTGCGTAATATTAAGAGACATGGAATAATGCTGATTGATGAAATATTTTTAAAAATCGATATTTCAGATTTTTGCCTATTCCAGGACAACTTTGTTTTCATCGTAATTAAAAGTGAACGTTTGATTTATTAAGATATAGAATGCCTAAAACTGTTCTTCTCGATAAAATATTTCCATGGTAACTGAGCGATAGGATTCATGAATACTAAACTTAATCAATTTTATATACGCACGAAATCCTTAATGAGTTAAAATTAAAATGCCACTTTATCATATCGAAAAATTGATGGTGCAAACATTGAAGGAGCAATGGAAGGTATGGAAATAAAAACACTTTGACGAACAGCTTATTCATGAAAATGTATAGTTACGAAGTCACGCAAGTTAAAGTCTCATTCATTTGATCTCAGAAAAAGGTTTATTTAAAGACCAAATATTATTCTCTCAAATTATATTGCACCGACAAATTATTCCTTCCATCTTATTTATGGCTAAATAATTACCTACAAGTCATTTTGTCAGTTATATTCGGTCAATAAATAATTCGTTGAATAATAAATGTATGAAAATTTGAAAAAAATAATCTTCTGAATGAGCCCCCGTAATTTTTTTCATCGATGCTTTACTTTAACTCTCAATATTAACATTTCAACCTGGAACTTATTTCTCCATCACAAACGATCCCTGAATTTTATTACTCCATAATAATAATAATCATCCTACTCTTATTGACGTCGATTATGAAAATATAGCTAATCATTGAATATTTTACAGACTTTCTACGGAAAGTATGTATTGTAAACTCCTAATGATTGACCTTTGAATATAATAAAATATATTAAATTCTTACATTAATATTTGCCTAGATATGACATTTAAAAAAAAACTCCTTTTAAAATACAAAAGAATATAAATTTTACACCGCTAAACTTTATTCTTCTACGTAAACAAACAACAGTAACAGTAATTCCGACTTTAATACGTCATCCAATCTACGAGATAAGATCTCAGAAAAATATCTTGCTTGCTCTTCCTGGGAGATTCAACGGTAAATCCAGCGTATCCTGGAGCCATATCTGCCTCAGTGCACGGCTCCTTTGTTCTCTTCCAATGCCCTCAATGTATCCTCTACCGATACTACTATCTCAATGCGATTGCAATTCTTCAAATCAATCTTTTCCACATGTATTTCCTTTTGCGGATTTGAAAATATTCACAACTTTTTGACCTCTATTCGCATATTCTTTTACTCTACATATCAAATGTTCTTCTGTACCGAGAACTGAAACTGCACCGAATTACTGGAATGGTAATATACCGCGAAAATTCCGGTACATAGCCTTTCCTGCGCAAATGCAAGACTTTATTAGGTCCTTTATCAATATTATCGAAGTGGTGGATGGGGTGATAAGTTCGTTTACTGCTCACGCTAGGTAAAGTGAGCGCTGAGATTAGATCATGAATATTTTCGGAGGTTTCCATGATGAATGGGAAACGCTGTCATATCCACTTCCACCCCCTATTCGCCCGTTTTTTACGATCCTCAAAATGGGATGTATCGAAGTTAAGCCGTTTGAAGTGGATTCGCTATGTTACAGGCCCTTTCGTTAGGCACCTGTTAACATTTAGGACGCTAATTTTTATTTCTTTCATATGCTCTTATTTATTAAGAATCTGTTTTTTATCTTCACTTATCTTCAAAAAATTTATTTATTTAATGTAAATTAATAAATGCATTATTCAATCTCGTGAGCTATGTCGAACTCTTTCAACGAATTAATCTTACTTTGATCTTGTTAGTTGCTGAAATAAGGTAGGATACAACGATTATTCAGGAATTTTTTCGTTCTCCGATAGAATTTTAATTAATAAAATAAATCATGAGATATCATTGGACTTAAGACTATAGTAATTGCAAAAGATGGATTACAACACGTACGAAAATAGTGCAAACACATCTAAAACGAATCACGAATTTATAAGCTTCATAGTATGTTGCAGGCATTGAGATGAACAGCGAAAAACACTCCATTTATTAGCCTTCCTCTGAAGTTTTGCAACAGTATTTAATATCCGATCTAGTAAATGATCTAACACTAAAATTTATCCCGGACATTATAATTTTCAATTCCTTAACATTAAAAATATCTTGCTTTAATAATTTAAAGCCTCAACCCAATCGTCAAAATGAATTCGTTTCGAAGCATCTCCAATCTCCCATTTCACCCAGCGAAGAGTTTTAGATTAGAATGGAACGCTTTCAAATCAGAAAACATTTAGCGTGCGAAAATTTTTTACGCGGAAAACGTTAGCTTCGAAAGCGAGCGTTAATTCAGCCTTTTGCAGCTGATATCGCACCGAAGTGGAAGATTCAGCTGCGAACTCTGACATTGATCGCATTTCAACAAAACACGGCGGAAATTGCGTCCTGATCTTCGATATAACAGCCGCTATGGAGTGAATTTCGTTTAGAATTCCTCCTGATCTCTGGTCGACTGATAAATGACCAAGAGAAGAAAAATACGTGGAGAATCGGTTTGAAAGGTTGCGCCGCAATGAAAGTACGGAGAATGTAAGGGGAAAATATAATACTCATCGCGCACTTCTGAGGATGAAAGAAACTGCTAAAGGATGATGAAATACGTGATTCTAACTACAAGCAATGGAGGCAGTCATTCAGAATGTACATCATCATAGCAACGATCCGGATAAAGAGAGTATTACCCTCCAAAGAACTTTAAACGTATTCTAACCTTTTTATTGGACGTTAACGAAACCATTCCAATTTCATAGAGCTACTTTAGAAATTAAATGACTAAATATATTACACAAAATAGTCATCATAAAATAGATAAGTCCCTGATTATCACTAGTCATATCAATATATTTGAGATATATATTTACATTAAATTAAATTAAAGGGCTCGATAATAAACAAACAAACATGAAAAGAACATCTAAGAACTCGAACCCGGATATCCCAATTGCCGGTCGGTCGCTCAAGCCAATTGAGCTAGTAATATTCTGGCACGGTACCTCAATAAGGTAAAGCAAGCGAATGGATATAGGGATATCCGCTTTCGAGTCGTTTTCAAGCAGTCTTTATTTAAAATCATTACTATTTTATTATAATCTAAAATTAAATTTGTAAAATCATTCAAAACTACAACTAATACGATTATGAGGGAATGAAATTCGTAATATCAGATGCCATAAACCAACAGGAATCGGTAAAGCGTAGACGAAGAAGAAGAAATTGAACCGATATTGTGTTGTTTGAACCGGGAAGGAAACCGGTATTAATAAAATGAAGTTCAGGCGGTACTAATACTAGGGTACGCCTACGAAGATATTCAGGACGCTATATCCATTCAGTTATGTGTGAGCAACAGCTATAAAGATGATAATCAACTCCGATTTGGGTGTAAATGTTCCGGAAAAGTGAAACTCTCGACAATATGGAATGTGGCGAGCGTTCATCTCCCTTCTGGAAGTATTTATGTGTTTCTAGACCGCTCCAGATATGAGACGTATGAAAAGAGGGGTTCGAGGGTGGACATGGGGAAAGAAGGGAAGCAGCAAATGATGTAGACAATTGGCTTCGGAGGGATGATACGGCACCAACGAGGGAGTCTTCTGAAAATGCATTTCCATTTGATACCATCATTTCTAGGATTGCCGGTGCCCACCTGTGCGCAAATGAATGATTCGACGCACTGCATCTGGCGATTGCATCCAGTGACACACTTTTTGCGGGCGTTTTTTTTTAATTTCCATCTCACGTCTCTCGGTTGATTTAAGCGACGTCGCAAGAAGAAGGAGCGCTCTTAAAGAGGAACGAATTTAAAAGTTAATCGAGGTCAGGAGAGAACAAACAGCTCGACCTGTGTCTGCAGACGGTCAGTTGATTCAAGGACTTATTTATAATTAGCGGCATTATCTGAGGACGCGGATCATCTCTAAAAGAATTTCTGCACAATTAGTTAGAAGCTCTAAAATATGCGCATTTTAAGCATGAATATTAGGCTACACAATATTATTTCAAGTATTAAATGCTAAGTTGTAATCAAATAAAACTCAAATCGATATTTCATAGATCAGAGAAAAATTTAAAGAGATGGGAGTAAATAATTATGCAATAATAGATAGACTAATTAAAGTCAAACAAAGGCGATAAATGTTTCAATAGCTTTCGAGTAAAAAGAAAATAATCGAAATTATAAATCAATAAAAGTTTCGAAGATTATTGAATCACCAATGAATCAATCAAATCAATCGAATGATCAACGAAATTGTGGATCAAATAATCCTTTTATCGCATTTATCTATGAATTAAAAAGTACTACTTTCTTTTATCGGAAAAATATAATACGTAATATTCGAAACACTATAATTTATAGATTTGATCGACAATAGACAACGATCTGAATTCACCAACCATTATACTCATCTTCTTAATTCTCTTTAATATATTCTTACGTGGTCTGCCGAATCATCTGCTGGAAGCATGTAAAGGCTTTCCCGGTACCTCTCGAATGCTCACTGTAGGACTTGCTGTTTGTAAGTCGCCCTTAGCGGCAGTGGTCGATTTCAGGTGGTTAATTCTTAACCACGGTCGCTCGCTCCGCTAGAGAACACGAAAACAGACTAAATCGAGGTTAATAATTAAAGCGCGGGCAGCTCATAAACCAGCGGACGAAATAAGTTATCCAAGCGAACTCGATATTCCAAACTCGCCTCCTAGGGCATTTATTGCCACTCCTTCATGAGGACCAATTATAAATCTAGCGTTTCACACCATCATTCAACTGGAGCGATGGTGAAGCTAGATTTGAAACCGGCAATCAATCTAGAATATGAACGTCCAAGTAGATTAAGTTTATGTGAATAACCAGTGAGATATGATAGTAAGAGGTCATTTTATGAGTTTCATAATCATCTGCGAGTAAATATTTTTCGGGGTTAAATATTTGCTTTGACGCAATTTCGAGAATCAATTTAATATCAGCTTTAAACAAAGATTCATCCAAGAACATTTAAATCAGCAAAAAAATGTCGGAATAAAATCAGAAAATGAGTCATAGCAAACAAGATGAAATAGAAACGGTCAAATTCAATAAACCTATTACTAATTTAGCTAATAATAACTTGAGAATCCCAAAATCCTTAACATACTATTATTATATATATATATATATATATATATATATATATATATATATATATATATATATATATATATATATATATATATATATACGATCTTATTGGCTCTAACTTGTTAACATAAAACACTGAAAGGTGTTCAGGGGCGCAGCGGCGTCCATAAGAACCTTCGAAGTGCGTTCTGAAGGAGGGGATACAGACATAATTTAGGGCCAATCAGGTCACCCTCACTTAACATTAACGAGAGAAATTCGCGAGATTTTTTGGCATCTTTCGTTAGTGCGAAATTCGGTTGGCGTGAACTTCGAACAAATTTTTCGGTACCCTAATAGCCTGGACCCTTCTACGCGAGCTGTCAAAAGGGAGTTTTCCCCTCTTCTCGAGAGATTTTCCGCAACTTGTTTCCAAGTTTTGGCGTACGGGGACCGGTGATGCAAAACCCGAACATTTTACGTTCTCCGTAAAGAAAAATCGGGACAAAACCGCGAAAAATACGAAATAAAGATTCGAATGCGGTGAAGCAAGTTTCCTTGCACTTTCATGAACACTATGACGGAGATATCTTCAAACAACACCAACACTTAACACACATCGTTTATTTAACCGCATTTCACTGTACAGAGAAGGAAAATTGTACGATATAAGCTATGGCTGGATTGCGTAATGAAAAGCAACTATGATATATTCATAAATACCTAATTGAGTTCACCTAAAGAATAGAAAGTTGCATCTATAGAATATAAAAATTTTCGAATGATGAATTATAGAAATGAGAACCTTCAATTTTTATAGAAAATACTTATATTAATTTCTAGATGATCTCGAAAACTAGATGATATGACGTTGTATCGTACTAAAATTTCTAAAGCTAGTATTTCTCATCACAGTTCCGTCCAGAGAGTATGAACTTCAACTTTCAAAAATCTCGTATTGGAAAATGCATCCATACAAATATGTCGTCTTTACTCCAGTTGAAATCGATAAATTCAACGAAAAATAATTTCATTTCCATCGTATGCAAGCAGTTTCGAAGCAAAATTACAAGAGTTAATACGTCACTTAGGAGCGGTATAAAGATTTCCGATACCTCCAAGTGGTTTCCTTCGAACGCAAAAAAGGTTACCCCTCGAAACGGCAAATCCTTGTTTACCAAAGTCAAGTCTCCTGGATTACAACCGCCTCAGTAAAAACTGTGGAAGCGATCGACGCAGAAAATATATCTTCCGGGGCATCGAAGATAGAGCATCAAGTAACTAAGGAAATGTAATGCGCCGAATCCATTTTAATGCAAGAGGAAATGCTGTTTTTTGTCTATCTCTCCATTTCCTGTTCGCGAGAGTAAGGTATCATAGGTTTTATTTTTCGCATAAAATCGCTCGTGACTCTTGAATAATTGATGCGCAGGAGATGCTTCGGAAGTTTCATTTGATAGGAAAGTCTTTTATGAGAACTTTTTCTGATGGATCCGAAGTTTCCTGTAGCGACAGGGGCTCAAAATTCGTGCGCATCCCATGATGCTCTTTTACGTTCATATTCTTTAATTAAATAGTTGTTCTTATTTACGCCCGAAATAAAACAAAAAGGACTTGAAGTTTTTGGAGGGTTGTGAAGCAGTACACTTACTTGACTTGAAATGCAAACAGAGCATTTCATGCTTCCACGAATAATGTTTCCTTTCACGGACATTATCAAATTCATTTCCAGATGCCAATTTGAAAGAGCATTTTATAGATCGTAGGCTATCACGTACTTGGTTGATTGCCTATTGATGCCTTAGATAGGACATTTTAAATTTTTCATAAATTGTTAATTTACGATGAAAATTTAGGAGTTATGGAGTATACGTATAATCATACCCATATTATGCTGCAATAATCAACTGTGAACCCTAGTATTAAAAATTTCGTAATTTAAAAAATCATTATCATAATAAAATATTACGAAGCAAACAAGTTCTGAGTAGTCAACATAAGAATTATGAATTTGAATTTTATTACTAAATTCCACATACCGAAGGAGAAACTTGGTTAATTTATAGTAATGTCAACGGGAAATATTGATTTTGAGATATGAATTATCTTAAGCTAGATGAAACTATTCTATGTGGTTTAGTGTTAACTTTACAAGCGTGTAATTTTGGAAGACTACGTATTTAATTTCCTTCCTTGCCTTTATCACCCATTCCATATATTATAATAAGCCTCAAACGCATATTTTACAATTTGAAATACAATATTAAAAGTCTTTAGCGATTTAAAGTTTTATCAACCTCTACGATAAAGAGATAGAATATGGAAAATGTTTAAATACATGAAATATTATCCTCGAAGACTCTTTTTCTTTATTTTTCTTATATTTTGATTTAATAAATCTCTCATATGACATATACATTAATAAAAAACATAAACCTTTATTTTTCCACTTTTACAAATCAGAGGTATTCCAAAGACTAATTACAGAGGTTGATGGTACAACGACTCGCTAGGATATCTGTAGATTCAATATAACATACACCAACTTGATTTTTACGTAAAGGATATTGAAATTCGAAATCCGAATACCCCAGCATGTGAAGCCTAGTATTATTTCCTGATTTTAACTTCACCTGATCATAAAATTAATGTACATCGAATGAAGTTGCGTTTACTTCCATGTAAGTTCTGCTGCTAGCCCTAGGAACATTCCAGAATTATTGCACTCAGAGATGAGAGTGATTTTTTCTGATAAAGAGAATTTTTCACGCACCATTTTCGGTTCTCTTTGTGTTCGAGTTAACGAACGTTTGCTCTGAATTCCCACATCGACACGTGCGTCTGTGTTTGTCTGTATATATTCACGGAGAAGGGGGGCTAACAATAGCCAGAATCCAAAACGCGGTTACCAGCTCGTACGTGGACCGGCATTCAAACACTACTCTTGAAATTCGACAACGAGTTCATACTTTTGGCAGAATTAAACGTCCCACGAAAGCATTCCGTTATGTTTGTAGCGAAAATTAAACGAATTAACGATGCCAAGGGCGGCTTCGTTAATATGCCTACAAAACGAGAGTTCCATAAATACGATGGTCCGAAAAATAATTAGCTTGGATGCATTCGTAGTATAGTTATGCACTTCTTTGATTGATATTTTGTCTATGCAGACTTGTCAAATACATCATGGAACTATTGTTCAAAAACATACTTGAATACAGTTTTTACGTAAAATGATGTAGTTTAATTCTATCAACCATGTAAAATTTGTCTATTACGTATTGATATTCTTCCTTCTTCCTTTTCCATATTGATACTAATTTAGTATATTAAATAGGAATAAATAATGTACCACAACTATGAGGCCGTCGCAGTGTGATCTTGGAAACTATGAATAAGGTTTCATAAGGTCAATTGACTACTTATCACTATCCACTAATATGAGAACACCTAATAATATTTTGGAATAATACGTAAAAATTACTAAGTTCACAATTTCAGCGCAACACTTTATACTTTCTTATGAAGTAAAACTATTTTGATACATATCTCCATGCATATTTAACAGCTAACTTTTCTAATAGTTTTTGAATGATTATTATAACTGTAAAAGCTAATATTTGGAATCTACACCAAGGCTTCATCGAATACATATTAAGTCATCGGAGATAATTGGGTAAATAGGTAATATTTCACGTGATCACGAGCAAAATAAATTTAAATAATGAGAGGAAAGTGGGCAATCCACTTCCAGAAAGTGGATTGCCCGATAAAATCTCCCCTATGCAGTTGGTCAATCCTCACAATAATATTAATAACCCATAACATAATATCAAAATAACTATTCATTCGCAACGATAACAACTAATTAATAGTAACTTTAATAGTACTTAAAAATACACTATACATACGTATAATTTCTCATAGTATAACGACACGATTCGAGAATATCCTTAGGTAATTATCTCTTATCGATATTTCATTGAACTAAGAAGAGTTGATCTGTCTTTCCAACAAACGAATTTTATTAATGGTCAATATTTTCGACTGACGTCAAGGTTCCACTACCCCAATTAATATTCGGTCTAAATTACCAAGCAATTCGATTTGGGGCACTATCCTATATCCAAGCGTGTTCGTAAGAATAAAATACTTCAAGTATTCTCTCCGCGAATGTAAATTTCTATTCATCGTCATTTGCATACCCTGTAGGAGTATATATCTTCCAGCGGTCTCCCGTTTCTAATGAGTGAGCAAACACAGACGTTGATGTGTTTTCTAGGGCTGCAGTAACGTAGGGCTGACGTCGGACTCACTGAAACGTATCAGCAGCTCACCGACGAATTAACTTCCTACGGCCTACTTGAACCAAGACATGCATAAGGAACGGGTGACTTTTCAACGTTTTACGATCGGGAATTCAAATCCCTTCACGAGAGACTTTAACGACTCCTTTTCTTTAGAAATTTTCACATTCTACATCGCCATTGATACTTTGAAAAGTAAACTAAAAGAGTTCGTGCCATGCAATGGCGATATCAGAGAATTTCTGCCAACGTCACACCTCGTAAATCTGGATAAACTACGGAGAATAATGGCTTTTTACATTTAGCTTAAAATGAATAGAGTTCTAAACGTACAATGCATTTGAAACACACTGAAAGTTGAATTACGATCGCCCTATCGATATCTGACGGAAATTAGATGTTACAGATTCCCATTCTCCAAACTTTCAAAAAAGAGCAGATAATTTAATGTAAAAATGATAAAAACGCTAAGTTGATACATAAAACGAACGAATAGCTATGGAGTTCTTCTAATTTATTTTTGAGAAAAAAACACTTTTCGCTGGTCGACTGCCTTAAAAGCTCAAGAATAATAATATTAATATTGATACAACAATTCAAAGAAAATTATTTACGTTTTATTTGAAAGTAATAGCGATAGAATTAAGGTTTACGTTACTTTTTGTAAATATATTTAAGCGTATAAAATCAATATTACTGATCGGAAAGTATCAATTATTTCAGTCCAAGTAATTTGCATTATTTACAATAGACAAAGGAGCTACAAAAGTGTGGGATATGATAAAAGAATAGGAACGGTTTAATCAGCAGGAAAGCAAGAAAAAAACGTATATGGCAGTAGATTTTATGATAACGTTGCATTCATTTTAAGAGAATTTTTGGATACCGTTGAACTAACAACGGAAACATGAGCGCAGAAGATCTCGATGCCAGAGGCATTTTTTGAAAATTCGGATTTGGCAGAAAAATCCGTCCGCCTGCCAACCCACAACCTTAAAAGCAAAGCGAAGTTTATGGACGGAACTGGTTTTGGATGCGACCGGTAAATGTCGCAAAACGCCTCAAAAATACAGAAAAACTCTTTTAACGTGAACGGCAACTGGATGGATAAAATTTGGACAGCTCTGCCCTTATTTTCCTTCCGAAAACTGCTTTCATGAGCAGCAAGTGAACTCTACCTTATTTGAAAGCAGCAGTAAAAGCATTATGATTCAAACGAAAGGAAGAACAATTACAGAATATAAAAAGCTTCATGAACTCTATATACTTTTAAGTACGCTTTTGAATGCTGTTAAATAGTATATAATGAAACAAAATGAAGTGCACGAACGCACTTTATTACCGCCAACTTTTCCTCCGAACGAAGAACTACAAGTACGAAAAGTGACGTGGGTCAGTAAATGCGAAGCACGGAAATAAATTACGTGAGAATTACCGAGAAAAAATAAATCAATGCAAGTTCAAAAATCTTTTAATGTGCGGATCACCCAAAAAATACTCAATGATGACATTAAAATCGATAATTTAAATTGAAAAAAATATACCCTTATTTATGATATCTCGTTTATAATTTAAATATTATTTTTTAGAGATTCTTTAACCTCAATCATGATTATCATCAATGGAAAACCTTAACACTGCTATACAAAATTGTGATTCCCATTCTCATGAAAATGAAACGAAAAATGTACCATTTGATGAGACAAAGTTTTCTTCCAATAAATAAAGAGTCTTCATGATCATCTATCCTGAATGCGGGGAGGGTATTAGCTAATTACTACGAAATTCTATTTTATTTGTAAATTATGAAATATACTTCATTAGCCATGGAACACCTATATTTTAAATATTATAAATATATCTTCAATCAATCGGTGAACTCTTAAGCTACAGGAAATAAATTACTCTTTCTGGTCGATAAAAATAAAAATTACCTGAGAATATGATAAATCTTTTATGAAGTCCGTTCACATCCGCATAAGTTCATTTAAAATAGTATTCCAAAATGATTAGAAAGATTCTTTTAAACAAAGTATCAATAAGTATATAGAAATCAGCATAAAAATTCATGTATATATAATAAAATTTCGGAACATAGGAACGCAAATTCTCTTCATTCCTCAACGAACTGGGAAAGTATCAAATGAAAACTATCTTCGTAAACTTTTAATATCGAGTTTCAA
This sequence comes from Pantala flavescens, assembly GCA_020796165.1. Lineage (NCBI taxonomy): Eukaryota > Metazoa > Arthropoda > Insecta > Odonata > Libellulidae > Pantala > Pantala flavescens. The sequence continues at coordinate 34,080,826 of CM036881.1, read as the reverse complement.
AGTCGGAGGCGGAGTTCTACAATCAAATATTCAAGGAAATTAACATAATAGGAGGGCGATTCGTTACTACGTATTACTTCCGTCACTTGGTTGGGTTTTTGGCAACAATGGAGAAACCGGAAGCGGTATTTAGTTCCAAGGTCGCCGCTACATTAATTGGGCTCTGAAGAATGATCTTGAATCGGATTATTATCTCTTTTGAGCAAACAAAGGATGATTTTTCAAACTCTTTTCGCGCAAAATTACATCTGCTAACAGCGACCTTTCCGGTCAGCACTTAGACACCGATTATATTCAACGTCTCGCCTCAAAATTATGAACGATTCAAAGAGAGTAAAAGAGAGATCAGATGCGATGAAGACCTCTAAAATCATCTCACTTTCTCCCACGCGAATTCCATTTCTTGAGGTACGTACGTCTATAAGGAATAGATCGAAATTTCCGAGGGTATTATCACCACATACGAGTATATACTATATATATATATATATTCACTCGTATCATAATTTTTTGTATTCAAGTACGTAAAATTGATACAAATTACGACAAAATAATGACTACTTTGACAAAAAGGCTACTTTGAAAGTTATTTGGTAAATGGAAAAAATACCGTATGAGTTGGTAAAGGGTTGAAAGTTAACTTTACATGAATAGCTCTGGCGGAAGGAATAATTACAAAGCTATAACAGAAGTGAAAAATATCTGAGAGGACCGAGGCTCGAACCCATATCACGCTGTTACAGCTACAGATTGTGCCTTTTTTCGTCACGTTTGAATTTTCTGGTAATAAAGCTAAATGCCAAGAGCCGCTGAAAGCTAATAAATGGTATATTACATCAACGATCTTGATTTATTCTTTCCGATTTTTTTCGAGTTCAGTATAACTTGAATGATCGATAGAAATCAGCCTCCATTATGCAACACAGTTTCAATGGAATTTGAACTTTTTCGCTGTTTGATTCATTTGAGTTATATGAACATGACGGGTAGTAAATAGGCGCACATAAAATTTTAAAATATCATCCCCAGAAAACACAAGAACGAAAAAAACAACAAAAATATCATCGGTTCGCTCAAGTTATTTCGAAAATTGAAAAAAAGTTTGGAAAACACTCGCGAAAATTGGTTAGCCGTTTCTTATTACGTCAACAGACTTTCGTGAGCATTCTGTGAGCAATAAAATCGTTATAATCTTGTCACTCGACGACAATGAAGCGTTATGATGAGAGAGCGAAGTTATTTTTTGTGAATTTAGCAATTATAATAAGGATAATTAATTTGGTCACGGCGTCTATTTTCGAAGCCCTTTTTATCACAATAATTGTACATGTTCTGTGGATCCCTTTTCTAAATGATGCTCTTCACGCACCTTTCCATTTTGTAACCGATGACGGGAAAATGGATATTTTAATTGCCCAGCCTGCTTTTCGAATGACGCCAAGCTAAAACACTTTGGAGGGACTTGATCATTTTTATCAAAAATAGAATGAGGCAGAAAACAAAATGAAATCGACAATAGAGATTAGAAAAGACTCTGAAAATGATACATTCAATATTTTCATCTTCGCTTATAGAGAATTACAGTGTGAAGTATAGAGACTATATCCCTATGAAAGAATGAAGAAATAGTCGGCGTTGTTTGCGGAATGGTTAAGATGCTAGCCGTATAATGCTTACGGTCCCGGGTTCCATTCCCTGCTGAAGAGGAAATTTTACTTTGTGTACTCGGCGTCACGCCCGTTGTTAAGATTAAAACCACACTGTAATTGTCCCGAAAAGGTATGTTTATACGGTCTTTGATATTAAATACAAACTAATAAATAAACAATAAACAATCAGAATATTTATAGAGATTATGCTTCTTGACGTTTTTTAATAGTAGATACGTTAAGGAATAATTTACAATCAAAATTATTACATTATAAATGTATTTAATTTTCCATGAATATTTTTCATTGGTTATCATATTCCTCCGTTGTATCCTGGAGATCGGTGATATTCACGTAACTGATATTTCGTTTAATAACTTTATGGTAAATCTTTCAGAGGTCTTAAAAGATAAATATTTCTATGGCATCAATAATAAATATTAGGTAATAATAGTTCTGATTTTATTGGAATAGATGTGTTTCTGGAGTTAAGTAGCATATCAATATCTATAAAATTTAGCACGAAATTAGCTATTTATCATAAATATGATGTTCTAGTTACTATATTTAATTTCACATTGCAAGAGGGAAGGAAATATATTTAATACTTCATTTGTTGGTACAATAAGTTACGAAGATAAATTTTTACGATTTTTTCCTCTTATCGCAATTGAAGCATCAACATGAGAATGAAAGACTAGAACAGAAGTTTTTTGCAAATTAGCGGTGATGCCACACAAATTCACTTAAAATGATATTCATTGCTGAGCTCTAATACATCAAAATCCCTACAACGACATCTGTGCGTAAATTACTGCTATATTTATATCTACGTATTACCTGTCACCCTTCTCCTCACGTAGATTGCTAACCCTCGGTTTAAAATTTATTCCGGCCGGCATTAGGCGTACCACTGACAAGAACTTCGCGTGCCATTGATGGGTTCCGTGCCACAAACTGCACGTCCGTTTTAAATTACGATACGAAAAGCGAGTGTTTTCCAAAAGAACCGATAAAAATTCATCCTGTGGCAGCCGGCAAAATCCGTAACTATGAAATTGATGTCTAACGGTCACTTCCAACACTTGCAACAGACATCTATGATAGTCTTAAAACGAGATATTCAAGTTCTTCCCACTCTGCTTTCTCTGCGAGTTTCTGCGTCCATTCCAATAATTAAGCTAACGATCCTCATTCTAAGAATCTAAAATGACACAGTCATGGCGCGTCATGTTACGATCCATTGTTAGAAAGATGAAATGACTGACATAAATATCGAATGCGTCGTTGGTATTCACGTATTCCTATTCCGCATTCAGGGTGAATAAGGCTCTGGTTTCCAGATTCTAATTTTTATATGTCCTATTACCTGAGAAAGTTCATTCAATTTGCTGACAACTTGAAATCTCATATACATAATCTAAAATTTTAAATATCCTACTTCTTGTGTCCGATTCCGAGCAAGAGTTTAAGAATAGATATATAATTCAATCGTGCATGGCTTCTTCTTCTCACGACTGGACGTAAACCTGAACTATGAGAATTTTTATTCCACGAGAATATTAAACGACTCCGAATTTTAACAAAATTTCATGGGTTCTTTTCAATACAGTGAATGAGAAGAAAATAATAACCTTCCACTCGAATTTTATTGCCAAATCCGTCCAAATATTTAAATTATGAGATACTTTGCGATTGACATATTGCGAAAATAGAACATAATTCTTAAATTCAAACTTCATTGGAAAGTTTAGAGCGAATTCAATTTAAAAAGCAATTTTTAAAATAATTTTATTCAAATATCAATGCGAATTATGAACAATTATGATAGCTAAGAGGAAACGATTTTGAAAATTCAGCCAATGTATTAAAATATGCTCCGTTAGATTTGCGTAAAAGTAAAGCATGAAACGAATTTAAGAAAATGAAATATATTAAGGAAAAGAAATTTTTAGTTGACACGAGGGCTCTTCAGCAATAATGAAGACATTTTAACCAAGATGAATAAATTCGAGATAAAAAGAGCCCATTAAAAATTTTAAATACGAAAAGTAACTACACTGAAATGGAGTCTCTGAATTAAAAAAAAGGAAATAGTTGACTCTCTTCACAATTAGCGGTTCGGAAACCTCTCACGGGAAGAGAGCCTCTGAAGAGATTCATAACTTCAAAATTAAATAGAGGATTTCTCCGAGTTTACGATTTCTCAGTCAGAATCGAAGTGTGGAAGATAATAAAGCTTTTTTCCATACACGAATTGTGGATCTACGTACCACATAAACCCGTACGAAGTACTTCAATCTTCAGATCTCCAAACTTAGATTTTAAACTCTTATAAGGCACAGACAGATTAAGTAAGAGCATAATCTATAATTTAGAGAGCTCAGAGTAAAAGTATCGACATGCCTTCTTAAAAATAAATATATCTCGTAATTGCCATGTATGGGTTTCGACTTAGGACAAGGATAATTTATTTAATGTTTCCTGATGCAGTACATAAAGACTTTCCAAAATTATTTTATTTCAATCTTGTGATAGATAATTACACTGGATAGTTTATTGAGGTTATTATTTGTATGATGATACGAGGAAAATTGAAAATATGAATCATCTACGCAAGAAAGAAACGGCAAGGTCTTGGGTTCCAAGGAAGTGATATTTTCCATAATAAAATGGAATAGAATGTACAGTTTTGCCATACAAATTTAGAGCTAACACTAAAGGAAGACGCGTGTAGTGAAAGTGCCAAAGTATGAATCAAGTACAGGACCGTGTCACACAGGGGGTGAGATACTTTGAAGGGAACGGCAGAAGGGTACTATCCTGGGACACAAATCTCTTACAGGCTTGTCACCGTCCATTTACTTTAGCTTCCGCAGTCGGCAAGCACCGTGAAGCAGAAAGAGGAATCCCGCGTAGTAACCCCCACGATTTATCTACTTTCTAATAAAATGTCAACTTCTAAAGAGACGCTAGAGTTTGGATAATACGGTTTCCTGCGCTCAAGCAGCTTATCCACTAACTTACCTATTTAAAGGAAAAGTATATTATTATACATTATTTAAATTGTTATAAAATGGATACATTGATGAATCGGCCAATCGTATTCCAATTTCCAGGAGCTGAGTGAGGGTAAATGGATAAGAATTATTTAGAATTATTCTGAAATATTTTTGATAATTAAAATATTAACTGATAAATGTTAAAAATCCTTTATGAGAGGAAGCTTTGCATAACATTAAAAACTTTTTATTGAATGATTGACAATATTATCAACAAAATAATTAATGGATGCATAAAATCGCATTTTATGAGAGTGACTACTTCATTTGTACGTTACATTCAATCTTCTATCAAAATCTTAACTTATATAATCTTTATCTTCCAAAGAATACTGCTTCATTTTTGTATTAAAATGATACGATATCTCCTAATCGAAAGAATTTGATCGAAGCATCAACATTTGCTTACATTCATAATAATTGAATATTTAAAACGAATGAATATGGACATAGCAAAGAAAAGATATCAGATGTAGAGGATTTAGCATTAGATAGAGATGGAAGGAGATCTGTAGTCAACCAATCAACGGACTTTGCTGTTGAAATAATGATGCAAGTTCAAAATTCATCTTCGGAAATTGCAATACCAAATACACAAACAAAATAGTTTCTGAGAGCAAAACAGTGCGGTTCGCACAAAGTGACTTCAATGCCTACATTCTCGCAAACAAGATTAGCTTATTAGTAAGAAACTATTTCAAATATTATATTTTTCTGAATATATACTGACTCCTTCCTTTGGAATTAGCATCATTTTGCACGTCTCAAGATATGTTCCGAGGACTAAAAAAACTCGACTATGGGAAAAAAGTTTGACTCAGTATTTGAGATGTGCTCCGATATTTGACTTCATTAGCACATGTAGGACCCCACTCGTACTCAATCCCAAGGCAGCAATTGATATAAGGACAAACAAGAGTTTAAAAATTTCACGGAGAATGCATTCATATATTAAACCTAGTATAGTAAAATCTAATGATAATAAAATCTGGTTCAAAATTGCTACCGTTGTCCATCATTTTTATCTCAGTATATGGCGCCGTATGCAGAAATTACGATTAAAATTTTTATTAAAATAATTATTTACATATTACAATAAAAATTTCATATTTATCACGGTTAAGATTAGTATAGTTCCAAATCAACCCATACCTAAGGCTCGATATGGAGAGTTTGTCCGCCAAGGACTAGAAATTAAAAAGATGCATCGGCAAAAACGAAGAGAAATAGACAAAACTGGTAGTAAACAAAAAAACCTTTGATTAGCTCATTTCTTTCGACCCGTAACTTCTGAGGAAAGTTTCCTCCAACCGGCTTCATGCTCCTGTCAAAATCTTTCCGTCAATCTTGCAACGTTCTTTCCCTTAAATGCTAATCATTCTCACAAGCAAAATTGATACGAAGATTGATCAAACGCAAAAATTACTTAAGATGTTTACGAGAGAATTCTATGAGCGTCTGCATTTACGAATACATGACGAACGCTTTGAAGGCGCATCGTTTTCGAGGACAAAGTTCCGAATGTAAAGCGTGTTCCCGCCTCGGCATGCATCGCCTTTCCACGCGAGAGCGTATTGCAGGTCGCGCACGTTATCCGCAGATGGCGCGGGAGATTTGTGATCGCTCACCGAGGTCGAATACGGCCTGCTGCTCAGACGAATGCCTTCACGGTACAGTCGCTCCCTCAACAGCATCCTCAGCTGCGGCCTGGGGATTCGCACCAGCTCCGCTTTGCCCTCCTCGTACTCGTCTCTGTACCTGGCCGCCTCGGGCGAGACCATCCCGCCTCCGGCCAGCGCCGGTGACGGCGGATCTGAAGACGCCGGTGGTCGGCAGAGGTCGGCGACCCCGGGCGTGAGGTCCTCGCCGGCGGCCGCCGCTGCGGCTGCCTCTTCTAAGGTGAAATACACGGAGGCGGCACCTTCTTCCCTGAGAGCCCTCACGGAATGGAGCAATCGGCTCCTGTGCGACGGCTCGAACACGCCGATGGCATCCAGGTCCGGGTCGCCCACTTGCTTACATATTTCCAAGTCATCGTAGCCGTTGTCCAGGAATGACTCGGCGTAGCGACCGAGCTGAAGGGAACGGAGCCACTCGGCCACGATATTGCTTCCCGTGGACATGACGGCGAGGCGAACGGGGGGCGGCGCGGGAGTAGGGCCGCCCCCGTCGGAGGCCAAGAGGCACGTGATCGCGGAGAAAGTGAGGCGAGAGTCATTCCCGCCCAGCACGATGGTTTGGCGCAATTGTCTGGGGCGCGTCTCTTGCTGTCTAACGTCCGCTCGACGTCGCCATCCCTCGCGGAGTATGTGAGCTGGCACGACGGACGCTCTCTGCACGCATCAGACGCCGCCAGCGGACTGGCCTGTATTGACGACAGATTAAAATGGTACAGATTTAGCGCCAGAGGGAAGCACTGGTCGTCGTGACGCGAGAGACAAATGAGTGCTGGAATGGATACCGTGCCGTTTGTCGTCGCTAGCGCGAGGTATTGTAGGGTTGATATTTGTTTCTTGACTCGAAATTATTTCGGACTGTCAACTTTTCGTGGTGATAGGATAGTTTTGCGTTAGGAAAGAGTATTTGTTTTTATTGTCTTGGAGCGGCTATCTATTTTTTATCTCGATATTCTCAGCAGCATCAGCGCAATGAATTTCGCCTTGCGTAAGTAACGGTAAACGAATTATAATTTCTTAATCCTTCTATTCATCTTAATTAGTTTCCTTAGTTTTCCAGGAGAAACTATGTTTCATATTTAGAAGTAATGCAAACGGTTGTACTTAGATTGTACGGCCTCGAATAACCTCAATTGAGTGCGGTAATGGATTTTCTTGGATATGATATCTATAATTTTTACTCTTAACACCATTCATTTCATCTCAATCATTCTGTACGACCTTAATCAAGATTAAGTATCGTTTTATAATATGGTAAGTTTTGGAATTGACAGCTATAATAAAAATAGTGAACATTAAAATGTTTCTTAGCAAGATTGAAAATAGTACACCATGAACTTTGAATGTATTCAAGCATGAACTTCAGTAGCGTTGATAGTTAATGGATCGCTAGCGGATGTAAAATACTCCGAATATCAACATTTCAATAGGCTTTGTACAGCCATACTCTAATTTCCTATAAATTACAGGAAAACCGCCCAGCTAAGGTTTGTAGTTCAACAAATATTGGTAAAAAGGGTCGGATGCTCTGTTATGTCTTAAGTAACAAACATATAATCCTGGAATATAATATACAGAATGATATATTTATGAAGTGGGATTTTATTATGCCAAAAGTTTTAAACGTACTTACCATGTTCCTTTTAGCATTTTCAAAATTATAGATCTTTTCCCTCTCATTAATCCCCTGCCACTATCCCCTATCATGAATATTTTAAGTGCAGTTTTATAATTACACAAGTTAAATAGAGCATTTTCATCCTATAACTTAAAATCCACTAAATTGATTGAATTCTACCAAAAACTGATACAAAACACCAAAAAATCGCTTTCACTTCTCATTGCATTTTTATTCCCTTCAACCTTATTGAAGCAAATTACATATAAAATGGGTTTTTTTAACTATTCCGAAATATTTTACTTCCAGGATCAATGTAATCAAGGTAAATATATAGCAAACCTAAATTCAATAATAACAGACGTACAAGAAGATGGGAAAAGAATGCATTAATAGCTCTCTGAATCACAGCAAAATCATATATTAGAATTCTATTAATAGCAAATAATTTTTAGGATAATGCATGTTAAATGAATCGCTTTGATCTAATCTCTAAGTATCTTTAAGCTGTTACTTACCTAGAAAATACTTGATGAGGAATTTCCTAATAAGCTTGCAAGTTAAACATGTTTCAAAACTAACAACTGAGTAAGCTATGGACAATATAATAAAATTAACAAATTTTACAAACATTTCGGACTGTGATTGAGCTATTATAATTTCAACATGTATATTACCCAGCCATTATCTCAGTCTTTTAACTCTGATTTGGTGATACAATGATTCTATTTCATGAAATATAATACCCGGTTGGTAATTCTAGAGTATGAAGATTGTTCAAATGACATTGGTTAGTGACTAATTCATTAAATTTTTCTCTAGTTCCAAAAGAATCCAAGAATATTTTACTAAGTGAGACAACTCAAAATATTAAACATTTCAACATATTAAAAAATTATTAAAATATAATTTCCAGTGCTATCTCATATTTCCCCATCCTACAAACTCACCATCAAGACCAGCTACCTTCTGGAGGAGTAGACCTAATCCAATTAAAATTTAAAGAGTAAATGGTATCTGCAGTTACGAGATTTTAAGTCTAAAAACCTATCCAGTCCTATAGAACTTTATTCATCTTAGAAAAAAAAAGGATTAGGTTTTAAAGATTTATAAGAGGTGGAGGATTAATTGTACAAATTTCTCCCTTCATAGAGAATGGTTACATAATTCAAACCTGTGAATCATAGTGTTAAGTATGTGATAATTAATATCAATAAAATTAAATTTAGATTATAACATTTTGATGTCTATTATTATTTCATAAAGAAAGGTTTGAACTGCAATCAATCATTGCAACATAAAGTAAATAAAATAAACGTTATTTACAATTAGGCATTATAAAATGAAGATTTCCATGCTCTATGTAAATTCAATATAAATATTACATTTTATTCAATATTGTTATCAGGCTAATCCTCTCATCATTTTTTAAATACATACTAACATAAAAAAGAAGCAAAGTTATCTAAAATAATACTTAGGCTTAGCAATTCCTTATACTAAAATAATCTCTCTTCTCTAATAAGTATGCCTTAAAAGTTGTAATAATCCCTTCCATATTGTGTTTGCTGATTCTGTACAGAACATTAGCACCATAAACTTGAAATTTTCAAAATTCAGGGCATTATATGATAATATTTTTCTGTTAATAGTTCAGTTAGTGCAGATTTTAAATATCCTTTTCTTAGAGATGAGGAAAGATATTTACTAGAAAACTATTATAATTTTAATGTTCATAATTGAAAAAAGGAACATTATAAAAGTAATATTACCACTGATATGGTTTTAAAAATGAAAAATAAGGAAATCTTTTGGAGTGGATATGCGGAATAAAATATTGCAAATGTACAGAGATACAAATCACCTGAGTATAATCTACATTATTAAGGCTCAGATCAGCAATGAAGTTTCCGAATCTTAATTTAATTGTTTATAAGAAGCTAATTTATTGTAAAAATCATAAGTATATGCATTTTTGTTTGATTTTTGAAAAATAATTGGCTTGAAAAAGTTTGTTAGGCTACAAAGTCACATAGAAGTCGAGAGAAAAACCTTTAGGGGTCTGTCATTTAGTCATGGTTTAATTTCTGTTATCAATAAACACATATATTCTAATAATAAATTAAAATTAAGCTACACAGTTATCATAACTATCATTAAAAAATGCGATTCCCAAAGATGGAGTATTTAATCATTGTCTCTGACTAAATGGTATTATTTTGTATTCTACAAGGAAAGAAATAAATAATGGTATTTGTAATGTCAACATGTATCTTATAAGGTATGGAAGGCCCTTAACAGCTGAGCTTCTTCAGAAACTTTAAAGAAATTAATATTTTTTGACCGTTACCATGACTTGATTTCCAAGTGATGACAGAATTAATGATGAGCAGGTTTGGCAATTACTACATCCAGTAGACGTAGAAAGTAGAAAGACAACAAAGTATTTCATTGAAATGGTTGACAAAGATTTCATTCCAAACAGTGCTTTTGTCTCCATCATCACCAATCATATCTCATAAGTTGCAGTGAAATAGTTGTAATGAGCTTCAGATTAAAGGATTTCAAACATCTAAGGAAAGATAAAAATTTGTTGAAACGTGTTATTAAGATTGAACAACTAATTAGCAAATATTATGTAGTTTTAAAAATATGTAATGCTTGACTAGTAAATAGTATAAACTGAAAGAAAATAGTAATAATTAAATATGCACCCATTCAAATTGTTTCATAACTAAGAATGGAAACTAATACACTACATTCATCATAGGTGCTTGAAGATTATCTCCCCGTCCGTAAGCGAATAAAGGATGGATTTCTTTCATTAAATATTTTTTTTTCATTTACATCTTCTTTCATTTACAAATTGATATTGTATTGACTTCTCAGTCGTCGAGTATGCCAATGCACGGAAATACACTTCATTACAACAAAATACGACACAAATACAACGGATTCGAAATGATCTAAGAGGAACTCGCGCCATAATTGTTAACTACAAAGGCCGATATTAATGAGATAATTTTTTTGCAAAACGACGTAAATACAGTTATAATAATAATTGACAAACGCCAATGAAACAAATTACGAGAATAAGTTTAGATAATCGATCCAAAAATGGTTGCAGTTGATCATGACGTTCCATGTACCTTTAACCTACCTGCTTTGGCCTAATACCACACAGACTGAGATTCCAATAATCTTTTATCCTGTTTAAGTAATGAATACTATTCATTTCACAATATTAATCACTATTTTAGTCGTCTTCAGAACAACGGAATATGGCGGTCTAGCATTATAACCTTAAAGTTAGGCATTATATATAGTAACGTAGATCTCAAATATGAATGCGATACTCGTGTCTTTGTCTTACAAAATCCCCCTCATCCTGGAATCCAGTAAATTATCGTGACGAAAATTCACAAAAACCGTTATGCTAAAAACGAACTCGAGTACCTAGCTAACAGGAATTTAAAAATGATTTTTACTCAGCATATTTTCTTTAGGAACCTATTATGTGCACAATTCACTGGCAATATCACTACTTTAGGAATTACCAACTAAAATTCCTGATTATACGACAATGTTCTAAACTCGCGGTTCGACGGGAAACCAACAGGTCTCAAATTAGTCACATGAGTCATTTGAACCAATGAGGTTGCCGAACTTATCTACCCAATCGTCGTGGTTATCACATAAATTTTAAACTGAGACACGAATTGTGATTGGAGGAGAAACCTTTCAATTCAGACAAGGAGTACTGCAAACGGCCCTCAAGATATTCGAGTAAATTGTCGGTTGTTCTTGCCCAGACAGCATTGGACTCAAAGGTAAGACTTGCGCATTAACTTGTTTGATCTTCTTACTGTAAGATTTTGTGTCAAGTAAATGCTTATATACGAATATTTCCATGAACATACTTACGACATCTTGTTAAATGTTCGGCTCATCACGATGATTATGTATAATGTGGTTTCTGATTACTTTTCCTATGTTCTTTTCGCAATTATTATTTCCTTTGAATGTTAATAGAAACCTTAATTTACAGCAAAATGGAATCCTCTTTACGTTCTCAAGAAAATCTAGGCCTTGATAGGATGAAAAAATTCAAAAATCGAGGAAAAGACGTTGAGGTATGTATCTGCAAATTTGAATTTTTATCATCTTATTTTGTATTGTGTATTTTTTAATCTCATTTATCTTGCAGGAAATGCGTCGTAGAAGATCTGAAATCAGTGTGGAACTCAGAAAAGCTCGTAAAGATGAGCAATTACAGAAAAGACGTAATCTTTCAATATTAGATGAGCCCACATCTCCTCTGCAGGAAAATAACAACAGAACTCCTTTTGATTTGTCAATTGATGAAATAATGCAGGAAATGGACAGTCCAGATCCTAAACTTCAGCTTAGTGCTACTCAAGCTGCTAGAAAAATGTTGAGCCGCGAAAGAAATCCGCCAATTAAAGATATGATTCAAGCCGGAATCGTGCCAAAATGCGTTTCATTTTTGTCGGATTTCAACAAGTAAGTATTCCTGGATGACGGTGTCTTAGTGACCCTGATTAGTAATCCGATATATTAAAAGTTAAATTATACGATTCAGTCCGATCGGACTGCAGTCGAAGGAAGACTATTGTTTCAGAATGACGGTAGCGCCCTTGATTGTAGTATTCCCGCCAACATGGTCTTGTCATATTTTCGCCCGACTTATAAATCCTGAATGTCATTAGATCCATTTGTTCCCATCGAATGTGCTCCGCAGTTTAATGTGGATCACATTCTAAAATTCGAGAACATTATAGAAACCTGATTCTACGACCTTGAATTAACGTTCGGAATATGCTTTATAACGCAAATTGCGGAACATTTTTTGAAATGCATGTTATGGTCTATATTAAATGACCATACCTCCAAATACAACGTGGGTAAAAACCCGGTACGTTACTTGGATTGGTTGGCTTAACCATGCACGTGGATTTACGATGAATGTATTTAATTTGCCTGATATTATGCTGTCATGTCTGACATTTTTTAAATTCCAAAGCTTGCCTACCCCTCTTACAAGCTCCACGATAAATTGCATAATCACTTGAAATGGTCTTGTTATATCCTTGTTATGTTCTGCTAGCTTGATCGGTTATATAATTGAAAAGTTGGATGGAATATTAATTCCTCTGCATTCAGATTTCATTCACTTAAGCGCTTGTAAAGTGTAAATTTCAACAAAGATCATTTACCATCTCGACTATTTCACTTGTTTTATTATCGTGAAATCGGAAATTTTCCGCATCACATTAATTATAGCTGTTTGGTATAACTTCGAGTAGTTCATATTTCTTTGAATTAGTTTTGGACCCAATTTTAAATGAAACTGCAGCGCTCTACCATTGGTTTTAGTCATTTTTGACTTAATTCCATCTAGTGATTACTTATATTTCTCAATTATAGTTATATACTGTTGAGATTTGAATTTGTAGCAGCAAGTAACTTTAACTTACCTCAAGATGATATCTGGTTGGAGTTTTTTTACACATTTCTGTATATTTACATTGTTGTATTGGTAAATTGAGAGAGCATTATTTAATGTTAATTGCTCTTATGCATTAAGGGGGGGAACTTAATATAAAACATGTGTATATAGTTTAATAGTTTTTTAATTCTAACCAATAGATATCTTATGCCTCAAAGCAGTACCTTTAGTAACCCATTTCGAATTTATTAGTCCAACTTTACAGTTTGAAGCAGCTTGGGCTCTAACAAATGTGGCTGCAGGTTCATCGGAGCAGACTTCTGCTGTCATTAAGGCTGGGGGAATTCCTCCATTAGTTAATCTTCTTAGTTCAAACTGTCCAAATGTTGCTGAACAAGCTGTTTGGGCTCTAGGAAACATTGCTGGTGATGGACCAGGCCCAAGAGATTTAGTTTTAATGTCCAATGCTCTCCCCCCTCTGTTAGAGCTTATCCATCCCAATACACCGGTAAGTGTTTGTTTAGTAATCTATTTTTAATACATCATTTATGCGTTGTATTTTATTTATAAATAAAGTTCATGTTGATAAGATTTGGAGAGTATATTTAAGAGTTTCCTTAATTTGTTATCTAATGCATTTAATCAAGTATTGCCTTTTTATATGGCTGAAAGTACACTTCTCTCTCTTGAACTATCTCAATCATTCTCCCATGTATGTATCTCCACAAAAGTTCACCTTCTGGCAATATTCAGTTCAGAGCCTTGGATCTCATAGACAAAGAAGCTTGGTCTTAAGTTAAAAAACATCTATCTTTGTTTAAATTGTATGAGTTTATAAAGCTTTGAAATCGGTCCTAGTCTTTTCAGATATCTAATAGTTTAAGAGTTATTTACTTATGCTTTCAGTTTTTGTCTTTATGCTAAGAAACATTTTTTTTTTTTTTTTTTTTCAAGGTTGCTTCATTGCGCAATATTGTGTGGACATTATCAAACTTATGCAGGTACAAGAATCCTGCACCTAATTTTGATCTGATTAAAGGTTGCTTACCAGTATTGAATAGGCTACTGCACGTGAATGATGTTACTGTTTTGGGTAGGTTGATTCAAAAGTCTCATTTTTATTACTGTAAAAAGATTAGTTTTATGCATCCTAAATCTATGTAAGGTTTGACTTAACTTCTACTTCAAGTTCAATTGAATCAAAATAGTTTTATTTAGAGATGAGCTTTTCATAAGATCTATAAGCTTCCATCCTCTATTAATAAATACTTAATGTTATTGTTAAATCATAAGCCATTCAACATTCCCTTAACTAATTTTAGCATTTTATATCATGGTTATTTTTTGTTATAATATTTGTACTTGTAACTCATTGTCTTGTAATATAGTTACTTCTGTTTTGATATTTTGTTAATCTTTTCATATTCATCTTTTAGCTGATACTTGCTGGGCATTGTCTTATTTGACTGATGGGACTAACGATAAGATTGATGCAGTCATTCATGAAGGAGTTGTTCCTCAACTGGTTGAGCTCCTTGGAAGTTCAGATGTCAGTGTCCTTACTCCTGCTCTTAGAACTATTGGCAATATAGTCACTGGAAATGATGTTCAGGTAACTTGTTTTAATTATCTTTAGTTTACATCTCGAAAAATTCCAAAGAATCTTATTGCGGGTCAAGCTAGTAATATAAGCAAGCTTTAGAATATCCATATTTTGTTAAAAATTGTTGAAGTGAAAATTATTTACCAAGTCATTTGTAATAGTATAGATAAAATATTTCTTAGGTTAATGATTGGCCCTAATGTATACTAATTAAATTTTATCAATATGAGTATACAAATATACAGATAATATAATTACCAATATATAAAAGTTGATTTTTGGATTTCATTAATAATGACATCTATTTTAGAATTATACTATGAATAGCTATTATAGTATGGACATTTTTTAAAACAAAGTATCTTAATTTTAGACTGAGACTGTGATAAAAAGTGGTGCTTTACCTCATTTGAAGAACATTCTTCAACATCCAAAAGTGAATCTGGTTAAGGAAGCTGCATGGACTATATCTAACATTGCTGCTGGGAATATCACTCAAATACAAGAGATCATAGATACTGGTATCTTACCTCATCTGATAAATACTTTGGATAAGGTACTTTGACTGTTAGGTAGCTTTTGTACATGGTACATAAAGCTGATTATCATCAAAGCATATACGTTTGAAACTATTATTATCATACCTATAGAGCTTGTTACATCATATCCCTAATTGATGTCTTAAAATTATAGGAAGATCTGAAGACCCGGAAAGAAGCTGCTTGGGCAGTGACGAACTTAACATCTGGTGGTTCTGCTGAACAAATTGTGACTTTAGTACAACATGGTTTGCTGAAACCATTCACTTCTCTTTTGGATTGCAAAGACTGGAAGACAGTGATGGTTGTTCTCGATGGTTTAAAGAATATACTCGAGGTAAGCTGTGTGGCATGTTTAACATTAATTAAAAATGTGAACTTGTTATTTAGCTGTCGATTCAGTTTTATTCAATTGTGTACAGATCTTCAAATATATAAAATAGAGACCCATATTTGATTCTTCTATGTATCCTTCCCTGCCGCTGAATAATATCCAGGCATAATTTCATGAGGTTTCTGAATGTTTTTTTCAGACTGCTGATAAACTAGGTGAGCTTGATAAAGCTGCATTGATGGTTGAAGAATGTGGGGGTTTAGATAAAATTGAGGAATTGCAGAATCATGAGAATCAACAAGTTTATAGAAATGCCAGCTCCCTAATTGATCGCTACTTTAGTGAGGTAATAACATACTTTGTAGCTACTGTTCACTTGCTCAAATGCAGCATTAACTCTACTGTTCAATTATTTTTTTCTTCAGGACGGAGCCAATCCTGAAAATGAAGAAATAACTTGGAATGGAGATTCAGTTCCTAGTGGTGAATTTAAATTCTAAGCACAAGTGGTGTTATAATTTTTAGTTCCAGTTCTACCTAACTTTATACACAAACATGTACAAGTGATTGATCTGCAATGGACTGCAGTCAGTTGCATTTTGATGTCTATATTCATCTTTATTCTTCTGAACCTTTTTTTCAGTGACTGTCTAATCATCGGCTATTTATTTATAAATTTTGTTCTTGTGATGACCTGTATAACCTTTTATTGTAATATTACCAAGGTAAATTGAAGGGATAATATTTTATATATATATATATACAAAGTTGAATGTGCCATGCAGTGCCTTTGTATTTTTCCAGTGATTTTTATCTTTTTGGGAGCATTGTAAAAAATTTGAAATTATTCTGATGTTATTAAAATTATTCCTTTACATACTTTGTGCTTCATTCCTAGCCTGCTTGTCAGATAACTTTCATTCAGTTCTTGAAGAATACTTTCATATTAATTGTGTCAAGTAATAGAACTATCATGGAGAGTAGTTTATCAGGCACAATTGATAAAGTATGTTTTTACTTAAAGGTTTGAATATACTAAGTTCAGTGAATATAAAAGAATTTTTTTAACTACCAAATGATTCTTGAGAATTAGTTCTAGGCGAACTTGGTAGATTGACAAAATGTTTAGAATTTGACATGGAGAAATTTAATATATACATGCTTCTTATTTTTAATTTTTTTACCAACTCATAGTTGAATCCACTCAATTCAGGTGATGTGGTAAAAATCCTTTGTGAGAAATGAAAGCAATAATAGTATCTCTTAATTCCTATAGAATTCCTCAGTACCTCAGTAAGTAACTTTCTTCATTTCATGCTATCAATATTTGATCAAGGGATAGCCTTATGAGAAATGATGTAAGTGGAATATTTTTATAGAAGTTAAATGATATCCAATTTGAATTTCGATAAGGAATTAAAATTTATAGTACTTGATATAACAATAGCTGAAGGAATACAATTTTTACTTAGTGAAATGAGGAAAAGATACTTGATATACCCTAAAAATAAAACAAGGAATTCCAGCTACTAAGACAAAGTTTAACTGAGGCTGAGATTAGTGTTAGATAATTAGTCTAGATACCCCTCAATACTAACAATGTAGTGAAATGAATGGGCTAGTCTTGTGATGAACTACAAATTTTACTTAAATTGTAGTTACAATTGATCAAACCTTTCATGTTACCTTGGAAAAAAATATATCAAATTTTCAGAAAAAGTCGTTCTTCCAAGAAGATGTATATAAAAATCATTAATCAAAGTTTTGATTTGAATGTATACTTCATCAATTATTTATTTAATATATTGCGGAAAAGTTATGAACTTGGAAAGTAAACATTGAGATCTCACTTCTAAGGGATTAGGATATTTCTATACTGTTTATTATGATGTGCCTTACTTCAATGTAATTTAAATAAGAACAACTGTTAACCAAAAAGAATTTTATGATGGTTACAAAATTGTTTATATATTGTCATAATCTATTATCTAAACAAAGGAATAGGAACAAATATGGGATAAGATTGGGATTAGAAGTGTGTATGCCATTAAATAGTCATTATTACTCTTTGCAAATACATACATAATTCCTTTACTTTTCAACATTTTTTATAATTAATGTTTTAGAGCCTTCTCAGTTACGAAGAATAAATTCCAAGTCCTTGCATAGTTTATCTTTAGCTGAATCTTACAATAAAACATTATATATTACACAACAATGACCATTTTCATGAGATACAATAATGCTAGGCTTGAAATATGGCTGATCAAATTGGCAGATATATATAGAAATAAATATGGAAATGTATTGGAGGTATCAATGATTGGTGATAGCATCAATTATTTAGAATGTATTTTCATAATAATTTATTTGTTCAATAAATTAATCAGTACAGAGTTGAAATTAAAACAAAATGTTTAAATTATTCATATGTAGAGTGTATTATGACAAAGTATAATGTTTATATTGTTTTTTTAAGTCATCTAGCTCTTTCAGCATTAATTTTATTTTATTAATCAACGAATTAAAATCAAAAACTTCAATATTGCCTAACTTTTTATCTACCATTCAATCAATTAAAGTGAGTCTAATTACTCTAGAACAGGGGTCTCCAAACTTTCCAGCCTAAGGGCCATAGTGATTACTCCTGCAAGTTCCGAGGGCCAAAACCATATTATCATTGTTGCCGGTGGTAAAAAGTGAAATAGTTATGTTTTTATTAAAAATGTATAAAGTGTTAGTGGGATTCATTTCAATAATTTGTTAGTTATTATATACTGAAGTTAAATTTTGTATATTATACATGTCTATACTCATTACAATTCTGTGTTTCTTTATTCAACTTATCACAAAAACAATAAGCCAATAACAATGTTATGAGTAGATAGCCCATGACCATATCAATGTAGATGTCATATTAATAATTATTCAACATAAAATTAGAATTCTTCAGTAAACTAAATTTAATTTGCTATAAAAAATATGTTCTCTAAAATGAGTTTTCAAGTATGCTCTCCGCGGGCCGGATGTGGCCCTCTGGCCGTAGTTTGGAGACCCCTGCTCTAGAACATTCCTTATTATCTGTTTTTGATTATTTTTCATAAATAAGAATGCATATGAATAAACAGTTCAATAAAATAGTAATTAAATTAATTTATTTCTGCATTTAAAGCTTGTCTTAATGTTACTGTCACGGCCATCGTATATTTCATTTAAGGAAAATAAAATATTAAATAGTTGATATAGTTTCGCAATAAGTTTTTTCTTTTAATAGAAAGAATTGTTGCATTTTGGAAACTGTATAAAGTTATACCTGTGTTGTATTTGTACTCTTCAAAGGACCAGATCTGAAAATCTATAGATATATCAGATGTAATTGCAAGAGAAATGACTTTTCTTTGCTGGAATACCCTTGGGGCCATCACTGAATTCACAAGACCAGCCTCCCACTCCTAACTTAGAAAGTGCTTCATGACATCCCTTCCTAGACTCTCCCCAGTGACCTTGATAAGACATCCAAGAGGGCCATTCACTTCCATTACTGCATCCTCCCTCAGAGTTACTACTTTCATTGCTACCCATTTCCTCTAATAATGGAGTTGTCTTTATTTGATTGTATTTTTCTGTTAAACTCTCCTCTTTACTACTAATCTCTACTGCACTATCAACATCTCTTTTATTGAAACAAATTGGTTGTTTCTCTTTTGTCTTGTGTAGGATTTGAAGATTGGTCCAAGTTGCCCAAGGTGTTCCATATCCTGTAATGTCTTCAAGTGGTGGATATCTTACATATTGGTGGTGTCCTGGAACAAAGAAAAGTTGCCTTTGTAATTAATGCTTTCACCATAAATTTCTGGCTGAATATGATATGATAATGATTTGTGATGGATAAAGTCAGAAATTAAAAGATGGAATTGAGTTTATCTTACAAAAGATTTATATACAACACTTGCATTCATTATCGAAGTAAAACTGACATAATTTAAGACCTGAATTTTAAAATTTTTAGGCTTTATTAATAATATTAATTTACGTAACTAAATACATAGAGTTTTGACAGTTTTTAGAAAATATATACTTATTAAATTCCAGTGGTATTAGAAACCAAAATTCATTGGCCTTTCTTTCCCAGAAAGAAGAAGGAAACTTTTTGACCAAGTCTACTGGTAATAGTTACTTTAGAATTTTATACATTTTCTCTAACACGATGTTGCATTTACAAAGATATCAGTTAATGTTAGCGTTGATGATGAAATATTTAAAATATATAAATCTCTTGAGGATTGAAGTTCATTATAGAATTGTGTATCCTACATAGGAGTAAGTAAATATTGTGATCAGCAGAGATAATGATTTTCAAAAATAAAATTATCGATGATCTATATTATTTGAAGTACTCATCAGATAATTTTATTCAAATCAGCTTTAGTACAGTACAGTTACAGTATTTCCCAATACCCAATCATGTGAGCTCTGACAACTAATTAGAGCAATTAGGGGTAATAAATCTATTTTCATGTCACATTTCCGTTATGTTTCAGATACACCGATTGACAGATTGCTTATGTTTAGTAATTATAGAACATTCTTACTTATTTGACTATTGAAAGTGAACAACATCTTTATAGTCTTACATAAAACTTATCTTATAACATACAAAATTTAAAACAGGAAAGTTAGTGTCATTGAATATTATTACCGTATTTGACGGCATATAAGACGCACTTTTTTCCTAAATTAGATCTCAAAAAATTTACCTGCGTCTTACATGTGAAGGTATTGGTATCGGTGCTTAAAACTATTTGTTTAATAAAATACCGTCGGAAAAATGATTGAAGGAAACAAGAGTACACATTCAGTATAAACTAAAAGTGTTAAATTACGTTGAAGTGCATGGAAACAGAGCAGTAGTAAGTCATTGTATTATTTTAATACCGCGCTGTCGCGCGGACTATTTTAGCTTTTTTTTCCTTATGCTAAATGAGGGTGCGTTTTATACGACAGTCTTATATGCCGTCAAATACGGTAAGCAATTATCTATTTTAGTAAAAATATAGTTTTAATACAGGAGTGAGATCATAACTGGTAAAATTGTTTTCTTTTAATTTTTAACTTAGAATATATACCTGGTGAGGCCCACAATCCATGAGATCCTTTGGCTGCAAAAAGAGTTGGGCGCATTGTTTCACCATCTCCACTTAGTTTTGTTAAATTCGGTATTCTGGGTGCTGGAGTTGCATGTAAAGGTTTCGTAAGATAAACTGTTGGAGGAAATCTTGGATTCTGTAACCACCCTTCAACACGACCACCTTCCCTTAGTTCATGCCTGTAAAGCCGGAAGATGCTATTTCTTTGTTGCTTGTAGAACTTGTAATATGCTCCTAATTTGTGAGTTGATGTATAAAGACTCTGAGGTTGGCCATTCTGAAATAAAGGGGAAAATTATTTCAATTACCTCAACGTATAAAGCATGAATATCTTCCATTTAAGCACATGACGCTTTTAGAGGAATTTTGGTAGGAGCTAAAATCTGATTCTGGTATCATTATGCAATATATCTTAATCAATAATAATATTTCTCTGCTTCAACTGTTTATAAATATTAATAATTGAATTTACATTGAGTTAACCTATTCTAGGACTTTTGGCTCTGGTTTCGGTAATTAGGAAGTTGTGTATCAAATTTCACTAAAATAGCAACATGTCAATGTAGAATCAGTGATGCTTGTATTACTCTCTCTTCTAACATTTATATAATATGTTATCACTTATAATTACCACAAATTGTATGCTAAGGTGCTCCCAGTCACCTAAATGGCTTCCATATCTGCGGCGTTTACCAAGGCAGTGACCCCCTAGTAGAGGAAGTGGCCAAGGTCCTAGCAGTCGAGGTCCTGTTTCAACTACGCATACATCCTTACCCTCACTGAAGGGAAAAAATAACCAATAAGTGACTGTAAAGCTGGGGCCCTGGACTCTCTTAGATGATTCTGAAGGAGCTTCTTGTCTTCCTTGCCAGTTCTTGAATAGTTCAGAAATGTTTCCCACCTTTAGAATCATCAAGAGAAACAGAATTTAGAAGTTTTTGGTGCAAGAAAATAAGAACTTTTAAATAGATTTTTCTTTGCAGTAAAAGAAAATGATTAATACAAATAAAAAATAAAACTATGAATTATTTTAAGTGATATCACAGTGGTTTTATCTCTTATTGAATCAAGAGGAATACATTTTAGACATTTTGCGACATAAATCCAAAATACAATATGAAAGAAAGAGAAAGGCAGACAAATTCTTTTTTATGCTTCTAACTATTTTTCATGATTTGCTTTAAAAGTTAAGTAAGCAATTACTTAAATATATTGCATGCCAATGCAGTTAAGAGTACCAATAAAAATAAAAAATAACAATAAAATACTATGGTAAACATGAGGCACTGTTGCAATGCTATAATTATGAGAAGAGAGTTGTTCAATATTAATATTTTATAAGAGAACATAAAATAATTATTTTCACTAAAAGTTTGTTGAACATTTATGAAAATAGAGTGTCACTATTGATGTATACAATTTTGTTAATTTAGCCTGAAACTTTATGTATTTACCTATATTATGCTACATAATTTATATTTTCTGGAAAATCCTCATTCTTATGCTTTAATTCTCTTATTCTTATTACATATTCTTCTTGGCTTAGAAACTCAGAAAAACTTTAATACTTGCATTATCTTACATGGTTTCTCATAAGCATGAAAATCCTATTTAATCTTTTTATTTCGGAAGAGTGAAATACTTAAATAAGAGTGAAATTGAAAAAAATGACTTGTTAAATAAATGTAATTTAAAACAAGAGAATAATTATCTAAGAAGCTTTGTAGTGTTTTTTATGAGACACACCTCAAATTCATTATCAGTTTGTCCTTTAAAATGATTGATGTACTTATTTTGTGGCTTCACTCTGCCATTAGTTATGGATGCATAATTATTTTCATCTCTATGGTGAAAATTCCTTAACTTCTGGTTGATATCATCCTTGAGAATATCTTCCTTCTGTTTTTTGTTAGTTGCTCGAACATTTTTTATTAGAGGATGATGAGTAGTTTTATATGGAGGGCAGTGACTAACAATTGCATACACAGGAACAGAATAGTAAAGGGGATTATAACCATGTATGAAGGAGGAAGAATTTTTTAAAAGAGTCCCTGTAATCAGAGAAATTTTTAATTCAATTCATAATATTTGAAAATACTAGTGAAGTTCAAGCACATGAAATTCATGATTTATGTATGAATTTACAATTAACAATGCCAAAGTTGTAAAAGGTATTCATATGACAGACAGGTTATAGTTGGCATATTGAGAATTTAAACTTAAGCCTTTGTATTCAATAAGTTTTAATCAATAAAATACTGTTTAAAAAGGTTTGAGTTGAACATTCCATGATTAAAATAGCTTGAATCAAAATAATTATTTGAAGTAATCATGAGAGTTCTTAATATAAAATAGAACAAATTTCTTGGGTAGCAAAGCACTTTCAACATCAATAATTATTTGCATGCTTCTGCAACTTGGGAAAATTCTATTGAATTTTGAAAAACATAAATACCAAAGTCAAGGCGCTAAAAAGCATTCATAGTACATAAATGTCATAAATATAAAAGAGTGAATATAATTTAAATAATTATAAGTATATATATAACATTGATAATTGAGTAACATCCATCATGATCATGATAGATTTTCTGACTTGTCATCACTTGACCAATTATATAGTTTGAAAATATTTACTCAGATAAAATCATTGAAGTTTTATTCTTGAAATACTTTAATAATTTAAAGAATATTACCAATATCTTCTTTTGCTGTTAGAAACCAATTCTTAGATTGGCCTCCAGATGGGAGACTTATAGTTTCTTCTTCCAAAGAATTCATCTTATCCAAATTTGGAATGCAGTTATTCTTACAGAAGTGGGTATTTTCTCTTGCAATCCTAGAAATATTATTCTTGACAGTGAGTTTTTCTTTAAGTTTAATTTTCTCTATTTCTTTTGGTGAAGTTGGGACAACATTTTCCAAGAATTTTTCCACTCCTCCTGGAAAGAATCTTTCCCCAGGAGCCAACCATATCAAAGGTGCCCATTGGCGAATGAGAGAGTCCACTGAAAGAAAATTTAGATGTTTGCTTTAACTTAAGCTGTATTTCATTATTAATATTAAGAGGTCGAGAAAAAGGGAATGCAGGTTTTCCTTTATTTGATTTATAAATAGTGAACTTTTACAAGCTAAATGAATTTAACCGATTTGCAAGTTTCAGTAGCCAAAAATATTAATTATTCTTTTTGTGAGTATAAATTTCAAATTATACCCTATCTTACTCAAAATCTTGATTGTTTTGACTTTGTATTGGTATTATAACCCATAGTGTATTACAAACCACTTCAAAAAAATATAATACCAATTACCAATGATGGGTGAAATAATTTCAAGTTGGTTGTATACTTCATTACTAACTTTCTGGGAAATAGAATGGCTGAAGAAAAAGCTTTTTAATAATATTTTTCCCATTTTCAAAAGCAACAGAGCGTTGCTTTTACAGATTTTTTAATGTTACATAGGAAGTTTTTATTAGGATATATATATGATATGTGTAAATATTTCATATAAAATTCATTAAACAAAATTCACTTGTGATTTCTTAACATAAAGCTTCTGTCCATTAAAATCCAACTTTTTATTATTATTAATTAACAGTTTAATATTTGAAGTCAATCGATGTAAAGTAAAAATAATACAAGATATAGCATCCTGAATCTAATCTTAATTGCTCGTTTACCACCTCCCATTTGCGTAGTTGCTGAAAATTTATTTTTGCTCTTGGCCAAAAATTTCGATTCGAGAAAAGAGTCGAAAATTCTCACTTTCTTCATCCAATTGAGAATAGCATTGTAGTATTTCTACTTCAGTGTAACTGTGATATTACTTGATATCTCCATCATATTTTCAGGTCCGTTTGAATTAGAAAGCTACCAAAAATTTCAATGAAAGCGGTATGAAGAACACTGAAAGGCCGAGTTTTTCGAATATATGTATTTTTACCGCTTTCTCCTAGATTGATTTATATTTCAATAATGCTGCAGTAGTCACTCTTTACTCAAACGATTTCTTAACTAGGTCTTAATTCTCTCGCTCCTACATGGATTTGTCTTAGCTCTAAAATACAAACGAAAATTTATTCTCCTAACAGCAACAACTATTTTGATTGTTTTCCATATTTCTCAATGCTGAATGGCGGATATTCCAATTTTTTAATTGATTAAATCAGAACAGACATCGATGCTCTTGAAGAGTGAGCATCTTCTGGACCAAAATATCCGCAAGGTCCAACTCATCTAGACGCGGAAAAGAATCGTATGAACGTTTAAATATTGAAATAAGTAGCAAAATTGAAGCTCTCACAGCCTCAATATTATCAGGTGATAAAATAGATTGAGGGAATCCAATTCTTCGTCCTGTCACATTTCTGATCTGGGCCTGGGTGCAACGAGGCTTAATTACAACAATTTAGAAAGGCTTGCTGAGATCAAAGATAACCCGAATGAAAAATAGACCTCAACGACGCTCCTCACTGTTTCTAAGGCTTTTAGCCCTTGATGATAACAGAACTATAAATAGTCACGTGTCTCAAACAAAACTATTAAATCTCCGTTACTACATCGAACAACTAATTATTGTGCATTTAAAAAGGAAATTTGTCATTTATGTTATTATCCTATTTATGTTATTATCGCGCCCTGTTTAAATAGTCTGAGTTGTATTATTTAGAATACGAATGACATGAACCCATCAATGTTATCCGGAAAAAAGGTCTTTTTTATTTCATCTTTAAAAATTCTTTTACCTTATGCAGAAAAAATAGGACGCTTTAGGATTACCTTTGGAGACCAGAAAGATTTATACCACCATTGCATTTGTGGTACTTCAGTAAACAGAACACTGAAAATTAATTTCATGAAATGTGGGACGTAATCATGAACAAGCGAAACTGCTGACAGTAAAGATGTGGTGTTTACAGTTATGGATATAAACAAATAATCTAAAAAATAACCAAATTGAACCATTATGAGAATGCTGGTTGCATGCTCGTTTGAATATAACATATTTTTATGGAAAACTGAAGGAGGTACTTTTCGTAAAGTAGGCGTTTTTAACGAATCACTGAAATTCTAAACTCTATGCTCTTTCGAAAATCGAATCTGTGACTTTTATAAATATCTGTATTAGATTATTTATGGCTCGTATCAATGATGACTAGGATAGGTTGAATAGATCTTAGAATTTCAAATTTCCTCTACTTCTATAGGTGATTAAATGGTTTAACAACTATTTACTATTTTATAAGTTTTATTTTAATGCAAATTGCCGTATCTCTTCTTTTCTTCTCATTTCCATTATTTCACAATTGCAAGAAATTGGGCCCAAGCAATCTATATCTGATTGATTGAAAATGCATCGCTCAGTTCATGAATGAAAGAAAGGGCTAGAATTATTAATAACTTCCATTGACTTCAGGAAAGAAAGTTGTTGGCAAACATTCCGTGTTAGGTAAGGCGGTCTTACTTACGAAGGATTTACTTTCTCCGATCTTACATGGTATTCTAGAAGAGTGGTGTTGAGTTTTCTAAGTTATTTTCTCTGGGAAGATTCTCAGAATTTTCATGAGGGTACTTAAAATTTCTACACTCAAATCTTCACATATTTAGTGAAATAAAGAAAATCGCAAGGTCTATTGACCTCATTTTTGAACTATCCAATCCTAAGAGCACTTGAACATTATTGTTGAATAATCTTACGAGTGCTTATGGAAAATGTGATCATAATTTAATTCGTAAAACTAGAAGTTTCCTCTCCATATTCACGAGGGCTTGCTTGTTTCTAAGATACACTTGGAGGGCTTAACGCTCAAGAATTTTACGCGGAAGTGTATTAAATTGTTCGTGGCACTCAAACAGTTGCTTGGATATTTTAAAAATTAGGATAATTGACTGCGTAGTTTAGATAGTTTGAAGATGAAGATGTAACAAAAAACATAAGCATCATAGAGTGGCTGGATTAGGAAGCTAAGACTTTTTACAAGGAATAGTGTGATGTAGTTGATATAGATAGTAGATGTAGTTTCGCGTTCACGTTCTTCACCTGAGCAAGAAACCATTCATAAGAATTCCACCAGAGCAGCTCAAAGACTAATGAATATTAATTTTCATAGAATTTAATAAATAGTAACTAAATTAAATACCGCAAGGCTATCGTATTAACAGAACCACCAACAAGATTGGAGTACAGAACTGACTTTAAGATAGAGGGACCTAAAACATGTAATGATGTACAGTAAGACCCCGCTGAACGCTTTTTCAGTATAACGCGGTTTTTTGGGGTTCCCCTAAATCGCATACTGTATTGATACTTGTTGTATGTGTGTGCAAAGGAAACGACCATGCACCAACCAAATGTGGTGCACTTTAACCCTCTTTCGTTTGTTTGTCCAGAAAAAGGTTCCAACTGTATTCTCCTAGGTCGCAATCCCAGTACAAACGCAGCTTTCCTGCATAACAATTGATTTATTTGCTCTCATCAAGGTGTATAAAGATATAAACATAATATTTTATTTTATTGTTATAAATACGGCAAGAACTGATAAAGTTTCTTATTCTTTGTTCTTTTCACTGATCCCCATTACACATTTACGTATGTACGTGTTACGTTGCCTCGTTTAACGCTGTTTCGTTTAGCGCTCGAAGTTCTTGGAACCTATCCCTCGCGTTAAGCGGGGTCTAACTGTATTCTGCTTAGATTTTATCTATTCAAGTACAAGGAACAGATCATCTTAGGTGTTTATAAGAGGAAAAACTTTGTCAAAACGTTTTTGGTCCCTATAACAAGCGAAAAAGAAAGAAAGCGAAACAATTTTCGCTTTCTTTTTTTCACCGTTCCCCTATTAGATAAAACGTATGAGCATAAAACGGGTGAACGCGCGGATATGCGGGTGGTGACACATCAGGAAGGTGAAAGCTAATGACAAACACAATGCTTAAATGGTCATGGGTTTATCTTGAAAATATTTTGAAAAAATTGAATCTTCGAGTACTGATCTAAGCATCTCGGCATTTCGACATTTGAAAATATAAAATATTATAAGATTTTTCAAGCTTCACTTTGTTGAGTCGTTAGTAAAAAATTATAAAATGATGGAAAATTCAAGTAAAATGAGACAATAGATCTATTCTGTCTATTTTATTCGAAGCAATCGATATGACCTCCTCTAATACAGAACCTGCATTCATAGCTGAGTTGCTTATTTCTCTCCATAATTCCAATCATCCAAATCGTATTTTTGTATCATTACCTCAAAGCTAGGCTAATGATGTCAAGAGGAGTATTTGAAGAACTAATAATATCTAAAATATCTCATAGCGTTTGATATCAGCATGAGCACATCACCGCACTAGCGTTAATGTTTAAGATGGAATATTTTAACTTATAACTTTCTTCATAAAGCTTATTTAAACTTAACTTATTACTTAATTTAAATTCAATATTCAGCATTTTAAAAGGCAATTCAACAATTAGAAAACGGGTAAAAAGAATACGGTAAATAAGGTAGAAACTGGGACAACATTCATGGACGAATTTTCTTTGTGATGCATGAGCGCAGGGAAATTTTACACTAATAATTTTATCTCCACCCAATTTTCGTGCAAAATTCTACAGAATAAGACAAATGTCATTAACTTACGAAAAGTCTCCCGCAGAGATCATGTTCTCTTTGCGCGCTTTTTCAATTACTCAGCTTTTTGAGGATTTTCTTTTATATTTTATTGATATTAAACTATTTTATACTTTTAATTTTGGTTTTATGTATATATATATTTATATATATTCAAATCGATGATATCAAGTTGAGAAAGGTCGAGCACCATTGACCGGTTTTCCAACAGGAGATGGTCCGGATTCCCGGCCATCCAGCAGCCGTTAGATTCCAGTAACGGTATTTGTGGGATCTGCTCCATCTTTCGTCTCTCACGTGCCACAATATCCTACTTAAAAATGGACTAACCTCCAGCGCTATCAGTATTCTGTTCTCATCTAACTTAAACTCTTTGCGAAGGACATAAATCATTACTAACTATGGTCTATTCGGTATATCAATGAAAAATAAAGCGGTATGATGAAATCCACGAGTTCAAAAAAAGTGTTACAGAGAAAGGCTGCGAATTATACTGACCCAATCTTTAACATTCCGAAGAGAAATCTTGAGAGGATGACCTGCGCTAAGGTTACTTACTCAGAATAAACTTATGGAAATTAACGTTTAACAGTTGCCATTGATTCTCGACTTGGAGTTTTGTTTTCTAAGTTTGTGACGTATGTGTAAGCAATGCATAAATTTTGAATTCTATCTATATGTAAAATACACTCTTCTTCAGGAGAATGAATGGATAACATACATTACATAATAAAACAAAAATATGAAACATGTGAATAATGATATCTACCGAAAATCTCGACTGTGTGTCAAAACTGAATGTAGAGATGCGGTAAACGGAGCGAAAAACCTGCAGCTAATTCAAAGCTATATCGTAAATGGCGCAGAGATTATTGTCGTCCGAAATATTCGGAGTCATAGGAAAGTTTTAAGGAAATAACTAAATTCCGCAGGAATGTATACTATTCATAAATCTACATTTAAGAATTCCTCTCAAAAATTAGATAGAAATTTAGTTTATAATCATTTATATATTGATAGAATTTAACGGGTAGTAAATAATAATTACAAGTAGCTTGAAAGACATGGTAATTTGAAACGTAAAATACGTTCATAGCGAAATCCTGTATAAAGGAAAACTAGGTAACTCTTGCTGTCCAGACATATTGCCTGAATTTAAAAAATTCTGTACTCACCACGGCTGATTTGCCGACGATTAGGGGCGTAAAATGTGTGCGCTGTTTGAAGTAGAGACGCGATGAGCACAAAGAGTAACATGTCTCTCTGGTGGGAGAGAGTGGACTGTCTGAAGATCCCGCTTTAGTAAAGGAAAGAAAAGCAATAGTAGATAGATTCGCCATCCGAAAATGGGAGAGTGAAGGGAGAAAGTTTTTTTTTTAAGAGGGAAAGTGATCCTGATGATAAAATTCTATGAGTGTGATCCAGTGTTCCCTGCGTTTTTTTATATACATTGTTCAGTGGGAATGATTGAGTGATATTTACATGGTTTCTGTAAATCTCAACAGGTATTTGTATAGCTTTTCCTTAATTTGCTCATAAAACTGTAAATAATGACACTGAGAATGAAAGTTCATGCGTTTAACATTATGAAAAACTAGGCTCTTATCGTGCGTATATCTTAATGTATCAATTAACTTGACATTAGAACTTATATCTCAAAAAATTTTAATCACAGTCAGCTGAGAAAATTCTCGATCACTTTCAGAAAACGTTAGTTCGGACGATATAATGCTATTGCGAAAATATTGAACTACTAAGATGAGTCGCAAAAACAACATTTAAATACAACGAGCACCAACCAGGAGTATATGTGTGTGTGCATGATAGAATTTCATGCGCAGAAATTTCTACTTCATGAGCCGAATGCTGAGGTGATCCTGTAAGAAGTTTTAGATTCACAGGAGATAATGCAAGTTAGCATTTCAGAAAACCATTTATCTTAAAGCTACATGTAATAACAATTTCTTATAAATTGCATTATCTCCATAAAATCTTGTATTGATAATATTAAATAATATAATGATTAATATTGGGAGTATATATCTAGAAATCCGAGTGAAACTCATCAAGGTTGACATGCATTTTGTAAGTTTTGTTTACATAGGATATTTATCGCTTGTCCTGTATTGTGACGCATTTCGCTTCTCTACCCTATCGGATGTAAGTGAAACGAGGGCCTGCAGACGGTACATTTACGAACTTACTGCGGTTATTGTCTAGGCTGCTATTATGCCTACTGACAGCGAAAAAATTCTTCTTCACTGCTATAATTTAGGATGTGGCCAGAAATTCGATCCTGCTGAAAATAAGGAAGGTAGGAATCTTAAAATGATAGAATAAATATTCATACGTACGTGTTGCCATTTTTCCAAGTGGAAGTCCATAGAATGTTCTAGAAATCGTAAGTTTGTTAAACTGTGTGGTAAATGATTACTAAGAATATGAATCTTTTCGGTATTTTTACGCAGATTCATGCATACATCATCCTGGGGCTCCTTTTTTTCATGACGCCTATAAAGGATGGTCTTGTTGCAAAAGAAAATGCACCGACTTCACGGAGTTTCTAAATATCAAGGTACAAGAAATATGTTACTTTCAAATACAAACTTTTATATTAGTTTTCATATTCTTTGTTGTTTCAACTATCGATTTCGGTAATGGTGCTGGTGGCGTTGTTTTGGCTAGGGTTGCCAAAGAGGGTATCACAGCAACGTAAAGCCTCCCGAGCCAGAAAAACCGGCTGTGGATAGATCAAAGGCCGATGAGATTATTGAATATAAAGCTCCGCAACCACTGGTACAAAAGTCAATGAAAAGGCCTTCTATTGACACCCCGATGGTAAGGAGATATTTTTTAAGTTGAATCAAACTACTGGTAACTTTTCTGTGTGTGTAATTGACTTAATTAGGGTAATTACAATCAGAAAATAAACATTTACTTTCACATGTTTTATGTTAATTGTATAGAATACCGTATATAATTGAAATCTCTTGCAGTATGAGATAAATATTTATTTATTATGAACGTATTTCTTTGCTAAATTAAATGGTAGGATATATATTGTTTCTTATTTACTTTATAAAGAAGCATTCTTATTCATACATTTCTGAAATTGGATTAATGTTAATGTTTTTGTTATGATAATAGGTGGACATGCAGCCAATTGTTGTAGCATCTTCACTTAGCTCTGTAAAAATGTCTGAAAGCACTGTATCTACTGTTAAAAATGTAATAAAGCAGGAATTAACAGTAGGGATGCCATGTAAAAACAAAGGATGCAAGAAGGTTAGTAGAATTTTTTAGAGTTAGCATGAGATGGATTTTACTTCTATATATTATTATTATTTAGGTCTTTATTTTGGAGGCGAGATTGAGACTAAAAAGTCTCTTCTTCCATCTAACCTCTTAAAAAAAAGTTTAAAATACAAAGAGAATTTGAAAGAGAAACATAATGATTAT
The DNA here is from genome assembly GCA_020796165.1 of Pantala flavescens. NCBI lineage: Eukaryota > Metazoa > Arthropoda > Insecta > Odonata > Libellulidae > Pantala > Pantala flavescens. The sequence goes on along the minus strand of CM036881.1, from coordinate 34,048,639 downwards.
AAGAGAGATTTAAGTGGATATAAAAACCTAAGAAAAAATCTTAGGAAAAAAAATCCACTGCAGGAAAACACCCACGATGAAGGGGGGTGTGAAAAACCTGCACAAACCTACTGATAGAATTAACTAAAAAGAATGAAGAAATAGAAATCATGGTAGCGAAGTACAAAATATCAATAATCAAGTTTCACAACTGTCACAAAAGAGAAAGTAACAAATCCAATAACAGAATAAAATCCAAAACGAGATGTGGCAATTATGCAATTAGAGTTACAAGAAGTGCATAAGAAAAGATAAAACAGAATACTAAAATTTCATTGTTACAAGAGCAATCAAAGAGTCAGATCATGTTAAATTTGAAAATATACCTTATAACTAAAGAGGTAATTAAACTTTCAACGGTATATTTAAGAAGATTGCTGAAAAGAAAGGCAAAGTGTAAATAGTAAAATTAGAAGATATTGGACCATATAGCTGCAAAAAAATAATTATAAATTATAGTTATATATATATAGTGCATAGTTAAATGAATTGGAGGTTAAGAGTGAAAGGAGCAGTAGAGAGAGCGTTGATCAGTGCTGTAGAGATGTGATAACTGTTGATGCAGGGGATAAATTGGATATATGATTGAGATGAGTAAGATGAGTAATACCTCATAAAATGTGTCAAAGATAATATTTGGTTAGAATGATTCACTCATGAAGACATCCAATTTTCCCTTAGTAGTTTTTTGTTGAAAGAAATGCTGATTTTAATTTATTCATTTGCCTCAATCCCCTGTTCATTTCAAGTATTTAAATATTTATATTGGTGTCTGAATGCTTAGCACTAGCAGCTAGTTCTCATACTATTGAGGTTCCTTGTTTGAGTTCTTGTGGATTATATCTTTATGTTCAAGGTTTGAATGTAATTGTGTTTGATTTTAATGGGAATTAATTGAAGGGTGCTCTCGGTTGAATAAATTTTGCCCTGAATAAATAAAGATGCATTCTTATTGTTAAATACTTATTTACATAAATTCTTATCATTATTCCATTGGGCTGTTTTTATTAAATATCTAATTTGATTAATCGTAAATTTTAGTTTACAACCTGTTCAAATTTTAAGGAACCCACCCAACTCTTATTACTGACAATCATTTGCCTAATACTGTGTTTTGCATGATATATTTTATGTAATTGAAAAATATTTAAGATCCTATAGAGGTATAATAGATGAAAGATCTCTCTGGCCAAATTATTGATGGACAATAATAAGTGTTGTAATCAGAAAGGTAAATAATGCTTAATGATAAACATCTTTGGGAACAAAATATTTTAAATCTCACAAGAAATATTTCACAAAGTGAGAATTACAGTGTGAAATGTATAAAGGGAGGTATTTCTTATGAAAGGAGAAGGTAAGAAACGATAAACTATCTAGGGATTTTAATGACTGTTTTAAATTATGATGTGGATAGTGCATGTTTGATGTAAATGAACAGTGCTGTGAATATTAGTGATAGTGTAGTTTTCTATTCTCTTGATGAGGACTTGCAATGAAGTCATTGCTCAAGATTTGGATTCTGTATTAATTATATAGGTATGTTTGCATAATTTGTTATATTTTTTATATGAAAGTAATACCATATCTCTTAACCCTTTAATATTGTTCACTTCTATATTGTATACTTTTCTCCTTACCTTAGCTATTCAAATTTCATTAATACTTTGCTGAGTCATTGCTTGTATGTTTAATATTAGATTATAAAAGGCTATATAGTTTGTAGAATCTGGTAATATTATGGTCAATAAAATCTTCTGAATATTAAAGTTTTATGTTGCATTAAATTATTTTTTCAGACTTACGAAGGAGAAAACAGTAATTATGAAGATTGCATGTACCATCCTGGTGTGCCAATTTTTCATGAAGGTCTCAAATTTTGGAGTTGCTGTACACGGCGAACATCCGACTTCAATGCTTTCTTGGAACAGCAAGGTTGTAACATTGGGAAGCATAAATGGTTTGAAGATAAGGTAAGGTTGTAGGTCTTAACGCTGTTATCAGGTTAGAGCCCTTTAACTTTTCTAAGCCAGTTTATCTTAATTTTTAAGAATCAATTCATTATATATTCACAGCTTTATTTACTTTGGTTTAGAAGAAAAAATATAAGGATTAGTACTTCATAATTTCAGATTTTCCTGGTAAATTGAAATTCTGTATTTTAATGTCAATCCGAAGGTGTATACATATGTTTTTGGATTGAATTGTTTTATTTTAGGCTTATTTGTGCTATGTAAATTATCCTTCAAAGAATTATTAGTTAAAATTGTATTCAAATGTAAGAAACTTCAATTACTTAGTACAGGCCTTATTCTCTATTAAAGTTTAGTGTATAATACTTAGGAAAGTATAGGATATGGCTCAATACAATGGTATTAATTAAAGTTTTACTTACAAACCTCATTGAAGTACCTAATTTATTAGACACGTACAAATTTTTGGAATTTTTTAACTGATGGTTTTCTCAAGGTTCATATGTATTTAATAATAGAAAGAGAAATACAGTGAAATGTTAATCCTAATATGGTGATGTATTCAACTTTGGGGAATTTAATATTATGAAGATGATGTACAAAGGAGAAGTAGTTCCTAATTTATAAAGTTGAATCTCTTACAGATTAAATTTTGTATAAGATTTCTCTGTTTAAAAAAATAGAATAGATTATACTGTAAAAATTTATTTTTCACAGTATAATCAGTGTATAAGTTCTTTGAACTTTCATGTTCTCATATTCAAAGAATGTCTTTCTTCATTGATAAGGCTCAATCGTTCGTTCATATAAGAAGAAAATTAATCACAATATCACAGCTTATATTGTCACATCATACGAGAATGGTTTTTAAAAATACAATTGATACAAAGAGTATTTTAGAAAAATGTGACAATTTTAAAGTTCCATATTGATGCTATGATGGATAGTGATAGATAGAACCATTTCAACTACCTTTAAATCCCAAATATTTTTGTTATTTACTTACACTCATTGTTATCTTTGAAATATATTTCTGTAAATCAATTTTAGGCTTTTAGAATTATGCAATCATATTTTCTCCCTTCTAATTTTAGAATGAAACAAATGGTGGAGCTGATGGTGATGGATCGAAGAAGTTACACTATCGTCATGATTGGCATCAAACTGGGACTCATGTAGTTGTTGCTGTTTATGCAAAGAACTATAACCCTAGTGGAACAACCGTTAAACTCAGTCCAGTTAGACTTGCAATAAGTATTCAAGATGCTGAGACATGCAAAACATTTGACCTTGATCTACCTTTATGTGGTGTAAGTACTTAGCTATGACAAATAATGGGAAATTGGTGAATGATTTATAAGCTTGCTTGATTTACTAACTTTACTTATTATTATATTTACTCAAATATAATAATTTATTTCAAAATGAGGCTTGACTAGTATCTAATAAATTCTCTTTTTTAGTATTATGTAATTTTCACAATATATTTGTGTGATTGATGTTATTTCATTTTGATTTTTATTATTCATTAATACATTTATTGTAAGTTCATTTTTATAATTCATCTTTAAAATAGAATGATTTATATTTTAAAAGTCACACACTGTGACAACAAGTACCTGTATAATGACTATTTCAATAAAGTAAATCATGCTGTCAGAATTCCTAGAAAAATGGGAAAATACTTCTTTTAAAAAGGTTTGATGTTAATGCATGTAATATAAAGTATTTAATTGGTTTTTTAAAGGTTGTGGATGTTGCTAGCAGTAGTACCAGCTTTCTTGGAACTAAAGTGGAGATAAAACTTCGCAAAGCAGAGCCCGGTTCATGGAATGATTTGGCATTAAGGAGGCCACCACCTGTCAGTGTAATGCAAGAGAAGAAAGAGGAGACATCAGCTAAGGACATAAAAACTGTGGATAATGAAACAGAAGATTTAGATGAAGTGGATCTTAGTGACTTGTGAGATTGTCCAAATATTAGGTTACAATTAACATAATTTTATTTGTGCTCTTTTGTACAGAAGTGTGTCAAAACATAGCCATTCATGACAGGTCATCTCTCAATAGTTGGTTCCTGAATGTTCTCTTATTTGGCCATGGTAGAAAGTAACAGGCGGAGCATGAAATTTTTAGCAATGGAATATTTATAAATGGAATTATTTCACTCAATTTGGTTCATATAAATTTAGTTTACATTAGGTTTCAAATTATTGAAGGACCAACTCTTATTTTGTTTATTTTATGTAAGATATTTTCCCTGATTTTTTTGTATTGCATTTATTTATAAATTCCTCTAACTCAGTGTATTTTTTAGGATTAGAGTTAACAAGTTTTAGATTAATAGCAGTACAAATTGTGATGAATGTGTATCTAATTTTGGAATTTCTTAATTTTTGTGTTGGTTTGCATGAAGTTTTTCTAAATTGGCCTTTCATTGTTTCTTGCAATGTATGCATTGAAATCTATTGTACTGCATATTTTAAAATTAAATAATTTATAAGGAAATAATCTTTTTCTATATCTAAGTTCATTTTGCAAAGGCTTTACTTAATGAAAACTATGAATCACTGAAATAAAAAGGACAAAAAAAGAGAAAACCACATTATCATGTGGAGTGGATTATTAAGGTTATTCATGTATTTTCAATTTATAATTATATAGCATAGTATATTTTTCCTATACCCTTTTGGTTATAACTAGAAGATAATTTTGTAATTAAAAAGATATTGATCATTTTCATCAAATACCTCTTTACAACTGCTATGGTTTTGTGTACTTTTGATGTGCACTTACTTTCTTATAATTATCCATTCGAAATTAATTCTGTATCATTGAAAGAATCTATTCAAGCACAATCCTATGCTGAAATTAAAACACCCATGGACATCCCAATAATAATAGTTATAACAGAGATGTTTTCATTGCAGTCAGTTTATTATAAATATATTTTCATTAATCAAAGAGTTATTTTTTTTTCATAAAGTTGGATTCAAAAGTAAGGTACCTCCCGAGGTGACAAACAGTATGTTTTTAATGTTTCAATTTGATCTAAGGTATTGAATAACAATAATTTGAGGAAAACATTGAAGGCAATTAAAAAAGTCTTTAAAATATTAATGTTATTAAATTAAATTCCGTATTATGGGAAATATCTTTTATCGTAGACTTTATAAAATCTGTAAGTTATCTTACTTACTTAGTATATAAATCTCCTTTTGTTAGTAGCTAAACCAAATGATGTTTTTCAAAATCATTCTGAGGAGATCCCCGGTCTAACAACAATATTTGACGTAAGTTTTTACAATAAGCAACTGTTTAATGATTCTTGCTTATATCATAGTTCACGTACATAGTTATCAATATATCTCTATCGCGAAAAATGGTAGGATTTATATTTTAAATCGCCGCCCTTTTTCCTGTTGCGATTGGACTGCCATCTCCCGTAGGGTATTAAACCCTCCCATCTGTGATATGGTACGTGTGTGCAATGGCGACTACGAATCCGAAACCTAAGAAACAAGTTATTGCGTATCGACATTAAAACGAAATCAAACAGTATCACTTACGAATATTATTCATAAATAATTGTGTGGATCAATTATTAAGTAATATTCTATCGAAAGTTCAACTTCAACATTTCGCGAAAAATCCTTGATTTGAAATCAATGATTCACCTGATCGCTATTACCAGAATTTCTTCTGTATACCAGAGTATGTTCTGCAAGTGTGCTGCGCTGGAGTAATAAATACATCTCGCGAATTAAATGGAGTGTTTATTAGTATGGTTAACGATAGAAAGCATTTTTGAAACATTATCACTAATTCTATGCTGAACGAGTTGCCTTGATTTTTTTGAAAAGTCGTGCATTTCAAAGTAATAAAGGGTGAAAGGCATTATTATTTATGTTTTTTTTTTTTTAATTTTTCAACAACTGCAAGGCCTTAAATTGGAGTACTATCAAGGTCAAGAAAGGGTGCAAGTTTAATGAGACACTTATATCATTTGACCCTATGTATATTGTTTACATTTGACTATCTCTAACAGTAAATGTGAAATAAAACATTTTATTGTTCAAAATTTATAACAATTATAATCTTTTCCATCTCTACCGCTTCCAAGTTACCTTAATTTTAACCTTCCAATTACCTTTGGACAGCTTCAGTGCCTGCGCTAGGAAAGTTTTGGCGATTAAAAAAATACAACGACTGAATTGATGTTCATTTATGTGATAAAAGGGCACCTTGGGTTTTCGTAAAACCCAGTTTACGACCCACTCAAGGACCAATATATTTTGTTTTCGGGGTTATCGATAGTCGATTCAGTAACATGGTTAATAAAGCTAATATGCCTTTTATTTTTTCTATAGTCCGCTCCACAAAAGCTGGCAGTACGGGAAGCTTATGGGGAAATAATGCACGTAAATTCCCATAAGGGAGCAACCTTGCCTCACCCCAGCCGTCAGTTAATTATTTCTGAGGTACTTTTATGGATTAAATAAATATTTTCAAGTTAGTTTGGTGGATTTTTTCCAATTTTATATATTATTATTACCACATCTTATTTAAAAAATTCTAATTCTGAGCATAAGATACACAATGATGAATGGCTTAAAAAACGAGGTTCCAGAACTATCAATTTCCTTATGGAACTAGGAAATAACATATTTCATGGTTACAAAAAAATTATTCAAAGCTTAAATAGAGGTTTTAATGTTTAAACATTTATTTTTATGTTAACTTTCATTCTATGTGATTTACTTCAAATTCTGTAAGTAGTTATGCTTCTGTTTGTACATAATTCATACATAGCTCTTTCATATACATGTGTTTATGTGTATATAATGTAAACTTGACATCAGATATAGGCCTCCTTATGCCCTTGTCAATTCCCTTTGTTATAAAGCTCTAATAGTAATATAACATACACACTTGAATATTTGGTTCTAACCTGAATTACCTTTTAATAATCTCTTCGTATTTGAAGGACATCTTCATTCATTTTTAGACAGTCAACTTCTAATGCATTCTTCTTGCTATACGTTAGACCTTGATGCTGTTTGGGGTTCTTACCACTTTGATATCTGTAACTACTTTCCTGCTAAATAACTATGCTCTTCAGTTATGTCTCTGAATATAAACATATATTTACAACAAAAAGTATACTTAGCTGAATACTCTCATTGAGTATTAGACACCTACTAACAAAAAAGGAATATGAAAAATGTTGTTTATATCTACGTGAGACAGGAAATCACAATACTGAGAATGTATGTGAACCTGGTTAACTAGAATATGAAATAAATATATCAAATGTCAAAAAGATTCCATCGTTAATTCATTTTTGTTTTTCAAAGTTTAATAAATCTGGATTAATATTCAGCATGTATATTGACAAAAACTCAATATATATTGTTTCATTTATACTAAAGTCTGCTTTACTCATGTGCCTGTTAATCAAATATCAAATCAAGAGATTGATTATGTTTTGAAAATTTATATTGATTTAAATATTAAAGAAGTTTATTTCCTGGAATCCATAAAAATTTTCATGGCAGTCTACAAAAATTCAACCTTAGCAATACTTAGGAAGATATTAGTAAGAATTATACATTTACTGATAAGTAAATCATGTGAAGTTATAGAAACAAAATGATGATGAAAAGACCTTTTGAACCAGATAAAAATGAATGAATTAGATTGAATCATCATCATATATTCAGGTTCAATAGAAACTAGTTACATATGCTTATCTGAATTGAGTTATTTAACTTTTGTTCATAGATTACACATCATAAATTTCAATCATATTACAACTATTCTAAGTGTTTAGTGATTAAAATAATATTTATCACCAAATGGAAACTATTCTTCCAAGATTTCTTTTTAAAGTAGGATGACATGTGTAGTAAGAGTTATTTTAATGGGCATTGAGAGGGGTTACTTTTATTCATGAGAGGAACAATCTGATTTTTGTTAAATTTGGTGTCTAAATCCTAATTTGTGTTTAAATCCTTCCATGATTTGAAAAGTATTGATATAAAAATGTCATAATATTTCAGATGTGTCATGTGTCCCAAATGTTAGTGATGGGAATTGATGTTTTTAGAAAATGCTGCCTTATCAATGTGGTAATGATACCTTATAATAAATTTTTCTTAGCAGAAAGCTGGTCTTAATGTATTAAGGGTCAATTGAACAGTATGATGTATGAAAAAAGGCATATACTTTTGTTTCTTAAACTACTGAAATATCAAAAATCTCAAACAAACTTTCTGAATGGTCATAAAGATTCACTGGAAGATAGGAGATTTAAAATACAGGATCCATTATGAAAGTAATGCGCATGATTTTATTGTGACGCGACTATCTATTGTTGCGTGCTCGGACCGGTTGGAAAATGAGCTGTGAAGTCTACTCTTTCAAACGCGCCCAATTTCAGCGCGAACCGAACAGTGAGAGCTGAAGAACGTGTCTTTGCGTGAAGAGTGTTTTTTGTCTTTGTAACACGGCGTGATGGACAGTTTGCTTAAACAGCCATCAAGTTTTGCGTGCGACTTGGAAAGAATGCTACTGAAACATTCCAGATGCTTCAAGAGGCCTTTAAGGAGGACTGTATTTCAAGATCACAATCCGGGAGATGGCACAAGGCGTTTAAGGAAGGCCGGGAGATAGTCGTTGACGAACGCCGTTCTGGACGACCAACAACGGCCAGAACCGATGAAAATGTGACATGCGTGAACCAAGTTTTGCGTTCTAACCGTCGATTGAGCATCATCATTGAGATTGAGATCATTTAGAACATCAAGATGACACCCTTAACTTGTCCACACTTGCGGTACATGGAATTGTGACCGAGGATCTGCAAATGCGAACGATCTGTGCGAAGCTTGTGCCGAAGGTGTTGACGGGCAGAAAGAATCTCGAGTTTCGCGCTGTAAAGTAATGTTGGGTTAAATCGAAAATGATCCAGACTTTTTAAACTTTGTCGTAACCGGAGATGAATCATGGATGTTCGAGTACTACCCAGATATGAAGAGGCAGAGCTCACAAAATCCTATCCAAAATCTTCTTGGACGTCCAAGAAATCGTCCATACTGAGTTTGTACCGCAAGGACGAACTGTCAACGCAGCCTTTTCCTTGGAGATTTTCAAGAGATAGAAACCGGATCGTGCACGTGAGGATTGACATCAAAGACGCGGTCAAACTCCACCACGACAATGCTCCCAGCCAAACGGCCTTCATCGTAACCAACTTCCTGGCCCGAAGCAGCACCCCAGTGGGCCCCCAGCCACCTTACAGTCCCGATGTAGCTCAGGGTATTTGTTCCACCAACTGAAGAGAGAGCTGAAAAGAAAGCATTGGGAGTCTGTGGAAAAAATTCTAACTCATGTTACAACGTTCTTGAAAGGCATTCCTGTGGAGGAGTATTATGATGCCTTCCAGGACTGGCTGATACGTCTCAGAAAGTGCACTGATGTAGAAGGGGATTATTTTGAAGATTATTAAGCATTTGTTCCGATAGGATCAATAAATATGTTTTTTTTCCAGAAAGTGCGCACTACTGTTACATTCATAATGGACCCTGCTGATAAAATACTGTGTGAAATTTTCATAATTCTACTCATATTTGATATAATGTACCTCAAAAAATATTTTACTTCCATTTTAACTTCTAATCAAACAATATGACTGTCATTGCATTTATTGAGAAAGAATCCATTCCATCGTTAAAATATTCTATTCAATTTATTATATTCTTATTCGTTTGGAACTTTATTTTCTCAAGAATAAATTCCTTAATAAATCATATTCCTGAAAACTGAAACATGAATATTATCATATTAAATTATTATTGAATAGATATTGCGACTTCTATTGCTAAATATGAGGTATAATATCATAAGCAGAGAGAAAAAAAGTTCCGTTGCCGGGTCGCGAACCAGCGTCCACCACCGAACTTGTTGATAACAATGGAGCTCGGAAGAGCTGTTATCTGAGATAAGCGGGTTGGGTTATCTCGGCGCAATTTTTGAACGTTAATATCTCCTAAACTTACTTGTGAGTGATTACTTTTGGTCGTCGCTTACTGACCGATGTCCGGCGCGTATTTTGTGACGGTTTTACCTCGCTAAGATCCAAAAAATGACTTGTTAGAAGAATGATGCACTAAAAATTACGAAGTTTTAAACACGCATATGGAATGTTTTTCAATTAAGTTTGAGCAGTGTGTGAGTTTCATAAACATTTCATAAATTTTTCTTTACTCATTCATTTCCTCCTACATTATACTCATTGCGTCATTGCTTTCTATTCCCTTATTCTCCGATATAAATTCTCTCGCCTTATATCTATCAATTTCTGTCAATCTGTGAATAGTGAATATTCTTTTCGCTATTGAAGATGTTATGTGACGGTTGTACCCCGTAAACGTGAGAGTAATAATTTTAGAGAGAAATGATTAACTAAGGAGTGCGTGTAATATTGGAACTAAATTCTAAATACACGCACAGAATGTATTTCAATCTTGGTTGAGCAGTGTGTGAGTTTAATGACTTTTCGGAACACTTTATTCACTCATTATTAGACGTACTTTCAATTTTCAAGATAAATTTTAGTCGTGTTACGTACGGTTATTAATAAACATTAGTTTGATATATATTTTTCTTAAATTATTAATAAAAATACGTCAGAAATTGATGATTAAACGAAGATTAATTATAGTTTCTATTGTTTTTAAAATTAATGCGTTGTATTTACATATATTTCAATGTACAAAAACTTGTATGTATATATGTATGTATTTTCTATTTAATGTATATCATACGAATCTAATGGAATAAATACATTTTCCGATTTTATTAGTGTATTTATTTTCGTGTATTGAAACATTTCCTGTTATCTATCCTTTTAGGTTCCAACTTTCTTTATTCATGATTAAATAAATCAACCATTTATTTGCAGTTTACAAGTTGAATTTGACTCGTATTTTGTGAGAATCGAAATAAATATGAACATTTTTCTGTTTAATTCTTTACAGTAAGAATTTAGAGAATGTACTATTAAACGAAGACTTGAGAGCCACCTACAGAACACTTTTGATATCTATTTCGAATTTTAAATTTTCCCTCTTCATTAGAATAACGTAGAAATGATCGCGAGATGGCTCCCGACATTTATTTGCAAAATATCTACATTTATCACATTTTGCTTCGAATTTAGAGAAACATTCCTTCAAATATAACCTCTATTTGGACAATATATGTATATTTTATCAATTCACCATTTCATAATTTCAAATTATAGCTTCGCATACATGATATCTCCAAATACAACCCTTGGCACTCCTCGTATCGACAGACCTCGCCGTTGCCTTCCTTGATTTGTCGCATTCACGGGGGAGACCTTCTGGGTATATAAGGTCTAGGACGAGGACCCAATTTTTGGGGGGGCATGGAGGAAATGCTACACCAACTCAGGTGTACATTTCTCCAACATTGCCTCCCGTTCCAGAAAATGGAACATACCCAAACCAAGTTTTGAACATAATTAAAGACACCCGCCGAATTCAAAAAAATAAATTAAGACACCTGAGGAATCGCCATTTCCATAATAATTTGAAGAACGCAAGATCACGAAGAATCTAGAGGAAGGGATTTTTAAAAAATAAAAACGCAATTATTAAATGGAGTCGCCCCACCCCAGTCCCCTAAAGCCTAGGGGGTTCAGTTCTAGTCGATGTATTAGTGTAATTATGGTATGCCCGATGACTAAAGCTTAAAATTACAGAGACATCTAGTCTCCAAGCCCTCTTCCCTCTTCGCCGAGTCCTCATACTCACCTCGATAAATTTAGTTCTGGCCCTTGCCGTTCAGGGCGCTGATACCCGCCAGTTTCAAATACCGAGTACATATGTTCCTCTTTGAGTCCTAGTTCCGGACCTTTCGTTACATACTCACCTCGATAAATTTAGTTCTGGTCCTTGCCGTTTAGGGCGCTGATAACCGCCAGTTTCAAATACCGAGTACATATGTTCCTCTTTGAGTCCTAGTTCCGGACCTTTCGTTACCCTGATACGTGAGAGACCAAACAAACAAACGAAACCATGAAACATGCTTCAAAAATCTTTAATATTTCTATTCCTTCTACATTTTCAGTCTTAACATCCCGCACATCTCGTTGAAACGCTTCCCGCTTCGGACCCGTCTATTCCCCGCCTGCGCTGCAACCGAATCTTCACCTCCCTTCCTCTCTTCTTCCACTCCGATGACCTCCGTCACTTCTTTCCTGCAGAGAAGTTATATACCGTTCAATACGTAATATCCTCTTTATAGTCATCTAGCCACTTTGCACGAGAAACACATCTCAATAGGCATTTCCCTAAAACAGACGCATAGTTACTACGACCGTCCGGCAAGTTTTGATCTTAGCACGAGTTCCGGTCATGTTGCTATGTTCTGCTTATTTTATAATTATATAGCCTTACCTCACAAACATGCCACTTGAAACAAAAATTTCTTGGTCTCTTGCCTCAGAAGAGAGACTACGGTCTTACGCTGGTTACAGCTGAAGATCTGAGCTGCTTCGAACCGCCGTGAGCACATAAACTGGCCTGGAAATCGAATGAGAAAGCTTGGATGATTACGGACACAATCATAAAGTTGGTAGAAAATCTCCTCCGAAAATAAAAAAGGAACGATATTTTTAATTCTAGAAATTGCTCCTTGCCCTCCCGCTTTAGAGTTAAAAGGTACTTCAACTTCCATAGTCACTACATTAATAATACAGACCGAGTCTATTAGAGAAAATTCTAAAGTCACCATCACAAACGACGTATATATATAGTAAAACAATTATTTTTTAAGCAAGATTTTTATCTGTGAGAAAATCTTCTTCGAATTCGGGGTCTTTATTTGATTTTAATCTAATTACCAATATATTATATTCATACGGTGATGTAAATCTTCATAAAGATTTGGTCATTTTCTTCCTGCTATTCCAATTGTTCACAATTGTCCTCATAATCTTGAAGAGTCCTTCATAGCTGCCTCCATTTTCTTATTGTCTTGATAGTCACCTTAACTTCCTGCAAGAACGCATCCATCATAAAACGTGATGTTTTGGAAAACTCAAGTCCACAAACAAATTTAAAACTACACCAACAAACAATAATATAACTATCCTAAACATTATCAATGCATGCTAAGATAATTTATGAAAGCGCGTTATAATAGTTAAATGAAGGTACCCATTGCAAAGTGCATGCAAAATGATTACACTAAATTGATACCAAATCACCTGAATGTGAAATGAGGACATGGAGAATGAATATAATATTACAATCAATCATCTTTCAGCTTCTTATCAGCAAAAATAATAGTTCAATATTTACTTGAAGTAATTAAAGAACTGATAATTTCAAATTCATTCTCTACGTCTATGTAGATATTCTGCTACCTTTCGGTGTTTGGCAGAGGGTGCATGCACCGTGGATTTGCTTCCCTAAACGGTTATTTTCGCGTATTGTTCGAAGGAAAAACGAATTTTTGAATCGGATAGTTTTCGCATCTATTTCCCTTATTTTTTGGCTGTATCTGATCGATCTATATAGTAGGGAGGGCGCATGATCTGTAATACGTCTTCCTTGAACGTTTTTTCTCTGAATCTTTTTAGTAAATCTAATCTGCGCTTTGATCTTCTCTGTTCTAATGATTCCCATCCCGCATCCTTGAGCAATTTGGTTACGCCTATCGATTTATCGCAGCCATTTTTCATGAAACGTATCGCCTTACGTTGTATCTTTTCTAATTCACTTACATTACTTTTATCGGTTATTACATTACAAGCGTATTCCAGGTGTGGTCTGACTATCGCAAAGTAACATCGCTCGCGAACTTTTTATACGCTCTTACCTACTATCCTCTGAACGAAACCGAGTTTCTTTAAAACTTTTCCACTTGTATTACGGATGTGGGTATTCCATGATAGGTTATTCGTCAAGGTTAATCCAAGATACATAACAGATTCTACTATTGAAATTTTTTCTCCGCGGAGACTGTTGGTGAAATCATTATTCATAGTCTTCCGGTCAAAGATGTTGACAACGGAACTCTTGTCAATATTTAACTCTATTCCCCAATTTTCGCACCAGGCCATTATTTTATCTAAATCATTACTAAGTACTAATCTATCCTCACTGCTAGCTATTTCCCTGTAGATAACTGTATCGTCCGCAAATATCCTAACCTTGCTATCAATTTCTCTGCTGAGGTCGTATAATATTAAAAATAGGAGTGGCCCGATTACGCTACCCTGTTAAACGCCTGAGGTTACCTCTACTACGTTTGAGCAAATACCGTTAAGCACTAGTTGTTTTCTATCGTTTAGGTTTTAAGTGTTTAACACTCTAATACTTCAGCATCGATCCCCGCGATATTTAATTTATGCAATAATTTATGGTGAGGTACCTTATCGAAGGCTTTACGGAAGTCTAGGTATACAGCGTCGACCTGTCTTTTGTTTTCCGCAGATTTCAGAATATCGTGTATTAGTAAGGCGAGCTGCATCTCGCAATATCGCGTTTTTCTTAAACCATGTTGATTTCTAGCAAAGAAATTAGACACTTACAAAAAGCCTATTAAGGAGCTCGTAAAAATATGCTCCAATAATTTACCGCTTCGTGATGTTAATGAAATGGGCCAGTAATTCCCAGGATCGCCCTTTAACCCGCTTTTGAATAAAGGAGTTATATTTGCTACTTTCCAATCTTTTGGGACCCTGCCTTCGCTTAAGATTTGTCGCATATAATTCCATGACAACTGAACTGAAATGGTATACATAATATTATAAATAGTAAAAATCACGAGATAATAAACTTCATGCAATATTGTTTTTCCAACTGAGACTCCCAAACTAAAAAAGCAAACATGCGATGGGTTTCAAAAGTTTCGGCTCTGTAGAGCTACAAGTAAATCGCAAGAAAGGCAAGGCAAATACAATTAAGAGCTAAGCTGAAATTTTAGGGGAAAATAATCATACAATGGATTTTTATATTCTAAATAAGATTGAGTTGTGAAATACCTCTGAAACATTACTGAATATAATCATAAGCTTCTAAAATTTATGATTAATTATTTTTGTAAACTTAATAATATAATTATTATAATTAAAAAGAAATAATTTAAATTCAAATTTAAAAAATCGACTAATTTCGTCCGCAAATCGGCATCGCTGTTCACACATCACCTTTCATCTTTCTTCTTTCATCGCAGTGATGGTCAGATTCGTCTCCGTACATCATCGACTCGACAACGAAGAGTGCGCTCGTGAAAGACGCTGAAAAAGAAAATCATAAAATACATCATTAAGTAGGGAGATGACATAAAATTGAAGAAAACAGCGCATTTTTAAATTTTCTCGCGTAAATCGAAGAAAATTTGGTTTTCAAGAGAATTTTTGGATGAAAATGTACAAAATAGAATACAAAATATATTGAAATAAGAATATTGAGTCAACTTTAAAAAATAAGATAGAAATGTAATAAATAGGAACCATTGAAACGATTTTCATTGATTCGATGATTTAAAATGTGTGTAAAACGAAATATAAATCAAGTTTTTATAAAAATTGTTAGAAATTTTCTCGAAGTTTTGAGAATTTGTATAATTCAGTGAAAAGCAGTCCATTTAAGAAGAATTTAAGATGAAAAATATGGAAAATTATAAACCTATAAAAACATTAAAAATATAACTCCCCGGACTTTTCCCTCGTTCCTTCAGAGTAATTCCTGAAAGAATCCCGGTCTTCTGATTGCTCGTCCACATATATTACGAATTACAGGCTTAATATGATCAAATAAAACCTGACTTTGAATAAAAGGAGGAAATTTTTATATTTATAATGATGAATAATTAGTTTAACGGAACGTTTTTAATGCCCACATGCTACTGAAACTAAATTTAGGATCATTACCTATTTTGAGTAAAGTTCGAATTCCCATTTATTTGTCACGGCTCACAGTGGGCTGGACTGTGGTATATGATAAACATTGTAATGTAAATGTGTACAGTGAGTAATGTGAACATAACAATACATTTTTTCACATAAATTTGACCAAAGTTCAGTATCTAATTTGGGAATAGTCATCATTCTTTATATAAGAATTTCAGATATTTGCGTGACAAAAACTTACGTCTCGGAAATGAAGGTAATGATGAATATCAAATTATACTTTCATTACTTAATTTTTCCTTAATAAAAAATACATTTTTCCGAAAATTTTGATTTTAAATCCTGCGATAAACTTATCCAATCCGCAATGAAGAACGCTCGTCAGAAAAACATATAATTTCCGCTTCGCATACCATCGTTCTACCTACATATGTGTGAAACTCCCGCGCTGTACTTCATCAAATTGCCATGCTGAACATTATATTTTTTCCTACAAATTTGAGGTTGAAATAATAACTTCCACAATTAATATAGCAAATTTACCTAAGATTACCCCTTCGCTATTAATACTTCTGGATACAAGAGAGGAGGGAGAAAATTATAAATACTTTCATTAGCAGAAATTTCCTAAATTTTGTTAAAATTTTGAGGGAGAAATTACAAAAAAAATTTTGTCATTTTTCGCATGATCCAATTATTAAGTTAAGGCTATATCTACAAGTGGCCAACCGATGAATAATACCTCATCAGTAAGGGGTCTTGAACGCATAAATTTCGAAGCTTTCAAAGAACAGATTGTTGTACCTCCCCTGCACCATTTGGAAAGGACAAAACACTGCGTATACTCTCCTTACGGTGCCACCTCCACTTTCCACTGCAACTGTCCGAAAATACCTAATGCCATCCACAGTTGTACTTTTGTCCAAAGTGGAATATTTTAAATGCAAGAACTTTTTCAATACATTTAAAATTAAACGTAGAATCCTGTTGTTCTCAGAGTGAGCGATGACATCACAACCTTCAATACCTATGTTGCAAAAATCGACAGTTTCAGATCACGATTTGCGTTATATAGCAAAGAATAAAGCTAAATGGTAAAATTCTTTCTAAAACTCCACGAACACCAATTTTTCTTCGTAAAGCTCGACCATTTCTTACTGTCCTTGATCGAAGACGTTGGGGAATCATATTAAGGTTATGACCCAATCTTCTCCATCTGTTTTTATGATCAGTGACCTCGAGGCTAGAAACAATTGCCGAATCTCAGAATTTCCTATCGCATGCTTCCTGAGTTGATCAACAAATTTAATCCAAGTGCAAAGAAAGTAAAAGCATATAATATTCCTGGAATACCTGGATGGGCCACAAACTCGGTTCCTACGAGTAAAATAATCTCCGATATATTTACATTACATTTTACGTCAACATTATTAATAGGTTGAGTTTACTTAAATGATACTTTTTCAAGGATAATTAAAACTTCCTTGCGTTGCTTGAAAAACCTTTTCGATGAAATTAATGCATCAAAGTTTTGCAGTAACCAGATGCGTTGGAAATTAAAATTGAACAATATCTGCATATAACTTAGCTTTAAACTAGGAAAAACGCAATCCTCAATTTTGCGCACACGATCAGGTAGGAATGACGTAACCGAGCTATATCTCCGTCAAATGAATATATTACCTAACCTTATCACTTTGGGAAAATGAGGAGCCAAAGAAATCAACCGTATTCAACTGCGATGATTGTACTCTCTGAAATTCTAGGTTTCATGACCATCCATTAAATACCAAACGACGAAATTCGTAGCCGAGTACTCACTTTTCCCTCGTCTCTCTATCCAAATTGCAACCCCACATAGAATATAAAAACCCAAGAAATATTTGTTCGGCTGCACTTGGAGCCCAACAAGTGACGGGTCCGCATCACGACAGACAACGTAGAAGAAGAGAAGGTAGCTGAAAATACTTCTAGACTAGAGACAGCTCCTGCAGACTTACCTATTACCCCATCAGCGTTACTCAGAATCACCGCCGTTAGCACAGTTGATTTTCTTCAACGGAGGAAGGTGGATGTTTTTTTAACCAGAGAGGTAATCAAGAACGACGTAAAAGACATCTCACTTTAGTCAACCGTCTCTTTCTTTGTTGAAAGAAGGCGTTGAAAGTGTTCTCAATTTTAATGGGAAGTCTAACCTGGAAGCAAATTTACTTGCTTTCAGAAGCATTCGTGGAGGGCTAATTTACTTCAAATTCTTAACCACAAGAAGCATGATCCTGTTTGCAGATAGGTAGAATGCCACGCAGTAATTTGTTCTTCCTCGGATCCACCAAATACTTCGCAGATCGGAAGACATCGTGGGAGAGAAGACAGTGAAAGTAGTGAGTGATAGTGATCAATGGTCGTTCAAGTGAAATAGTGAGTGTGTTTACAAGAGGATGCTAGGTACGCCGATGGAGAGCGGAGATCTTCCGCCGCTGGAGGATGACCAGAGCACAAAGGTAGGGAATCTACGCCTTTCAGATGAGAGGGTAGGTTCTTTAGAAAAGGGGCCCCTTTCTGGCATTAGAGCAGGCCCACCTCGTGGGCAAAATCATTTGGATGGGAATGGGGAAATTGACTTATAGGCACTACACACTTGCACGGACCGGCTTTTTAGCCATTAGAGATTAATAAACTTATAATTATAGCCTCCTAAAAGTCTCTCTCTTCTATTTTTTCCGTGGCGGTGGTTCTCATGCCATCGCTACCCTATGGTTTCATAGGGCTGGTTGATTGCAACTGATGTCGCGAGCGTCTCCCGTCTAACACCTCTAGTTGCCCTTCTCCGGCGAACCCCTCCATTCAAAAGGGGAAACGAGCTATGCACGGTACGTCTTTGCGTAGTTTGGAAACCCGTGCAAATATTTTCTTCTTAATATTTATTCTAAATTAATATTCTCAGATTTCCTTTTTTCATCATTTATAATTATTTCATTGTCTTAGCAGTTCAATTCGCTATATTGTAATTCAGACATCCATAAGGTCTTAAACTTCATGTAATTGTTGACACTATTTCCATGCTAATTCATGTTTTTCTGATGACTACTTTTCCTTTTTTTCGCAGGTTCCACGACTCGGCGCTTTATCGCTACTGAACTCGGCTGGTTCAAGGTTGAAGTACTGAATGAACAGAATCTCTATATTGGCTCTAAACCTACTTCTGAATATGAAGATTAATGTATGGTGAACTCTGAGATACTAATTCAATCCTTATGTACAAGTACAGGTTATCCGTCTACTTGTATATTGATATATTGATTCTGATTTAATAAAATAAATAATCATATGAACTTGATATGTTGTATTCTTCACCATTCTTTACTTGGGCGTAGGAACTGTCAATTAATCCATAAAATATCGACACTTGAAACCCAAAAGTTTTGGGGATATTACGTATTTGTTACGAAGTACATTTTTCATAATTATTTACATATCCTTTCTTAATCATACTTCTGCTGTGACCAAAAAAGTAAAATGAAAGTTCCTTATCTCCGTTTAATGCTCATTAATGAATTAACATTATTATTCTCTAGCGACTTCTTCAAATAAATGATTTAGCAAAAGAAACGAATATACAGTAAGACCCCGCTTAACGCTGTTTCAGTATAACGCGGTTTTTTGGGGTTCCCCTGAAATGCACACTATATTGATACTTGTTGTACATGTGTGCAAAGGAAACGGCCATGCACCAACCAAAAGCGGTTCAACACTTCTGCTGGGTTGTAACGCTAATGGAGACTTTAAATTAAAACCACTGCTTATCTATCATTCCAAAACCCCAAGAGCAATGCAGGGAATTAGGAAATCAACTTCATCAGTAATTTGGAAGTCCAATAAAAAATCTTGGATCGCTATGAAAACTTTCCAGAATTGGTTTACCGAACATTTTTGCCCGTCTGTTAAACGTTACTGCGAATTTAAATAGCTAGAACTGAAAGCTTTACTTTTGATTGATAATGCACCAAGCCATCCAACGCGTTTGTCCAAATTAACAACGTGCATTCCAGTAGAAGTGTTTTTTCTACCGCCAAATACAACTTCGTTGATCCAACCAATGGATCTAGGCGTAATATTAAATTTTAAAGCTTATTTTCTCCGGCGGACATTTCGACAACTGATTGATAAAACTTCTATACTTAATGTACTAAAAATAATTTAACAACAAATGTCAAAAAACATATAAAACAAAAAAGAACTGATAAATTTTCTTATTTTCTGTTATTTTTCACCGATCCCCATTATATACATATGTATGTACGTGTTAAGCTGCCCCGTTTAACGCTGTTTCGTTTAGCGCTCGAAGTTATTGGAACATAACCCCCCAGTTAAGCGGGGTCTTACTGTATATATAATGCTGGAATGGAATGTAGCTTTGACTGAAATAAGGAATACAATTTCAATATGTCAGGTGCAATTATATTTTTTTCATCCATCTCATAAGATATATAAACCGAATTCTTTAAATATATTAATAATATACCGTATTTCCCCATGCATAAATCACCTTTTTTTCCAAAATTTCCAAGACCAAAAAGTATGGGGTGGCATATATAAAGAAGGTACACGTTTTATACGTAAGAAATGCATAAAACAAAGGAAGTAACTTTTACTTTTTGTAAACAATTATAAGTGATGATATATTACGAGACTAACCACACACCTGAATTTTAGAAGACGGTGTCCGGCGGCATTTAAATAAAAAACAACGAATATATTTCTTTATAACTCTTTCACCGATGACACAAGTGAATTACACGATGGAAAGGCATTCACTTCGGCCGAAATTCCTCCTCTCGTTCCGATGCGTGATGAAGACGATGGAGAGGTGGAAAAGTTGTTAGCTTAATTCGATGCCAGTAATATTGAAGAAGACGAGGAATGTGAGGAGGTTGTCACAATACCTGATGCACTAGACAGTGATGAGCTATTATTTTGAATCTTGAATTTTGTTTCTTTGTAACTTGCTTCACTAATAAAATATTTTTTCAAAATTTCACTGTCAAAAATTTGGGGGGTGGCTTATATAAAGGGAAATGCGCATCTCCTTATACAGTAGTACAAGATACAGTAGTTTGAAGACATCCACCTGATTTTACAATATTGCTTTCTTTCGAATGCAATTTACAAAGGTGTCAATAATTTTACTATAGTTAGAGTTTATAGTTTATCCTCAAACTATATAAGTATCAGTAATAAAGTTAGTCAAATCATGGATTCATATTCTCCGTAAAACCGTCCCAAAAGTTTCTCGTTACATAAGCTCACACGTAAACAATAGGTTTCCTAGGTCTCCCAAGACTTTTTTTCTTGTACGCGTTCCGGATGAAATCCTGAATACACATATTATCCTGTATACGTATATAACATACACGAATGGAATGTAAAAGTTGATTAAAAGAAGTAATAAACAGCAAACGTAAGAATAGGAACTTTAGTTTTGATAGCCTTTCCATTAAAATCATCCCCTTCTTCTTCCAATCCGATTAAATTATCCTTCTTTTTGAATGACAAGTACTCTTTCGTGAGAATAGTTTTTGCCAACAGACTTACGATCAGATTCACACCTTTTTACAAAGATTAAAAAGAGTTGAAATCAATGTGAGAAGGCGTGACTTCGTGGAATGCCATAGTAATAAAAACAACTTTGTAATTTTGTATTAGATTAAAAAGTAATTAACTTTGTATTAGATTAAAAAGAGCACTGACTAGATGAACTTTCTCACTCACAATATATTGTTGTTTGAACTTATTTCACCGCTGATTTTAGCAATATTATGCCTCTGTCTCTCATTCTAAGAAAAACGTTGCACTTTCCTAGGTATATCGCCGTAATTACGTAGAATTTTTGGTTGACGTCGCTACTCATTAGAACCACGATGCTCACTCTGGAAAGTTCGACTATGATTCATTATAGATGGAGTGCTCATAAGCGAGGCATTTTCGTTTCTATTCTGGCGGGAAATGTCTCATAACTATCCCGCCTTTTTCAATCCTTTAGTATAGAGAGAACATGTCCCACATAATGGAGCTTGTAGTATAGTGAAACGATCTATATTGTACTTCTAATCTTTGAAATTAGTGTATCTCTTGTGACATATATAACTGCGTGTGTGCCGTCGTGTGTTTAGTAAGTGATCGAAAAAGTGAAAACTATTCCCATAATTAAGTGTGTGAATCTAAGTGTGGCTATGTTATCATAAATGGTTCTTAAAAAAGTGTGTTGTGCTCTTCATTCACAAAGAAGGATTTTTTTCTTCGATACTTTAATCCAAGAAGAAAAGATATATGTAAAGGCTATCCAAGATTTCAATGTAAGTTATCATATGAAAATTTTAATTCATAACATTCTAATTTGTTGGATGCAGTCATGCTATTTTTATTCAACATTTTACTCGTCTTCTTCTATATCTTTTTAGTTTTCCTTTATTTTAATCTAAAAAATAGAAAATCATTATTTGTAAGACTCTATTACTATGTAATAAAAACAACTTTGTAAATTTCCACAGAAAATATTTTCTGTGGAACACTTGATACTATAAAGAATTGACGATGTTCATGATGAA
Source organism: Pantala flavescens (assembly GCA_020796165.1). Classification (NCBI taxonomy): domain Eukaryota; kingdom Metazoa; phylum Arthropoda; class Insecta; order Odonata; family Libellulidae; genus Pantala; species Pantala flavescens. The sequence goes on along the minus strand of CM036881.1, from coordinate 34,026,072 downwards.
TATCATTTTATAGGGATAAAATATCTATGATTGTACATTTACTCGTGAAATAAATCAAACTCTTATGATAAAACTTAGTAAAACATTCTTCTAATCTAGGATGCGTATAAGCATACAACTAGAAAGTTGACGAATTCAACGTTCATGTAAAACGTGTGAACCAAGAAACTTCTATAACAATTTCAATGTACGTAGACTCTGAATCATGATTAGATCCACATTGTAACTGATTCGTATGTACTTCGTGATTGAATTCTTTAACAATTGTAACAAATTGAAACATTTGTAAATTACATTTGAAATAAAATAACTTTGTGAAATCAGATGTATATGTTTTAATACTTCATAGCTTCCCAGGTAGCCATTCGAGAATTGTCAAACTAATATATTATAAAAATTTACTCTTATTTAACTATATAAAAACTATATTATTTGTATTGTAACGATATATGGTATACGTTTAGAAAGGTTCTTCGAAATAAATTACGTTCATTATATTTCGTAGATCCAGTGAATACGATTAGTGAATAATTTTCAGGGTAAAAAACTTTGTTTTTATTTAACTTTATATTTTAAATTAAAATTCCATCAATTTTTTAGAGACATTCAAGTGTTGGACGTCATATTTTTCATACCAATGGAGTGTAAGGAATTGAATCAAGGTTGTTTAAGAAATAGTTAAAAACATAGGTATTAATGCATACTTTTACTCCAAAAATCTTAAAAGTTAATTTTAAGTAAATAATAATCATTTAAGTGGCGATAAATTAAAATTAATAAAGGTAATTGCAAATGAGAAATATGTTGCAACACTAAAGTGGGCGTGGTCAATCGGAACCAGCCAATCAGAAGCGAGGATTTTGGTTCAACTTTTGCAAATTTTCCATTGCCTGCTGAGAGTTTTTCGTGGAACGTTACGCTGCCGGTCTGTTCGAGGAAACCGTTAGAATTTGAATTCGTCGTCGAAACTTTTTAAAGTGCGTCTATAATCGGTTTGAAATCGTTTCTGAAGATTTCCGTACCAATTATCATCGAATTAAATTAATATTCGTTACGGAAGCTGTGATGGAGCCGAGTCACCGAACCAGGACGTCGACGATCAGGCATGATGGGACACAAAAGGTATGAAACATACTATATTTTAAAACTATTATTCTTTTGTAGACTAAATACTTTCGTCGTCGGAATCTTAATTGCTCGGAATCGATTTTTTTAGTACGATATTGTTATTAGACTAAGTTTTCCGACACGGCCAAGTGGTCAGTATGATTTGGCGTAATTTATCTCATGCGATGCTAGCGAACTTTTTCAAGTATTCCGAATCCATCCAATAATATTTAATTTTCATATTAAACGGAGTTTTGATATTTATATGACTGGAATACCGATCCGCAGTCCTCGTTCGATCGAATCACTCTTAAACCTGGTATCACTTCTTGTTATCTCTTTTGTTTCATCGCAAGCTATTTGTTTTCGGTAGAGATATATCTCGTTTTTCATTAAATATTTGTTCACTTTTGGGAATTTTCACCTACTTCCGGTCACGCCACGTGGCCATACTTACGTGATATCATGTCACGATACCGGACCTACCCTAAGGAATCAGAATCCATCGGACATAATTTTGTCTAAAAACTGAATTCATCTTACACTGATGTTAATTTATTGTATTGCGAAGCACAATTAAGGATTTTGAAAGGTTCTCAGGATTAATTATCCTTGTATGACAACTTAGGATGAATACATACGTGGAAAGTAACGCGATTAAAAATGATTGCTCGATGAATCTGCTATCAACGGATTATTATATAATAATTTAAGAATTATTGTTCTAAGCTTAATCTCGTAAAAATTACGTGTGAGTGAGACCACGTGGTCCACAGAGTGTGAAGGTTTCTCGAGGTTACTTCATATGACAGACGAAGATAATTTTATTAGTGGAATGTTATATGATTTTATATTATTGCCGGATGCAGCTATGATAAACGGATTATTATATTTTACTATATGAAGAATGGTTTCATCCATAACCTTATACAATTTACGTTTTAGTGAGAAACTTCCTTACATTCGTCATCGCATTCCTAGATTATTGAGAGTTTTAGATATAGTAAGGGCCAAATATAACATTCAGCAACACTTTCAATGAAAGTAAATATTAATTAACTTCCTCGTTTTAATATCGTGAATTTAACGATGTATTGCTTTTAGTATAAGTGCACGATTTGGGAAAGTACGTGATATCATTGGATGATAACTTCCGTCAGTAGTCTTCATTACCTTGTATCTTGCTTTCAATTTTGGAATCTACATAAGCTATTACCACTCTAATTAAATAATTTTTGAAATTTTACTTATTTAAATTAAAATAAGAATGATGAAATTAGACAAATGTTTTCACCTTTACACAAGCTCTAGCAGTTTTATCGATTATACGATTGAATCTGTATTTAAAAGACGGATCCTCCTGCTTATCGAAATACAGTTAAGGATGCTTAACGCATCCTGAAAACAATGATCAACTTGTGACTCCTAAAGAGGAATATACAAACGGCAGTATACAGATTTTCAAATTATTTACCGTATAAATACAATTTCTTACATATATATTCCTTGCCCGTTCGTTATGCTATCCACATTCAGTACGACACCGCCTGATATATCATCGTATTCTTTGACTTTATTATTAACGATTATTAACTGAATGCTGATATTTTGTTACGTTATTTTAGTATGCCGAGTATGATTCTGACCGAAAAGAATATAAGCAACTAATTGACATAAACTAGACCAAAATAAATTTTTACTTCAATAAGATCGAAAGATATGCAACGATATTTTATTCATGAATAATTGGTTTCATCAATCTTCCAATATGCAGTTTTGATGTCCATATTCAGTACAGCTATATATATATATTTATGTACACTTCGACTGTATTGATCGTATGTACACTTACTGTGCACTCTACAGCAGCTCTTGATTGTCAATTTATAGTTAAGTGCGCTTATAGAATCTCGGGAACAATGATCCTCATATGTTTCCTTAGTTGAACTTTATAAATGAAAATAATTTTAGATGATTTACCTGTATTTTTAATTTCTCAAATATAGTTTGACGTCTTCCAATATGCATCTACAATGCAATCTACATTTAAGTTAGATACTTCCTTACATTTATATCGTATTAGAACGTATATTTTGATTATTTAGTAAAATTTGAAAGAAATATGACTTTCAGAAAATTTGGACGGCAATATTTTCTAATAAATAGGAAATATTTTTGTTTTTACTTATTATAACATTGCAATCTACGTTCATCACAGATAATGAACTCAATTTTTTATAAAATTATATTAATTGAAACATTTTACTTCAATATATTAGGAGGATATCTTGAGGAAGAAAACCATATTGACTAAAATTATTTCGCAAGCAATTTACTAGTTATCTGAACTTCGGAATTTTTTCAATATTTAGAAGTTACGGAATTGTAAACTCGGTCGAAAACCTCGCTTTACTTTAAAAAATTTAATTCTAGATTTAGGATAGATTCCTTATTGCATTAGAATTTAATAATTTAATGTAATTAACCCTATTTTGATAAAATTACGTGGAAATAAGGGAAGGTATATCTAACCATTCACTAGGAAAGGTTTCGTACGATCGATAATTTATAAATTCATATTGTAAACCTTCAGCGGATTAATAATAGCAGAATTATTCAGAAAGAATTTAGTAAGGAAATCAATTATGGAGAATTTATCGTTTTACAATTTTCAGAGCTACTTTTAGCATTAGCTGCTTTATAATAATATTGAAAATTCTGTTATAAACTCCTTTCGTATTCGAATTTATTCTAAAATTTTCCATCTAATTAAAATAATTTATACGAAATATTTCATTTCTTTCACTCCCACTTTTAAATCAAATTTCAAATATTTCTATTTATTTGTTTTAAAAACAAATAGTATATATTTGTATATAGGAAACTGCACTTAAATTTATAATTAAATGTTCAAAACTATTTTTAGGAAAAATGTTGATATGAATATGCATATTTTATGTGCAAATGATTGTACTAATATTTCTTGGAAGTTGCAAGCTTCCATTCGACTTTACTTCTATTCCTTTAAATGTACTGAGCGGTAAAGGATTTTGTTTCCATACTATTTTTAGCAGTGGATTTTTCTTATCAATTTATTTCTCAGCCTTCGGCACGCTTTTTACCTTTGTTCCTTGAATGTTTTCAATGCTATTTCCAAGCTCGGTTAGTGAATCAGGTTCCTGGAATACTTCTGTTTGATTCGGGTTCCTGTTTACTCCTCCTTTGGAAAGTTTTTCAGTTTCACATTCCATGAAATTCCTTTGCTTGTCCTTGCGTTGGCTTGTCTTATTCCTTTTGTGTCCTTTTCCATATTGTCCGCTGTTGTAATACTTGTGTTAACGTGACTAGAATGATGATTTTATCCATTATAATTTCAATTTCTAAAATTGGTACTTTTGTTCTAGAGCAGAGCGTTCGTGAGTTAGATGGAACTACAAATCTGGGACGGATTCGAAAACCGTTCTTTTTGGGAAATGAGTTACTCGTTGTGATTAGAAGGTGAGTTATTTTTTATGGAAATACTCTTTCATATTGATGAATTTACAATGGATTATTATTTCCTCAAAACTTTAAATTTCATAAGAAAAAACAGAATGCGAGTCAACTGCTCACTCTTCCAAAGAGAACGACATTACCAAGATGTAAATAACATAATATTACGTACTTACATGCAGTTATATTCACACATAATTTATATTTATATCAACTAAGTGAGCTACTCACTTAGTTGATATAAATATAAATAACTAATTCTCACAACTCGGGATATTGAATATCTGAGTGTAGCCTGCCTTACGGAGATAGAAATAGTGAGGCTATAAGAAGAAAGAATTAATTATTTTTTAAGTACATCACAATTTTTATAATTTATGATTAACGGATATATATTTTATGCCAAATTTGTTCATACTGTCTAATTTTAGGCATATGTATCCAATAAAAGGAGATTGTGAACTATTCTCATTTTGGTATCTTAGAAGCAGTTCAACAAAATGGAGAATTACGTCCTTAGGGTATGAAATCTTTGAGTGCAGCCACCCCAAAAAAAAGATAAAATGAAAAGGACGGAAGCAAGGAGCTTTATTATTCATGAGTATGGTGAAATTATTTTACTGTTACTAATGAGTATTCATATCCTTAGTATTTGATTTGGTAATATTTCCTTAATTATATATGGATATTTTTCTTCTAGGCTCTATGAAGGAGATACTGCACACTACTTCTTTTGTTTCCTTAGCAGCACTGCTTCCAATTGAAGAATTACGTCTCTTGCATGGAGTCTCCGATTGCAAGATTGATGTAATCAGAATATAGTAGAACACAGGAATAAATTTTCAAAGATCCATCAAATTACTTTATATGCAATGTTGAATAAATATAATTTTTGCATAATTTTGTCATAGTTCACTTATTACATATGAATTTATGTTCCTTTAGCCTCTTCTAAGAACAACTAGCATGATGGTTCTTCTGGTCTCTACGTAGGAATTCAGTGAAATTCTATTAATTGGGTCATATGGGATAGCAAAGCTGTAATTCGAGCCTCCAGTTGTATGAAACTTGAGAGAAATTGATAAGTACTATTCCATGACTTTAGAGGACAAGATGATGGGGTCAATTTTCAAAGATTTGAAAAAGAAATACTTTCCCATTGAACGATAAAATTTTCTATGACTAAAGCTTCTATATACACGTAAAAATACTATTGTCTATCTACAAATAGTCGATGCAAGGTGGTAAAATATTTTCAAATTAAAAAAATATTTCTAGCTTCATGTGATATATAGATCAGTGAACCTTTGGCAGAATTATGAACACGTATATGGCCAAATAAGGGAAAAATCAAAATGTTTCTACATGGATTCGATTCCAGACAGCCCCGTAATCTCGATTTTTACCATCAGAATACATTGGCTATATCTTCAAACATATATTTTGGGAACATTCCGATTGTATAGAAGATTTACATTTCATACATCTATTGACATGCAGTATTTTCATATTTAGCTGCCGCAATTATACTTTAAATGTTAGTTGGCTCTATTGGCGTTTACTATATCTACAAAAAGACTGCTTAGGGAAATCAGGACTCCTTTTCATTTCCAAAGTATTTTTCGCAGCATATACTGAGTTCGTCGCCCGAGCGGGAAGAATGCTGCCATAAGAGGTATTGATAAAAAAATACCACTTTTCTGGACGAAACTGGTTATTTAATCCGAATATCTTAGCCAATAAATGCTACAGAAACTATATTCGTCCAGAAAAAATGTAATTTTTATCAATACCTGTCATGGAGAGAATCAGCGCTTCATCGAATGCATGCTGCCATAAGAAATCCAGGGAAATCGAACTCAATTTAAGGTACTTCGATAATATCCATTAGTTTATGCTAAGTTAATTGTGAGTAATATAAACATTCGGAAAAAAATCTAATTATTTGAAATTATACACAATAACTGAGTAGTGAGATTGGAAGTATATTGCCTGAAAATTTTAAAACTACTACTTGTTGATTAAAAATTTTATAATGAGTTAACTTCTCAAAGAATGAATTACAGGATAACTGATTAAAGAAGAAAATCAATGATTGAATGTTTGTGGGTCGGCTTTCCATTGAAAGATATACACTTTGAAAATAAGGAAGATTGATAAGGAGATTGAATATTTTTAATATTTAGTGATTTTTATCCTTCTCCTCCAAAAATCAAACAACCAGGACGGCTGTTATAAATAAATATCACCGGGATATTTCATATATTCAGGTTCAGTTTTTCTTTGAAAGATTAGGTGGGTGGTGTACTGTAGGAAAATTTTTTGAATTATCTGTTACTTAAAAATTAAAAAAAATATTATTAATTTTAAATTTTCTTCAGATATTTAAAGAAAGTCATTCTAGCTTCCAAATATTATTTAAAATGGTATGGACTTACTTCTACAAAAATGAACGCTAGAATGACCATCTAAGGTTATAAATAGATGAGAATAATAAGGGGGAATAATTTTGAGGAAACCTGGTTGAGCCAGTAAAAAAAACGATTTTCTTTATTTAAAAAAAGTACAATATTTTAAGAATATAATCCCGATGTTTCAGATCGTTATGCGAAATGTTAAGAAATCTACATCCCATTTCTTAAGCCGATGCAGCTGAGCACGGAGTGTAGACGACATCCCTCGCCAAGCTATCTCGGAGGGTACTTGAGGTACACATGTTTTATGGCTTATACTACTAGTAAGTATCCTTAATCTTATAAAGAAACTCTTAAAAATAACTTTATCCTTATGGGCAGATGATGGCGAAATCTGTATTACAAATATATGTAGAGGTATATAAGAAATCGTATGCTAAGATTATGTTTAGTTGTGCTGTCTTAGAGTGAGTTTAGGAACTTACAGTCGCACAGACTCGTGGATTTCTTAAAAAAGTGTGATTTTTTATTCAGAAAGTAGCAAAGAAAAGCAACTGATACATGATTTCAGTACATCGGGACCGAAGACTTTGGTGCAGTTGTTAGTGCATCATCGAGTATTCGGCACCGATTTTAAGCATCAAAAACCTCTTCGTTCGGAAGAGCAAACATTTAATTACACTTTCTGACGACTTATTGAGGAATATTTATCGGAATGATTCATTGCAGGCCATAGGCTAATGCGAAAGAAAACTGCAACTCGACTGTATGACGGTTATCTCAGAAAATAAATAAATTCCAGAAAAAATATTATTAACTCTCTGTCTACACATCTGCAGGCATTTAAAGGATATTTGATTTTTCGTGGTTGAGATAATAAAAGAATTGGAAATATAATTCATGTGGGAATGAAATTTAATTGCCCTCAACTATGACCGCGAGACGTTGACGAGGTAGTAGCGCGGAATTCAGTTTAACGACTTGCAGTAAGAGTAAAAAGTTATACATACTACGCTTAGTAGACTAGCGGATATTAGTAATGAAATAATAAAATTTGACAGATACAGGTAACTGAAACTTTATACGCATTATTCTCAAAACTGTATTTCTGAAATTTGAGTGCACAACTGCAAAAAACAGTTACAAATATCGAATTTCTTGCACACTAACTTTGAGACATTACAATACCTTTTAGGAGGAACTAAATATGAATAATAATGGAAGGATAAAACATAACATTTTCATTGGGATGGTTCCTATGTTGTTTAAGGTTTCTTAGAAACAGAAAAGTTATAACATATGAGCTGAGTCAGTTAACTTTAACAGTTGACTTTATTAATCGAATTTTATTTATGAAATTAAAAAGTGCATTTTAAATATTGAATGCATTAGTTTGATAGTTGCTAAGATATTCGTGGGCATTATTAATGTTTTCTAATTTAAGATATCCGTGGTTGGATTGCCTTTGAAGCTTCAAAGCCAGAGGAGGCAGGGGGGTGAATGAAAGCTTTTCATGGTGCTGAATAAAGGTGAGTTTTGAGTCAGTATTTAGAGATTGAATTATGAGGAAGTGGCTGTTGATTGTTATATTTTTTTTTCTAGGATACTGTAAATCATGGGAGGAGATCCACTGCAGTGCAATGCACGTTCCCTCAGCTGATTGGTGACAAATATTGGAGTGAGGGCTGAGAAAGTAGGATGAAAAATCGGCACTGATAATGAGCTGTTGATCATAATTATTGGGATAGCTAATTTCTAAGAGACATTCATATGAATTCATTTAATTTTCTTTGCATTTATTAGGTTCCTTCCTACTTCATGGGGTGATGGATTGGCTGCAACTGGACCTCTTTTTTGGAACCAAGAAGTGGGTATATTGAGGGTTCTCCAAGGAGTAGACACAGGTATCAACTTCGTGAAAGGAGGGCACATTTGTAAGAACACACAAAACAATTTTACACTTTCATAAAAATATTGCAATCATCTTTTCCCTGTAATTAGTGATAGATTATTCAATAAATTCACAATTTTGCTAATTATTTTTTTTCTTTTGTAAAATAGCTTTTGGAGCATTCTCGGGAATCGATGCCTTGGCAAGTAACGAGGAACAGGAGAGCCAGGGTTCACCAGAAATGAGTGTACGGTTGGTGAGCAAACAAAGAGGATAAACATTATTATATTAATTACTTTACATTACTTATTGCATTTAGTTTATTCTATCTTCGAACAAATATGCATCTTCTCACCGTCCTCTTTAATTGCAGAGTCCTTGGAGGCAGGGTAAGGATTTGTAGCCGAAAGGAGGTCCAGGGAAATAATTCATCTGAAAATGACAGCTTTACTTGAGGAACGTGGACTCAAGGAGGTGATTATGAAAAATGTATTTTTTAATTTTATTTACGATATTATGAACTGAAATTTAAATATTGCATGCAATAGTTGGATAGTTGCTAAGATTTTTGTAGGCATTATTAATGTTCTCTAATTTAAGATATCAATGGTTGGATTGTTTTTGAAGCTTCAAAGCCAGAGGAGGAAGGGGGATGAATGGAAGCTTTTCATGGTGCTGAATAAAGGTGAGTTTTGAGTCAGTATTTAGAGATTGAATTATGAGGAAGTGGATTTTGATTGTTAAATTTTTTTTTCTAGGATTCTGTCCATTATTGGGAGGAGATCCACTGCGGTGCAATGGACGTTCATTCTGCTGATTGGTGACAAATTGTGGAGCGAGGGCAGAGAAAGTAGGATGAAATATTGGCACTGATTATGAGCTGTTGATTATAAATATTGGGATAGGTAATTTCTAAGGGACATTCATATGAATTCATTTAATTTTCTTTGCATTTATTAGGTTCCTTCCTACTTCATGGGTTGATGGATTCGCGGAAACTGGACCTCTTTTTTGGAACCAAGAAGTGGGTATATTGAGGGTTCTCCAAGGAGTAGACACAGGTATCAATCCATGAAAGGAGGGCACATTTGTAAGAAGATATAAAACAATTTTACACTTTCATAAAAATATTGCAATCATCTCTTCCCTGTAATTAGTGATAGATTATTCAATAAATTCACAATTTTGCTAATTATTTTTTTTCTTTTGTAAAATAGCTTTTAGAGCATTCTCGGGAATCGATGCCTTGGCAAGATACGAGAAACAGGAGTGCCAGGGTTCACCAGAAATGAGTGTAGGGTTGGTGAGCAAACAAAGAGGATAAACATTATTATATTAATTACTTTACATTACTTATTGTATTTAGTTTATTTTATCTTCGAACAAATATGCATCTTCTCACCGTCCTCTTTAATTGCAGAGTCATTGGAGGCAGGGTGAGGATTTGAAGGCAAAAGGAGGTCCAGGGAAATAATCCATCTGAAAATGAAAGCTTTCCTTGAGGAACGTGGTCTCAAGGAGGTGATTATGAAAAATATATTTTTTAATTTTATTTACGATATTATGAACTGAATTTTAAATATTGCATGCAATAGATGGATAGTTTCTAAGAGTTTTGTGGGCATTATTAATGTTCTCTTATTTAAGATATCCGTGGTTGGATTGCCTTTGAAGCTTCAAAGCAAGAGGAGGCAGGGGGATGAATGGCAGCTTTTCATGGTGCTGAATAAAGGTGAGTTTTGAGTCAGTATTTAGAGATTGAATTATGAGGAAGTGGATTTTGATTGTTAAATTTTTTTTTCTAGGATTCCGTCCATTATTGGGAGGAGATCCACTGCGGTGCAATGGACTTTCATTCTTCTGATTGGTGACAAATTGTGGAGCGAGGGCAGAGAAATGGGATGAAATATTGGCACTGATTATGAGCTGTTGATCATAAATATTGGGATAGGTAATTTCTAAGAGACATTCATATGAATTCATTTAATTTTCTTTGCATTTATTAGGTTCCTTCCTACTTCATGGGTTGATGGATTCGCAGAAACTGGACCTCTTTTTTGGAACCAAGAAGTGGGTATATTGAGGGTTCTCCAAGGAGTAGACACAGGTATCAACTCTATGTAAGGAGGGCAACTTTGTAAGAAGATACAAAACAATTTTACACTTTCATAAAAATATTGCAATCATCTTTTCCCTGTAATTAGTGATGCATAATTCAAGAAATTCACAATTTTGCTAATTATTTTTTTTCTTTTGTAAAATAGCTTTTGGAGCATTCTCGGGAATCGATGCCTTGGCAAGATACGAGAAACAGGAGTGCCAGGGTTCACCAGAGATGAGTGTAGGGTTGGTGAGCAAACAAAGAGGATAAACATTATTATATTAATTACTTTACATTACTTATTGCATTTAGTTTATTCTATCTTCGAACAAATATGCATCTTCTCACCGTCCTCTTTAATTGCAGAGTCCTTGGAGGCAGGGTAAGGATTTGTAGCCGAAAGGAGGTCCAGGGAAATAATTCATCTGAAAATGACAGCTTTACTTGAGGAACGTGGACTCAACGAGGTGATTATGAAAAATGTATTTTTTAATTTTATTTACGATATTATGAACTGAATTTTAAATATTGCATGCTATACTTGGATAGTTGCTAAGATTTTTGAAAGCATTATTAATGTTCTCTAATTTAAAATATCCGTGGTTGGATTGCTTTTGAAGCTTCAAAGCAAGAGGAGGCAGGGGGATGAATGGAAGCTTTTTATGGTGCTGAATAAAGGTGAGTTTTGAGTCAGTATTTAGAGATTGAATTATGAGGAAGTGGATTTTGATTGTTAAATTTTTTTTTCTAGGATTCTGTCCATTATTGGGAGCAGATCCACTGCAGTGCAATGGACTTTCATTCTGCTGATTGGTGACAAATTGTGGAGCGAGGGCAGAGAAAGTAGGATGAAATATTGGCACTGATTATGAGCTGTTGATCATAACTATTGGGATAGCTAATTTCTAAGAGACATTCATATGAATTCATTTAATTTTCTTTGCATTTATCAGGTTCCTTCCTACTTCATGTGGTGATGGATTGGAGGAAACTGGACCTCTTTTTTGGAACCAAGAAGTGGGTATATTGAGGGTTCTCCAAGGAGTAGACACAGGTATCAACTTCATGAAAGGAGGGCACATTTGTAAGAAGATATAAAACAATTTTACACTTTCATAAAAATATTGCAATCATCTTTTCCCTGTAATTAGTGATAGATTATTCAATAAATTCACAATTTTGCTAATTATTTTTTTATTTTGTAAAATAGCTTTTGGAGCATTCTCGGGAATCGATGCCTTGGCAAGATACGAGGAACAGGAGAGCCAGGGTTCACCAGAAATGAGTGTAGGGTTGGTGAGCAAACAAAGAGGATAAACAATATTATATTAATTACTTTACATTACTTATTGTATTTAGTTTATTTTATCTTCGAACAAATATGCATCTTCTCACCGTCCTCTTTAATTGCAGAGTCATTGGAGGCAGGGTGAGGATTTGAAGGCAAAAGGAGGTCCAGGGAAATAATTCATCTGAAAATGACAGCTTTACTTGAGGAACGTGGACTCAAGGAGGTGATTATGAAAAATGTATTTTTTAATTTTATTTACGATATTATGAACTGAAATTTAAATATTGCATGCAATAGTTGGATAGTTGCTAAGATTTTTGTAGGCATTATTAATGTTCTCTAATTTAAGATATCAATGGTTGGATTGTTTTTGAAGCTTCAAAGCCAGAGGAGGAAGGGGGATGAATGGCAGCTTTTCATGGTGCTGAATAAAGGTGAGTTTTGAGTCAGTATTTAGAGATTGAATTATGAGGAAGTGGATTTTGATTGTTAAATTTTTTTTTCTAGGATTCTGTCCATTATTGGGAGCAGATCCACTGCAGTGCAATGGACTTTCATTCTGCTGATTGGTGACAAATTGTGGAGCGAGGGCAGAGAAAGTAGGATGAAATATTGGCACTGATTATGAGCTGTTGATTATAAATATTGGGATAGGTAATTTCTAAGGGACATTCATATGAATTCATTTAATTTTCTTTGCATTTATTAGGTTCCTTCCTACTTCATGGGTTGATGGATTCGCGGAAACTGGACCTCTTTTTTGGAACCAAGAAGTGGGTATATTGAGGGTTCTCCAAGGAGTAGACACAGGTATCAATCCATGAAAGGAGGGCACATTTGTAAGAAGATATAAAACAATTTTACACTTTCATAAAAATATTGCAATCATCTCTTCCCTGTAATTAGTGATAGATTATTCAATAAATTCACAATTTTGCTAATTATTTTTTTTCTTTTGTAAAATAGCTTTTAGAGCATTCTCGGGAATCGATGCCTTGGCAAGATACGAGAAACAGGAGTGCCAGGGTTCACCAGAAATGAGTGTAGGGTTGGTGAGCAAACAAAGAGGATAAACATTATTATATTAATTACTTTACATTACTTATTGTATTTAGTTTATTTTATCTTCGAACAAATATGCATCTTCTCACCGTCCTCTTTAATTGCAGAGTCATTGGAGGCAGGGTGAGGATTTGAAGGCAAAAGGAGGTCCAGGGAAATAATCCATCTGAAAATGAAAGCTTTCCTTGAGGAACGTGGTCTCAAGGAGGTGATTATGAAAAATATATTTTTTAATTTTATTTACGATATTATGAACTGAATTTTAAATATTGCATGCAATAGATGGATAGTTGCTAAGAGTTTTGTGGGCATTATTAATGTTCTCTTATTTAAGATATCCGTGGTTGGATTGCCTTTGAAGCTTCAAAGCAAGAGGAGGCAGGGGGATGAATGGCAGCTTTTTATGGTGCTGAATAAAGGTAAGTTTCAAGTCTGTATTCAGAGATTGAATTATGAGGAAGTGGATTTTGATTGTTAAATTTTTTTTTCTAGGATTCCGTCCATTATTGGGAGGAGATCCACTGCGGTGCAATGGACTTTCATTCTTCTGATTGGTGACAAATTGTGGAGCGAGGGCAGAGAAATGGGATGAAATATTGGCACTGATTATGAGCTGTTGATCATAAATATTGGGATAGGTAATTTCTAAGAGACATTCATATGAATTCATTTAATTTTCTTTGCATTTATTAGGTTCCTTCCTACTTCATGGGTTGATGGATTCGCAGAAACTGGACCTCTTTTTTGGAACCAAGAAGTGGGTATATTGAGGGTTCTCCAAGGAGTAGACACAGGTATCAACTTCATGAAAGGAGGGCACATTTGTAAGAAGATATAAAACAATTTTACACTTTCATAAAAATATTGCAATCATCTTTTCCCTGTAATTAGTGATAGATTATTCAATAAATTCACAATTTTGCTAATTATTTTTTTATTTTGTAAAATAGCTTTTGGAGCATTCTCGGGAATCGATGCCTTGGCAAGATACGAGGAACAGGAGAGCCAGGGTTCACCAGAAATGAGTGTAGGGTTGGTGAGCAAACAAAGAGGATAAACAATATTATATTAATTACTTTACATTACTTATTGTATTTAGTTTATTTTATCTTCGAACAAATATGCATCTTCTCACCGTCCTCTTTAATTGCAGAGTCATTGGAGGCAGGGTGAGGATTTGAAGGCAAAAGGAGGTCCAGGGAAATAATTCATCTGAAAATGACAGCTTTACTTGAGGAACGTGGACTCAAGGAGGTGATTATGAAAAATGTATTTTTTAATTTTATTTACGATATTATGAACTGAAATTTAAATATTGCATGCAATAGTTGGATAGTTGCTAAGATTTTTGTAGGCATTATTAATGTTCTCTAATTTAAGATATCAATGGTTGGATTGTTTTTGAAGCTTCAAAGCCAGAGGAGGAAGGGGGATGAATGGCAGCTTTTCATGGTGCTGAATAAAGGTGAGTTTTGAGTCAGTATTTAGAGATTGAATTATGAGGAAGTGGATTTTGATTGTTAAATTTTTTTTTCTAGGATTCTGTCCATTATTGGGAGCAGATCCACTGCAGTGCAATGGACTTTCATTCTGCTGATTGGTGACAAATTGTGGAGCGAGGGCAGAGAAAGTAGGATGAAATATTGGCACTGATTATGAGCTGTTGATTATAAATATTGGGATAGGTAATTTCTAAGGGACATTCATATGAATTCATTTAATTTTCTTTGCATTTATTAGGTTCCTTCCTACTTCATGGGTTGATGGATTCGCGGAAACTGGACCTCTTTTTTGGAACCAAGAAGTGGGTATATTGAGGGTTCTCCAAGGAGTAGACACAGGTATCAATCCATGAAAGGAGGGCACATTTGTAAGAAGATATAAAACAATTTTACACTTTCATAAAAATATTGCAATCATCTCTTCCCTGTAATTAGTGATAGATTATTCAATAAATTCACAATTTTGCTAATTATTTTTTTTCTTTTGTAAAATAGCTTTTAGAGCATTCTCGGGAATCGATGCCTTGGCAAGATACGAGAAACAGGAGTGCCAGGGTTCACCAGAAATGAGTGTAGGGTTGGTGAGCAAACAAAGAGGATAAACATTATTATATTAATTACTTTACATTACTTATTGTATTTAGTTTATTTTATCTTCGAACAAATATGCATCTTCTCACCGTCCTCTTTAATTGCAGAGTCATTGGAGGCAGGGTGAGGATTTGAAGGCAAAAGGAGGTCCAGGGAAATAATCCATCTGAAAATGAAAGCTTTCCTTGAGGAACGTGGTCTCAAGGAGGTGATTATGAAAAATATATTTTTTAATTTTATTTACGATATTATGAACTGAATTTTAAATATTGCATGCAATAGATGGATAGTTGCTAAGAGTTTTGTGGGCATTATTAATGTTCTCTTATTTAAGATATCCGTGGTTGGATTGCCTTTGAAGCTTCAAAGCAAGAGGAGGCAGGGGGATGAATGGCAGCTTTTTATGGTGCTGAATAAAGGTAAGTTTCAAGTCTGTATTCAGAGATTGAATTATGAGGAAGTGGATTTTGATTGTTAAATTTTTTTTTCTAGGATTCCGTCCATTATTGGGAGGAGATCCACTGCGGTGCAATGGACTTTCATTCTTCTGATTGGTGACAAATTGTGGAGCGAGGGCAGAGAAATGGGATGAAATATTGGCACTGATTATGAGCTGTTGATCATAAATATTGGGATAGGTAATTTCTAAGAGACATTCATATGAATTCATTTAATTTTCTTTGCATTTATTAGGTTCCTTCCTACTTCATGGGTTGATGGATTCGCAGAAACTGGACCTCTTTTTTGGAACCAAGAAGTGGGTATATTGAGGGTTCTCCAAGGAGTAGACACAGATATCAACTCTATGTAAGGAGGGCAACTTTGTAAGAAGATACAAAACAATTTTACACTTTCATAAAAATATTGCAATCATCTTTTCCCTGTAATTAGTGATGCATAATTCAAGAAATTCACAATTTTGCTAATTATTTTTTTTCTTTTGTAAAATAGCTTTTGGAGCATTCTCGGGAATCGATGCCTTGGCAAGATACGAGAAACAGGAGTGCCAGGGTTCACCAGAGATGAGTGTAGGGTTGGTGAGCAAACAAAGAGGATAAACATTATTATATTAATTACTTTACATTACTTATTGCATTTAGTTTATTCTATCTTCGAACAAATATGCATCTTCTCACCGTCCTCTTTAATTGCAGAGTCCTTGGAGGCAGGGTAAGGATTTGTAGCCGAAAGGAGGTCCAGGGAAATAATTCATCTGAAAATGACAGCTTTACTTGAGGAACGTGGACTCAAGGAGGTGATTATGAAAAATGTATTTTTTAATTTTATTTACGATATTATGAACTGAAATTTAAATATTGCATGCAATAGTTGGATAGTTGCTAAGATTTTTGTAGGCATTATTAATGTTCTCTAATTTAAGATATCAATGGTTGGATTGTTTTTGAAGCTTCAAAGCCAGAGGAGGAAGGGGGATGAATGGAAGCTTTTCATGGTGCTGAATAAAGGTGAGTTTTGAGTCAGTATTTAGAGATTGAATTATGAGGAAGTGGATTTTGATTGTTAAATTTTTTTTTCTAGGATTCTGTCCATTATTGGGAGGAGATCCACTGCGGTGCAATGGACGTTCATTCTGCTGATTGGTGACAAATTGTGGAGCGAGGGCAGAGAAAGTAGGATGAAATATTGGCACTGATTATGAGCTGTTGATTATAAATATTGGGATAGGTAATTTCTAAGGGACATTCATATGAATTCATTTAATTTTCTTTGCATTTATTAGGTTCCTTCCTACTTCATGGGTTGATGGATTCGCGGAAACTGGACCTCTTTTTTGGAACCAAGAAGTGGGTATATTGAGGGTTCTCCAAGGAGTAGACACAGGTATCAATCCATGAAAGGAGGGCACATTTGTAAGAAGATATAAAACAATTTTACACTTTCATAAAAATATTGCAATCATCTCTTCCCTGTAATTAGTGATAGATTATTCAATAAATTCACAATTTTGCTAATTATTTTTTTTCTTTTGTAAAATAGCTTTTAGAGCATTCTCGGGAATCGATGCCTTGGCAAGATACGAGAAACAGGAGTGCCAGGGTTCACCAGAAATGAGTGTAGGGTTGGTGAGCAAACAAAGAGGATAAACATTATTATATTAATTACTTTACATTACTTATTGTATTTAGTTTATTTTATCTTCGAACAAATATGCATCTTCTCACCGTCCTCTTTAATTGCAGAGTCATTGGAGGCAGGGTGAGGATTTGAAGGCAAAAGGAGGTCCAGGGAAATAATCCATCTGAAAATGAAAGCTTTCCTTGAGGAACGTGGTCTCAAGGAGGTGATTATGAAAAATATATTTTTTAATTTTATTTACGATATTATGAACTGAATTTTAAATATTGCATGCAATAGATGGATAGTTTCTAAGAGTTTTGTGGGCATTATTAATGTTCTCTTATTTAAGATATCCGTGGTTGGATTGCCTTTGAAGCTTCAAAGCAAGAGGAGGCAGGGGGATGAATGGCAGCTTTTCATGGTGCTGAATAAAGGTGAGTTTTGAGTCAGTATTTAGAGATTGAATTATGAGGAAGTGGATTTTGATTGTTAAATTTTTTTTTCTAGGATTCCGTCCATTATTGGGAGGAGATCCACTGCGGTGCAATGGACTTTCATTCTTCTGATTGGTGACAAATTGTGGAGCGAGGGCAGAGAAATGGGATGAAATATTGGCACTGATTATGAGCTGTTGATCATAAATATTGGGATAGGTAATTTCTAAGAGACATTCATATGAATTCATTTAATTTTCTTTGCATTTATTAGGTTCCTTCCTACTTCATGGGTTGATGGATTCGCAGAAACTGGACCTCTTTTTTGGAACCAAGAAGTGGGTATATTGAGGGTTCTCCAAGGAGTAGACACAGGTATCAACTCTATGTAAGGAGGGCAACTTTGTAAGAAGATACAAAACAATTTTACACTTTCATAAAAATATTGCAATCATCTTTTCCCTGTAATTAGTGATGCATAATTCAAGAAATTCACAATTTTGCTAATTATTTTTTTTCTTTTGTAAAATAGCTTTTGGAGCATTCTCGGGAATCGATGCCTTGGCAAGATACGAGAAACAGGAGTGCCAGGGTTCACCAGAGATGAGTGTAGGGTTGGTGAGCAAACAAAGAGGATAAACATTATTATATTAATTACTTTACATTACTTATTGCATTTAGTTTATTCTATCTTCGAACAAATATGCATCTTCTCACCGTCCTCTTTAATTGCAGAGTCCTTGGAGGCAGGGTAAGGATTTGTAGCCGAAAGGAGGTCCAGGGAAATAATTCATCTGAAAATGACAGCTTTACTTGAGGAACGTGGACTCAACGAGGTGATTATGAAAAATGTATTTTTTAATTTTATTTACGATATTATGAACTGAATTTTAAATATTGCATGCTATACTTGGATAGTTGCTAAGATTTTTGAAAGCATTATTAATGTTCTCTAATTTAAAATATCCGTGGTTGGATTGCTTTTGAAGCTTCAAAGCAAGAGGAGGCAGGGGGATGAATGGAAGCTTTTTATGGTGCTGAATAAAGGTGAGTTTTGAGTCAGTATTTAGAGATTGAATTATGAGGAAGTGGATTTTGATTGTTAAATTTTTTTTTCTAGGATTCTGTCCATTATTGGGAGCAGATCCACTGCAGTGCAATGGACTTTCATTCTGCTGATTGGTGACAAATTGTGGAGCGAGGGCAGAGAAAGTAGGATGAAATATTGGCACTGATTATGAGCTGTTGATCATAACTATTGGGATAGCTAATTTCTAAGAGACATTCATATGAATTCATTTAATTTTCTTTGCATTTATCAGGTTCCTTCCTACTTCATGTGGTGATGGATTGGAGGAAACTGGACCTCTTTTTTGGAACCAAGAAGTGGGTATATTGAGGGTTCTCCAAGGAGTAGACACAGGTATCAACTTCATGAAAGGAGGGCACATTTGTAAGAAGATATAAAACAATTTTACACTTTCATAAAAATATTGCAATCATCTTTTCCCTGTAATTAGTGATAGATTATTCAATAAATTCACAATTTTGCTAATTATTTTTTTATTTTGTAAAATAGCTTTTGGAGCATTCTCGGGAATCGATGCCTTGGCAAGATACGAGGAACAGGAGAGCCAGGGTTCACCAGAAATGAGTGTAGGGTTGGTGAGCAAACAAAGAGGATAAACAATATTATATTAATTACTTTACATTACTTATTGTATTTAGTTTATTTTATCTTCGAACAAATATGCATCTTCTCACCGTCCTCTTTAATTGCAGAGTCATTGGAGGCAGGGTGAGGATTTGAAGGCAAAAGGAGGTCCAGGGAAATAATTCATCTGAAAATGACAGCTTTACTTGAGGAACGTGGACTCAAGGAGGTGATTATGAAAAATGTATTTTTTAATTTTATTTACGATATTATGAACTGAAATTTAAATATTGCATGCAATAGTTGGATAGTTGCTAAGATTTTTGTAGGCATTATTAATGTTCTCTAATTTAAGATATCAATGGTTGGATTGTTTTTGAAGCTTCAAAGCCAGAGGAGGAAGGGGGATGAATGGCAGCTTTTCATGGTGCTGAATAAAGGTGAGTTTTGAGTCAGTATTTAGAGATTGAATTATGAGGAAGTGGATTTTGATTGTTAAATTTTTTTTTCTAGGATTCTGTCCATTATTGGGAGCAGATCCACTGCAGTGCAATGGACTTTCATTCTGCTGATTGGTGACAAATTGTGGAGCGAGGGCAGAGAAAGTAGGATGAAATATTGGCACTGATTATGAGCTGTTGATTATAAATATTGGGATAGGTAATTTCTAAGGGACATTCATATGAATTCATTTAATTTTCTTTGCATTTATTAGGTTCCTTCCTACTTCATGGGTTGATGGATTCGCGGAAACTGGACCTCTTTTTTGGAACCAAGAAGTGGGTATATTGAGGGTTCTCCAAGGAGTAGACACAGGTATCAATCCATGAAAGGAGGGCACATTTGTAAGAAGATATAAAACAATTTTACACTTTCATAAAAATATTGCAATCATCTTTTCCCTGTAATTAGTGATGCATAATTCAAGAAATTCACAATTTTGCTAATTATTTTTTTTCTTTTGTAAAATAGCTTTTGGAGCATTCTCGGGAATCGATGCCTTGGCAAGATACGAGAAACAGGAGTGCCAGGGTTCACCAGAGATGAGTGTAGGGTTGGTGAGCAAACAAAGAGGATAAACATTATTATATTAATTACTTTACATTACTTATTGCATTTAGTTTATTCTATCTTCGAACAAATATGCATCTTCTCACCGTCCTCTTTAATTGCAGAGTCATTGGAGGCAGGGTGAGGATTTGAAGGCAAAAGGAGGTCCAGGGAAATAATTCATCTGAAAATGACAGCTTTACTTGAGGAACGTGGACTCAAGGAGGTGATTATGAAAAATATATTTTTTAATTTTATTTACGATATTATGAACTGAATTTTAAATATTGCATGCAATAGATGGATAGTTGCTAAGATTTTTGAAAGCATTATTAATGTTCTCTAATTTAAAATATCCGTGGTTGGATTGCCTTTGAAGCTTCAAAGCAAGAGGAGGCAGGGGGATGAATGGCAACTTTTTATGGTGCTGAATAAAGGTGAGTTTTGAGTCAGTATTTAGAGATTGAATTATGAGGAAGTGGATTTTGATTGTTAAATTTTTTTTTCTAGGATTCCGTCCATTATTGGGAGGAGATCCACTGCGGTGCAATGGACTTTCATTCTTCTGATTGGTGACAAATTGTGGAGCGAGGGCAGAGAAATGGGATGAAATATTGGCACTGATTATGAGCTGTTGATCATAAATATTGGGATAGGTAATTTCTAAGAGACATTCATATGAATTCATTTAATTTTCTTTGCATTTATTAGGTTCCTTCCTACTTCATGGGTTGATGGATTCGCAGAAACTGGACCTCTTTTTTGGAACCAAGAAGTGGGTATATTGAGGGTTCTCCAAGGAGTAGACACAGGTATCAACTTCATGAAAGGAGGGCACATTTGTAAGAAGATATAAAACAATTTTACACTTTCATAAAAATATTGCAATCATCTTTTCCCTGTAATTAGTGATAGATTATTCAATAAATTCACAATTTTGCTAATTATTTTTTTATTTTGTAAAATAGCTTTTGGAGCATTCTCGGGAATCGATGCCTTGGCAAGATACGAGGAACAGGAGTGCCAGGGTTCACCAGAAATGAGTGTAGGGTTGGTGAGCAAACAAAGAGGATAAACATTATTATATTAATTACTTTACATTACTTATTGTATTTAGTTTATTTTATCTTCGAACAAATATGCATCTTCTCACCGTCCTCTTTAATTGCAGAGTCATTGGAGGCAGGGTGAGGATTTGAAGCCAAAAGGAGGTCCAGGGAAATAATTCATCTGAAAATGAAAGCTTTCCTTGAGGAACGTGGTCTCAATGAGTTGATTATGAAAAATATATTTTTTAATTTTATTTACGATATTATGAACTGAATTTTAAATATTGCATGCAATAGATGGATAGTTGCTAAGATTTTTGTAGGCATTATTAATGTTCTCTAATTTAAGATATCCGTGGTTGGATTGCCTTTGAAGCTTCAAAGCAAGAGGAGGCAGGGGGATGAATGGCAGCTTTTTATGGTGCTGAATAAAGGTAAGTTTCAAGTCTGTATTCAGAGATTGAATTATGAGGAAGTGGATTTTGATTGTTAAATTTTTTTTTCTAGGATTCGGTCCATTATTGGGAGGAGATCCACTGCGGTGCAATGGACTTTCATTCTTCTGATTGGTGACAAACTGTGGAGCGAGGGCAGAGAAATGGGATGAAATATCTGCACTGATTATGAGCTGTTGATCATAAATATTGGGATAGGTAATTTCTAAGAGACATTCATATGAATTCATTTAATTTTCTTTGCATTTATTAGGTTCCTTCCTACTTCATGGGGTGATGGATTGAGGGAAAATGGACCTCTTTTTTGGAACCAAGAAGTGGGTATATTGAGGGTTCTCCAAGGAGTAGACACAGGTATCAACTTCATGAAAGGAGGGCACATTTGTAAGAAGATATAAAACAATTTTACACTTTCAGAAAAATATTGCAATCATCTCTTCCCTGTAATTAGAGATAGATTATTCAATAAATTCACAATTTTGCTAATTATTTTTTCCTTTTGTAAAATAGCTTTTGGATCATTCTAGGGAATCGACGCCTTGGCAAGATACAAGGAACAGGAGAGCCAGGGTTCACCAGAAATGAGTGTAGGGTTGGTGAGCAAACAAAGAGGATAAACATTATTATATTAATTACTTTACATTACTTATTGTATTTAGTTTATTTTATCTTCGAACAAATATGCATCTTCTCACCGTCCACTTTAATTGCAGAGTCATTGGAGGCAGGGTGAGGATTTGAAGGCAAAAGGAGGTCCAGGGAAATAATTCATCTGAAAATGACAGCTTTACTTGAGGAACGTGGACTTAAGGAGGTGATTATGAAAAATATATTTTATTATTTTATTTACGATATTATGAACTGAATTTTAAATATTGCATGCAATAGATGGATAGTTGCTAAGATTTTTGTAGGCATTATTAATGTTCTCTAATTTAAGATATCCGTGGTTGGATTGCCTTTGAAGCTTCAAAGCAAGAGGAGGCAGGGGGATGAATGGCAGCTTTTTATGGTGCTGAATAAAGGTAAGTTTCAAGTCTGTATTCAGAGATTGAATTATGAGGAAGTGGATTTTGATTGTTAAATTTTTTTTTCTAGGATTCCGTCCATTATTGGGAGGAGATCCACTGCGGTGCAATGGACTTTCATTCTGCTGATTGGTGACAAATTGTGGAGCGAGGGCAGAGAAAGTAGGATGAAATATTGGCACTGATTATGAGCTGTTGATTATAAATATTGGGAAAGGTAATTTCTAAGAGACATTCATATGAATTCATTTAATTTTCTTTGCATTTATTAGGTTACTTCCTACTTCATGGGGTGATGGATTGGCGGAAAATGGACCTCTTTTTTGGAACCAAGAAGTGGGTATATTGAGGGTTCTCCAAGGAGTAGACACAGGTATCAATCCATGAAAGGAGGGAACATTTGTAAGAAGACACAAAACAATTTTACACTTTGATTAAAATATTGCAATCATCTTTTCCCTGTAATTAGTGATGGATAATTCAAGAAATTCACAATTTTGCTTATTATTTTCTTTCTTTTGTAAAATAGTTTTTGGAGCATTCTCGGGAATCGATGCCTTGGCAAGTTACGAGAAACAGGAGTGCCAGGGTTCACCAGAAATTAGTGTAGGGTTGGTGAGCAAACAAAGAGGATAAACATTATTATATTAATTACTTTACATTACTTATTGTATTTAGTTTATTTTATCTTCGAACAAATATGCATCTTCTCACCTTCCTCTTTAATTGCAGAGTCATTGGAGGCAGGGTAAGGATTTGAAGCCACAAGGAGGTCCAGGGAAATAATTCATCTGAAAATGACAGCTTTACTTGAGGAACGTGGACTCAAGGAGGTGATTATGAAAAATATATTTTTTAATTTTATTTACGATATTATGAACTGAATTTTAAATATTGCATGCTATACTTGGATAGTTGCTAAGATTTTTGAAAGCATTATTAATGTTCTCTAATTTAAAATATCCGTGGTTGTATTGCCTTTGAAGCTTCAAAGCAAGAGGAGGCAGGGGGATGAATGGCAACTTTTTATGGTGCTGAATAAAGGTGAGTTTTGAGTCAGTATTTAGAGATTGAATTATGAGGAAGTGGATTTTGATTGTTAAATTTTTTTTTCTAGGATTCTGTCCATTATTGGGAGCAGATCCACTGCAGTGCAATGGACTTTCATTCTGCTGATTGGTGACAAATTGTGGAGCGAGGGCAGAGAAAGTAGGATGAAATATTGGCACTGATTATGAGCTTTTGATTATAAATATTGGGATAGGTAATTTCTAAGAGACATTCATATGAATTCATTTAATTCTCTTTGCATTTATTAGGTTCCTTCCTACTTCATGGGGTGATGGATGGGAGGAAACTTGACCTCTTTTTTGGAACCAAGAAGTGGGTTTATTGAGGGTTCTCCAAGGAGTAGACACAGGTATCAACTTCATGAAAGGAGGGCACATTTGTAAGAAGATATAAAACAATTTTACACTTTCATAAAAATATTGCAATCATCTTTTCCCTTTAATTAGTGATAGATTATTCAATAAATTCACAATTTTGCTAATTATTTTTTTTCTTTTGTAAAATAGCTTTTGGAGCATTCTCGGGAATCGATGCCTTGGCAAGATACGAGAAACAGGAGTGCCAGGGTTCACCAGAAATGAGTGTATGGTTGGTGAGCAAACAAAGAGGATAAACATTATTATACTAATTACTTTACATTACTTATTGTATTTAGTTTATTTTATCTTCGAACAAATATGCATCTTCTCACCGTCCTCTTTAATTGCAGAGTCATTGGAGGCAGGGTAAGGATTTGAAGGCAAAAGGAGGTCCAGGGAAATAATTCATCTGAAAATGACAGCTTTACTTGAGGAACGTGGACTCAAGGAGGTGATTATGAAAAATATATTTTTAATTTTATTTACGATATTATGAACTGAATTTTAAATATTGCATGCAATAGATGGATAGTTGCAAAGATTTTTGTAGGCATTATTAATGTTCTCTAATTTAAGATATCAATGGATGGATTGTTTTTGAAGCTTCAAAGACAGAGGAAGAAGGGGGATGAATGGAAGCTTTTCATGGTGCTGAATAAAGGTGAGTTTTGAGTCAGTATTTAGAGATTGAATTATGAGGAAGTGGATTTTGATTGTTAAATTTTTTTTTCTAGGATTCTGTCCATTATTGGGAGAAGATCCACTGCGGTGCAATGGACGTTCATTCTGCTGATTGGTGACAAATTGTGGAGCGAGGGCAGAGAAAGTAGGATGAAATATTGGCACTGATTATGAGCTGTTGATTATAAATATTGGGATAGGTAATTTCTAAGAGACATTCATATGAATTCATATAATTTTCTTAACATTTATTAGGTTCCTTCCTACTTCATGGGTTGATGGATTCGTGGAAACTGGACCTCTTTTTTGGAACCAAGAAGTGGGTATATTGAGGGTTCTCCAAGGAGTAGACACAGGTATCAGTCCATGAAAGGAGGGAACATTTGTAAGAAGACACAAAACAATTTTACACTTTGATTAAAATATTGCAATCATCTTTTCCCTGTAATTAGTGATGGATAATTCAAGAAATTCACAATTTTGCTAATTATTTTCTTTCTTTTGTAAAATAGCTTTTGGAGCATTCTCGGGAATCGATGCCTTGGCAAGTTACGAGAAACAGGAGTGCCAGGGTTCACCAGAAATGAGTGTAGGGTTGGTGAGCAAACAAAGAGGATAAACATTATTATATTAATTAATTTACATTACTTATTGTATTTATTTTATTTTATCTTCGAACAAATATGCATCTTCTCACCGTCCTCTTTAATTGCAGAGTCATTGGAGGCAGGGTAAGGATTTGAAGCCAAAAGGAGATCCAGGGAAATAATTCATCTGAAAATGACAGCTTTGCTTGAGGAACGTGGACTCAAGGAGGTGATTATGAAAAATATATTTTTTAATTTTATTTACGATATTATGAACTGAATTTTAAATATTGCATGCTATACTTGGATAGTTGCTAAGATTTTTGAAAGCATTATTAATGTTCTCTAATTTAAAATATCCGTGGTTGGATTGCCTTTGAAGCTTCAAAGCAAGAGGAGGCAAGGGGATGAATGGCAACTTTTTATGGTGCTGAATAAAGGTGAGTTTTGAGTCAGTATTTAGAGATTGAATTATGAGGAAGTGGATTTTGATTGTTAAATTTTTTTGTCTAGGATTCTGTCCATTATTGGGAGCAGATCCACTGCGGTGCAATGGACTTTCATTCTGCTGATTGGTGACAAATTGTGGAGCGAGGGCAGAGAAAGTAGGATGAAATATTGGCACTGATTATGAGCTGTTGATCATAAATATTGGGATAGGTAATTTCTAAGAGACATTCATATGAATTCATTTAATTTTCTTTGCATTTATTAGGTTCCTTCCTACTTCATGGGGTGATGGATTGGAGGAAACTGGACCTCTTTTTTGGAACCAAGAAGTGGGTATATTGAGGGTTCTCCAAGGAGTAGACACAGGTATCAACTTCATGAAAGGAGGGCACATTTGTAAGAAGATATAAAACAATTTTACACTTTGATTAAAATATTGCAATCATCTTTTCCCTGTAATTAGTGATAGATTATTCAATAAATTTACAATTTTGCTAATTATTTTCTTTCTTTTGTAAAATAGCTTTTGGAGCATTCTCGGGAATCGATGCCTTGGCAAGATATGAGAAACAGGAGTGCCAGGGTTCACCAGAAATGAGTGTAGGGTTGGTGAGCAAACAAAGAGGATAAACATTATTATATTAATTACTTTACATTACTTATTGTATTTAGTTTATTTTATCTTCGAACAAATATGCATCTTCTCATCGTCCTCTTTAATTGCAGAGTCATTGGAGGCAGGGTGAGGATTTGAAGCCAAAAGGAGGTCCAGGGAAATAATTCATCTGAAAATGAAAGCTTTCCTTGAGGAACGTGGTCTCAAGGAGGTGATTATGAAAAATATATTTTTTAATTTTATTTACGATATTATGAACTGAATTTTAAATATTGCATGCAATAGATGGATAGTTGTTAAGATTTTTGTAGGCATTATTAATGTTCTCTAATTTAAGATATCCGTGGTTGGATTGCCTTTGAAGCTTCAAAGCAAGAGGAGGCAGGGGGATGAATGGCAGCTTTTCATGGTGCTGAATAAAGGTAAGTTTCGAGTCTGTATTCAGAGATTGAATTATGAGGAAGTGGATTTTGATTGTTAAATTTTTTTTTCTAGGATTCCGTCCATTATTGGGAGGAGATCCACTGCGGTGCAATGGACTTTCATTCTGCTGATTGGTGACAATTTGTGGAGCGAGGGCAGAGAAAGTAGGATGAAATATTGGCACTGATTATGAGCTGTTGATCATAAATATTGGGATAGGTAATTTCTAAGAGACATTCATATGAATTCATTTAATTTTCTTTGCATTTATTAGGTTCCTTCCTACTTCATGGGTTGATGGATTCGCGGAAACTGGACCTCTTTTTTGGAACCAAGAAGTGGGTATATTGAGGGTTCTCCAAGGAGTAGACACAGGTATCAATCCATGAAAGGAGGGAACATTTGTAAGAAGACACAAAACAATTTTACACTTTGATTAAAATATTGCAATCATCTTTTCCCTGTAATTAGTGATAGATTATTCAATAAATTCACAATTTTGCTAATTATTTTCTTTCTTTTGTAAAATAGCTTTTGGAGCATTCTCGGGAATCGATGCCTTGGCAAGATATGAGAAACAGGAGTGCCAGGGTTCACCAGAAATGAGTGCAGGGTTGGTGAGCAAACAAAGAGGATAAACATTATTATATTAATTACTTTATATTACTTATTGTATTTAGTTTATTTTATCTTCGAACAAATATGCATCTTCTCACTGTCCTCTTTAATTGCAGAGTCATTGGAGGCAGGGTGAGGATTTGAAGGCAAAAGGAGATCCAGGGAAATAATTCATCTGAAAATGAAAGCTTTCCTTGAGGAACGTGGACTCAAGGAGGTGATTATGAAAAATACATTTTTTAATTTTATTTACGATATTATGAACTGAATTTTAAATATTGCATGCAATAGATGGATAGTTGCTAAGATTTTTGTAGGCATTATTAATGTTCTCTAATTTAAGATATCCGTGGTTGGATTGCCTTTGAAGCTTCAAAGCAAGAGGAGGCAGGGGGATGAATGGCAGCTTTTCATGGTGCTGAATAAAGGTATGTTTCGAGTCTGTATTCAGAGATTGAATTATGAGGAAGTGGATTTTGATTGTTAAATTTTTTTTTCTAGGATTCCGTCCATTATTGGGAGGAGATCCACTACGGTGCAATGGACTTTCATTCTGCTGATTGGTGACAATTTGTGGAGCGAGGGCAGAGAAAGTAGGATGAAATATTGGCACTGATTATGAGCTGTTGATCATAAATATTGGGATAGGTAATTTCTAAGAGACATTCATATGAATTCATTTAATTTTCTTTGCATTTATTAGGTTCCTTCCTACTTCATGGGGTGATGGATTGGAGGAAACTGGACCTCTTTTTTGGAACCAAGAAGTGGGTATATTGAGGGTTCTCCAAGGAGTAGACACAGGTATCAACTTAATGAAAGGAGGGCACATTTGTAAGAAGATATAAAACAATTTTACACTTTCATAAAAATATTGCAATCATCTTTTCCCTGTAATTAGTGATAGATTATTCAATAAATTCACAATTTTGCTAATTATTTTTTTATTTTGTAAAATAGCTTTTGGAGCATTCTCGGTAATCGATGCCTTGGCAAGATACTAGAAACAGGAGTGCCAGGGTTCATCAGAAATGAGTGTAGGGTTGGTGAGCAAACAAAGAGGATAAACATTATTATATTAATTACTTTACATTACTTATTGTATTTAGTTTATTTTATCTTCGAACAAATATGCATCTTCTCACCGTCCTCATTAATTGCAGAGTCATTGGAGGCAGGGTGAGGATTTGAAGCCAAAAGGAGGTCCAGGGAAATAATTCATCTGAAAATGAAAGCTTTCCTTGAGGAACGTGGTGTCAAGGAGGTGATTATGAAAAATATATTTTTTAATTTTATTTACGATATTATGAACTGAATTTTAAATATTGCATGCAATAGATGGATAGTTGTTAAGATTTTTGTAGGCATTATTAATGTTCTCTAATTTAAGATATCCGTGGTTGGATTGCCTTTGAAGCTTCAAAGCAAGAGGAGGCAGGGGGATGAATGGCAGCTTTTTATGGTGCTGAATAAAGGTAAGTTTCGAGTCTGTATTCAGAGATTGAATTATGAGGAAGTGGATTTTGATTGTTAAATTTTTTTTTCTAGGATTCCGTCCATTATTGGGAGGAGATCCACTGCGGTGCAATGGACGTTCATTCTGCTGATTGGTGACAAATTGTGGAGCGAGGGCAGAGAAAGTAGGATGAAATATTGGCACTGATTATGAGCTTTTGATTATAAATATTGGGATAGGTAATTTCTAAGAGACATTCATATGAATTCATTTAATTTTCTTTGCATTTATTAGGTTCCTTCCTACTTCATGGGTTGATGGATTGGAGGAAACTGGACCTCTTTTTTGGAACCAAGAAGTGGGTATATTGAGGGTTCTCCAAGGAGTAGACACAGGTATCAATCCATGAAAGGAGGGAACATTTGTAAGAAGACACAAAACAATTTTACACTTTGATTAAAATATTGCAATCATCTTTTCCCTGTAATTAGTGATGGATAATTCAAGAAATTCACAATTTTGCTAATTATTTTCTTTCTTTTGTAAAATAGCTTTTGGAGCATTCTCGGGAATCGATGCCTTGGCAAGTTACGAGAAACAGGAGTGCCAGGGTTCACCAGAAATGAGTGTAGGGTTGGTGAGCAAACAAAGAGGATAAACATTATTATATTAATTAATTTACATTACTTATTGTATTTATTTTATTTTATCTTCGAACAAATATGCATCTTCTCACCGTCCTCTTTAATTGCAGAGTCATTGGAGGCAGGGTAAGGATTTGAAGCCAAAAGGAGATCCAGGGAAATAATTCATCTGAAAATGACAGCTTTGCTTGAGGAACGTGGACTCAAGGAGGTGATTATGAAAAATATATTTTTTAATTTTATTTACGATATTATGAACTGAATTTTAAATATTGCATGCTATACTTGGATAGTTGCTAAGATTTTTGAAAGCATTATTAATGTTCTCTAATTTAAAATATCCGTGGTTGGATTGCCTTTGAAGCTTCAAAGCAAGAGGAGGCAGGGGGATGAATGGCAGCTTTTCATGGTGCTGAATAAAGGTGAGTTTTGAGTCAGTATTTAGAGATTGAATTATGAGGAAGTGGATTTTGATTGTTAAATTTTTTTTTCTAGGATTCTGTCCATTATTGGGAGCAGATCCACTGCAGTGCAATGGACTTTCATTCTGCTCATTGGTGACAAATTGTGGAGCGAGGGCAAAGAAAGTAGGATGAAATATTGGCACTGATTATGAGCTGTTGATCATAAATATTGGGATAGGTAATTTCTAAGAGACATTCATATGAATTCATTTAATTTTCTTTGCATTTATTAGGTTCCTTCCTACTTCATGGGGTGATGGATTGGCGGAAAATGGACCTCTTTTTTGGAACCAAGAAGTGGGTATATTGAGGGTTCTCCAAGGAGTAGACACAGGTGTCAACTTCATGAAAGGAGGGAACATTTGTAAGAAGGTATAAAACAATTTTACACTTTCATAAAAATATTGCAATCATCTCTTCTCTGTAATTAGAGATAGATTATTCAATAAAATCACAATTTTGCTAATTATTTTTTTATTTTGTAAAATAGCTTTTGGAGCATTCTCGGGAATCGATGCCTTGGCAAGATACGAGAAACTGGAGTGCCAGGGTTCACCAGAAATGAGTGTAGGGTTGGTGAGCAAACAAAGAGGATAAACATTATTATATTAATTACTTTACATTACTTATTGTATTTAGTTTATTTTATCTTCGAACAAATATGCATCTTCTCACCGTCCTCTTTAATTGCAGAGTCATTGGAGGCAGGGTGAGGATTTGAAGGCAAAAGGAGGTCCAGGGAAATAATTCATCTGAAAATGAAAGCTTTCCTTGAGGAACGTGGTCTCAAGGAGGTGATTATGAAAAATATATTTTTTAATTTTATTTACGATATTATGAACTGAATTTTAAATATTGCATGCAATAGATGGATAGTTGCTAAGATTTTTGTAGGCATTATTAATGTTCTCTAATTTAAGATATCCGTGGTTGGATTGCCTTCGAAGCTTCAAAGCCAGAGGAGGCAGGGGGATGAATGGCAGCTTTTTATGGTGCTGAATAAAGGTGAGTTTTGAGTCAGTATTTAGAGATTGAATTATGAGGAAGTGGATTTTGATTGTTAAATTTTTTTTTCAATGATTCCGTCCATTATTGGGAGGAGATCCACTACGGTGCAATGGACTTTCATTCTTCTGATTGGTGACAAATTGTGGAGCGAGGGCAGAGAAATGGGATGAAATATTGGCACTGATTATGAGCTGTTGATCATAAATATTGGGATAGGTAATTTCTAAGAGACATTCATATGAATTCATTTAATTTTCTTTGCATTTATTAGGTTCCTTCCTACTTCATGGGTTGATGGATTGGCGGAAAATGGACCTCTTCTTTGGAACCAAGAAGTGGGTATATTGAGGGTTCTCCAAGGAGTAGACACAGGTGTCAACTTCATGAAAGGAGGGCACATTTGTAAGAAGGTATAAAACAATTTTACACTTTCATAAAAATATTGCAATCATCTCTTCTCTGTAATTAGAGATAGATTATTCAATAAATTCACAATTTTGCTAATTATTTTTTTATTTTGTAAAATAGCTTTTGGAGCATTCTTGGGAATCGATGCCTTGGCAAGATACGAGAAACAGGAGTGCCAGGGTTCACCAGAAATGAGTGTAGGGTTGGTGAGCAAACAAAGAGGATAAACATTATTATATTAATTACTTTACATTACTTATTGTATTTAGTTTATTTTATCTTCGAACAAATATGCATCTTCTCACCGTCCTCTTTAATTGCAGAGTCATTGGAGGCAGGGTGAGGATTTGAAGGCAAAAGGAGGTCCAGGGAAATAATTCATCTGAAAATGAAAGCTTTCCTTGAGGAACGTGGTCTCAAGGAGGTGATTATGAAAAATATATTTTTAAATTTTATTTACGATATTATGAACTGAATTTTAAATATTGCATGCAATAGATGGATAGTTGCTAAGATTTTTGTAGGCATTATTAATGTTCTCTAATTTAAGATATCCGTGGTTGGATTGCCTTCGAAGCTTCAAAGCCAGAGGAGGCAGGGGGATGAATGGCAGCTTTTTATGGTGCTGAATAAAGGTGAGTTTCGAGTCTGTATTCAGAGATTGAATTATGAGGAAGTGGATTTTGATTGTTAAATTTTTTTTTCTAGGATTCCGTCCATTTTGGGAGGAGATCCACTGCGGTGCAATGGACTTTCATTCTTCTGATTGGTGACAAATTGTGGAGCAAGGGTAGAGAAATGGGATGAAATATTGGCACTGATTATGAGCTGTTGATCATAAATATTGGGATAGCTAATTTCTAAGAGACATTCATATGAATTCATTTAATTTTCTTTGCATTTATTAGGTTCCTTCCTACTTCATGGGGTGATGGATTGGAGGAAACTGGACCTCTTTTTTGGAACCAAGAAGTGGGTATATTGAGGGTTCTCCAAGGAGTAGACACAGGTATCAACTTCATGAAAGGAGGGCACATTTGTAAGAAGATATAAAACAATTTTACACTTTCATAAAAATATTGCAATCATCTTTTCCCTGTAATTAGTGATAGATTATTCAATAAATTCACAATTTTGCTAATTATTTATTTTCTTTTGTAAAATAGCTTTTGGAGCATTCTCGGGAATCGATGCCTTGGCAAGATACTAGAAACAGGAGTGCCAGGGTTCACCAGAAATGAGTGTAGGGTTGGTGAGCAAACAAAGAGGATAAACATTATTATATTAATTACTTTATATTACTTATTGTATTTAGTTTATTTTATCTTTGAACAAATATGCATCTTCTCACCGTCCTCTTTAATTGCAGAGTCATTGGAGGCAGGGTAAGGATTTGAAGCCAAAAGGAGGTCCAGGGAAATAATTCATCAGAAAATGACAGCTTTACTTGAGGAACGTGGTCTCCAGGAGGTGATTATGAAAAATATATTATATTATTTTATTTACGATATTATGAACTGAATTTTAAATATTGCATGCAATAGATGGATAGTTGCTAAGATTTTTGTAGGCATTATTAATGTTCTCTAATTTAAGATATCCGTGGTTGGATTGCCTTTGAAGCTTCAAAGCCAGAGGAGGCAGGGGGATGAATGGCAGCTTTTCATGGTGCTGAATAAAGGTGAGTTTTGAGTCAGTATTTAGAGATTGAATTATGAGGAAGTGGATTTTGATTGTTAAATTTGTTTTTCTAGGATTCTGTCCATTATTGGGAGGAGATCCACTGCGGTGCAATGGACTTTCATTCTACTGATTGGTGACAAATTGTGGAGCGAGGGCAGAGAAAGTAGGATGAAATATTGGCACTGATTATAAGCTGTTGATCATAAAAATTGGGATAGGTAATTTCTAAGAGACATTCATATGAATTCATTTAATTTTCTTTGCATTTATTAGGTTCCTTCCTACTTCATGGGTTGATGGATTCGCGGAAACTGGACCTCTTTTTTGGAACCAAGAAGTGGGTATATTGAGGGTTCTCCAAGGAGTAGACACAGGTATCAATCCATGAAAGGAGGGAACATTTGTAAGAAGACACAAAACAATTTTACACTTTGATTAAAATATTGCAATCATCTTTTCCCTGTAATTAGTGATAGATTATTCAATAAATTCACAATTTTGCTAATTATTTTCTTTCTTTTGTAAAATAGCTTTTGGAGCATTCTCGGGAATCGATGCCTTGGCAAGATATGAGAAACAGGAGTGCCAGGGTTCACCAGAAATGAGTGCAGGGTTGGTGAGCAAACAAAGAGGATAAACATTATTATATTAATTACTTTATATTACTTATTGTATTTAGTTTATTTTATCTTCGAACAAATATGCATCTTCTCACCGTCCTCTTTAATTGCAGAGTCATTGGAGGCAGGGTGAGGATTTGAAGGCAAAAGGAGATCCAGGGAAATAATTCATCTGAAAATGAAAGCTTTCCTTGAGGAACGTGGACTCAAGGAGGTGATTATGAAAAATACATTTTTTAATTTTATTTACGATATTATGAACTGAATTTTAAATATTGCATGCAATAGATGGATAGTTGCTAAGATTTTTGTAGGCATTATTAATGTTCTCTAATTTAAGATATCCGTGGTTGGATTGCCTTTGAAGCTTCAAAGCAAGAGGAGGCAGGGGGATGAATGGCAGCTTTTCATGGTGCTGAATAAAGGTATGTTTCGAGTCTGTATTCAGAGATTGAATTATGAGGAAGTGGATTTTGATTGTTAAATTTTTTTTTCTAGGATTCCGTCCATTATTGGGAGGAGATCCACTGCGGTGCAATGGACTTTCATTCTGCTGATTGGTGACAATTTGTGGAGCGAGGGCAGAGAAAGTAGGATGAAATATTGGCACTGATTATGAGCTGTTGATCATAAATATTGGGATAGGTAATTTCTAAGAGACATTCATATGAATTCATTTAATTTTCTTTGCATTTATTAGGTTCCTTCCTACTTCATGGGGTGATGGATTGGAGGAAACTGGACCTCTTTTTTGGAACCAAGAAGTGGGTATATTGAGGGTTCTCCAAGGAGTAGACACAGGTATCAACTTAATGAAAGGAGGGCACATTTGTAAGAAGATATAAAACAATTTTACACTTTCATAAAAATATTGCAATCATCTTTTCCCTGTAATTAGTGATAGATTATTCAATAAATTCACAATTTTGCTAATTTTTTTTTTCTTTTGTAAAATAGCTTTTGGAGCATCCTCGGGAATCGATGCCTTGGCAAGATACGAGAAACAGGAGTGCCAGGGTTCATCAGAAATGAGTGTAGGGTTGGTGAGCAAACAAAGAGGATAAACATTATTATATTAATTACTTTACATTACTTATTGTATTTAGTTTATTTTATCTTCAAACAAATATGCATCTTCTCACCGTCCTCTTTAATTGCAGAGTCATTGGAGGCAGGGTGAGGATTTGAAGCCAAAAGGAGGTCCAGGGAAATAATTCATCTGAAAATGAAAGCTTTCCTTGAGGAACGTGGTGTCAAGGAGGTGATTATGAAAAATATATTTTTTAATTTTATTTACGATATTATGAACTGAATTTTAAATATTGCATGCAATAGATGGATAGTTGTTAAGATTTTTGTAGGCATTATTAATGTTCTCTAATTTAAGATATCCGTGGTTGGATTGCCTTTGAAGCTTCAAAGCAAGAGGAGGCAGGGGGATGAATGGCAGCTTTTTATGGTGCTGAATAAAGGTAAGTTTCGAGTCTGTATTCAGAGATTGAATTATGAGGAAGTGGATTTTGATTGTTAAATTTTTTTTTCTAGGATTCCGTCCATTATTGGGAGGAGATCCACTGCGGTGCAATGGACGTTCATTCTGCTGATTGGTGACAAATTGTGGAGCGAGGGCAGAGAAAGTAGGATGAAATATTGGCACTGATTATGAGCTTTTGATTATAAATATTGGGATAGGTAATTTCTAAGAGACATTCATATGAATTCATTTAATTTTCTTTGCATTTATTAGGTTCCTTCCTACTTCATGGGTTGATGGATTGGAGGAAACTGGACCTCTTTTTTGGAACCAAGAAGTGGGTATATTGAGGGTTCTCCAAGGAGTAGACACAGGTATCAATCCATGAAAGGAGGGAACATTTGTAAGAAGACACAAAACAATTTTACACTTTGATTAAAATATTGCAATCATCTTTTCCCTGTAATTAGTGATGGATAATTCAAGAAATTCACAATTTTGCTAATTATTTTCTTTCTTTTGTAAAATAGCTTTTGGAGCATTCTCGGGAATCGATGCCTTGGCAAGTTACGAGAAACAGGAGTGCCAGGGTTCACCAGAAATGAGTGTAGGGTTGGTGAGCAAACAAAGAGGATAAACATTATTATATTAATTAATTTACATTACTTATTGTATTTATTTTATTTTATCTTCGAACAAATATGCATCTTCTCACCGTCCTCTTTAATTGCAGAGTCATTGGAGGCAGGGTAAGGATTTGAAGCCAAAAGGAGATCCAGGGAAATAATTCATCTGAAAATGACAGCTTTGCTTGAGGAACGTGGACTCAAGGAGGTGATTATGAAAAATATATTTTTTAATTTTATTTACGATATTATGAACTGAATTTTAAATATTGCATGCTATACTTGGATAGTTGCTAAGATTTTTGAAAGCATTATTAATGTTCTCTAATTTAAAATATCCGTGGTTGGATTGCCTTTGAAGCTTCAAAGCAAGAGGAGGCAGGGGGATGAATGGCAGCTTTTCATGGTGCTGAATAAAGGTGAGTTTTGAGTCAGTATTTAGAGATTGAATTATGAGGAAGTGGATTTTGATTGTTAAATTTTTTTTTCTAGGATTCTGTCCATTATTGGGAGCAGATCCACTGCAGTGCAATGGACTTTCATTCTGCTCATTGGTGACAAATTGTGGAGCGAGGGCAAAGAAAGTAGGATGAAATATTGGCACTGATTATGAGCTGTTGATCATAAATATTGGGATAGGTAATTTCTAAGAGACATTCATATGAATTCATTTAATTTTCTTTGCATTTATTAGGTTCCTTCCTACTTCATGGGGTGATGGATTGGCGGAAAATGGACCTCTTTTTTGGAACCAAGAAGTGGGTATATTGAGGGTTCTCCAAGGAGTAGACACAGGTGTCAACTTCATGAAAGGAGGGAACATTTGTAAGAAGGTATAAAACAATTTTACACTTTCATAAAAATATTGCAATCATCTCTTCTCTGTAATTAGAGATAGATTATTCAATAAAATCACAATTTTGCTAATTATTTTTTTATTTTGTAAAATAGCTTTTGGAGCATTCTCGGGAATCGATGCCTTGGCAAGATACGAGAAACTGGAGTGCCAGGGTTCACCAGAAATGAGTGTAGGGTTGGTGAGCAAACAAAGAGGATAAACATTATTATATTAATTACTTTACATTACTTATTGTATTTAGTTTATTTTATCTTCGAACAAATATGCATCTTCTCACCGTCCTCTTTAATTGCAGAGTCATTGGAGGCAGGGTGAGGATTTGAAGGCAAAAGGAGGTCCAGGGAAATAATTCATCTGAAAATGAAAGCTTTCCTTGAGGAACGTGGTCTCAAGGAGGTGATTATGAAAAATATATTTTTTAATTTTATTTACGATATTATGAACTGAATTTTAAATATTGCATGCAATAGATGGATAGTTGCTAAGATTTTTGTAGGCATTATTAATGTTCTCTAATTTAAGATATCCGTGGTTGGATTGCCTTCGAAGCTTCAAAGCCAGAGGAGGCAGGGGGATGAATGGCAGCTTTTTATGGTGCTGAATAAAGGTGAGTTTTGAGTCAGTATTTAGAGATTGAATTATGAGGAAGTGGATTTTGATTGTTAAATTTTTTTTTCAATGATTCCGTCCATTATTGGGAGGAGATCCACTACGGTGCAATGGACTTTCATTCTTCTGATTGGTGACAAATTGTGGAGCGAGGGCAGAGAAATGGGATGAAATATTGGCACTGATTATGAGCTGTTGATCATAAATATTGGGATAGGTAATTTCTAAGAGACATTCATATGAATTCATTTAATTTTCTTTGCATTTATTAGGTTCCTTCCTACTTCATGGGTTGATGGATTGGCGGAAAATGGACCTCTTCTTTGGAACCAAGAAGTGGGTATATTGAGGGTTCTCCAAGGAGTAGACACAGGTGTCAACTTCATGAAAGGAGGGCACATTTGTAAGAAGGTATAAAACAATTTTACACTTTCATAAAAATATTGCAATCATCTCTTCTCTGTAATTAGAGATAGATTATTCAATAAATTCACAATTTTGCTAATTATTTTTTTATTTTGTAAAATAGCTTTTGGAGCATTCTCGGGAATCGATGCCTTGGCAAGATACGAGAAACAGGAGTGCCAGGGTTCACCAGAAATGAGTGTAGGGTTGGTGAGCAAACAAAGAGGATAAACATTATTATATTAATTACTTTACATTACTTATTGTATTTAGTTTATTTTATCTTCGAACAAATATGCATCTTCTCACCGTCCTCTTTAATTGCAGAGTCATTGGAGGCAGGGTGAGGATTTGAAGGCAAAAGGAGGTCCAGGGAAATAATTCATCTGAAAATGAAAGCTTTCCTTGAGGAACGTGGTCTCAAGGAGGTGATTATGAAAAATATATTTTTAAATTTTATTTACGATATTATGAACTGAATTTTAAATATTGCATGCAATAGATGGATAGTTGCTAAGATTTTTGTAGGCATTATTAATGTTCTCTAATTTAAGATATCCGTGGTTGGATTGCCTTCGAAGCTTCAAAGCCAGAGGAGGCAGGGGGATGAATGGCAGCTTTTTATGGTGCTGAATAAAGGTGAGTTTCGAGTCTGTATTCAGAGATTGAATTATGAGGAAGTGGATTTTGATTGTTAAATTTTTTTTTCTAGGATTCCGTCCATTTTGGGAGGAGATCCACTGCGGTGCAATGGACTTTCATTCTTCTGATTGGTGACAAATTGTGGAGCAAGGGTAGAGAAATGGGATGAAATATTGGCACTGATTATGAGCTGTTGATCATAAATATTGGGATAGCTAATTTCTAAGAGACATTCATATGAATTCATTTAATTTTCTTTGCATTTATTAGGTTCCTTCCTACTTCATGGGGTGATGGATTGGAGGAAACTGGACCTCTTTTTTGGAACCAAGAAGTGGGTATATTGAGGGTTCTCCAAGGAGTAGACACAGGTATCAACTTCATGAAAGGAGGGCACATTTGTAAGAAGATATAAAACAATTTTACACTTTCATAAAAATATTGCAATCATCTTTTCCCTGTAATTAGTGATAGATTATTCAATAAATTCACAATTTTGCTAATTATTTATTTTCTTTTGTAAAATAGCTTTTGGAGCATTCTCGGGAATCGATGCCTTGGCAAGATACTAGAAACAGGAGTGCCAGGGTTCACCAGAAATGAGTGTAGGGTTGGTGAGCAAACAAAGAGGATAAACATTATTATATTAATTACTTTATATTACTTATTGTATTTAGTTTATTTTATCTTTGAACAAATATGCATCTTCTCACCGTCCTCTTTAATTGCAGAGTCATTGGAGGCAGGGTAAGGATTTGAAGCCAAAAGGAGGTCCAGGGAAATAATTCATCAGAAAATGACAGCTTTACTTGAGGAACGTGGTCTCCAGGAGGTGATTATGAAAAATATATTATATTATTTTATTTACGATATTATGAACTGAATTTTAAATATTGCATGCAATAGATGGATAGTTGCTAAGATTTTTGTAGGCATTATTAATGTTCTCTAATTTAAGATATCCGTGGTTGGATTGCCTTTGAAGCTTCAAAGCCAGAGGAGGCAGGGGGATGAATGGCAGCTTTTCATGGTGCTGAATAAAGGTGAGTTTTGAGTCAGTATTTAGAGATTGAATTATGAGGAAGTGGATTTTGATTGTTAAATTTGTTTTTCTAGGATTCTGTCCATTATTGGGAGGAGATCCACTGCGGTGCAATGGACTTTCATTCTACTGATTGGTGACAAATTGTGGAGCGAGGGCAGAGAAAGTAGGATGAAAT
The DNA here is from genome assembly GCA_020796165.1 of Pantala flavescens. Taxonomy (NCBI): domain Eukaryota; kingdom Metazoa; phylum Arthropoda; class Insecta; order Odonata; family Libellulidae; genus Pantala; species Pantala flavescens. The sequence continues at coordinate 33,985,949 of CM036881.1, read as the reverse complement.
ATTGGCACTGATTATAAGCTGTTGATCATAAATATTGGGATAGGTAATTTCTAAGAGACATTCATATGAATTCATTTAATTTTCTTTGCATTTATTAGGTTCCTTCCTACTTCATGGGTTGATGGATTCGCGGAAACTGGACCTCTTTTTTGGAACCAAGAAGTGGGTATATTGAGGGTTCTCCAAGGAGTAGACACAGGTATCAATCCATGAAAGGAGGGAACATTTGTAAGAAGACACAAAACAATTTTAAACTTTGATTAAAATATTGCAATCATCTTTTCCCTGTAATTAGTGATAGATTATTCAATAAATTCACAATTTTGCTAATTATTTTCTTTCTTTTGTAAAATAGCTTTTGGAGCATTCTCGGGAATCGATGCCTTGGCAAGATATGAGAAACAGGAGTGCCAGGGTTCACCAGAAATGAGTGCAGGGTTGGTGAGCAAACAAAGAGGATAAACATTATTATATTAATTACTTTATATTACTTATTGTATTTAGTTTATTTTATCTTCGAACAAATATGCATCTTCTCACCGTCCTCTTTAATTGCAGAGTCATTGGAGGCAGGGTGAGGATTTGAAGGCAAAAGGAGATCCAGGGAAATAATTCATCTGAAAATGAAAGCTTTCCTTGAGGAACGTGGACTCAAGGAGGTGATTATGAAAAATACATTTTTTAATTTTATTTACGATATTATGAACTGAATTTTAAATATTGCATGCAATAGATGGATAGTTGCTAAGATTTTTGTAGGCATTATTAATGTTCTCTAATTTAAGATATCCGTGGTTGGATTGCCTTTGAAGCTTCAAAGCAAGAGGAGGCAGGGGGATGAATGGCAGCTTTTCATGGTGCTGAATAAAGGTATGTTTCGAGTCTGTATTCAGAGATTGAATTATGAGGAAGTGGATTTTGATTGTTAAATTTTTTTTTCTAGGATTCCGTCCATTATTGGGAGGAGATCCACTGCGGTGCAATGGACTTTCATTCTGCTGATTGGTGACAATTTGTGGAGCGAGGGCAGAGAAAGTAGGATGAAATATTGGCACTGATTATGAGCTGTTGATCATAAATATTGGGATAGGTAATTTCTAAGAGACATTCATATGAATTCATTTAATTTTCTTTGCATTTATTAGGTTCCTTCCTACTTCATGGGGTGATGGATTGGAGGAAACTGGACCTCTTTTTTGGAACCAAGAAGTGGGTATATTGAGGGTTCTCCAAGGAGTAGACACAGGTATCAACTTAATGAAAGGAGGGCACATTTGTAAGAAGATATAAAACAATTTTACACTTTCATAAAAATATTGCAATCATCTTTTCCCTGTAATTAGTGATAGATTATTCAATAAATTCACAATTTTGCTAATTATTTTTTTCTTTTGTAAAATAGCTTTTGGAGCATTCTCGGGAATCGATGCCTTGGCAAGATACGAGAAACTGGAGTGCCAGGGTTCACCAGAAATGAGTGTAGGGTTGGTGAGCAAACAAAGAGGATAAACATTATTATATTAATTACTTTACATTACTTATTGTATTTAGTTTATTTTATCTTCAAACAAATATGCATCTTCTCACCGTCCTCTTTAATTGCAGAGTCATTGGAGGCAGGGTGAGGATTTGAAGCCAAAAGGAGGTCCAGGGAAATAATTCATCTGAAAATGAAAGCTTTCCTTGAGGAACGTGGTGTCAAGGAGGTGATTATGAAAAATATATTTTTTAATTTTATTTACGATATTATGAACTGAATTTTAAATATTGCATGCTATACTTGGATAGTTGCTAAGATTTTTGAAAGCATTATTAATGTTCTCTAATTTAAAATATCCGTGGTTGTATTGCCTTTGAAGCTTCAAAGCAAGAGGAGGCAGGGGGATGAATGGCAACTTTTTATGGTGCTGAATAAAGGTAAGTTTCGAGTCTGTATTCAGAGATTGAATTATGAGGAAGTGGATTTTGATTGTTAAATTTTTTTTTCTAGGATTCCGTCCATTATTGGGAGGAGATCCACTGCGGTGCAATGGACGTTCATTCTGCTGATTGGTGACAAATTGTGGAGCGAGGGCAGAGAAAGTAGGATGAAATATTGGCACTGATTATGAGCTTTTGATTATAAATATTGGGATAGGTAATTTCTAAGAGACATTCATATGAATTCATTTAATTTTCTTTGCATTTATTAGGTTCCTTCCTACTTCATGGGTTGATGGATTCGCGGAAACTGGACCTCTTTTTTGGAACCAAGAAGTGGGTATATTGAGGGTTCTCCAAGGAGTAGACACAGGTATCAATCCATGAAAGGAGGGAACATTTGTAAGAAGACACAAAACAATTTTACACTTTGATTAAAATATTGCAATCATCTTTTCCCTGTAATTAGTGATAGATTATTCATTAAATTCACAATTCTGCTAATTATTTTCTTTCTTTTGTAAAATAGCTTTTGGAGCATTCTCGGGAATCGATGCCTTGGCAAGATATGAGAAACAGGAGTGCCAGGGTTCACCAGAAATGAGTGCAGGGGTGGTGAGCAAACAAAGAGGATAAACATTATTATATTAATTACTTTATATTACTTATTGTATTTAGTTTATTTTATCTTCGAACAAATATGCATCTTCTCACCGTCCTCTTTAATTGCAGAGTCATTGGAGGCAGGGTAAGGATTTGAAGCCAAAAGGAGATCCAGGGAAATAATTCATCTGAAAATGACAGCTTTCCTTGAGGAACGTGGTGTCAAGGAGGTGATTATGAAAAATATATTTTTTAATTTTATTTACGATATTATGAACTGAATTTTAAATATTGCATGCAATAGATGGATAGTTGTTAAGATTTTTGTAGGCATTATTAATGTTCTCTAATTTAAGATATCCGTGGTTGGATTGCCTTTGAAGCTTCAAAGCAAGAGGAGGCAGGGGGATGAATGGCAGCTTTTTATGGTGCTGAATAAAGGTATGTTTCGAGTCTGTATTCAGAGATTGAATTATGAGGAAGTGGATTTTGATTGTTAAATTTTTTTTTCTAGGATTCCGTCCATTATTGGGAGGAGATCCACTGCGGTGCAATGGACTTTCATTCTGCTGATTGGTGACAATTTGTGGAGCGAGGGCAGAGAAAGTAGGATGAAATATTGGCACTGATTATGAGCTGTTGATCATAAATATTGGGATAGGTAATTTCTAAGAGACATTCATATGAATTCATTTAATTTTCTTTGCATTTATTAGGTTCCTTCCTACTTCATGGGGTGATGGATTGGAGGAAACTGGACCTCTTTTTTGGAACCAAGAAGTGGGTATATTGAGGGTTCTCCAAGGAGTAGACACAGGTATCAACTTAATGAAAGGAGGGCACATTTGTAAGAAGATATAAAACAATTTTACACTTTCATAAAAATATTGCAATCATCTTTTCCCTGTAATTAGTGATAGATTATTCAATAAATTCACAATTTTGCTAATTATTTTTTTCTTTTGTAAAATAGCTTTTGGAGCATCCTCGGGAATCGATGCCTTGGCAAGATACGAGAAACAGGAGTGCCAGGGTTCATCAGAAATGAGTGTAGGGTTGGTGAGCAAACAAAGAGGATAAACATTATTATATTAATTACTTTACATTACTTATTGTATTTAGTTTATTTTATCTTCAAACAAATATGCATCTTCTCACCGTCCTCTTTAATTGCAGAGTCATTGGAGGCAGGGTGAGGATTTGAAGCCAAAAGGAGGTCCAGGGAAATAATTCATCTGAAAATGAAAGCTTTCCTTGAGGAACGTGGTGTCAAGGAGGTGATTATGAAAAATATATTTTTTAATTTTATTTACGATATTATGAACTGAATTTTAAATATTGCATGCTATACTTGGATAGTTGCTAAGATTTTTGAAAGCATTATTAATGTTCTCTAATTTAAAATATCCGTGGTTGTATTGCCTTTGAAGCTTCAAAGCAAGAGGAGGCAGGGGGATGAATGGCAACTTTTTATGGTGCTGAATAAAGGTAAGTTTCGAGTCTGTATTCAGAGATTGAATTATGAGGAAGTGGATTTTGATTGTTAAATTTTTTTTTCTAGGATTCCGTCCATTATTGGGAGGAGATCCACTGCGGTGCAATGGACGTTCATTCTGCTGATTGGTGACAAATTGTGGAGCGAGGGCAGAGAAAGTAGGATGAAATATTGGCACTGATTATGAGCTTTTGATTATAAATATTGGGATAGGTAATTTCTAAGAGACATTCATATGAATTCATTTAATTTTCTTTGCATTTATTAGGTTCCTTCCTACTTCATGGGTTGATGGATTCGCGGAAACTGGACCTCTTTTTTGGAACCAAGAAGTGGGTATATTGAGGGTTCTCCAAGGAGTAGACACAGGTATCAATCCATGAAAGGAGGGAACATTTGTAAGAAGACACAAAACAATTTTACACTTTGATTAAAATATTGCAATCATCTTTTCCCTGTAATTAGTGATAGATTATTCATTAAATTCACAATTCTGCTAATTATTTTCTTTCTTTTGTAAAATAGCTTTTGGAGCATTCTCGGGAATCGATGCCTTGGCAAGATATGAGAAACAGGAGTGCCAGGGTTCACCAGAAATGAGTGCAGGGGTGGTGAGCAAACAAAGAGGATAAACATTATTATATTAATTACTTTATATTACTTATTGTATTTAGTTTATTTTATCTTCGAACAAATATGCATCTTCTCACCGTCCTCTTTAATTGCAGAGTCATTGGAGGCAGGGTAAGGATTTGAAGCCAAAAGGAGATCCAGGGAAATAATTCATCTGAAAATGACAGCTTTCCTTGAGGAACGTGGTGTCAAGGAGGTGATTATGAAAAATATATTTTTTAATTTTATTTACGATATTATGAACTGAATTTTAAATATTGCATGCAATAGATGGATAGTTGTTAAGATTTTTGTAGGCATTATTAATGTTCTCTAATTTAAGATATCCGTGGTTGGATTGCCTTTGAAGCTTCAAAGCAAGAGGAGGCAGGGGGATGAATGGCAGCTTTTTATGGTGCTGAATAAAGGTAAGTTTCGAGTCTGTATTCAGAGATTGAATTATGAGGAAGTGGATTTTGATTGTTAAATTTTTTTTTCTAGGATTCCGTCCATTATTGGGAGGAGATCCACTGCGGTGCAATGGACGTTCATTCTGCTGATTGGTGACAAATTGTGGAGCGAGGGCAGAGAAAGTAGGATGAAATATTGGCACTGATTATGAGCTTTTGATTATAAATATTGGGATAGGTAATTTCTAAGAGACATTCATATGAATTCATTTAATTTTCTTTGCATTTATTAGGTTCCTTCCTACTTCATGGGTTGATGGATTGGAGGAAACTGGACCTCTTTTTTGGAACCAAGAAGTGGGTATATTGAGGGTTCTCCAAGGAGTAGACACAGGTATCAATCCATGAAAGGAGGGAACATTTGTAAGAAGACACAAAACAATTTTACACTTTGATTAAAATATTGCAATCATCTTTTCCCTGTAATTAGTGATGGATAATTCAAGAAATTCACAATTTTGCTAATTATTTTCTTTCTTTTGTAAAATAGCTTTTGGAGCATTCTCGGGAATCGATGCCTTGGCAAGTTACGAGAAACAGGAGTGCCAGGGTTCACCAGAAATGAGTGTAGGGTTGGTGAGCAAACAAAGAGGATAAACATTATTATATTAATTAATTTACATTACTTATTGTATTTATTTTATTTTATCTTCGAACAAATATGCATCTTCTCACCGTCCTCTTTAATTGCAGAGTCATTGGAGGCAGGGTAAGGATTTGAAGCCAAAAGGAGATCCAGGGAAATAATTCATCTGAAAATGACAGCTTTGCTTGAGGAACGTGGACTCAAGGAGGTGATTATGAAAAATATATTTTTTAATTTTATTTACGATATTATGAACTGAATTTTAAATATTGCATGCTATACTTGGATAGTTGCTAAGATTTTTGAAAGCATTATTAATGTTCTCTAATTTAAAATATCCGTGGTTGGATTGCCTTTGAAGCTTCAAAGCAAGAGGAGGCAGGGGGATGAATGGCAGCTTTTCATGGTGCTGAATAAAGGTGAGTTTTGAGTCAGTATTTAGAGATTGAATTATGAGGAAGTGGATTTTGATTGTTAAATTTTTTTTTCTAGGATTCTGTCCATTATTGGGAGCAGATCCACTGCAGTGCAATGGACTTTCATTCTGCTCATTGGTGACAAATTGTGGAGCGAGGGCAAAGAAAGTAGGATGAAATATTGGCACTGATTATGAGCTGTTGATCATAAATATTGGGATAGGTAATTTCTAAGAGACATTCATATGAATTCATTTAATTTTCTTTGCATTTATTAGGTTCCTTCCTACTTCATGGGGTGATGGATTGGCGGAAAATGGACCTCTTTTTTGGAACCAAGAAGTGGGTATATTGAGGGTTCTCCAAGGAGTAGACACAGGTGTCAACTTCATGAAAGGAGGGAACATTTGTAAGAAGGTATAAAACAATTTTACACTTTCATAAAAATATTGCAATCATCTCTTCTCTGTAATTAGAGATAGATTATTCAATAAAATCACAATTTTGCTAATTATTTTTTTATTTTGTAAAATAGCTTTTGGAGCATTCTCGGGAATCGATGCCTTGGCAAGATACGAGAAACTGGAGTGCCAGGGTTCACCAGAAATGAGTGTAGGGTTGGTGAGCAAACAAAGAGGATAAACATTATTATATTAATTACTTTACATTACTTATTGTATTTAGTTTATTTTATCTTCGAACAAATATGCATCTTCTCACCGTCCTCTTTAATTGCAGAGTCATTGGAGGCAGGGTGAGGATTTGAAGGCAAAAGGAGGTCCAGGGAAATAATTCATCTGAAAATGAAAGCTTTCCTTGAGGAACGTGGTCTCAAGGAGGTGATTATGAAAAATATATTTTTTAATTTTATTTACGATATTATGAACTGAATTTTAAATATTGCATGCAATAGATGGATAGTTGCTAAGATTTTTGTAGGCATTATTAATGTTCTCTAATTTAAGATATCCGTGGTTGGATTGCCTTCGAAGCTTCAAAGCCAGAGGAGGCAGGGGGATGAATGGCAGCTTTTTATGGTGCTGAATAAAGGTGAGTTTTGAGTCAGTATTTAGAGATTGAATTATGAGGAAGTGGATTTTGATTGTTAAATTTTTTTTTCAATGATTCCGTCCATTATTGGGAGGAGATCCACTACGGTGCAATGGACTTTCATTCTTCTGATTGGTGACAAATTGTGGAGCGAGGGCAGAGAAATGGGATGAAATATTGGCACTGATTATGAGCTGTTGATCATAAATATTGGGATAGGTAATTTCTAAGAGACATTCATATGAATTCATTTAATTTTCTTTGCATTTATTAGGTTCCTTCCTACTTCATGGGTTGATGGATTGGCGGAAAATAGACCTCTTCTTTGGAACCAAGAAGTGGGTATATTGAGGGTTCTCCAAGGAGTAGACACAGGTGTCAACTTCATGAAAGGAGGGCACATTTGTAAGAAGGTATAAAACAATTTTACACTTTCATAAAAATATTGCAATCATCTCTTCTCTGTAATTAGAGATAGATTATTCAATAAATTCACAATTTTGCTAATTATTTTTTTATTTTGTAAAATAGCTTTTGGAGCATTCTCGGGAATCGATGCCTTGGCAAGATACGAGAAACAGGAGTGCCAGGGTTCACCAGAAATGAGTGTAGGGTTGGTGAGCAAACAAAGAGGATAAACATTATTATATTAATTACTTTACATTACTTATTGTATTTAGTTTATTTTATCTTCGAACAAATATGCATCTTCTCACCGTCCTCTTTAATTGCAGAGTCATTGGAGGCAGGGTGAGGATTTGAAGGCAAAAGGAGGTCCAGGGAAATAATTCATCTGAAAATGAAAGCTTTCCTTGAGGAACGTGGTCTCAAGGAGGTGATTATGAAAAATATATTTTTAAATTTTATTTACGATATTATGAACTGAATTTTAAATATTGCATGCAATAGATGGATAGTTGCTAAGATTTTTGTAGGCATTATTAATGTTCTCTAATTTAAGATATCCGTGGTTGGATTGCCTTCGAAGCTTCAAAGCCAGAGGAGGCAGGGGGATGAATGGCAGCTTTTTATGGTGCTGAATAAAGGTGAGTTTCGAGTCTGTATTCAGAGATTGAATTATGAGGAAGTGGATTTTGATTGTTAAATTTTTTTTTCTAGGATTCCGTCCATTTTGGGAGGAGATCCACTGCGGTGCAATGGACTTTCATTCTTCTGATTGGTGACAAATTGTGGAGCAAGGGTAGAGAAATGGGATGAAATATTGGCACTGATTATGAGCTGTTGATCATAAATATTGGGATAGCTAATTTCTAAGAGACATTCATATGAATTCATTTAATTTTCTTTGCATTTATTAGGTTCCTTCCTACTTCATGGGGTGATGGATTGGAGGAAACTGGACCTCTTTTTTGGAACCAAGAAGTGGGTATATTGAGGGTTCTCCAAGGAGTAGACACAGGTATCAACTTCATGAAAGGAGGGCACATTTGTAAGAAGATATAAAACAATTTTACACTTTCATAAAAATATTGCAATCATCTTTTCCCTGTAATTAGTGATAGATTATTCAATAAATTCACAATTTTGCTAATTATTTATTTTCTTTTGTAAAATAGCTTTTGGAGCATTCTCGGGAATCGATGCCTTGGCAAGATACTAGAAACAGGAGTGCCAGGGTTCACCAGAAATGAGTGTAGGGTTGGTGAGCAAACAAAGAGGATAAACATTATTATATTAATTACTTTATATTACTTATTGTATTTAGTTTATTTTATCTTTGAACAAATATGCATCTTCTCACCGTCCTCTTTAATTGCAGAGTCATTGGAGGCAGGGTAAGGATTTGAAGCCAAAAGGAGGTCCAGGGAAATAATTCATCAGAAAATGACAGCTTTACTTGAGGAACGTGGTCTCCAGGAGGTGATTATGAAAAATATATTATATTATTTTATTTACGATATTATGAACTGAATTTTAAATATTGCATGCAATAGATGGATAGTTGCTAAGATTTTTGTAGGCATTATTAATGTTCTCTAATTTAAGATATCCGTGGTTGGATTGCCTTTGAAGCTTCAAAGCCAGAGGAGGCAGGGGGATGAATGGCAGCTTTTCATGGTGCTGAATAAAGGTGAGTTTTGAGTCAGTATTTAGAGATTGAATTATGAGGAAGTGGATTTTGATTGTTAAATTTGTTTTTCTAGGATTCTGTCCATTATTGGGAGGAGATCCACTGCGGTGCAATGGACTTTCATTCTACTGATTGGTGACAAATTGTGGAGCGAGGGCAGAGAAAGTAGGATGAAATATTGGCACTGATTATAAGCTGTTGATCATAAATATTGGGATAGGTAATTTCTAAGAGACATTCATATGAATTCATTTAATTTTCTTTGCATTTATTAGGTTCCTTCCTACTTCATGGGTTGATGGATTCGCGGAAACTGGACCTCTTTTTTGGAACCAAGAAGTGGGTATATTGAGGGTTCTCCAAGGAGTAGACACAGGTATCAATCCATGAAAGGAGGGAACATTTGTAAGAAGACACAAAACAATTTTAAACTTTGATTAAAATATTGCAATCATCTTTTCCCTGTAATTAGTGATAGATTATTCAATAAATTCACAATTTTGCTAATTATTTTCTTTCTTTTGTAAAATAGCTTTTGGAGCATTCTCGGGAATCGATGCCTTGGCAAGATATGAGAAACAGGAGTGCCAGGGTTCACCAGAAATGAGTGCAGGGTTGGTGAGCAAACAAAGAGGATAAACATTATTATATTAATTACTTTATATTACTTATTGTATTTAGTTTATTTTATCTTCGAACAAATATGCATCTTCTCACCGTCCTCTTTAATTGCAGAGTCATTGGAGGCAGGGTGAGGATTTGAAGGCAAAAGGAGATCCAGGGAAATAATTCATCTGAAAATGAAAGCTTTCCTTGAGGAACGTGGACTCAAGGAGGTGATTATGAAAAATACATTTTTTAATTTTATTTACGATATTATGAACTGAATTTTAAATATTGCATGCAATAGATGGATAGTTGCTAAGATTTTTGTAGGCATTATTAATGTTCTCTAATTTAAGATATCCGTGGTTGGATTGCCTTCGAAGCTTCAAAGCAAGAGGAGGCAGGGGGATGAATGGCAGCTTTTCATGGTGCTGAATAAAGGTATGTTTCGAGTCTGTATTCAGAGATTGAATTATGAGGAAGTGGATTTTGATTGTTAAATTTTTTTTTCTAGGATTCCGTCCATTATTGGGAGGAGATCCACTGCGGTGCAATGGACTTTCATTCTGCTGATTGGTGACAATTTGTGGAGCGAGGGCAGAGAAAGTAGGATGAAATATTGGCACTGATTATGAGCTGTTGATCATAAATATTGGGATAGGTAATTTCTAAGAGACATTCATATGAATTCATTTAATTTTCTTTGCATTTATTAGGTTCCTTCCTACTTCATGGGGTGATGGATTGGAGGAAACTGGACCTCTTTTTTGGAACCAAGAAGTGGGTATATTGAGGGTTCTCCAAGGAGTAGACACAGGTATCAACTTAATGAAAGGAGGGCACATTTGTAAGAAGATATAAAACAATTTTACACTTTCATAAAAATATTGCAATCATCTTTTCCCTGTAATTAGTGATAGATTATTCAATAAATTCACAATTTTGCTAATTTTTTTTTTCTTTTGTAAAATAGCTTTTGGAGCATCCTCGGGAATCGATGCCTTGGCAAGATACGAGAAACAGGAGTGCCAGGGTTCATCAGAAATGAGTGTAGGGTTGGTGAGCAAACAAAGAGGATAAACATTATTATATTAATTACTTTACATTACTTATTGTATTTAGTTTATTTTATCTTCAAACAAATATGCATCTTCTCACCGTCCTCTTTAATTGCAGAGTCATTGGAGGCAGGGTGAGGATTTGAAGCCAAAAGGAGGTCCAGGGAAATAATTCATCTGAAAATGAAAGCTTTCCTTGAGGAACGTGGTGTCAAGGAGGTGATTATGAAAAATATATTTTTTAATTTTATTTACGATATTATGAACTGAATTTTAAATATTGCATGCTATACTTGGATAGTTGCTAAGATTTTTGAAAGCATTATTAATGTTCTCTAATTTAAAATATCCGTGGTTGTATTGCCTTTGAAGCTTCAAAGCAAGAGGAGGCAGGGGGATGAATGGCAACTTTTTATGGTGCTGAATAAAGGTAAGTTTCGAGTCTGTATTCAGAGATTGAATTATGAGGAAGTGGATTTTGATTGTTAAATTTTTTTTTCTAGGATTCCGTCCATTATTGGGAGGAGATCCACTGCGGTGCAATGGACGTTCATTCTGCTGATTGGTGACAAATTTTGGAGCGAGGGCAGAGAAAGTAGGATGAAATATTTGCACTGATTATGAGCTGTTGATCATAAATATTGGGATAGGTAATTTCTAAGAGACATTCATATGAATTCATTTAATTTTCTTTGCATTTATTAGGTTCCTTCCTACTTCATGGGTTGATGGATTCGCGGAAACTGGACCTCTTTTTTGGAACCAAGAAGTGGGTATATTGAGGGTTCTCCAAGGAGTAGACACAGGTATCAATCCATGAAAGGAGGGAACATTTGTAAGAAGACACAAAACAATTTTACACTTTGATTAAAATATTGCAATCATCTTTTCCCTGTAATTAGTGATAGATTATTCATTAAATTCACAATTCTGCTAATTATTTTCTTTCTTTTGTAAAATAGCTTTTGGAGCATTCTCGGGAATCGATGCCTTGGCAAGATATGAGAAACAGGAGTGCCAGGGTTCACCAGAAATGAGTGCAGGGGTGGTGAGCAAACAAAGAGGATAAACATTATTATATTAATTACTTTATATTACTTATTGTATTTAGTTTATTTTATCTTCGAACAAATATGCATCTTCTCACCGTCCTCTTTAATTGCAGAGTCATTGGAGGCAGGGTAAGGATTTGAAGCCAAAAGGAGATCCAGGGAAATAATTCATCTGAAAATGACAGCTTTGCTTGAGGAACGTGGACTCAAGGAGGTGATTATGAAAAATATATTTTTTAATTTTATTTACGATATTATGAACTGAATTTTAAATATTGCATGCTATACTTGGATAGTTGCTAAGATTTTTGAAAGCATTATTAATGTTCTCTAATTTAAAATATCCGTGGTTGGATTGCCTTTGAAGCTTCAAAGCAAGAGGAGGCAGGGGGATGAATGGCAGCTTTTCATGGTGCTGAATAAAGGTGAGTTTTTAGTCAGTATTTAGAGATTGAATTATGAGGAAGTGGATTTTGATTGTTAAATTTTTTTTTCTAGGATTCTGTCCATTATTGGGAGCAGATCCACTGCAGTGCAATGGACTTTCATTCTGCTCATTGGTGACAAATTGTGGAGCGAGGGCAAAGAAAGTAGGATGAAATATTGGCACTGATTATGAGCTGTTGATCATTAATATTGGGATAGGTAATTTCTAAGAGACATTCATATGAATTCATTTAATTTTCTTTGCATTTATTAGGTTCCTTCCTACTTCATGGGGTGATGGATTGGCGGAAAATGGACCTCTTTTTTGGAACCAAGAAGTGGGTATATTGAGGGTTCTCCAAGGAGTAGACACAGGTGTCAACTTCATGAAAGGAGGGCACATTTGTAAGAAGGTATAAAACAATTTTACACTTTCATAAAAATATTGCAATCATCTCTTCTCTGTAATTAGAGATAGATTATTCAATAAAATCACAATTTTGCTAATTATTTTTTTATTTTGTAAAATAGCTTTTGGAGCATTCTCGGGAATCGATGCCTTGGCAAGATACGAGAAACAGGAGTGCCAGGGTTCACCAGAAATGAGTGTAGGGTTGGTGAGCAAACAAAGAGGATAAACATTATTATATTAATTACTTTACATTACTTATTGTATTTAGTTTATTTTATCTTCGAACAAATATGCATCTTCTCACCGTCCTCTTTAATTGCAGAGTCATTGGAGGCAGGGTGAGGATTTGAAGGCAAAAGGAGGTCCAGGGAAATAATTCATCTGAAAATGAAAGCTTTCCTTGAGGAACGTGGTCTCAAGGAGGTGATTATGAAAAATATATTTTTTAATTTTATTTACGATATTATGAACTGAATTTTAAATATTGCATGCAATAGATGGATAGTTGCTAAGATTTTTGTAGGCATTATTAATGTTCTCTAATTTAAGATATCCGTGGTTGGATTGCCTTCGAAGCTTCAAAGCCAGAGGAGGCAGGGGGATGAATGGCAGCTTTTTATGGTGCTGAATAAAGGTGAGTTTTGAGTCAGTATTTAGAGATTGAATTATGAGGAAGTGGATTTTGATTGTTAAATTTTTTTTTCTAGGATTCTGTCCATTATTGGGAGGAGATCCACTGCAGTGCAATGGACTTTCATTCTGCTCATTGGTGACAAATTGTGGAGCGAGGGCAAAGAAAGTAGGATGAAATATTGGCACTGATTATGAGCTGTTGATCATAAATATTGGGATAGGTAATTTCTAAGAGACATTCATATGAATTCATTTAATTTTCTTTGCATTTATTAGGTTCCTTCCTACTTCATGGGTTGATGGATTCGCGGAAACTGGACCTCTTTTTTGGAACCAAGAAGTGGGTATATTGAGGGTTCTCCAAGGAGTAGACACAGGTATCAACTTCATGAAAGGAGGGCACATTTGTAAGAAGGTATAAAACAATTTTACACTTTCATAAAAATATTGCAATCATCTCTTCTCTATAATTAGAGATAGATTATTCAATAAATTCACAATTTTGCTAATTATTTTTTTATTTTGTAAAATAGCTTTTGGAGCATTCTCGGGAATCGATGCCTTGGCAAGATACGAGAAACAGGAGTGCCAGGGTTCACCAGAAATGAGTGTAGGGTTGGTGAGCAAACAAAGAGGATAAACATTATTATATTAATTACTTTACATTACTTATTGTATTTAGTTTATTTTATCTTCTAACAAATATGCATCTTCTCACCGTCCTCTTTAATTGCAGAGTCATTGGAGGCAGGGTGAGGATTTGAAGGCAAAAGGAGGTCCAGGGAAATAATTCATCTGAAAATGAAAGCTTTCCTTGAGGAACGTGGTCTCAAGGAGGTGATTATGAAAAATATATTTTTTAATTTTATTTACGATATTATGAACTGAATTTTAAATATTGCATGCAATAGATGGATAGTTGCTAAGATTTTTGTAGGCATTATTAATGTTCTCTAATTTAAGATATCCGTGGTTGGATTGCCTTTGAAGCTTCAAAGCAAGTGGAGGCAGGGGGATGAATGGCAGCTTTTCATGGTGCTGAATAAAGGTGAGTTTTGAGTCAGTATTTAGAGATTGAATTATGAGGATGTGGATTTTGATTGTTAAATTTTTTTTTCTAGGATTCTGTCCATTATTGGGAGGAGATCCACTGCAGTGCAATGGACTTTCATTCTGCTGATTGGTGACAAATTTTGGAGCGAGGGCAGAGAAAGTAGGATGAAATATTTGCACTGATTATGAGCTGTTGATCATAAATATTGGGATAGGTAATTTCTAAGAGACATTCATATGAATTCATTTAATTTTCTTTGCATTTATTAGGTTCCTTCCTACTTCATGGGGTGATGGATTGGCGGAAAATGGACCTCTTCTTTGGAACCAAGAAGTGGGTATATTGAGGGTTCTCCAAGGAGTAGACACAGGTGTCAACTTCATGAAAGGAGGGCACATTTGTAAGAAGGTATAAAACAATTTTACACTTTCATAAAAATATTGCAATCATCTCTTCTCTGTAATTAGAGATAGATTATTCAATAAATTCACAATTTTGCTAATTATTTTTTTATTTTGTAAAATAGCTTTTGGAGCATTCTCGGGAATCGATGCCTTGGCAAGATACGAGAAACAGGAGTGCCAGGGTTCACCAGAAATGAGTGTAGGGTTGGTGAGCAAACAAAGAGGATAAACATTATTATATTAATTACTTTACATTACTTATTGTATTTAGTTTATTTTATCTTCGAACAAATATGCATCTTCTCACCGTCCTCTTTAATTGCAGAGTCATTGGAGGCAGGGTGAGGATTTGAAGGCAAAAGGAGGTCCAGGGAAATAATTCATCTGAAAATGAAAGCTTTCCTTGAGGAACGTGGTCTCAAGGAGGTGATTATGAAAAATATATTTTTTAATTTTATTTACGATATTATGAACTGAATTTTAAATATTGCATGCAATAGATGGATAGTTGCTAAGATTTTTGTAGGCATTATTAATGTTCTCTAATTTAAGATATCCGTGGTTGGATTGCCTTCGAAGCTTCAAAGCCAGAGGAGGCAGGGGGATGAATGGCAGCTTTTTATGGTGCTGAATAAAGGTGAGTTTTGAGTCAGTATTTAGAGATTGAATTATGAGGAAGTGGATTTTGATTGTTAAATTTTTTTTTCTAGGATTCTGTCCATTATTGGGAGGAGATCCACTGCAGTGCAATGGACTTTCATTCTGCTCATTGGTGACAAATTGTGGAGCGAGGGCAAAGAAAGTAGGATGAAATATTGGCACTGATTATGAGCTGTTGATCATAAATATTGGGATAGGTAATTTCTAAGAGACATTCATATGAATTCATTTAATTTTCTTTGCATTTATTAGGTTCCTTCCTACTTCATGGGGTGATGGATTGGCGGAAAATGGACCTCTTTTTTGGAACCAAGAAGTGGGTATATTGAGGGTTCTCCAAGGAGTAGACACAGGTATCAACTTCATGAAAGGAGGGCACATTTGTTAGAAGGTATAAAACAATTTTACACTTTCATAAAAATATTGCAATCATCTCTTCTCTGTAATTAGAGATAGATTATTCAATAAATTCACAATTTTGCTAATTATTTTTTTATTTTGTAAAATAGCTTTTGGAGCATTCTCGGGAATCGATGCCTTGGCAAGATACGAGAAACAGGAGTGCCAGGGTTCACCAGAAATTAGTGTAGGGTTGGTGAGCAAACAAAGAGGATAAACATTATTATATTAATTACTTTACATTACTTATTGTATTTAGTTTATTTTATCTTCGAACAAATAGGCATCTTCTCACCGTCCTCTTTAATTGCAGAGTCATTGGAGGCAGGGTGAGGATTTGAAGGCAAAAGGAGGTCCAGGGAAATAATTCATCTGAAAATGAAAGCTTTCCTTGAGGAACGTGGTCTCAAGGAGGTGATTATGAAAAATATATTTTTTAATTTTATTTACGATATTATGAACTGAATTTTAAATATTGCATGCAATAGATGGATAGTTGCTAAGATTTTTGTAGGCATTATTAATGTTCTCTAATTTAAGATATCCGTGGTTGGATTGCCTTTGAAGCTTCAAAGCAAGAGGAGGCAGGGGGATGAATGGCAGCTTTTTATGGTGCTGAATAAAGGTGAGTTTCGAGTCTGTATTCAGAGATTGAATTATGAGGAAGTGGATTTTGATTATTAAATTTTTTTTTCTAGGATTCCGTCCATTTTGGGAGGAGATCCACTGCGGTGCAATGGACTTTCATTCTTCTGATTGGTGACAAATTGTGGAGCAAGGGTAGAGAAATGGGATGAAATATTGGCACTGATTATGAGCTGTTGATCATAAATATTGGGATAGCTAATTTCTAAGAGACATTCATATGAATTCATTTAATTTTCTTTGCATTTATTAGGTTCCTTCCTACTTCATGGGGTGATGGATTGGAGGAAACTGGACCTCTTTTTTGGAACCAAGAAGTGGGTATATTGAGGGTTCTCCAAGGAGTAGACACAGGTATCAACTTCATGAAAGGAGGGCACATTTGTAAGAAGATATAACAACAATTTTACACTTTCATAAAAATATTGCAATCATCTTTTCCCTGTAATTAGTGATAGATTATTCAATAAATTCACAATTTTGCTAATTATTTTTTTTCTTTTGTAAAATAGCTTTTGGAGCATTCTCGGGAATCGATGCCTTGGCAAGATACGAGAAACAGGAGTGCCAGGGTTCACCAGAAATGAGTGTAGGGTTGGTGAGCAAACAAAGAGGATAAACATTATTATATTAATTACTTTACATTACTTATTGTATTTAGTTTATTTTATATTCGAACAAATATGCATCTTCTCACCGTCCTCTTTAATTGCAGAGTCATTGGAGGCAGGGTGAGGATTTGAAGGCAAAAGGAGGTCCAGGGAAATAATTCATCTGAAAATGAAAGCTTTCCTTGAGGAACGTGGTCTCAAGGAGGTGATTATGAAAAATATATTTTTAAATTTTATTTACGATATTATGAACTGAATTTTAAATATTGCATGCAATAGATGGATAGTTGCTAAGATTTTTGTAGGCATTATTAATGTTCTCTAATTTAAGATATCCGTGGTTGGATTGCCTTCGAAGCTTCAAAGCCAGAGGAGGCAGGGGGATGAATGGCAGCTTTTTATGGTGCTGAATAAAGGTGAGTTTCGAGTCTGTATTCAGAGATTGAATTATGAGGAAGTGGATTTTGATTGTTAAATTTTTTTTTCTAGGATTCCGTCCATTTTGGGAGGAGATCCACTGCGGTGCAATGGACTTTCATTCTTCTGATTGGTGACAAATTGTGGAGCAAGGGTAGAGAAATGGGATGAAATATTGGCACTGATTATGAGCTGTTGATCATAAATATTGGGATAGCTAATTTCTAAGAGACATTCATATGAATTCATTTAATTTTCTTTGCATTTATTAGGTTCCTTCCTACTTCATGGGGTGATGGATTGGAGGAAACTGGACCTCTTTTTTGGAACCAAGAAGTGGGTATATTGAGGGTTCTCCAAGGAGTAGACACAGGTATCAACTTCATGAAAGGAGGGCACATTTGTAAGAAGATATAAAACAATTTTACACTTTCATAAAAATATTGCAATCATCTTTTCCCTGTAATTAGTGATAGATTATTCAATAAATTCACAATTTTGCTAATTATTTTTTTTCTTTTGTAAAATAGCTTTTGGAGCATTCTCGGGAATCGATGCCTTGGCAAGATACTAGAAACAGGAGTGCCAGGGTTCACCAGAAATGAGTGTAGGGTTGGTGAGCAAACAAAGAGGATAAACATTATTATATTAATTACTTTATATTACTTATTGTATTTAGTTTATTTTATCTTTGAACAAATATGCATCTTCTCACCGTCCTCTTTAATTGCAGAGTCATTGGAGGCAGGGTAAGGATTTGAAGCCAAAAGGAGGTCCAGGGAAATAATTCATCAGAAAATGACAGCTTTACTTGAGGAACGTGGTCTCCAGGAGGTGATTATGAAAAATATATTATATTATTTTATTTACGATATTATGAACTGAATTTTAAATATTGCATGCAATAGATGGATAGTTGCTAAGATTTTTGTAGGCATTATTAATGTTCTCTAATTTAAGATATCCGTGGTTGGATTGCCTTTGAAGCTTCAAAGCCAGAGGAGGCAGGGGGATGAATGGCAGCTTTTCATGGTGCTGAATAAAGGTGAGTTTTGAGTCAGTATTTAGAGATTGAATTATGAGGAAGTGGATTTTGATTGTTAAATTTGTTTTTCTAGGATTCTGTCCATTATTGGGAGGAGATCCACTGCGGTGCAATGGACTTTCATTCTACTGATTGGTGACAAATTGTGGAGCGAGGGCAGAGAAAGTAGGATGAAATATTGGCACTGATTATAAGCTGTTGATCATAAATATTGGGATAGGTAATTTCTAAGAGACATTCATATGAATTCATTTAATTTTCTTTGCATTTATTAGGTTCCTTCCTACTTCATGGGTTGATGGATTCGCGGAAACTGGACCTCTTTTTTGGAACCAAGAAGTGGGTATATTGAGGGTTCTCCAAGGAGTAGACACAGGTATCAATCCATGAAAGGAGGGAACATTTGTAAGAAGACACAAAACAATTTTACACTTTGATTAAAATATTGCAATCATCTTTTCCCTGTAATTAGTGATAGATTATTCAATAAATTCACAATTTTGCTAATTATTTTCTTTCTTTTGTAAAATAGCTTTTGGAGCATTCTCGGGAATCGATGCCTTGGCAAGATATGAGAAACAGGAGTGCCAGGGTTCACCAGAAATGAGTGCAGGGTTGGTGAGCAAACAAAGAGGATAAACATTATTATAAAATTACTTTATATTACTTATTGTATTTAGTTTATTTTATCTTCGAACAAATATGCATCTTCTCACCGTCCTCTTTAATTGCAGAGTCATTGGAGGCAGGGTGAGGATTTGAAGGCAAAAGGAGATCCAGGGAAATAATTCATCTGAAAATGAAAGCTTTCCTTGAGGAACGTGGACTCAAGGAGGTGATTATGAAAAATACATTTTTTAATTTTATTTACGATATTATGAACTGAATTTTAAATATTGCATGCTATACTTGGATAGTTGCTAAGATTTTTGAAAGCATTATTAATGTTCTCTAATTTAAAATATCCGTGGTTGTATTGCCTTTGAAGCTTCAAAGCAAGAGGAGGCAGGGGGATGAATGGCAACTTTTTATGGTGCTGAATAAAGGTAAGTTTCGAGTCTGTATTCAGAGATTGAATTATGAGGAAGTGGATTTTGATTGTTAAATTTTTTTTTCTAGGATTCCGTCCATTATTGGGAGGAGATCCACTGCGGTGCAATGGACGTTCATTCTGCTGATTGGTGACAAATTGTGGAGCGAGGGCAGAGAAAGTAGGATGAAATATTGGCACTGATTATGAGCTTTTGATTATAAATATTGGGATAGGTAATTTCTAAGAGACATTCATATGAATTCATTTAATTTTCTTTGCATTTATTAGGTTCCTTCCTACTTCATGGGTTGATGGATTCGCGGAAACTGGACCTCTTTTTTGGAACCAAGAAGTGGGTATATTGAGGGTTCTCCAAGGAGTAGACACAGGTATCAATCCATGAAAGGAGGGAACATTTGTAAGAAGACACAAAACAATTTTACACTTTGATTAAAATATTGCAATCATCTTTTCCCTGTAATTAGTGATTGATTATTCATTAAATTCACAATTTTGCTAATTATTTTCTTTCTTTTGTAAAATAGCTTTTGGAGCATTCTCGGGAATCGATGCCTTGGCAAGATACGAGAAACAGGAGTGCCAGGGTTCACCAGAAATGAGTGTAGGGTTGGTGAGCAAACAAAGAGGATAAACATTATTATATTAATTACTTTACATTACTTATTGTATTTAGTTTATTTTATCTTCTAACAAATATGCATCTTCTCACCGTCCTCTTTAATTGCAGAGTCATTGGAGGCAGGGTGAGGATTTGAAGGCAAAAGGAGGTCCAGGGAAATAATTCATCTGAAAATGAAAGCTTTCCTTGAGGAACGTGGTCTCAAGGAGGTGATTATGAAAAATATATTTTTTAATTTTATTTACGATATTATGAACTGAATTTTAAATATTGCATGCAATAGATGGATAGTTGCTAAGATTTTTGTAGGCATTATTAATGTTCTCTAATTTAAGATATCCGTGGTTGGATTGCCTTCGAAGCTTCAAAGCAAGTGGAGGCAGGGGGATGAATGGCAGCTTTTCATGGTGCTGAATAAAGGTGAGTTTTGAGTCAGTATTTAGAGATTGAATTATGAGGATGTGGATTTTGATTGTTAAATTTTTTTTTCTAGGATTCTGTCCATTATTGGGAGGAGATCCACTGCAGTGCAATGGACTTTCATTCTGCTGATTGGTGACAAATTTTGGAGCGAGGGCAGAGAAAGTAGGATGAAATATTTGCACTGATTATGAGCTGTTGATCATAAATATTGGGATAGGTAATTTCTAAGAGACATTCATATGAATTCATTTAATTTTCTTTGCATTTATTAGGTTCCTTCCTACTTCATGGGGTGATGGATTGGCGGAAAATGGACCTCTTCTTTGGAACCAAGAAGTGGGTATATTGAGGGTTCTCCAAGGAGTAGACACAGGTGTCAACTTCATGAAAGGAGGGCACATTTGTAAGAAGGTATAAAACAATTTTACACTTTCATAAAAATATTGCAATCATCTCTTCTCTATAATTAGAGATAGATTATTCAATAAATTCACAATTTTGCTAATTATTTTTTTATTTTGTAAAATAGCTTTTGGAGCATTCTCGGGAATCGATGCCTTGGCAAGATACGAGAAACAGGAGTGCCAGGGTTCACCAGAAATGAGTGTAGGGTTGGTGAGCAAACAAAGAGGATAAACATTATTATATTAATTACTTTACATTACTTATTGTATTTAGTTTATTTTATCTTCTAACAAATATGCATCTTCTCACCGTCCTCTTTAATTGCAGAGTCATTGGAGGCAGGGTGAGGATTTGAAGGCAAAAGGAGGTCCAGGGAAATAATTCATCTGAAAATGAAAGCTTTCCTTGAGGAACGTGGTCTCAAGGAGGTGATTATGAAAAATATATTTTTTAATTTTATTTACGATATTATGAACTGAATTTTAAATATTGCATGCAATAGATGGATAGTTGCTAAGATTTTTGTAGGCATTATTAATGTTCTCTAATTTAAGATATCCGTGGTTGGATTGCCTTCGAAGCTTCAAAGCAAGTGGAGGCAGGGGGATGAATGGCAGCTTTTCATGGTGCTGAATAAAGGTGAGTTTCGAGTCAGTATTTAGAGATTGAATTATGAGGATGTGGATTTTGATTGTTAAATTTTTTTTTCTAGGATTCTGTCCATTATTGGGAGGAGATCCACTGCAGTGCAATGGACTTTCATTCTGCTGATTGGTGACAAATTTTGGAGCGAGGGCAGAGAAAGTAGGATGAAATATTTGCACTGATTATGAGCTGTTGATCATAAATATTGGGATAGGTAATTTCTAAGAGACATTCATATGAATTCATTTAATTTTCTTTGCATTTATTAGGTTCCTTCCTACTTCATGGGGTGATGGATTGGCGGAAAATGGACCTCTTCTTTGGAACCAAGAAGTGGGTATATTGAGGGTTCTCCAAGGAGTAGACACAGGTGTCAACTTCATGAAAGGAGGGCACATTTGTTAGAAGGTATAAAACAATTTTACACTTTCATAAAAATATTGCAATCATCTCTTCTCTGTAATTAGAGATAGATTATTCAATAAATTCACAATTTTGCTAATTATTTTTTTATTTTGTAAAATAGCTTTTGGAGCATTCTCGGGAATCGATGCCTTGGCAAGATACGAGAAACAGGAGTGCCAGGGTTCACCAGAAATTAGTGTAGGGTTGGTGAGCAAACAAAGAGGATAAACATTATTATATTAATTACTTTACATTACTTATTGTATTTAGTTTATTTTATCTTCGAACAAATAGGCATCTTCTCACCGTCCTCTTTAATTGCAGAGTCATTGGAGGCAGGGTGAGGATTTGAAGGCAAAAGGAGGTCCAGGGAAATAATTCATCTGAAAATGAAAGCTTTCCTTGAGGAACGTGGTCTCAAGGAGGTGATTATGAAAAATATATTTTTTAATTTTATTTACGATATTATGAACTGAATTTTAAATATTGCATGCAATAGATGGATAGTTGCTAAGATTTTTGTAGGCATTATTAATGTTCTCTAATTTAAGATATCCGTGGTTGGATTGCCTTTGAAGCTTCAAAGCAAGAGGAGGCAGGGGGATGAATGGCAGCTTTTTATGGTGCTGAATAAAGGTGAGTTTCGAGTCTGTATTCAGAGATTGAATTATGAGGAAGTGGATTTTGATTATTAAATTTTTTTTTCTAGGATTCCGTCCATTTTGGGAGGAGATCCACTGCGGTGCAATGGACTTTCATTCTTCTGATTGGTGACAAATTGTGGAGCAAGGGTAGAGAAATGGGATGAAATATTGGCACTGATTATGAGCTGTTGATCATAAATATTGGGATAGCTAATTTCTAAGAGACATTCATATGAATTCATTTAATTTTCTTTGCATTTATTAGGTTCCTTCCTACTTCATGGGGTGATGGATTGGAGGAAACTGGACCTCTTTTTTGGAACCAAGAAGTGGGTATATTGAGGGTTCTCCAAGGAGTAGACACAGGTATCAACTTCATGAAAGGAGGGCACATTTGTAAGAAGATATAACAACAATTTTACACTTTCATAAAAATATTGCAATCATCTTTTCCCTGTAATTAGTGATAGATTATTCAATAAATTCACAATTTTGCTAATTATTTTTTTTCTTTTGTAAAATAGCTTTTGGAGCATTCTCGGGAATCGATGCCTTGGCAAGATACGAGAAACAGGAGTGCCAGGGTTCACCAGAAATGAGTGTAGGGTTGGTGAGCAAACAAAGAGGATAAACATTATTATATTAATTACTTTACATTACTTATTGTATTTAGTTTATTTTATATTCGAACAAATATGCATCTTCTCACCGTCCTCTTTAATTGCAGAGTCATTGGAGGCAGGGTGAGGATTTGAAGGCAAAAGGAGGTCCAGGGAAATAATTCATCTGAAAATGAAAGCTTTCCTTGAGGAACGTGGTCTCAAGGAGGTGATTATGAAAAATATATTTTTAAATTTTATTTACGATATTATGAACTGAATTTTAAATATTGCATGCAATAGATGGATAGTTGCTAAGATTTTTGTAGGCATTATTAATGTTCTCTAATTTAAGATATCCGTGGTTGGATTGCCTTCGAAGCTTCAAAGCCAGAGGAGGCAGGGGGATGAATGGCAGCTTTTTATGGTGCTGAATAAAGGTGAGTTTCGAGTCTGTATTCAGAGATTGAATTATGAGGAAGTGGATTTTGATTGTTAAATTTTTTTTTCTAGGATTCCGTCCATTTTGGGAGGAGATCCACTGCGGTGCAATGGACTTTCATTCTTCTGATTGGTGACAAATTGTGGAGCAAGGGTAGAGAAATGGGATGAAATATTGGCACTGATTATGAGCTGTTGATCATAAATATTGGGATAGCTAATTTCTAAGAGACATTCATATGAATTCATTTAATTTTCTTTGCATTTATTAGGTTCCTTCCTACTTCATGGGGTGATGGATTGGAGGAAACTGGACCTCTTTTTTGGAACCAAGAAGTGGGTATATTGAGGGTTCTCCAAGGAGTAGACACAGGTATCAACTTCATGAAAGGAGGGCACATTTGTAAGAAGATATAAAACAATTTTACACTTTCATAAAAATATTGCAATCATCTTTTCCCTGTAATTAGTGATAGATTATTCAATAAATTCACAATTTTGCTAATTATTTTTTTTCTTTTGTAAAATAGCTTTTGGAGCATTCTCGGGAATCGATGCCTTGGCAAGATACTAGAAACAGGAGTGCCAGGGTTCACCAGAAATGAGTGTAGGGTTGGTGAGCAAACAAAGAGGATAAACATTATTATATTAATTACTTTATATTACTTATTGTATTTAGTTTATTTTATCTTTGAACAAATATGCATCTTCTCACCGTCCTCTTTAATTGCAGAGTCATTGGAGGCAGGGTAAGGATTTGAAGCCAAAAGGAGGTCCAGGGAAATAATTCATCAGAAAATGACAGCTTTACTTGAGGAACGTGGTCTCCAGGAGGTGATTATGAAAAATATATTATATTATTTTATTTACGATATTATGAACTGAATTTTAAATATTGCATGCAATAGATGGATAGTTGCTAAGATTTTTGTAGGCATTATTAATGTTCTCTAATTTAAGATATCCGTGGTTGGATTGCCTTTGAAGCTTCAAAGCCAGAGGAGGCAGGGGGATGAATGGCAGCTTTTCATGGTGCTGAATAAAGGTGAGTTTTGAGTCAGTATTTAGAGATTGAATTATGAGGAAGTGGATTTTGATTGTTAAATTTGTTTTTCTAGGATTCTGTCCATTATTGGGAGGAGATCCACTGCGGTGCAATGGACTTTCATTCTACTGATTGGTGACAAATTGTGGAGCGAGGGCAGAGAAAGTAGGATGAAATATTGGCACTGATTATAAGCTGTTGATCATAAATATTGGGATAGGTAATTTCTAAGAGACATTCATATGAATTCATTTAATTTTCTTTGCATTTATTAGGTTCCTTCCTACTTCATGGGTTGATGGATTCGCGGAAACTGGACCTCTTTTTTGGAACCAAGAAGTGGGTATATTGAGGGTTCTCCAAGGAGTAGACACAGGTATCAATCCATGAAAGGAGGGAACATTTGTAAGAAGACACAAAACAATTTTACACTTTGATTAAAATATTGCAATCATCTTTTCCCTGTAATTAGTGATAGATTATTCAATAAATTCACAATTTTGCTAATTATTTTCTTTCTTTTGTAAAATAGCTTTTGGAGCATTCTCGGGAATCGATGCCTTGGCAAGATATGAGAAACAGGAGTGCCAGGGTTCACCAGAAATGAGTGCAGGGTTGGTGAGCAAACAAAGAGGATAAACATTATTATAAAATTACTTTATATTACTTATTGTATTTAGTTTATTTTATCTTCGAACAAATATGCATCTTCTCACCGTCCTCTTTAATTGCAGAGTCATTGGAGGCAGGGTGAGGATTTGAAGGCAAAAGGAGATCCAGGGAAATAATTCATCTGAAAATGAAAGCTTTCCTTGAGGAACGTGGACTCAAGGAGGTGATTATGAAAAATACATTTTTTAATTTTATTTACGATATTATGAACTGAATTTTAAATATTGCATGCAATAGATGGATAGTTGCTAAGATTTTTGTAGGCATTATTAATGTTCTCTAATTTAAGATATCCGTGGTTGGATTGCCTTTGAAGCTTCAAAGCAAGAGGAGGCAGGGGGATGAATGGCAGCTTTTCATGGTGCTGAATAAAGGTGAGTTTCGAGTCTGTATTCAGAGATTGAATTATGAGGAAGTGGATTTTGATTGTTAAATTTTTTTTTCTAGGATTCCGTCCATTATTGGGAGGAGATCCACTGCGGTGCAATGGACTTTCATTCTGCTGATTGGTGACAATTTGTGGAGCGAGGGCAGAGAAAGTAGGATGAAATATTGGCACTGATTATGAGCTGTTGATCATAAATATTGGGATAGGTAATTTCTAAGAGACATTCATATGAATTCATTTAATTTTCTTTGCATTTATTAGGTTCCTTCCTACTTCATGGGGTGATGGATTGGAGGAAACTGGACCTCTTTTTTGGAACCAAGAAGTGGGTATATTGAGGGTTCTCCAAGGAGTAGACACAGGTATCAACTTAATGAAAGGAGGGCACATTTGTAAGAAGATATAAAACAATTTTACACTTTCATAAAAATATTGCAATCATCTTTTCCCTGTAATTAGTGATAGATTATTCAATAAATTCACAATTTTGCTAATTTTTTTTTTCTTTTGTAAAATAGCTTTTGGAGCATCCTCGGGAATCGATGCCTTGGCAAGATACGAGAAACAGGAGTGCCAGGGTTCATCAGAAATGAGTGTAGGGTTGGTGAGCAAACAAAGAGGATAAACATTATTATATTAATTACTTTACATTACTTATTGTATTTAGTTTATTTTATCTTCAAACAAATATGCATCTTCTCACCGTCCTCTTTAATTGCAGAGTCATTGGAGGCAGGGTGAGGATTTGAAGCCAAAAGGAGGTCCAGGGAAATAATTCATCTGAAAATGAAAGCTTTCCTTGAGGAACGTGGTGTCAAGGAGGTGATTATGAAAAATATATTTTTTAATTTTATTTACGATATTATGAACTGAATTTTAAATATTGCATGCTATACTTGGATAGTTGCTAAGATTTTTGAAAGCATTATTAATGTTCTCTAATTTAAAATATCCGTGGTTGTATTGCCTTTGAAGCTTCAAAGCAAGAGGAGGCAGGGGGATGAATGGCAACTTTTTATGGTGCTGAATAAAGGTAAGTTTCGAGTCTGTATTCAGAGATTGAATTATGAGGAAGTGGATTTTGATTGTTAAATTTTTTTTTCTAGGATTCCGTCCATTATTGGGAGGAGATCCACTGCGGTGCAATGGACGTTCATTCTGCTGATTGGTGACAAATTGTGGAGCGAGGGCAGAGAAAGTAGGATGAAATATTGGCACTGATTATGAGCTTTTGATTATAAATATTGGGATAGGTAATTTCTAAGAGACATTCATATGAATTCATTTAATTTTCTTTGCATTTATTAGGTTCCTTCCTACTTCATGGGTTGATGGATTCGCGGAAACTGGACCTCTTTTTTGGAACCAAGAAGTGGGTATATTGAGGGTTCTCCAAGGAGTAGACACAGGTATCAATCCATGAAAGGAGGGAACATTTGTAAGAAGACACAAAACAATTTTACACTTTGATTAAAATATTGCAATCATCTTTTCCCTGTAATTAGTGATAGATTATTCATTAAATTCACAATTTTGCTAATTATTTTCTTTCTTTTGTAAAATAGCTTTTGGAGCATTCTCGGGAATCGATGCCTTGGCAAGATACGAGAAACAGGAGTGCCAGGGTTCACCAGAAATGAGTGTAGGGTTGGTGAGCAAACAAAGAGGATAAACATTATTATATTAATTACTTTACATTACTTATTGTATTTAGTTTATTTTATCTTCTAACAAATATGCATCTTCTCACCGTCCTCTTTAATTGCAGAGTCATTGGAGGCAGGGTGAGGATTTGAAGGCAAAAGGAGGTCCAGGGAAATAATTCATCTGAAAATGAAAGCTTTCCTTGAGGAACGTGGTCTCAAGGAGGTGATTATGAAAAATATATTTTTTAATTTTATTTACGATATTATGAACTGAATTTTAAATATTGCATGCAATAGATGGATAGTTGCTAAGATTTTTGTAGGCATTATTAATGTTCTCTAATTTAAGATATCCGTGGTTGGATTGCCTTCGAAGCTTCAAAGCCAGAGGAGGCAGGGGGATGAATGGCAGCTTTTTATGGTGCTGAATAAAGGTGAGTTTTGAGTCAGTATTTAGAGATTGAATTATGAGGAAGTGGATTTTGATTGTTAAATTTTTTTTTCTAGGATTCTGTCCATTATTGGGAGGAGATCCACTGCAGTGCAATGGACTTTCATTCTGCTCATTGGTGACAAATTGTGGAGCGAGGGCAAAGAAAGTAGGATGAAATATTGGCACTGATTATGAGCTGTTGATCATAAATATTGGGATAGGTAATTTCTAAGAGACATTCATATGAATTCATTTAATTTTCTTTGCATTTATTAGGTTCCTTCCTACTTCATGGGGTGATGGATTGGCGGAAAATGGACCTCTTTTTTGGAACCAAGAAGTGGGTATATTGAGGGTTCTCCAAGGAGTAGACACAGGTATCAACTTCATGAAAGGAGGGCACATTTGTTAGAAGGTATAAAACAATTTTACACTTTCATAAAAATATTGCAATCATCTCTTCTCTGTAATTAGAGATAGATTATTCAATAAATTCACAATTTTGCTAATTATTTTTTTATTTTGTAAAATAGCTTTTGGAGCATTCTCGGGAATCGATGCCTTGGCAAGATACGAGAAACAGGAGTGCCAGGGTTCACCAGAAATTAGTGTAGGGTTGGTGAGCAAACAAAGAGGATAAACATTATTATATTAATTACTTTACATTACTTATTGTATTTAGTTTATTTTATCTTCGAACAAATAGGCATCTTCTCACCGTCCTCTTTAATTGCAGAGTCATTGGAGGCAGGGTGAGGATTTGAAGGCAAAAGGAGGTCCAGGGAAATAATTCATCTGAAAATGAAAGCTTTCCTTGAGGAACGTGGTCTCAAGGAGGTGATTATGAAAAATATATTTTTTAATTTTATTTACGATATTATGAACTGAATTTTAAATATTGCATGCAATAGATGGATAGTTGCTAAGATTTTTGTAGGCATTATTAATGTTCTCTAATTTAAGATATCCGTGGTTGGATTGCCTTTGAAGCTTCAAAGCAAGAGGAGGCAGGGGGATGAATGGCAGCTTTTTATGGTGCTGAATAAAGGTAAGTTTCGAGTCTGTATTCAGAAATTGAATTATGAGGAAGTGGATTTTGATTGTTAAATTTTTTTTTCTATGATTCTGTCCATTATTGGGAGGAGATCCACTACGGTGCAATGGACTTTCATTCTTCTGATTGGTGACAAATTGTGGAGCGAGGGCAGAGAAATGGGATGAAATATTGGCACTGATTATAAGCTGTTGATCATAAATATTGGGATAGGTAATTTCTAAGAGACATTCATATGAATTCATTTAATTTTCTTTGCATTCATTAGGTTCCTTCCTACTTCATGGGGTGATGGATTGGCGGAAAATGGACCTCTTTTTTGGAACCAAGAAGTGGGTATATTGAGGGTTCTCCAAGGAGTAGACACAGGTATCAACTTCATGAAAGGAGGGCACATTTGTTAGAAGGTATAAAACAATTTTACACTTTCATAAAAATATTGCAATCATCTCTTCTCTGTAATTAGAGATAGATTATTCAATAAATTCACAATTTTGCTAATTATTTTTTTATTTTGTAAAATAGCTTTTGGAGCATTCTCGGGAATCGATGCCTTGGCAAGATACGAGAAACAGGAGTGCCAGGGTTCACCAGAAATTAGTGTAGGGTTGGTGAGCAAACAAAGAGGATAAACATTATTATATTAATTACTTTACATTACTTATTGTATTTAGTTTATTTTATCTTCGAACAAATAGGCATCTTCTCACCGTCCTCTTTAATTGCAGAGTCATTGGAGGCAGGGTGAGGATTTGAAGGCAAAAGGAGGTCCAGGGAAATAATTCATCTGAAAATGAAAGCTTTCCTTGAGGAACGTGGTCTCAAGGAGGTGATTATGAAAAATATATTTTTTAATTTTATTTACGATATTATGAACTGAATTTTAAATATTGCATGCAATAGATGGATAGTTGCTAAGATTTTTGTAGGCATTATTAATGTTCTCTAATTTAAGATATCCGTGGTTGGATTGCCTTTGAAGCTTCAAAGCAAGAGGAGGCAGGGGGATGAATGGCAGCTTTTTATGGTGCTGAATAAAGGTAAGTTTCGAGTCTGTATTCAGAAATTGAATTATGAGGAAGTGGATTTTGATTGTTAAATTTTTTTTTCTATGATTCTGTCCATTATTGGGAGGAGATCCACTACGGTGCAATGGACTTTCATTCTTCTGATTGGTGACAAATTGTGGAGCGAGGGCAGAGAAATGGGATGAAATATTGGCACTGATTATAAGCTGTTGATCATAAATATTGGGATAGGTAATTTCTAAGAGACATTCATATGAATTCATTTAATTTTCTTTGCATTTATTAGGTTCCTTCCTACTTCATGGGTTGATGGATTCGCGGAAACTGGACCTCTTTTTTGGAACCAAGAAGTGGGTATATTGAGGGTTCTCCAAGGAGTAGACACAGGTATCAACTTCATGAAAGGAGGGCACATTTGTAAGAAGGTATAAAACAATTTTACACTTTCATAAAAATATTGCAATCATCTCTTCTCTGTAATTAGAGATAGATTATTCAATAAATTCACAATTTTGCTAATTATTTTTTTATTTTGTAAAATAGCTTTTGGAGCATTCTCGGGAATCGATGCCTTGGCAAGATACGAGAAACAGGAGTGCCAGGGTTCACCAGAATTGAGTGTAGGGTTGGTGAGCAAACAAAGAGGATAAACATTATTATATTAATTACTTTACATTACTTATTGTATTTAGTTTATTTTATCTTCGAACAAATATGCATCTTCTCACCGTCCTCTTTAATTGCAGAGTCATTGGAGGCAGGGTGAGGATTTGAAGGCAAAAGGAGGTCCAGGGAAGTAATTCATCTGAAAATGAAAGCTTTCCTTGAGGAACGTGGTCTCAAGGAGGTGATTATGAAAAATATATTTTTAAATTTTATTTACGATATTATGAACTGAATTTTAAATATTGCATGCAATAGATGGATAGTTGCTAAGATTTTTGTAGGCATTATTAATGTTCTCTAATTTAAGATATCCGTGGTTGGATTGCCTTCGAAGCTTCAAAGCCAGAGGAGGCAGGGGGATGAATGGCAGCTTTTTATGGTGCTGAATAAAGGTGAGTTTCGAGTCTGTATTCAGAGATTGAATTATGAGGAAGTGGATTTTGATTGTTAAATTTTTTTTTCTAGGATTCCGTCCATTTTGGGAGGAGATCCACTGCGGTGCAATGGACTTTCATTCTTCTGATTGGTGACAAATTGTGGAGCAAGGGTAGAGAAATGGGATGAAATATTGGCACTGATTATGAGCTGTTGATCATAAATATTGGGATAGGTAATTTCTAAGAGACATTCATATGAATTCATTTAATTTTCTTTGCATTTATTAGGTTCCTTCCTACTTCATGGGGTGATGGATTGGAGGAAACTGGACCTCTTTTTTGGAACCAAGAAGTGGGTATATTGAGGGTTCTCCAAGGAGTAGACACAGGTATCAACTTCATGAAAGGAGGGCACATTTGTAAGAAGATATAAAACAATTTTACACTTTCATAAAAATATTGCAATCATCTCTTCCCTGTAATTAGTGATAGATTATTCAATAAATTCACAATTTTGCTAATTATTTTTTTATTTTGTAAAATAGCTTTTGGAGCATTCTCGGGAATCGATGCCTTGGCAAGATACTAGAAACAGGAGTGCCAGGGTTCACCAGAAATGAGTGTAGGGTTGGTGAGCAAACAAAGAGGATAAACATTATTATATTAATTACTTTATATTACTTATTGTATTTAGTTTATTTTATCTTTGAACAAATATGCATCTTCTCACCGTCCTCTTTAATTGCAGAGTCATTGGAGGCAGGGTAAGGATTTGTAGCCAAAAGGAGGTCCAGGGAAATAATTCATCAGAAAATGACAGCTTTACTTGAGGAACGTGTACTCAAGGAGGTGATTATGAAAAATATATTATATTATTTTATTTACGATATTATGAACTGAATTTTAAATATTGCATGCAATTGATGGATAGTTGCTAAGATTTTTGTAGGCATTATTAATGTTCTCTAATTTAAGATATCTGTGGTTGGATTGCCTTCGAAGCTTCAAAGCCAGAGGAGGCAGGGGGATGAATGGCAGCTTTTTATGGTGCTGAATAAAGGTGAGTTTTGAGTCTGTATTTAGAGATTGAATTATGAGGAAGTGGATTTTGATTGTTAAATTTTTTTTTCTAGGATTCTGTCCATTATTGGGAGGAGATCCACTGCGGTGCAATGGACTTTCATTCTGCTGATTGGTGACAAATTGTGGAGCGAGGGCAGAGAAAGTAGGATGAAATATTGGCACTGATTATAAGCTGTTGATCATAAATATTGGGATAGGTAATTTCTAAGAGACATTCATATGAATTCATTTAATTTTCTTTGCATTTATTAGGTTCCTTCCTACTTCATGGGTTGATGGATTCGCGGAAACTGGACCTCTTTTTTGGAACCAAGAAGTGGGTATATTGAGGGTTCTCCAAGGAGTAGACACAGGTATCAACTTCATGAAAGGAGGGCACATTTGTAAGAAGGTGTAAAACAATTTTACACTTTCATAAAAATATTGCAATCATCTCTTCTCTGTAATTAGAGATAGATTATTCAATAAATTCACAATTTTGCTAATTTTTTTTTTCTTTTGTAAAATAGCTTTTGGAGCATCCTCGGGAATCGATGCCTTGGCAAGATACGAGAAACAGGAGTGCCAGGGTTCATCAGAAATGAGTGTAGGGTTGGTGAGCAAACAAAGAGGATAAACATTATTATATTAATTACTTTACATTACTTATTGTATTTAGTTTATTTTATCTTCAAACAAATATGCATCTTCTCACCGTCCTCTTTAATTGCAGAGTCATTGGAGGCAGGGTAAGGATTTGAAGGCAAAAGGAGGTCCAGGGAAATAATTCATCTGAAAATGACAGCTTTACTTGAGGAACGTGTACTCAAGGAGGTGATTATGAAAAATATATTTTTAATTTTATTTACGATATTATGAACTGAATTTTAAATATTGCATGCAATTGATGGATAGTTGCTAAGATTTTTGTAGGCATTATTAATGTTCTCTAATTTAAGATATCCGTGGTTGGATTGCCTTTGAAGCTTCAAAGCAAGAGGAGGCAGGGGGATGAATGGCAGCTTTTTATGGTGCTGAATAAAGGTAAGTTTCGAGTCTGTATTCAGAAATTGAATTATGAGGAAGTGGATTTTGATTGTTAAATTTTTTTTTCTATGATTCCGTCCATTATTGGGAGGAGATCCACTACGGTGCAATGGACTTTCATTCTTCTGATTGGTGACAAATTGTGGAGCGAGGGCAGAGAAATGGGATGAAATATTGGCACTGATTATGAGCTGTTGATCATAAATATTGGGATAGGTAATTTCTAAGAGACATTCATATGAATTCATTTAATTTTCTTTGCATTTATTAGGTTCCTTCCTACTTCATGGGTTGATGGATTCGCGGAAACTGGACCTCTTTTTTGGAACCAAGAAGTGGGTATATTGAGGGTTCTCCAAGGAGTAGACACAGGTATCAACTTCATGAAAGGAGGGCACATTTGTAAGAAGGTATAAAACAATTTTACACTTTCATAAAAATATTGCAATCATCTCTTCTCTGTAATTAGAGATAGATTATTCAATAAATTCACAATTTTGCTAATTATTTTTTTATTTTGTAAAATAGCTTTTGGAGCATTCTCGGGAATCGATGCCTTGGCAAGATACGAGAAACAGGAGTGCCAGGGTTCACCAGAAATGAGTGTAGGGTTGGTGAGCAAACAAAGAGGATAAACATTATTATATTAATTACTTTATATTACTTATTGTATTTAGTTTATTTTATCTTCGAACAAATATGCATCTTCTCACCGTCCTCTTTAATTGCAGAGTCATTGGAGGCAGGGTGAGGAATTGAAGGCAAAAGGAGGTCCAGGGAAATAATTCATCTGAAAATGAAAGCTTTCCTTGAGGAACGTGGTCTCAAGGAGGTGATTATGAAAAATATATTTTTTAATTTTATTTATGATATTATGAACTGAATTTTAAATATTGCATGCAATAGATGGATAGTTGCTAAGATTTTTGTAGGCATTATTAATGTTCTCTAATTTAAGATATCCGTGGTTGGATTGCATTTGAAGCTTCAAAGGAAGTGGAGGCAGGGGGAAGAATGGCAGCTTTTCATGGTGCTGAATAAAGGTGAGTTTTGAGTCAGTATTTAGAGATTGAATTATGAGGAAGTCGATTTTGATTGTTAAATTTTTTTTTCTAGGATTCTGTCCATTATTGGGAGAAGATCCACTGCAGTGCAATGGACTTTCATTCTGCTCATTGGTGACAAATTGTGGAGCGAGGGCAGAGAAAGTAGGATTAAATATTGGCACTGATTATGAGCTGTTGATCATAAATATTGGGATAGGTAATTTCTAAGAGACATTCATATGAATTCATTTAATTTTCTTTGCATTTATTAGGTTCCTTCCTACTTCATGGGGTGATGGATTGGCGGAAAATGGACCTCTTTTTTGGAGCCAAGAAGTGGGTATATTGAGGGTTCTCCAAGGAGTAGACACAGGTATCAACTTCATGAAAGGAGGGCACATTTGTAAGAAGATATAAAACAATTTTACACTTTCATAAAAATATTGCAATCATCTCTTCTCTGTAATTAGAGATAGATTATTCAATAAATTCACAATTTTGCTAATTATTTTTTTATTTTGTAAAATAGCTTTTGGAGCAATCTCGGGAATCGATGCCTTGGCAAGATACGAGAAACAGGAGTGCCAGGGTTCACCAGAAATGAGTGTAGGGTTGGTGAGCAAACAAAGAGGATAAACATTATTATATTAATTACTTTACATTACTTATTGTATTTAGTTTATTTTATCTTCGAACAAATATGCATCTTCTCACCGTCCTCTTTAATTGCAGAGTCATTGGAGGCAGGGTGAGGATTTGAAGGCAAAAGGAGGTCCAGGGAAATAATTCGACTGAAAATGACAGCTTTACTTGAGGAACGTGGACTCAAGGAGGTGATTATGAAAAATATATTTTATTATTTTATTTACGATATTATGAACTGAATTTTAAATATTGCATGCAATAGATGGATAGTTGCTAAGATTTTTGTAGGCATTATTAATGTTCTCTAATTTAAGATATCCGTGGTTGGATTGCCTTTGAAGCTTCAAAGCAAGAGGAGGCAGGGGGATGAATGGCACCTTTTTATGGTGCTGAATAAAGGTGAGTTTTGAGTCAGTATTTAGAGATTGAATTATGAGGAAGTCGATTTTGATTGTTAAATTTTTTTTTCTAGGATTCTGTCCATTATTGGGAGCAGATCCACTGCTGTGCAATGGACTTTCATTCTGCTCATTGGTGACAAATTGTGGAGCGAGGGCAAAGAAAGTAGGATGAAATATTGGCACTGATTATGAGCTGTTGATCATAAATATTGGGATAGGTAATTTCTAAGAGACATTCATATGAATTCATTTAATTTTCTTTGCATTTATTAGGTTCCTTCCTACTTCATGGGGTGATGGATTGGCGGAAAATGGACCTCTTTTTTGGAACCAAGAAGTGGGTATATTGAGGGTTCTCCAAGGAGTAGACACAGGTATCAACTTCATGAAAGGAGGGCACATTTGTAAGAAGGTATAAAACAATTTTACACTTTCATATAAATATTGCAATCATCTCTTCTCTGTAATTAGAGATAGATTATTCAATAAATTCACAATTTTGCTAATTATTTTTTTTCTTTTGTAAAATAGCTTTTGGATCATTCTCGGGAATCGATGCCTTGGCAAGATACGAGAAACAGGAGTGCCAGGGTTCACCAGAAATGAGTGTAGGGTTGGTGAGCAAACAAAGAGGATAAACATTATTATAGCTTCAAAGCAAGAGGGGGCAGGGGGATGAATGGCAGCTTTTTATGGTGCTGAATAAAGGTCAGTTTTGAGTCAGTATTTAGAGATTGAATTATGAGGAAGTGGATTTTGATTGTTAAATTTTTTTTTCTAGGATTCCGTCCATTATTGGGAGGAGATCCACTGCGGTGCAATGGACTTTCATTCTGCTGATTGGTGACAAATTGTGGAGCGAGGGCAGAGAAAGTAAGATGAAATATTGGCACTGATTATGAGCTGTTGATCATAAATATTGGGATAGGTAATTTCTAAGAGACATTCATATGAATTCATTTAATTTTCTTTGCATTTATTAGGTTCCTTCCTACTTAATGGGGTGATGGATTGGCGGAAAATGGACCTCTTTTTTGGAACCAAGAAGTGGGTATATTGAGGGTTCTCCAAGAAGTAGACACAGGTATCATCTTCATGAAAGGAGGGCACATTTGTAAGAAGATATAAAACAATTTTACACTTTCATAAAAATATTGCAATCATCTCTTCCCTGTAATTAGTGATAGATTATTCAATAAATTCACAATTTTGCTAATTATTTTTTTATTTTGTAAAATAGCTTTTGGAGCATTCTCGGGAATCGACGCCTTGGCAAGATACGAGGAACAGGAGAGCCAGGGTTCACCAGAGATGAGTGTAGGGTTGGTGAGCAAACAAAGAGGATAAACATTATTATATTAATTACTTTACATTACTTATTGTATTTAGTGTATTTTATCTTCGAACAAATATGCATCTTCTCACCGTCCTCTTTAATTGCAGAGTCATTGGAGGCAGGGTGAGGATTTGAAGGCAAAAGGAGGTCCAGGGAAATAATTCATCTGAAAATGACAGCTTTACTTGAGGAACGTGGACTCAAGGAGATGATTATGAAAAATATATTTTATTATTTTATTTACGATATTATGAACTGAATTTTAAATATTGCATGCAATAGTTGGATAGTTGTTAAGATTTTTCTAGGCATTATCAATGTTCTCTAATTTAAGATATCCGTGCTTGGATTGCCTTCGAAGCTTCGAAGCAATAGGAGGAAGGGGGAAGAATGGCAGCTTTTTATGGTGCTGAATAAA
This sequence comes from Pantala flavescens, assembly GCA_020796165.1. NCBI lineage: Eukaryota > Metazoa > Arthropoda > Insecta > Odonata > Libellulidae > Pantala > Pantala flavescens. The sequence goes on along the minus strand of CM036881.1, from coordinate 33,948,784 downwards.
GGTAAGTTTCGAGTCAGTATTCAGAGATTGAATTATGAGGAAGTGGATATTTTCATTGTTATATTTTTTTTTCTAGGATTCTGTCAATCATTGGGAGGAGATCCACTGCAGTGCAATGGAATTTCATTCTACTGATTGGTGACAAATTTTGGAGCGAGGGCAGAGAAAGTAGGATGAAAAATTGGCACTGATTAAGAGCTGTTGATCATAACTATTGGGATAGCTAATTTCTAAGAGACATTCATATGAATTCATTGATTTTCTTTGCATTTATTAGATTCCTTCCTACTTCATGTGGTGATGGATTCTGGTGAAATTCAAAATTTTGCTAATTATTTTCTTTCTTTTGTAAAATAGCTTTTGAAGCATTCTCGGGAATCGACGCCTTCGCAAGATACGAGGAACAGGAGAGCCAGGGTTCACCAGAAATGAGTGAAGGGTTTTTGAGCAAACAAAGAGGAGAAACAATATAATATTAATTACTTTACATTACTTATTGTATTTAGTTTATTATATCTTCAAACAAATATGCATCTTCTCACCGTCCTCTTTAATTGCAGAGTCATTGGAGGCAGGGTAAGGATTTGAAGCCAAAGGAAGGTCCAGGGAAATAATTCATCTGAAAATGACAGCTTTACTTAAGGAACGTGGTCTCAAGGAGGTGATTATGAAAAATATATTTTGTTATTTTATTTACGATATTTTAACTGAATTTTAAATATTGCATGCAATAGTTGGATAGTTGCTAAGATTTTTGTAGGCATTATTAATGTTCTCTAATTTAAGATATCCGTGGTTGGATTGCCTTTGAAGCTTCAAAGCCAGAGGAGGCAGGGGGATGAATGGCAGCTTTTCATGGTGCTGAATAAAGGTGAGTTTTGAGTCAGTATTTAGAGATTGAATTGTGAGGAAGTGGATGTTGATTGTTAAATTTTTTTTTCTAGGATTCTGTCAATCATTGGGAGGAGATCCACTGCAGTGCAATGGACGTTCAATCTGCTGATTGGTGACAAATTGTGAAGCGAGGGTAGAGAAAGTAGGATGAAAGATTGGCACTGATTATGAGCTGTTGATCATAACTATTGGGATAGCCTTTTACTAAGAGACATTCTTATGAATTCATTCAATTTCCTTTGCATTTATTAGGTTCCTTCCTACTTCATGTGGTGATGGATTGGCTGCAACTGGATCACATTTTTGGAACGAAGAAGTCGGTATATTGAGGGTTCTCCAGGGAGTAGACACAGGTATACTTCATGTAAGGAGGGCACATTTGTAAGAAGATATAAAACAATTTTACACTTTCATAAAAATATTGCAATCATCTTTTCCCTGTAATTAGTGATAGATTATTCAATAAATTCACAATTTTTCTAATTATTTTCTTTTTTTTTAAAATAGCTTTTGGAGCATTCTCGGGAATCGATGCCTTGGCAAGATACGAGAAACAGGAGTGCCAGGGTTCACCAGAAATGAGTGTAGGGTTGGTGAGCAAACAAAGAGGATAAACATTATTATATTAATTACTTTACATTACTTATTGTATTTAGTTTATTTTATCTTCGAACAAATATGCATCTTCTCACAGTCCTCTTTAATTGCAGAGTCATTGGAGGCAGGGTAAGGATTTGAAGCCAAAAGGAGGTCCAGGGAAATAATTCATCTGAATATGACAGCTTTACTTGAGGAACGTGGACTCAAGGAGGTGATTATGAAAAATATATTTTATTATTTTATTTACGATATTATGAACTGAATTTTAAATATTGCATGCAATAGTTGGATAGTTGCATATATTTTTGTAGGCATTATTAATGTTCTCTAATTTAAGATATCAATGGATGGCTTGTTTGTGAAGCTTCAAAGACAGAGGAGGAAGGGGGATGAATGGAGGCTTTTCATGGTGCTGAATAAAGGTGAGTTTTGAGTCAGTATTTAGAGATTGAATTATGAGGAAGTGGATTTTGATTGTTAAATATTTTTTTCTAGGATTCTGTCCATTATTGGGAGGAGATCCACTGCGGTGCAATGGACTTTCATTCTGCTGATTGGTGACAAATTGTGGAGCGAGGGCAGAGAAAGTAAGATGAAATATTGGCACTGATTATGAGCTGTTGATCATAAATATTGGGATAGCTAATTTCTAAGAGACATTCATATGAATTCATTTAATTTTCTTTGCATTTATTAGGTTCCTTCCTACTTCATGGGGTGATGGATTGGCGGAAAATGGACCTCTTTTTTGGAACCAAGAAGTGGGTATATTGAGGGTTCTCCAAGGAGTAGACACAGGTATCAACTTCATGAAAGGAGGGCACATTTGTAAGAAGGTATAAAACAATTTTACACTTTCATAAAAATATTGCAATCATCTCTTCCCTGTAATTAGTGATAGATTATTCAATAAATTCACAATTTTGCTAATTATTTTTTTCTTTTGTGAAATAGCTTTTGGAGCATTCTCGGGAATCGACGCCTTGGCAAGATACGAGGAACAGGAGAGCCAGGGTTCACCAGAAATGAGTGTAGGGTTGGTGAGCAAACAAAGAGGATAAACATTATTATATTAATTACTTTACATTACTTATTGTATTTAGTTTATTTTATCTTCGAACAAATATGCATCTTCTCACCGTCCTCTTTAATTGCAGAGTCATTGGAGGCAGGGTAAGGATTTGAAGCCAAAAGGAGGTCCAGGGAAATAATTCATCTGAAAATGACAGCTTTACTTGAGGAACGTGGACTCAAGGAGGTGATTATGAAAAATATATTTTTTTATTTTATTTACGATATTATGAACTGAATTTTAAATATTGCATGCTATAGTTGGATAGTTGCTAAGATTTTTGAAGGCCTTATTAATGTTCTCTAATGTAAGATATCCGTGGTTGGATTGCCTTCGAAGCTTCAAAGCCAGAGGAGGCAGGGGGATGAATGGCAGCTTTTCATGGTGCTGAATAAAGGTGAGTTTTGAGTCAGTATTTAGAGATTGAATTATGAGGAAGTGGATTTTGATTGTTAAATTTTTTTTTCTAGGATTCTGTCCATTATTGGGAGGAGATCCACTGCGGTGCAATGGACTTTCATTCTGCTGATTGGTGACAAATTGTGGAGCAAGGGCAGAGAAAGTAGGATTAAATATTGGCACTGATTATGAGCTGTTGATCATAAATATTGGGATAACTAATTTCTAAGAGACATTCATATGAATTCATTTAATTTTCTTTGCATTTATTAGGTTCCTTCCTACTTCATGGGGTGATGGATTGGAGGAAACTGGACCTCTTTTTTGGAACCAAGAAGTGGGTATATTGAGGGTTCTCCAAGGAGTAGACACAGGTATCAACTTCATGAAAGGAGGGCACATTTGTAAGAAGATATAAAACAATGTTACACTTTCATAAAAATATTGCAATCATCTTTTCCCTGTAATTAGTGATAGATTATTCAATAAATTCACAATTTTGCTAATTATTTTTTTTCTTTTGTAAAATAGCTTTTGGAGCATTCTCGGGAATCGATGCCTTGGCAAGATACGAGAAACAGGAGTGCCAGGGTTCACCAGAAATGAGTGTAGGGTTGGTGAGCAAACAAAGAGGATAAACATTATTATATTAATTACTTTACATTACTTATTGTATTTAGTTTATTTTATCTTCGAACAAATATGCATCTTCTCACCGTCCTCTTTAATTGCAGAGTCATTGGAGGCAGGGTAAGGATTTGAAGCCAAAAGGAGGTCCAGGGAAATAATTCATCTGAAAATGACAGCTTTACTTGAGGAACGTGGACTCAAGGAGGTGATTATGAAAAATATATTATATTATTTTATTTACGATATTATGAACTGAATTTTAAATATTGCATGCAATAGTTGGATAGTTGCATATATTTTTGTAGGCATTATTAATGTTCTCTAATTTAAGATATCAATGGATGGCTTGTTTGTGAAGCTTCAAAGACAGAGGAGGAAGGGGGATGAATGGAGGCTTTTCATGGTGCTGAATAAAGGTGAGTTTTGAGTCAGTATTTAGAGATTGAATTATGAGGAAGTGGATTTTGATTGTTAAATTTTTTTTTCTAGGATTCTGTCCATTATTGGGAGGAGATCCACTGCGGTGCAATGGACTTTCATTCTGCTGATTGGTGACAAATTGTGGAGCGAGGGCAGAGAAAGTAAGATGAAATATTGGCACTGATTATGAGCTGTTGATCATAAATATTGGGATAGCTAATTTCTAAGAGACATTCATATGAATTCATTTAATTTTCTTTGCATTTATTAGGTTCCTTCCTACTTCATGGGGTGATGGATTGGCGGAAAATGGACCTCTTTTTTGGAACCAAGAAGTGGGTATATTGAGGGTTCTCCAAGGAGTAGACACAGGTATCAACTTCATGAAAGGAGGGCACATTTGTAAGAAGGTATAAAACAATTTTACACTTTCATAAAAATATTGCAATCATCTCTTCTCTGTAATTAGAGATAGATTATTCAATAAATTCACAATTTTGCTAATTATTTTTTTATTTTGTAAAATAGCTTTTGGTGCATTCTTGGGAATCGACGCCTTGGCAAGATACGAGGAACAGGAGAGCCAGGGTTCACCAGAAATGAGTGTAGGGTTGGTGAGCAAACAAAGAGGATAAACATTATTATATTAATTACTTTACATTACTTATTGTATTTAGTTTATTTTATCTTCGAACAAATATGCATCTTCTCACCGTCCTCTTTAATTGCAGAGTCATTGGAGGCAGGGTAAGGATTTGAAGCCAAAAGGAGGTCCAGGGAAATAATTCATCTGAAAATGACAGCTTTACTTGAGGAACGTGGACTCAAGGAGGTGATTATGAAAAATATATTTTTTTATTTTATTTACGATATTATGAACTGAATTTTAAATATTGCATGCTATAGTTGGATAGTTGCTAAGATTTTTGAAGGCCTTATTAATGTTCTCTAATGTAAGATATCCGTGGTTGCATTGCCTTCGAAGCTTCAAAGCCAGAGGAGGCAGGGGGATAAATGGAAGCTTTTCATGGTGCTGAATAAAGGTGAGTTTTGAGTCAGTATTTAGAGATTGAATTATGAGGAAGTGGATTTTGATTGTTAAATTTTTTTTTCTAGGATTCTGTCCATTATTGGGAGGAGATCCACTGCGGTGCAATGGACTTTCATTCTGCTGATTGGTGACAAATTGTGGAGCAAGGGCAGAGAAAGTAGGATTAAATATTGGCACTGATTATGAGCTGTTGATCATAAATATTGGGATAGCTAATTTCTAAGAGACATTCATATGAATTCATTTAATTTTCTTTGCATTTATTAGGTTCCTTCCTACTTCATGGGTTGATGGATTCGCGGAAACTGAACCTCTTTTTTGGAACCAAGAAGTGGGTATATTGAGGGTTCTCCAAGGAGTAGACACAGGTATCAACTTCATGAAAGGAGGGCACATTTGTAAGAAGATATAAAACAATTTTACACTTTCATAAAAATATTGCAATCATCTTTTCCCTGTAATTAGTGATAGATTATTCAATAAATTCACAATTTTGCTAATTATTTTTTTTCTTTTGTAAAATAGCTTTTGGAGCATTCTCGGGAATCGATGCCTTGGCAAGATACGAGGAACAGGAGTGCCAGGGTTCACCAGAAATGAGTGTAGGGTTGGTGAGCAAACAAAGAGGATAAACATTATTATATTAATTACTTTACATTACTTATTGTATTTAGTTTATTTTATCTTCGAACAAATATGCATCTTCTCACCGTCCTCTTTAATTGCAGAGTCATTGGAGGCAGGGTAAGGATTTGAAGCCAAAAGGAGGTCCAGGGAAATAATTCATCTGAAAATGACAGCTTTACTTGAGGAACGTGGACTCAAGGAGGTGATTATGAAAAATATATTTTTTTATTTTATTTACGATATTATGAACTGAATTTTAAATATTGCATGCTATAGTTGGATAGTTGCTAAGATTTTTGAAGGCCTTATTAATGTTCTCTAATGTAAGATATCCGTGGTTGGATTGCCTTCGAAGCTTCAAAGCCAGAGGAGGCAGGGGGATGAATGGCAGCTTTTCATGGTGCTGAATAAAGGTGAGTTTTGAGTCAGTATTTAGAGATTGAATTATGAGGAAGTGGATTTTGATTGTTAAATTTTTTTTTCTAGGATTCTGTCCATTATTGGGAGGAGATCCACTGCGGTGCAATGGACTTTCATTCTGCTGATTGGTGACAAATTGTGGAGCAAGGGCAGAGAAAGTAGGATTAAATATTGGCACTGATTATGAGCTGTTGATCATAAATATTGGGATAGCTAATTTCTAAGAGACATTCATATGAATTCATTTAATTTTCTTTGCATTTATTAGGTTCCTTCCTACTTCATGGGGTGATGGATTGGAGGAAACTGGACCTCTTTTTTGGAACCAAGAAGTGGGTATATTGAGGGTTCTCCAAGGAGTAGACACAGGTATCAACTTCATGAAAGGAGGGCACATTTGTAAGAAGATATAAAACAATGTTACACTTTCATAAAAATATTGCAATCATCTTTTCCCTGTAATTAGTGATAGATTATTCAATAAATTCACAATTTTGCTAATTATTTTTTTTCTTTTGTAAAATAGCTTTTGGAGCATTCTCGGGAATCGATGCCTTGGCAAGATACGAGAAACAGGAGTGCCAGGGTTCACCAGAAATGAGTGTAGGGTTGGTGAGCAAACAAAGAGGATAAACATTATTATATTAATTACTTTACATTACTTATTGTATTTAGTTTATTTTATCTTCGAACAAATATGCATCTTCTCACCGTCCTCTTTAATTGCAGAGTCATTGGAGGCAGGGTAAGGATTTGAAGCCAAAAGGAGGTCCAGGGAAATAATTCATCTGAAAATGACAGCTTTACTTGAGGAACGTGGACTCAAGGAGGTGATTATGAAAAATATATTTTTTTATTTTATTTACGATATTATGAACTGAATTTTAAATATTGCATGCAATAGTTGGATAGTTGCATATATTTTTGTAGGCATTATTAATGTTCTCTAATTTAAGATATCAATGGATGGCTTGTTTGTGAAGCTTCAAAGACAGAGGAGGAAGGGGGATGAATGGAGGCTTTTCATGGTGCTGAATAAAGGTGAGTTTTGAGTCAGTATTTAGAGATTGAATTATGAGGAAGTGGATTTTGATTGTTAAATTTTTTTTTCTAGGATTCTGTCCATTATTGGGAGGAGATCCACTGCGGTGCAATGGACTTTCATTCTGCTGATTGGTGACAAATTGTGGAGCGAGGGCAGAGAAAGTAAGATGAAATATTGGCACTGATTATGAGCTGTTGATCATAAATATTGGGATAGCTAATTTCTAAGAGACATTCATATGAATTCATTTAATTTTCTTTGCATTTATTAGGTTCCTTCCTACTTCATGGGGTGATGGATTGGCGGAAAATGGACCTCTTTTTTGGAACGAAGAAGTGGGTATATTGAGGGTTCTCCAAGGAGTAGACACAGGTATCAACTTCATGAAAGGAGGGCACATTTGTAAGAAGGTATAAAACAATTTTACACTTTCATAAAAATATTGCAATCATCTCTTCTCTGTAATTAGAGATAGATTATTCAATAAATTCACAATTCTGCTAATTATTTTTTTATTTTGTAAAATAGCTTTTGGTGCATTCTTGGGAATCGACGCCTTGGCAAGATACGAGGAACAGGAGAGCCAGGGTTCACCAGAAATGAGTGTAGGGTTGGTGAGCAAACAAAGAGGATAAACATTATTATATTAATTACTTTACATTACTTATTGTATTTAGTTTATTTTATCTTCGAACAAATATGCATCTTCTCACCGTCCTCTTTAATTGCAGAGTCATTGGAGGCAGGGTAAGGATTTGAAGCCAAAAGGAGGTCCAGGGAAATAATTCATCTGAAAATGACAGCTTTACTTGAGGAACGTGGACTCAAGGAGGTGATTATGAAAAATATATTTTTTTATTTTATTTACGATATTATGAACTGAATTTTAAATATTGCATGCTATAGTTGGATAGTTGCTAAGATTTTTGAAGGCCTTATTAATGTTCTCTAATGTAAGATATCCGTGGTTGGATTGCCTTCGAAGCTTCAAAGCCAGAGGAGGCAGGGGGATGAATGGAAGCTTTTCATGGTGCTGAATAAAGGTGAGTTTTGAGTCAGTATTTAGAGATTGAATTATGAGGAAGTGGATTTTGATTGTTAAATTTTTTTTTCTAGGATTCTGTCCATTATTGGGAGGAGATCCACTGCGGTGCAATGGACTTTCATTCTGCTGATTGGTGACAAATTGTGGAGCAAGGGCAGAGAAAGTAGGATTAAATATTGGCACTGATTATGAGCTGTTGATCATAAATATTGGGATAGCTAATTTCTAAGAGACATTCATATGAATTCATTTAATTTTCTTTGCATTTATTAGGTTCCTTCCTACTTCATGGGTTGATGGATTCGCGGAAACTGAACCTCTTTTTTGGAACCAAGAAGTGGGTATATTGAGGGTTCTCCAAGGAGTAGACACAGGTATCAACTTCATGAAAGGTGGGCACATTTGTAAGAAGATATAAAACAATGTTACACTTTCATAAAAATATTGCAATCATCTTTTCCCTGTAATTAGTGATAGATTATTCAATAAATTCACAATTTTGCTAATTATTTTTTTTCTTTTGTAAAATAGCTTTTGGAGCATTCTCGGGAATCGATGCCTTGGCAAGATAAGAGAAACAGGAGTGCCAGGGTTCACCAGAAATGAGTGTAGGGTTGGTGAGCAAACAAAGAGGATAAACATTATTATATTAATTACATTACATTGTTTATTGTATTTAGTTTATTTTATCTTCGAACAAATATGCATCTTCTCACCGTCCTCTTTAATTGCAGAGTCATTGGAGGCAGGGTGAGGATTTGAAGCCAAAAGGAGGTCCAGGGAAATAATTCATCTGAAAATGACAGCTTTACTTGAGGAACGTGGACTCAAGGAGGTGATTATGAAAAATATATTATATTATTTTATTTACGATATTATGAACTGAATTTTAAATATTGCATGCAATAGTTGGATAGTTGCATATATTTTTGTAGGCATTATTAATGTTCTCTAATTTAAGATATCCGTGGTTGGATTGCCTTCGAAGCTTCAAAGACAGAGGAGGAAGGGGGATGAATGGAGGCTTTTCATGGTGCTGAATAAAGGTGAGTTTTGAGTCAGTATTTAGAGATTGAATTATGAGGAAGTGGATTTTGATTGTTAAATTTTTTTTTCTAGGATTCTGTCCATTATTGGGAGGAGATCCACTGCGGTGCAATGGACTTTCATTCTGCTGATTGGTGACAAATTGTGGAGCGAGGGCAGAGAAAGTAGGATTAAATATTGGCACTGATTATGAGCTGTTGATCATAAATATTGGGATAGCTAATTTCTAAGAGACATTCATATGAATTCATTTAATTTTCTTTGCATTTATTAGGTTCCTTCCTACTTCATGGGGTGATGGATTGGAGGAAACTGGACCTCTTTTTTGGAACCAAGAAGTGGGTATATTGAGGGTTCTCCAAGGAGTAGACACAGGTATCAACTTCATGAAAGGAGGGCACATTTGTAAGAAGATATAAAACAATGTTACACTTTCATAAAAATATTGCAATCATCTTTTCCCTGTAATTAGTGATAGATTATTCAATAAATTCACAATTTTGCTAATTATTTTTTTTCTTTTGTAAAATAGCTTTTGGAGCATACTCGGGAATCGATGCCTTGGCAAGATACGAGAAACAGGTGTGCCAGGGTTCACCAGAAATGAGTGTAGGGTTGGTGAGCAAACAAAGAGGATAAACATTATTATATTAATTACTTTACATTACTTATTGTATTTAGTTTATTTTATCTTCGAACAAATATGCATCTTCTCACCGTCCTCTTTAATTGCAGAGTCATTGGAGGCAGGGTAAGGATTTGAAGCCAAAAGGAGGTCCAGGGAAATAATTCATCTGAAAATGACAGCTTTACTTGAGGAACGTGGACTCAAGGAGGTGATTATGAAAAATATATTATATTATTTTATTTACGATATTATGAACTGAATTTTAAATATTGCATGCAATAGTTGGATAGTTGCATATATTTTTGTAGGCATTATTAATGTTCTCTAATTTAAGATATCAATGGATGGCTTGTTTGTGAAGCTTCAAAGACAGAGGAGGAAGGGGGATGAATGGAGGCTTTTCATGGTGCTGAATAAAGGTGAGTTTTGAGTCAGTATTTAGAGATTGAATTATGAGGAAGTGGATTTTGATTGTTAAATTTTTTTTTCTAGGATTCTGTCCATTATTGGGAGGAGATCCACTGCGGTGCAATGGACTTTCATTCTGCTGATTGGTGACAAATTGTGGAGCGAGGGCAGAGAAAGTAAGATGAAATATTGGCACTGATTATGAGCTGTTGATCATAAATATTGGGATAGCTAATTTCTAAGAGACATTCATATGAATTCATTTAATTTTCTTTGCATTTATTAGGTTCCTTCCTACTTCATGGGGTGATGGATTGGAGGAAACTGGACCTCTTTTTTGGAACCAAGAAGTGGGTATATTGAGGGTTCTCCAAGGAGTAGACACAGGTATCAACTTCATGAAAGGAGGGCACATTTGTAAGAAGATATAAAACAATGTTACACTTTCATAAAAATATTGCAATCATCTTTTCCCTGTAATTAGTGATAGATTATTCAATAAATTCACAATTTTGCTAATTATTTTCTTTTTTTTTAAAATAGCTTTTGGAGCATACTCGGGAATCGATGCCTTGGCAAGATAAGAGAAACAGGAGTGCCAGGGTTCACCAGAAATGAGTGTAGGGTTGGTGAGCAAACAAAGAGGATAAACATTATTATATTAATTACTTTACATTACTTATTGTATTTAGTTTATTTTATCTTCGAACAAATATGCATCTTCTCACCGTCCTCTTTTATTGCAGAGTCATTGGAGGCAGGGTGAGGATTTGAAGCCAAAAGGAGGTCCAGGGAAATAATTCATCTGAAAATGACAGCTTTACTTGAGGAACGTGGACTCAAGGAGGTGATTATGAAAAATATATTTTATTATTTTATTTACGATATTATGAACTGAATTTTAAATATTGCATGCAATAGTTGGATAGTTGCATATATTTTTGTAGGCATTATTAATGTTCTCTAATTTAAGATATCAATGGATGGCTTGTTTGTGAAGCTTCAAAGACAGAGGAGGAAGGGGGATGAATGGAGGCTTTTCATGGTGCTGAATAAAGGTGAGTTTTGAGTCAGTATTTAGAGATTGAATTATGAGGAAGGGGATTTTGATTGTTAAATTTTTTTTTCTAGGATTCTGTCCATTATTGGGAGGAGATCCACTGCGGTGCAATGGACTTTCATTCTGCTGATTGGTGACAAATTGTGGAGAGAGGGCAGAGAAAGTAAGATGAAATATTGGCACTGATTATGAGCTGTTGATCATAAATATTGGGATAGCTAATTTCTAAGAGACATTCATATGAATTCATTTAATTTTCTTTGCATTTATTAGGTTCCTTCCTACTTCATGGGGTGATGGATTGGAGGAAACTGGACCTCTTTTTTGGAACCAAGAAGTGGGTATATTGAGGGTTCTCCAAGGAGTAGACACAGGTATCAACTTCATGAAAGGAGGGCACATTTGTAAGAAGATATAAAACAATGTTACACTTTCATAAAAATATTGCAATCATCTTTTCCCTGTAATTAGTGATAGATTATTCAATAAATTCACAATTTTGCTAATTATTTTTTTTCTTTTGTAAAATAGCTTTTGGAGCATTCTCGGGAATCGATGCCTTGGCAAGATACGAGAAACAGGTGTGCCAGGGTTCACCAGAAATGAGTGTAGGGTTGGTGAGCAAACAAAGAGGATAAACATTATTATACTAATTACTTTACATTACTTATTGTATTTAGTTTATTTTATCTTCGAACAAATATGCATCTTCTCACCGTCCTCTTTAATTGCAGAGTCATTGGAGGCAGGGTAAGGATTTGAAGCCAAAAGGAAGTCCAGGGAAATAATTCATCTGAAAATGACAGCTTTACTTGAGGAACGTGGACTCAAGGAGGTGATTATGAAAAATATATTTTATTATTTTATTTACGATATTATGAACTGAATTTTAAATATTGCATGCAATAGTTGGATAGTTGCATATATTTTTGTAGGCATTATTAATGTTCTCTAATTTAAAATATCAATGGATGGCTTGTTTGTGAAGCTTCAAAGACAGAGGAGGAAGGGGGATGAATGGAAGCTTTTCATGGTGCTGAATAAAGGTGAGTTTTGAGTCAGTATTTAGAGATTGAATTATGAGGAAGTGGATTTTGATTGTTAAATTTTTTTTTCTAGGATTCTGTCCATTATTGGGAGGAGTTCCACTGCGGTGAAATGGACTTTCATTCTGCTGATTGGTGACAAATTGTGGAGCGAGGGCAGAGAAAGTAGGATGAAATATTGGCACTGATTATGAGCTGTTGATCATAAATATTGGGATAGCTAATTTCTAAGAGACATTCAAATGAATTCATTTAATTTTCTTTGCATTTATTAGGTTCCTTCCTACTTCATGGGGTGATGGATTGGAGGAAACTGGACCTCTTTTTTGGAAGCAAGAAGTGGGTATATTGAGGGTTCTCCAAGGAGTAGACACAGGTATCAACTTCATGAAAGGAGCGCACATTTGTAAGAAGATATAAAACAATTTTACACTTTCATAAAAATATTGCAATCATCTTTTCCCTGTAATTAGTGATAGATTATTCAATAAATTCACAATTTTTCTAATTATTTTCTTATTTTTTTAAAATAGCTTTTGGAGCATTCTCGGGAATCGACGCCTTCGCAAGATACGAGGAACAGGAGAGCCAGGGTTCACCAGAAATGAGTGTAGGGTTTTTGAGCAAACAAAGAGGATAAACAATATAATATTAATTACTTTACATTACTTATTGTATTTAGTTTATTATATCTTCAAACAAATATGCATCTTCTCACCGTCCTCTTTAATTGCAGAGTCATTGGAGGCAGGGTAAGGATTTGAAGCCAAAGGAAGGTCCAGGGAAATAATTCATCTGAAAATGACAGCTTTACTTAAGGAACGTGGTCTCAAGGAGGTGATTATGAAAAATATATTTTGTTATTTTATTTACGATATTTTAACTGAATTTTAAATATTGCATGCAATAGTTGGATAGTTGCTAAGATTTTTATAGGCATTATTAATGTTCTCTATTTTAAGATATCCGTGGTTGGATTGCCTTTGAAGCTCAAAGCCAGAGGAGGCAGGGGGATGAATGGCAGCTTTTCATGGTGCTGAATAAAGGTGAGTTTTGAGTCAGTATTTAGAGATTGAATTGTGAGGAAGTGGATGTTGATTGTTAAATATTTTTTTCTAGGATTCTGTCAATCATTGGGAGGAGATCCACTGCGGTGCAATGGACTTTCATTCTGCTGATTGGTAACAAATTGTGAAGCGAGGGCAGAGAAAGTAAGATGAAATATTGGCACTGATTTAAGCTGTTGATCATAACTATTGGGATAGCCTTTTACTAAGAGACATTCTTATGAATTCATTCAATATCCTTTGCATTTATTAGGTTCTTTCCTACTTCATGTGGTGATGGATTGGCTGCAACTGGATCACATTTTTGGAACCAAGAAGTCGGTATATTGAGGGTTCTCCAAGGAGTAGACACAGGTATCAACTTCATGAAAGGAGGGCACATTTGTAAGAAGATATAAAACAATGTTACACTTTCATAAAAATATTGCAATCATCTTTTCCCTGTAATTAGTGATAGATTATTCAATAAATTCACAATTTTGCTAATTATTTTTTTTCTTTTGTAAAATAGCTTTTGGAGCATACTCGGGAATCGATGCCTTGGCAAGATACGAGAAACAGGTGTGCCAGGGTTCACCAGAAATGAGTGTAGGGTTGGTGAGCAAACAAAGAGGATAAACATTATTATATTAATTACTTTACATTACTTATTGTATTTAGTTTATTTTATCTTCGAACAAATATGCATCTTCTCACCGTCCTCTTTAATTGCAGAGTCATTGGAGGCAGGGTAAGGATTTGAAGCCAAAAGGAGGTCCAGGGAAATAATTCATCTGAAAATGACAGCTTTACTTGAGGAACGTGGACTCAAGGAGGTGATTATGAAAAATATATTATATTATTTTATTTACGATATTATGAACTGAATTTTAAATATTGCATGCAATAGTTGGATAGTTGCATATATTTTTGTAGGCATTATTAATGTTCTCTAATTTAAGATATCAATGGATGGCTTGTTTGTGAAGCTTCAAAGACAGAGGAGGAAGGGGGATGAATGGAGGCTTTTCATGGTGCTGAATAAAGGTGAGTTTTGAGTCAGTATTTAGAGATTGAATTATGAGGAAGTGGATTTTGATTGTTAAATTTTTTTTTCTAGGATTCTGTCCATTATTGGGAGGAGATCCACTGCGGTGCAATGGACTTTCATTCTGCTGATTGGTGACAAATTGTGGAGCGAGGGCAGAGAAAGTAAGATGAAATATTGGCACTGATTATGAGCTGTTGATCATAAATATTGGGATAGCTAATTTCTAAGAGACATTCATATGAATTCATTTAATTTTCTTTGCATTTATTAGGTTCCTTCCTACTTCATGGGGTGATGGATTGGCGGAAAATGGACCTCTTTTTTGGAACCAAGAAGTGGGTATATTGAGGGTTCTCCAAGGAGTAGACACAGGTATACTTCATGTAAGGAGGGCACATTTGTAAGAAGATATAAAACAATTTTACACTTTCATAAAAATATTGCAATCATCTTTTCCCTGTAATTAGTGATAGATTATTCAATAAATTCACAATTTTTCTAATTATTTTCTTTTTTTTTAAAATAGCTTTTGGAGCATTCTCGGGAATCGATGCCTTGGCAAGATACGAGAAACAGGAGTGCCAGGGTTCACCAGAATTGAGTTTAGGGTTGGTGAGCAAACAATGAGGATAAACATTATTATATTAATTACTTTACATTACTTATTGTATTTAGTTTATTTTATCTTCGAACAAATATGCATCTTCTCACCGTCCTCTTTAATTGCAGAGTCATTGGAGGCAGGGTAAGGATTTGAAGCCAAAAGGAGGTCCAGGGAAATAATTCATCTGAAAATGACAGCTTTACTTGAGGAACGTGGACTCAAGGAGGTGGTTATGAAAAATATATTTTTTTATTTTATTTACGATATTATGAACTGAATTTTAAATATTGCATGCTATAGTTGGATAGTTGCTAAGATTTTTGAAGGCCTTATTAATGTTCTCTAATGTAAGATATCCGTGGTTGGATTGCCTTCGAAGCTTCAAAGCCAGAGGAGGCAGGGGGATGAATGGAAGCTTTTCATGGTGCTGAATAAAGGTGAGTTTTGAGTCAGTATTTAGAGATTGAATTATGAGGAAGTGGATTTTGATTGTTAATTTTTTTTTTCTAGGATTCTGTCCATTATTGGGAGGAGATCCACTGCGGTGCAATGGACTTTCATTCTGCTGATTGGTGACAAATTGTGGAGCGAGGGCAGAGAAAGTAGGATTAAATATTGGCACTGATTATGAGCTGTTGATCATAAATATTGGGATAGCTAATTTCTAAGAGACATTCATATGAATTCATTTAATTTTCTTTGCATTTATTAGGTTCCTTCCTACTTCATGGGTTGATGGATTCGCGGAAACTGGACCTCTTTTTTGGAACCAAGAAGTGGGTATATTGAGGGTTCTCCAAGGAGTAGACACAGGTATCAACTTCATGAAAGGAGGGCACATTTGTAAGAAGATATAAAACAATTTTACACTTTCATAAAAATATTGCAATCATCTTTTCCCTGTAATTAGTGATAGATTATTCAATAAATTCACAATTTTGCTAATTATTTTCTTTTTTTTTAAAATAGCTTTTGGAGCATTCTCGGGAATCGATGCCTTGGCAAGATAAGAGAAACAGGAGTGCCAGGGTTCACCAGAAATGAGTGTAGGGTTGGTGAGCAAACAAAGAGGATAAACATTATTATATTAATTACTTTACATTACTTATTGTATTTAGTTTATTTTATCTTCGAACAAATATGCATCTTCTCACCGTCCTCTTTTATTGCAGAGTCATTGGAGGCAGGGTGAGGATTTGAAGCCAAAAGGAGGTCCAGGGAAATAATTCATCTGAAAATGACAGCTTTACTTGAGGAACGTGGACTCAAGGAGGTGATTATGAAAAATATATTTTATTATTTTATTTACGATATTATGAACTGAATTTTAAATATTGCATGCAATAGTTGGATAGTTGCATATATTTTTGTAGGCATTATTAATGTTCTCTAATTTAAGATATCAATGGATGGCTTGTTTGTGAAGCTTCAAAGACAGAGGAGGAAGGGGGATGAATGGAGGCTTTTCATGGTGCTGAATAAAGGTGAGTTTTGAGTCAGTATTTAGAGATTGAATTATGAGGAAGGGGATTTTGATTGTTAAATTTTTTTTTCTAGGATTCTGTCCATTATTGGGAGGAGATCCACTGCGGTGCAATGGACTTTCATTCTGCTGATTGGTGACAAATTGTGGAGAGAGGGCAGAGAAAGTAAGATGAAATATTGGCACTGATTATGAGCTGTTGATCATAAATATTGGGATAGCTAATTTCTAAGAGACATTCATATGAATTCATTTAATTTTCTTTGCATTTATTAGGTTCCTTCCTACTTCATGGGGTGATGGATTGGAGGAAACTGGACCTCTTTTTTGGAACCAAGAAGTGGGTATATTGAGGGTTCTCCAAGGAGTAGACACAGGTATCAACTTCATGAAAGGAGGGCACATTTGTAAGAAGATATAAAACAATGTTACACTTTCATAAAAATATTGCAATCATCTTTTCCCTGTAATTAGTGATAGATTATTCAATAAATTCACAATTTTGCTAATTATTTTTTTTCTTTTGTAAAATAGCTTTTGGAGCATTCTCGGGAATCGATGCCTTGGCAAGATACGAGAAACAGGTGTGCCAGGGTTCACCAGAAATGAGTGTAGGGTTGGTGAGCAAACAAAGAGGATAAACATTATTATACTAATTACTTTACATTACTTATTGTATTTAGTTTATTTTATCTTCGAACAAATATGCATCTTCTCACCGTCCTCTTTAATTGCAGAGTCATTGGAGGCAGGGTAAGGATTTGAAGCCAAAAGGAAGTCCAGGGAAATAATTCATCTGAAAATGACAGCTTTACTTGAGGAACGTGGACTCAAGGAGGTGATTATGAAAAATATATTTTATTATTTTATTTACGATATTATGAACTGAATTTTAAATATTGCATGCAATAGTTGGATAGTTGCATATATTTTTGTAGGCATTATTAATGTTCTCTAATTTAAAATATCAATGGATGGCTTGTTTGTGAAGCTTCAAAGACAGAGGAGGAAGGGGGATGAATGGAAGCTTTTCATGGTGCTGAATAAAGGTGAGTTTTGAGTCAGTATTTAGAGATTGAATTATGAGGAAGTGGATTTTGATTGTTAAATTTTTTTTTCTAGGATTCTGTCAATCATTAGGAGGAGATCCACTGCGGTGCAATGGACGTTCAATCTGCTGATTGGTGACAAATTGTGAAGCGAGGGTAGAGAAAGTAGGATGAAAGATTGGCACTGATTATGAGCTGTTGATCATAAATATTGGGATAGCTAATTTCTAAGAGACATTCAAATGAATTCATTTAATTTTCTTTGCATTTATTAGGTTCCTTCCTACTTCATGGGGTGATGGATTGGAGGAAACTGGACCTCTTTTTTGGAAGCAAGAAGTGGGTATATTGAGGGTTCTCCAAGGAGTAGACACAGGTATCAACTTCATGAAAGGAGCGCACATTTGTAAGAAGATATAAAACAATTTTACACTTTCATAAAAATATTGCAATCATCTTTTCCCTGTAATTAGTGATAGATTATTCAATAAATTCACAATTTTTCTAATTATTTTCTTATTTTTTTAAAATAGCTTTTGGAGCATTCTCGGGAATCGACGCCTTCGCAAGATACGAGGAACAGGAGAGCCAGGGTTCACCAGAAATGAGTGTAGGGTTTTTGAGCAAACAAAGAGGATAAACAATATAATATTAATTACTTTACATTACTTATTGTATTTAGTTTATTATATCTTCAAACAAATATGCATCTTTTCACCGTCCTCTTTAATTGCAGAGTCATTGGAGGCAGGGTAAGGATTTGAAGCCAAAGGAAGGTCCAGGGAAATAATTCATCTGAAAATGACAGCTTTACTTAAGGAACGTGGTCTCAAGGAGGTGATTATGAAAAATATATTTTGTTATTTTATTTACGATATTTTAACTGAATTTTAAATATTGCATGCAATAGTTGGATAGTTGCTAAGATTTTTATAGGCATTATTAATGTTCTCTATTTTAAGATATCCGTGGTTGGATTGCCTTTGAAGCTCAAAGCCAGAGGAGGCAGGGGGATGAATGGCAGCTTTTCATGGTGCTGAATAAAGGTGAGTTTTGAGTCAGTATTTAGAGATTGAATTGTGAGGAAGTGGATGTTGATTGTTAAATATTTTTTTCTAGGATTCTGTCAATCATTGGGAGGAGATCCACTGCGGTGCAATGGACTTTCATTCTGCTGATTGGTAACAAATTGTGAAGCGAGGGCAGAGAAAGTAAGATGAAATATTGGCACTGATTTAAGCTGTTGATCATAACTATTGGGATAGCCTTTTACTAAGAGACATTCTTATGAATTCATTCAATATCCTTTGCATTTATTAGGTTCTTTCCTACTTCATGTGGTGATGGATTGGCTGCAACTGGATCACATTTTTGGAACCAAGAAGTCGGTATATTGAGGGTTCTCCAGGGAGTAGACACAGGTATACTTCATGTAAGGAGGGCACATTTGTAAGAAGATATAAAACAATTTTACACTTTCATAAAAATATTGCAATCATCTTTTCCCTGTAATTAGTGATAGATTATTCAATAAATTCACAATTTTTCTAATTATTTTCTTTTTTTTTAAAATAGCTTTTCGAGCATTCTCGGGAATCGATGCCTTGGCAAGATACGAGAAACAGGAGTGCCAGGGTTCACCAGAATTGAGTTTAGGGTTGGTGAGCAAACAAAGAGGATAAACATTATTATATTAATTACTTTACATTACTTATTGTATTTAGTTTATTTTATCTTCGAACAAATATGCATCTTCTCACCGTCCTCTTTTATTGCAGAGTCATTGGAGGCAGGGTGAGGATTTGAAGCCAAAAGGAGGTCCAGGGAAATAATTCATCTGAAAATGACAGCTTTACTTGAGGAACGTGGACTCAAGGAGGTGATTATGAAAAATATATTTTTTTATTTTATTTACGATATTATGAACTGAATTTTAAATATTGCATGCAATAGTTGGATAGTTGCATATATTTTTGTAGGCATTATTAATGTTCTCTAATTTAAGATATCAATGGATGGCTTGTTTGTGAAACTTCAAAGACAGAGGAGGAAGGGGGATGAATGGAAGCTTTTCATGGTGCTGAATAAAGGTGAGTTTTGAGTCAGTATTTAGAGATTGAATTATGAGGAAGTGGATTTTGATTGTTAAATTTTTTTTTCTAGGATTCTGTCCATTATTGGGAGGAGATCCACTGCGGTGCAATGGACTTTCATTCTGCTGATTGGTGACAAATTGTGAAGCGAGGGCAGAGAAAGTAAGATGAAATATTGGCACTGATTTAAGCTGTTGATCATAACTATTGGGATAGCCTTTTACTAAGAGACATTCTTATGAATTCATTCAATATCCTTTGCATTTATTAGGTTCTTTCCTACTTCATGTGGTGATGGATTGGCTGCAACTGGATCACATTTTTGGAACCAAGAAGTGGGTATATTGAGGGTTCTCCAAGGAGTAGACACAGGTATACTTCATGTAAGGAGGGCACATTTGTAAGAAGATATAAAACAATTTTACACTTTCATAAAAATATTGCAATCATCTTTTCCCTGTAATTAGTGATAGATTATTCAATAAATTCACAATTTTTCTAATTATTTTCTTTTTTTTTAAAATAGCTTTTGGAGCATTCTCGGGAATCGATGCCTTGGCAAGATACGAGAAACAGGAGTGCCAGGGTTCACCAGAATTGAGTTTAGGGTTGGTGAGCAAACAAAGAGGATAAACATTATTATATTAATTACTTTACATTACTTATTGTATTTAGTTTATTTTATCTTCGAACAAATATGCATCTTCTCACCGTCCTCTTTTATTGCAGAGTCATTGGAGGCAGGGTGAGGATTTGAAGCCAAAAGGAGGTCCAGGGAAATAATTCATCTAAAAATGACAGCTTTACTTGAGGAACGTGGACTCAAGGAGGTGATTATGAAAAATATATTTTTTTATTTTATTTACGATATTATGAACTGAATTTTAAATATTGCATGCAATAGTTGGATAGTTGCATATATTTTTGTAGGCATTATTAATGTTCTCTAATTTAAGATATCAATGGATGGCTTGTTTGTGAAACTTCAAAGACAGAGGAGGAAGGGGGATGAATGGAAGCTTTTCATGGTGCTGAATAAAGGTGAGTTTTGAGTCAGTATTTAGAGATTGAATTATGAGGAAGTGGATTTTGATTGTTAAATTTTTTTTTCTAGGATTCTGTCCATTATTGGGAGGAGATCCACTGCGGTGCAATGGACTTTCATTCTGCTGATTGGTGACAAATTGTGGAGCGAGGGCAGAGAAAGTAGGATGAAATATTGGCACTGATTATGAGCTGTTGATCATAAATATTGGGATAGCTAATTTCTAAGAGACATTCATATGAATTCATTTAATTTTCTTTGCATTTATTAGGTTCCTTCCTACTTCATGGGGTGATGGATTGGAGGAAACTGGACCTCTTTTTTGGAACCAAGAAGTGGGTATATTGAGGGTTCTCCAAGGAGTAGACACAGGTATCAACTTCATGAAAGGAGGGCACATTTGTAAGAAGATATAAAACAATTTTAAACTTTCATAAAAATATTGCAATCATCTCTTCTCTGTAATCAGAGATAGATTATTCAATAAATACACAATTTTGCTAATTATTTTCTTTTTTTTTTAAAATAGCTTTTGGAGCATTCTGGGGAATCGATGCCTTGGCAAGATACGAGAAACAGTAGTGCCAGGGTTCACCAGAAATGAGTGTAGGGTTGGTGAGCAAACAAAGAGGATAAACATTATTATATTAATTACTTTACATTGTTTATTGTATTTAGTTTATTTTATCTTCGAACAAATATGCATCTTCTCACCGTCCTCTTTTATTGCAGAGTCATTGGAGGCAGGGTGAGGATTTGAAGCCAAAAGGAGGTCCAGGGAAATAATTCATCTGAAAATGACAGCTTTACTTGAGGAATGTGGACTCAAGGAGGTGATTATGAAAAATATATTTTATTATTTTATTTACGATATTATGAACTGAATTTTAAATATTGCATGCAATAGTTGGATAGTTGCATATATTTTTGTAGGCATTATTAATGTTCTCTAATTTAAGATATCAATGGATGGCTTGTTTGTGAAGCTTCAAAGACAGAGGAGGAAGGGGGATGAATGGAGGCTTTTCATGGTGCTTAATAAAGGTGAGTTTTGAGTCAGTATTTAGAGATTGAATTATGAGGAAGTGGATTTTGATTGTTAAATTTTTTTTTCTAGGATTCTGTCTATTATTGGGAGGAGTTCCACTGCGGTGAAATGGACTTTCATTCTGCTGATTGGTGACAAATTGTGGAGCGAGGGCAGAGAAAGTAGGATGAAATATTGGCACTGATTATGAGCTGTTGATCATAAATATTGGGATAGCTAATTTCTAAGAGACATTCAAATGAATTCATTTAATTTTCTTTGCATTTATTAGGTTCCTTCCTACTTCATGGGGTGATGGATTGGAGGAAACTGGACCTCTTTTTTGGAAGCAAGAAGTGGGTATATTGAGGGTTCTCCAAGGAGTAGACACAGGTATCAACTTCATGAAAGGAGCGCACATTTGTAAGAAGATATAAAACAATTTTACACTTTCATAAAAATATTGCAATCATCTTTTCCCTGTAATTAGTGATAGATTATTCAAGAAATTCACAATTTTGCTAATTATTTTTTTTCTTTTGTAAAATAGCTTTTGGAGCATTCTCGGGAATCGATGCCTTTGCAAGATACGAGGAACAGGAGAGCCAGGGTTCACCAGAAATGAGTGTAGGGTTGGTGAGCAAACAAAGAGGATAAACATTATTATATTAATTACTTTACAGTACTTATTGTATTTAGTTTATTTTATCTTCGAACAAATATGCATCTTCTCACCGTACTCTTTAATTGCAGAGTCATTGGAGGCAGGGTGAGGATTTGAAGCCAAAAGGAGGTCCAGGGAAATAAGTCATTTGAAAATGACAGCTTTACTTGAGGAACGTGGACTCAAGGAGGTGATTATGAAAAATATATTTTATTATTTTATTTACGATATTATGAACTGAATTTTAAATATTGCATGCAATAGTTGGATAGTTGCATATATTTTTGTAGGCATTATTAATGTTCTCTAATTTAAGATATCAATGGATGGCTTGTTTGTGAAGCTTCAAAGACAGAGGAGGAAGGGGGATGAATGGAGGCTTTTCATGGTGCTGAATAAAGGTGAGTTTTGAGTCAGTATTTAGAGATTGAATTATGAGGAAGGGGATTTTGATTGTTAAATTTTTTTTTCTAGGATTCTG
This sequence comes from Pantala flavescens, assembly GCA_020796165.1. NCBI lineage: Eukaryota > Metazoa > Arthropoda > Insecta > Odonata > Libellulidae > Pantala > Pantala flavescens. Next base: position 33,925,849 of record CM036881.1, on the reverse strand, counting down.
TCCATTATTGGGAGGAGATCCACTGCGGTGCAATGGACTTTCATTCTGCTGATTGGTGACAAATTGTGGAGCAAGGGCAGAGAAAGTAAGATGAAATATTGGCACTGATTATGAGCTGTTGATCATAAATATTGGGATAGCTAATTTCTAAGAGACATTCATATGAATTCATTTAATTTTCTTTGCATTTATTAGGTTCCTTCCTACTTCATGGGGTGATGGATTGGAGGAAACTGGACCTCTTTTTTGGAACCAAGAAGTGGGTATATTGAGGGTTCTCCAAGGAGTAGACACAGGTATCAACTTCATGAAAGGAGGGCACATTTGTAAGAAGATATAAAACAATGTTACACTTTCATAAAAATATTGCAATCATCTTTTCCCTGTAATTAGTGATAGATTATTCAAGAAATTCACAATTTTGCTAATTATTTTTTTTCTTTTGTAAAATAGCTTTTGGAGCATTCTCGGGAATCGATGCCTTGGCAAGATACGAGAAACAGGAGTGCCAGGGTTCACCAGAAATGAGTGTAGGGTTGGTGAGCAAACAAAGAGGATAAACATTATTATATTAATTACTTTACATTACTTATTGTATTTAGTTTATTTTATCTTCGAACAAATATGCATCTTCTCACCGTCCTCTTTAATTGCAGAGTCATTGGAGGCAGGGTAAGGACTTGAAGCCAAAAGGAGGTCCAGGGAAATAATTCATCTGAAAATGACAGCTTTACTTGAGGAACGTGGACTCAAGGAGGTGATTATGAAAAATATATTTTATTATTTTATTTACGATATTATGAACTGAATTTTAAATATTGCATGCAATAGTTGGATAGTTGCATATATTTTTGTAGGCATTATTAATGTTCTCTAATTTAAGATATCAATGGATGGCTTGTTTGTGAAGCTTCAAAGACAGAGGAGGAAGGGGGATGAATGGAGGCTTTTCATGGTGCTTAATAAAGGTGAGTTTTGAGTCAGTATTTAGAGATTGAATTATGAGGAAGTGGATTTTGATTGTTAAATTTTTTTTTCTAGGATTCTGTCTATTATTGGGAGGAGTTCCACTGCGGTGAAATGGACTTTCATTCTGCTGATTGGTGACAAATTGTGGAGCGAGGGCAGAGAAAGTAGGATGAAATATTGGCACTGATTATGAGCTGTTGATCATAAATATTGGGATAGCTAATTTCTAAGAGACATTCATATGAATTCATTTAATTTTCTTTGCATTTATTAGGTTCCTTCCTACTTCATGGGGTGATGGATTGGAGGAAACTGGACCTCTTTTTTGGAAGCAAGAAGTGGGTATATTGAGGGTTCTCCAAGGAGTAGACACAGGTATCAACTTCATGAAAGGAGCGCACATTTGTAAGAAGATATAAAAAATTTTACACTTTCATAAAAATATTGCAATCATCTTTTCCCTGTAATTAGTGATAGATTATTCAAGAAATTCACAATTTTGCTAATTATTTTTTTTCTTTTGTAAAATAGCTTTTGGAGCATTCTCGGGAATCGATGCCTTTGCAAGATACGAGGAACAGGAGAGCCAGGGTTCACCAGAAATGAGTGTAGGGTTGGTGAGCAAACAAAGAGGATAAACATTATTATATTAATTACTTTACAGTACTTATTGTATTTAGTTTATTTTATCTTCGAACAAATATGCATCTTCTCACCGTACTCTTTAATTGCAGAGTCATTGGAGGCAGGGTGAGGATTTGAAGCCAAAAGGAGGTCCAGGGAAATAAGTCATTTGAAAATGACAGCTTTACTTGAGGAACGTGGACTCAAGGAGGTGATTATGAAAAATATATTTTATTATTTTATTTACGATATTATGAACTGAATTTTAAATATTGCATGCAATAGTTGGATAGTTGCATATATTTTTGTAGGCATTATTAATGTTCTCTAATTTAAGATATCAATGGATGGCTTGTTTGTGAAGCTTCAAAGACAGAGGAGGAAGGGGGATGAATGGAAGCTTTTCATGGTGCTGAATAAAGGTGAGTTTTGAGTCAGTAATTAGAGATTGAATTATGAGGGAGTGGATATTTTCATTGTTATATTTTTTTTTCTAGGATTCTGTCAATCATTGGGAGGAGATCCACTGCAGTGCAATGGAATTTCATTCTACTGATTGGTGACAAATTTTGGAGCGAGGGCAGAGAAAGTAGGATGAAAAATTGGCACTGATTAAGAGCTGTTGATCATAACTATTGGGATAGCTAATTTCTAAGAGACATTCATATGAATTCATTTAATTTTCTTTGCATTTATTAGATTCCTTCCTACTTCATGTGGTGATGGATTCTGGTGAAATTCAGAATTTTACTAATTATTTTCTTTCTTTTGTAAAATAGCTTTTGAAGCATTCTCGGGAATCGACGCCTTCGCAAGATACGAGGAACAGGAGAGCCAGGGTTCACCAGAAATGAGTGTAGGGTTTTTGAGCAAACAAAGAGGATAAACAATATAATATTAATTACTTTACATTACTTATTGTATTTAGTTTATTATATCTTCAAACAAATATGCATCTTCTCACCGTCCTCTTTAATTGCAGAGTCATTGGAGGCAGGGTAAGGATTTGAAGCCAAAGGAAGGTCCAGGGAAATAATTCATCTGAAAATGACAGCTTTACTTAAGGAACGTGGTCTCAAGGAGGTGATTATGAAAAATATATTTTGTTATTTTATTTACGATATTTTAACTGAATTTTAAATATTGCATGCAATAGTTGGATAGTTGCTAAGATTTTTATAGGCATTATTAATGTTCTCTATTTTAAGATATCCGTGGTTGGATTGCCTTTGAAGCTTCAAAGCCAGAGGAGGCAGGGGGATGAATGGCAGCTTTTCATGGTGCTGAATAAAGGTGAGTTTTGAGTCAGTATTTAGAGATTGAATTGTGAGGAAGTGGATGTTGATTGTTAAATTTTTTTTTCTAGGATTCTGTCAATCATTGGGAGGAGATCCACTGCGGTGCAATGGACTTTCATTCTGCTGATTGGTGACAAATTGTGAAGCGAGGGCAGAGAAAGTAGGATGAAAGATTGGCACTGATTTAAGCTGTTGATCATAACTATTGGGATAGCCTTTTACTAAGAGACATTCTTATGAATTCATTCAATATCCTTTGCATTTATTAGGTTCTTTCCTACTTCATGTGGTGATGGATTGGCTGCAACTGGATCACATTTTTGGAACCAAGAAGTCGGTATATTGAGGGTTCTCCAGGGAGTAGACACAGGTATACTTCATGTAAGGAGGGCACATTTGTAAGAAGATATAAAACAATTTTACACTTTCATAAAAATATTGCAATCATTTTTTCCCTGTAATTAGTGATAGATTATTCAATAAATTCACAAATTTGCTAATTATTTTTTTCCATTTTTAAAATAGCTTTGGAGCATTCTCGGGAATCGATGCCTTGGCAAGATACGAGAAACAGGAGTGCCAGGGTTCACCAGAATTGAATTTAGGGTTGGTGAGCAAACAAAGAGGATAAACATTATTATATTAATTACTTTACATTACTTATTGTATTTAGTTTATTTTATCTTCGAACAAATATGCATCTTCTCACCGTCCTCTTTTATTGCAGAGTCATTGGAGGCAGGGTGAGGATTTGAAGCCAAAAGGAGGTCCAGGGAAATAATTCATCTGAAAATGACAGCTTTACTTGAGGAACGTGGACTCAAGGAGGTGATTATGAAAAATATATTTTTTTATTTTATTTACGATATTATGAACTGAATTTTAAATATTGCATGCTATAGTTGGATAGTTGCTAAGATTTTTGAAGGCCTTATTAATGTTCTCTAATGTAAGATATCCGTGGTTGGATTGCCTTCGAAGCTTCAAAGACAGAGGAGGAAGGGGGATGAATGGAAGCTTTTCATGGTGCTGAATAAAGGTGAGTTTTGAGTCAGTATTTAGAGATTGAATTATGAGGAAGTGGATTTTGATTGTTAAATTTTTTTTTCTAGGATTCTGTCCATTATTGGGAGGAGATCCACTGCGGTGCAATGGACTTTCATTCTGCTGATTGGTGACAAATTGTGGAGCGAGGGCAGAGAAAGTAGGATTAAATATTGGCACTGATTATGAGCTGTTGATCATAAATATTGGGATAGCTAATTTCTAAGAGACATTCATATGAATTCATTTAATTTTCTTTGCATTTATTAGGTTCCTTCCTACTTCATGGGGTGATGGATTGGAGGAAACTGGACCTCTTTTTTGGAACCAAGAAGTGGGTATATTGAGGGTTCTCCAAGGAGTAGACACAGGTATCAACTTCATGAAAGGAGGGCACATTCGAAAGAAGAAATAAAACAATTTTACACTTTCATAAAAATATTGCAATCATCTTTTCCCTGTAATTAGTGATGGATTATTCAAGAAATTCACAATTTTGCTAATTATTTTCTTATTTTTTTAAAATAGCTTTTGGAGCATTCTCGGGAATCAATGCCTTGGCAAGATACGAGAAACAGGAGTGCCAGGGTTCACCAGAAATGAGTGTAGGGTTGGTGAGCAAACAAAGAGGATAAACATTATTATATTAATTACTTTACATTACTTATTGTATTTAGTTTATTTTATCTTCGAACAAATATGCATCTTCTCACCGTCCTCTTTAATTGCAGAGTCATTGGAGGCAGGGTAAGGACTTGAAGCCAAAAGGAGGTCCAGGGAAATAATTCATCTGAAAATGACAGCTTTACTTGAGGAACGTGGACTCAAGGAGGTGATTATGAAAAATATATTTTATTATTTTATTTACGATATTATGAACTGAATTTTAAATATTGCATGCAATAGTTGGATAGTTGCATATATTTTTGTAGGCATTATTAATGTTCTCTAATTTAAGATATCAATGGATGGCTTGTTTGTGAAGCTTCAAAGACAGAGGAGGAAGGGGGATGAATGGCAGCTTTTCATGGTGCTGAATAAAGGTGAGTTTTGAGTCAGTATTTAGAGATTGAATTATGAGGAAGTGGATTTTGATTGTTAAATTTTTTTTTCTAGGATTCTGTCCATTATTGGGAGGAGATCCACTGCGGTGCAATGGACTTTCATTCTGCTGATTGGTGACAAATTGTGGAGCGAGGGCAGAGAAAGTAGGATTAAATATTGGCACTGATTATGAGCTGTTGATCATAAATATTGGGATAGCTAATTTCTAAGAGACATTCATATGAATTCATTTAATTTTCTTTGCATTTATTAGGTTCCTTCCTACTTCATGGGTTGATGGATTCGCCGAAACTGGACCTCTTTTTTGGAACCAAGAAGTGGGTATATTGAGGGTTCTCCAAGGAGTAGACACAGGTATCAACTTCATGAAAGGAGGGCACATTTGTAAGAAGATATAAAACAATTTTTCACTTTCATTAAAATATTGCAATCATCTTTTCCCTGTAATTAGAGATAGATTATTCAAGAAATTCACAATTTTGCTAATTATTTTTTTTCTTTTGTAAAATAGCTTTTGGAGCTTTCTCAGGAATCGATGCCTTGGCAAGATACGAGGAACAGGAGAGCCAGGGTTCACCAGAAATGAGTGTAGGGTTGGTGAGCAAACAAAGAGGATAAACATTATTATATTAATTACTTTATATTACTTATTGTATTTAGTTTATTTTATCTTCGAACAAATATGCATCTTCTCACCGTCCTCTTTATTTGCAGAGTCATTGGAGGCAGGGTAAGGATTTGAAGCCAAAAGGAGGTCCAGGGAAATAATTCATCTGAAAATGAAAGCTTTACTTGAGGAACGTGGACTCAAGGAGGTGATTATGAAAAATATATTTTATTATTTTATTTACGATATTATGAACTGAATTTTAAATATTGCAAGCAACAGTTGGATAGTTGCTAAGATTTTTGTAGGCATTATTAATGTTCTCTAATTTAAGATATCCGTGGTTGGATTGCCTTTGAAGCTTCAAAGCAAGAGGAGGCAGGGGGATGAATGGCAGCTTTTTATGGTGCTGAATAAAGGTATGTTTCGAGTCAGTATTCAGAGATTGAATTATGAGGAAGTGGATTTTGATTGTTAAATTTTTTTTTCTAGGATTCCGTCCATTATTGGGAGGAGATCCACTGCGGTTCAATGGACGTTCATTCTGCTGATTGGTGACAAATTGTGGAGCGAGGGCAGAGAGAGTAGGATGAAATATTGGCACTGATTATGAGCTGTTGATCATAAATATTGGGATAGGTAATTTCTAAGAGACATTCATATGAATTCATTTAATTTTCTTTGCATTTATTAGGTTCCTTCCTATTTCATGGGTTGATGGATTCGCGGAAACTGGACCTCTTTTTTGGAACCAAGAAGTGGGTATATTGAGGGTTCTCCAAGGAGTAGACACAGGTATCAACTTCATGAAAGGAGGGCACATTTGTAAGAAGATATAAAACAATTTTACACTTTCATAAAAATATTGCAATCATCTTTTCCCTGCAATTAGTGATAGATTATTCAAGAAATTCACAATTTTGCTAATTATTTTTTTTCTTTTGTAAAATAGCTTTTGGAGCATTCTCGGGAATCGATGCCTTGGCAAGATACGAGAAACAGGAGTGCCAGGGTTCACCAGAAATGAGTGTAGGGTTGGTGAGCAAACAAAGAGGATAAACATTATTATATTAATTACTTTACATTACTTATTGTATTTAGTTTATTTTATCTTCGAACAAATATGCATCTTCTCACCGTCCTCTTTAATTGGAGAGTCATTGGAGGCAGGGTAAGGATTTGAAGCCAAAAGGAGGTCCAGGGAAATAATTCATCTGAAAATGACAGTTTTACTTGAGGAACGTGGACTCAAGGAGGTGATTATGAAAAATATAATTTTATTTTTTTATTTACGATATTATGAACTGAATTTTAAATATTGCATGCAATAGTTGGATAGTTGCATATATTTTTGTAGGCATTATTAATGTTCTCTAATTTAAGATATCAATGGATGGATTGTTTGTGAAGCTTCAAAGACAGAGGAGGAAGGGGGATGAATGGAAGCTTTTCATGGTGCTGAATAAAGGTGAGTTTTGAGTCAGTATATAGAGATTGAATTATGAGGAAGTGGATTTTGATTGTTAAATTTTTTTTTCTAGGATTCCGTCTATTATTGGGAGGAGATCCACTGTAGTGCACTGGACTTTCATTCTGCTTATTGGTAACAAATTGTGGAGCGAGGGCAGGGAAAGTAGGATGGAGTATTGGCACTGATTATGAGCTGTTGATCATAACTATTGGGATAGCTAATTTCTAAGAGACATTCATATGAATTCATTTAATTTTCTTTGCATTTATTAGGTTCCTTCCTACTTCATGGGGTGATGGATTGGCGGAAAATGGACCTCTTTTTTGGAACCAAGAAGTGGGTATATTGAGGGTTCTCCAAGGAGTAGACACAGGTATCAACTTCATGAAAGGAGGGCACATTTGTAAGAAGATATAAAACAATATTACACTTTCATAAAAATATTGCAATCATCTCTTCCCTGTAATTAGTGATAGATTATTCAATAAATTCACAATTTTGCTAATTATTTTTTTCTTTTGTGAAATAGCTTTTGGAGCATTATCGGGAATTGACGCCTTGGCAAGATACGAGGAACAGGAGAGCAAGGGTTCACCATAAATGAGTGTAGGGTTGGTGAGCAAACAAAGAGGATAAACATTATTATATTAATTACTTTACATTACTTATTGTATTTAGTTTATTTTATCTTCGAACAAATATGCATCTTCTCACCGTCCTCTTTAATTGCAGAGTCATTGGAGGCAGGGTGAGGATTTGAAGGCAAAAGGAGGTCCAGGGAAATAAGTCATCTGAAAATGACAGCTTTACTTGAGGAACGTGGACTCAAGGAGGTGATTATGAAAAATATATTTTATTTTTTTATTTACGATATTATGAACTGAATTTTAAATATTGCATGCATTAGTTGGATGGTTGCTAAGATTTTTGTTGGCATTAGTAATGTTCTCTAATTTAAGATATCCGTGGTTGGATTGCCTTCGAAGCTTCAAAGCCAGAGGAGGAAGGGGGATGAATGGAAGCTTTTCATGGTGCTGAATAAAGGTCAGTTTTGAGTCAGTATTTAGAGATTGAATTATGAGGAAGTGGATTTTAATTGTTAAATTTTTTTTTCTAGGATTCTGTCCATTATTGGGAGGAGATCCACTGCGGTGCAATGGACTTTCATTCTGCTGATTGGTGACAAATTGTGGAGCGAGGGCAGAGAAAGTAGGATGAAATATTGGCATGGATTATGAGCTGTTGATCATAAATATTGGGATAGCTAATTTCTAAGAGACATTCATATGAATTCATTTAATTTTCTTTGCATTTATTAGGTTCCTTCCTACTTCATGGGGTGATGGATTGGCGGAAAATGGACCTCTTTTTTGGAACCAAGAAGTGGGTATATTGAGGGTTCTCCAAGGAGTAGACACAGGTATCAACTTCAAGAAAGGAGGGCACATTTGTAAGAAGATATAAAACAATTTTACACTTTCATAAAAATATTGCAATCATCTTTTCCCTGTAATTAGTGATAGATTATTCAAGAAATTCACAATTTTGCTAATTATTTTTTTTCTTTTGTAAAAAAGCTTTTGGAGCATTCTCGGGAATCGATGCCTTTGCAAGATACGAGGAACAGGAGAGCCAGGGTTCAGCAGAAATGAGTGTAGGGTTGGTGAGCAAACAAAGAGGATAAACATTATTATATTAATTACTTTACATTACTTATTGTATTTAGTTTATTTTATCTTCGAACAAATATGCATCTTCTCACCGTACTCTTTAATTGCAGAGTCATTGGAGGCAGGGTGAGGATTTGAAGGCAAAAGGAGGTCCAGGGAAATAAGTCATCTGAAAATGACAGCTTTACTTGAGGAACGTGGACTCAAGGAGGTGATTATGAAAAATATATTTTATTATTTTATTTACGATATTATGAACTGAATTTTAAATATTGCATGCATTAGTAGGATGGTTGCTAAGATTTTTGTTGGCATTAGTAATGTTCTCTAATTTAAGATATCCGTGGTTGGATTGCCTTCGAAGCTTCAAAGCCAGAGGAGGAAGGGGGATGAATGGAAGCTTTTCATGGTGCTGAATAAAGGTCTGTTTTGAGTCAGTATTTAGAGATTGAATTATGAGGAAGTGGATTTTAATTGTTAAATTTTTTTTTCTATGATTCTGTCCATTATTGGGAGGAGATCCACTGCGGTGCAATGGACTTTCATTCTGCTGATTGGTGACAAATTGTGGAGCGAGGGCAGAGAAAGTAGGATGAAATATTGGCACTGATTATGAGCTGTTGATCATAAATATTGGGATAGCTAATTTCTAAGAGACATTCATATGAATTCATTTAATTTTCTTTGCATTTATTAGGTTCCTTCCTACTTCATGGGGTGATGGATTGGCGGAAAATGGACCTCTTTTTTGGAACCTAGAAGTGGGTATATTGAGGGTTCTCCAAGGAGTAGACACAGGTATCAACTTCATGAAAGGAGGGCACATTTGTAAGAAGATATAAAACAATTTTTCACTTTCATAAAAATATTGCTATCATCTTTTCCCTGTAATTAGTGATAGATTATTCAAGAAATTCACAATTTTGCTAATTATTTTTTTTCTTTTGTAAAATAGCTTTTGGAGCATTCTCGGGAATCGATGCCTTGGCAAGATACGAGGAACAGGAGAGCCAGGGTTCACCAGAAATGAGTGTAGGGTTGTTGAGCAAACAAAGAGGATGAACATTATTATATTAATTACTTTATATTACTTATTGTATTTAGTTTATTTTATCTTCGAACAAATATGCATCTTCTCACCGTCCTCTTTAATTGCAGAGTCATTGGAGGCAGGGTAAGGATTTGAAGCCAAAAGGAGGTCCAGGGAAATAATTCATCTGAAAATGAAAGCTTTACTTGAGGAACGTGGACTCAAGGAGGTGATTATGAAAAATATATTTTATTATTTTATTTACGATATTATGAACTGAATTTTAAATATTGCATGCATTAGTTGGATGGTTGCTAAGATTTTTGTAGGCATTAGTAATGTTCTCTAATTTAAGATATCCGTGGTTGGATTGCCTTCGAAGCTTCAAAGCCAGAGGAGGCAGGGGGATGAATGGCAGCTTTTCATGGTGCTGAATAAAGGTCTGTTTTGAGTCAGTATTTAGAGATTGAATTATGAGGAAGGGGATTTTGATTGTTAAATTTTTTTTTCTAGGATTCTGTCCATTATTGGGAGGAGATCCACTGCGGTGCAATGGACGTTCATTCTGCTGATTGGTGACAAATTGTGGAGCGAGGGCAGAGAAAGTAGGATTAAATATTGGCACTGATAATAAGCTGTTGATCATAAATATTGGGATAGCTAATTTCTAAGAGTCATTCATATGAATTCATTTAATTTTCTTTGCATTTATTAGGTTCCTTCCTACTTCATGGGGTGATGGATTGGCGGAAAATGGACCTCTTTTTTGGAACCAAGAAGTGGGTATATTGAGGGTTCTCCAAGGAGTAGACACAGGTATCAACTTCATGAAAGGAGGGCACATTTGTAAGAAGATATAAAACAATATTACACTTTCATAAAAATATTGCAATCATCTCTTCCCTGTAATTAGTGATAGATTATTCAATAAATTCACAATTTTGCTAATTATTTTTTTCTTTTGTGAAATAGCTTTTGGAGCATTCTCGGGAATCGACGCCTTGGCAAGATACGAGGAACAGGAGAGCCAGGGTTCACCAGAAATGAGTGTAGGGTTGGTGAGCAAACAAAGAGGATAAACATTATTATATTAATTACTTTACATTACTTATTGTATTTAGTTTATTTTATCTTCGAACAAATATGCATTTTCTCACCGTCCTCTTTAATTGCAGAGTCATTGGAGGCAGGGTGAGGATTTGAAGGCAAAAGGAGGTCCAGGGAAATAATTCATCTGAAAATGACAGCTTTACTTGAGGAACGTGGACTCAAGGAGGTGATTATGAAAAATATATTTTATTATTTTATTTACGATATTATGAACTGAATTTTAAATATTGCATGCATTAGTTGGATGGTTGCTAAGATTTTTGTAGGCATTAGTAATGTTCTCTAATTTAAGATATCCGTGGTTGGATTGCCTTCGAAGCTTCAAAGCCAGAGGAGGCAGGGGGATGAATGGCAGCTTTTCATGGTGCTGAATAAAGGTGAGTTTTGAGTCAGTATTTAGAGATTGAATTATGAGGAAGGGGATTTTGATTGTTAAATTTTTTTTTCTAGGATTCTGTCCATTATTGGGAGGAGATCCACTGCGGTGCAATGGACGTTCATTCTGCTGATTGGTGACAAATTGTGGAGCGAGGGCAGAGAAAGTAGGATTAAATATTGGCACTGATAATAAGCTGTTGATCATAAATATTGGGATAGCTAATTTCTAAGAGACATTCATATGAATTCATTTAATTTTCTTTGCATTTATTAGGTTCCTTCCTACTTCATGGGGTGATGGATTGGCGGAAAATGGACCTCTTTTTTGGAACCAAGAAGTGGGTATATTGAGGGTTCTCCAAGGAGTAGACACAGGTATCAACTTCATGAAAGGAGGGCACATTTGTAAGAAGATATAAAACAATATTACACTTTCATAAAAATATTGCAATCATCTCTTCCCTGTAATTAGTGATAGATTATTCAATAAATTCACAATTTTGCTAATTATTTTTTTCTTTTGTGAAATAGCTTTTGGAGCATTCTCGTGAATCGACGCCTTGGCAAGATACGAGGAACAGGAGAGCCAGGGTTCACCAGAAATGAGTGTAGGGTTGGTGAGCAAACAAAGAGGATAAACATTATTATATTAATTACTTTACATTACTTATTGTATTTAGTTTATTTTATCTTCGAACAAATATGCATTTTCTCACCGTCCTCTTTAATTGCAGAGTCATTGGAGGCAGGGTGAGGATTTGAAGGCAAAAGGAGGTCCAGGGAAATAATTCATCTGAAAATGACAGCTTTACTTGAGGAACGTGGACTCAAGGAGGTGATTATGAAAAATATATTTTATTATTTTATTTACGATATTATGAACTGAATTTTAAATATTGTATTCAATAGTTGGATAGTTGCATATATTTTTGTAGGCATTATTAATGTTCTCTAATTTAAGATATCAATGGATGGATTGTTTGTGAAGCTTCAAAGACAGAGGAGGAAGGGGGATGAATGGAGGCTTTCATGGTGCTGAATAAAGGTTAGTTTTGAGTCAGTATTCAGAGATTGAATTATGAGGAAGTGAATTTTGATTGTTAAATTTTTTTTTCTAGGATTCCGTCCATTATTTGGAGCAGATCCACTGCAGTGCAATGGACTTTCATTCTGCTGATTGGTGACAAATTGTGGAGCGAGAGCAGAGAAAGTAGGATGAAATATTGGTACTGATTATGAGCTGTTGATCATAAATATTGGGATAGGTAATTTCTAAGAGACATTCATATGAATTCATTTAATTTTCTTTGCATTTATTAGGTTCCTTCCTACTTCATGGGGTGATGGATTGGCGGAAAATGGACCTCTTTTTTGGAACCAAGAAGTGGGTATATTGAGGGTTCTCCAAGGAGTAGACACAGGTATCAACTTCATGAAAGGAGGGCACATTTGTAAGAAGATATAAAACAATATTACACTTTCATAAAAATATTGCAATCATCTCTTCCCTGTAATAAGTGATAGATTATTCAATAAATTCACAATTTTGCTAATAATTTTTTTCTTTTGTAAAATAGCTTTTGCAGCATTCTCGGGAATCTACGCCTTGGCAAGATACGAGGAACAGGAGAGCAAGGGTTCACCAGAAATGAGTGTAGGGTTGGTGAGCAAACAAAGAGGATAAACATTATTATATTAATTACTTTACATTACTTATTGTATTTAGTTTATTTTATCTTCGAACAAATATGCATCTTCTCACCGTCCTCTTTAATTGCAGAGTCATTGGAGGCAGGGTGAGGATTTGAAGGCAAAAGGAGGTCCAGGGAAATAAGTCATCTGAAAATGAAAGCTTTACTTGAGGAACGTGGACTCAAGGAGGTGATTATGAAAAATATATTTTATTATTTTATTTACGATATTATGAACTGAATTTTAAATATTGCAAGCAACAGTTGGATAGTTGCTAAGATTTTTGTAGGCATTATTAATGTTCTCTAATTTAAGATATCCGTGGTTGGATTGCCTTTGAAGCTTCAAAGCAAGAGGAGGCAGGGGGATGAATGGCAGCTTTTTATGGTGCTGAATAAAGGTATGTTTCGAGTCAGTATTCAGAGATTGAATTATGAGGAAGTGGATTTTGATTGTTAAATTTTTTTTTCTAGGATTCCGTCCATTATTGGGAGGAGATCCACTGCGGTTCAATGGACGTTCATTCTGCTGATTGGTGACAAATTGTGGAGCGAGGGCAGAGAGAGTAGGATGAAATATTGGCACTGATTATGAGCTGTTGATCATAAATATTGGGATAGGTAATTTCTAAGAGACATTCATATGAATTCATTTAATTTTCTTTGCATTTATTAGGTTCCTTCCTATTTCATGGGTTGATGGATTCGCGGAAACTGGACCTCTTTTTTGGAACCAAGAAGTGGGTATATTGAGGGTTCTCCAAGGAGTAGACACAGGTATCAACTTCATGAAAGGAGGGCACATTTGTAAGAAGATATAAAACAATTTTACACTTTCATAAAAATATTGCAATCATCTTTTCCCTGCAATTAGTGATAGATTATTCAAGAAATTCACAATTTTGCTAATTATTTTTTTTCTTTTGTAAAATAGCTTTTGGAGCATTCTCGGGAATCGATGCCTTGGCAAGATACGAGAAACAGGAGTGCCAGGGTTCACCAGAAATGAGTGTAGGGTTGGTGAGCAAACAAAGAGGATAAACATTATTATATTAATTACTTTACATTGTTTATTGTATTTAGTTTATTTTATCTTCGAACAAATATGCATCTTCTCACCGTCCTCTTTAATTGCAGAGTCATTGGAGGCAGGGTAAGGATTTGAAGCCAAAAGGAGGTCCAGGGAAATAATTCATCTGAAAATGACAGTTTTACTTGAGGAACGTGGACCCAAGGAGGTGATTATGAAAAATATAATTTTATTTTTTTATTTACGATATTATGAACTGAATTTTAAATATTGCATGCAATAGTTGGATAGTTGCATATATTTTTGTAGGCATTATTAATGTTCTCTAATTTAAGATATCAATGGATGGATTGTTTGTGAAGCTTCAAAGACAGAGGAGGAAGGGGGATGAATGGAAGCTTTTCATGGTGCTGAATAAAGGTGAGTTTTGAGTCAGTATATAGAGATTGAATTATGAGGAAGTGGATTTTGATTGTTAAATTTTTTTTTCTAGGATTCGGTCTATTATTGGGAGGAGATCCACTGTAGTGCACTGGACTTTCATTCTGCTTATTGGTAACAAATTGTGGAGCGAGGGCAGGGAAAGTAGGATGGAGTATTGGCACTGATTATGAGCTGTTGATCATAACTATTGGGATAGCTAATTTCTAAGAGACATTCATATGAATTCATTTAATTTTCTTTGCATTTATTAGGTTCCTTCCTACTTCATGGGGTGATGGATTGGCGGAAAATGGACCTCTTTTTTGGAACCAAGAAGTGGGTATATTGAGGGTTCTCCAAGGAGTAGACACAGGTATCAACTTCATGAAAGGAGGGCACATTTGTAAGAAGATATAAAACAATATTACACTTTCATAAAAATATTGCAATCATCTCTTCCCTGTAATTAGTGATAGATTATTCAATAAATTCACAATTTTGCTAATTATTTTTTTCTTTTGTGAAATAGCTTTTGGAGCATTATCGGGAATGGACGCCTTGACAAGATACGAGGAACAGGAGAGCAAGGGTTCACCATAAATGAGTGTAGGGTTGGTGAGCAAACAAAGAGGATAAACATTATTATATTAATTACTTTACATTACTTATTGTATTTAGTTTATTTTATCTTCGAACAAATATGCATCTTCTCACCGTCCTCTTTAATTGCAGAGTCATTGGAGGCAGGGTGAGGATTTGAAGGCAAAAGGAGGTCCAGGGAAATAAGTCATCTGAAAATGACAGCTTTACTTGAGGAACGTGGACTCAAGGAGGTGATTATGAAAAATATATTTTATTTTTTTATTTACGATATTATGAACTGAATTTTAAATATTGCATGCAATAGTTGGATAGTTGCATATATTTTTGTAGGCATTATTAATGTTCTCTAATTTAAGATATCCGTGGTTGGATTGCCTTTGAAGCTTCAAAGCCAGAGGAGGCAGGGGGATGAATGGCAGCTTTTCATGGTGCTGAATAAAGGTGAGTTTTGAGTCAGTATTTAGAGATTGAATTATGAGGAAGTGGATTTTAATTGTTAAAATTTTTTTTCTAGGATTCTGTCCATTATTGGGAGCAGATCCACTGCGGTGCAATGGACTTTCATTCTGCTGATTGGTGACAAATTGTGGAGCGAGGGCAGAGATAGTAGGATTAAATATTAGCACTGATTATGAGCTGTTGATCATAAATATTGGGATAGCTAATTTCTAAGAGACATTCATATGAATTCAATTAATTTTCTTTGCATTTATTAGGTTCCTTCCTACTTCATGGGTTGATGGATTGGCGGAAACTGGACCTCTTTTTTGGAACCAAGAAGTGGGTATATTGAGGGTTCTCCAAGGAGTAGACACAGGTATCAACTTCATGAAAGGAGGGCACATTTGTAAGAAGATATAAAACAATTTTACACTTTCATAAAAATATTGCTATCATCTTTTCCCTGTAATTAGTGATAGATTATTCAAGAAATTCACAATTTTGCTAATTATTTTTTTCTTTTGTGAAATAGCTTTTGGAGCATTATCGGGAATCGACGCCTTGGCAAGATACGAGAAACAGGAGAGCCAGGGTTCACCATAAATGAGTGTAGGGTTGGTGAGCAAACAAAGAGGATAAACATTATTATATTAATTACTTTACATTACTTATTGTATTTAGTTTATTTTATCTTCGAACAAATATGCATCTTCTCACCGTCCTCTCTAATTGCAGAGTCATTGGAGGCAGGGTGAGGATTTGAAGGCAAAAGGAGGTCCAGGGAAATAAGTCATCTGAAAATGACAGCTTTACTTGAGGAACGTGGACTCAAGGAGGTGATTATGAAAAATATATTTTATTATTTTATTTACGATATTATGAACTGAATTTTAAATATTGCATGCAATAGTTGGATAGTTGCATATATTTTTGTAGGCATTATTAATGTTCTCTAATTTAAGATATCTGTGGTTGGATTGCCTTCGAAGCTTCAAAGCAAGAGGAGGCAGGGGGATGAATGGCAGCTTTTCATGGTGCTGAATAAAGGTGAGTTTTGAGTCAGTATTTAGAGATTGAATTATGAGGAAGTGAATTTTGATTGTTAAATTTTTTTTTCTAGGATTCCGTCCATTATTGGGAGCAGATCCACTGCAGTGCAATGGACTTTCATTCTGCTGATTGGTGACAAATTGTGGAGCGAGAGCAGAGAAAGTAGGATGAAATATTGGTACTGATTATGAGCTGTTGATCATAAATATTGGGATAGGTAATTTCTAAGAGACATTCATATGAATTCATTTAATTTTCTTTGCATTTATTAGGTTCCTTCCTACTTCATGGGGTGATGGATTGGCGGAAAATGGACCTCTTTTTTGGAACCAAGAAGTGGGTATATTGAGGGTTCTCCAAGGAGTAGACACAGGTATCAACTTCATGAAAGGAGGGCACATTTGTAAGAAGATATAAAACAATTTTACACTTTCATAAAAATATTGCTATCATCTTTTCCCTGTAATTAGTGATAGATTATTCAATAAATTCACAATTTTGCTAATTATTTTTTTTCTTTTGTAAAATAGCTTTTGGAGCATTCTCGGGAATCGACGCCTTTGCAAGATACGAGGAACAGGAGAGCCAGGGTTCACCAGAAATGAGTGTAGGGTTGGTGAGCAAACAAAGAGGATAAACATTATTATATTAATTACTTTACATTACTTATTGTATTTAGTTTATTTTATCTTCGAACAAATATGCATCTTCTCACCGTACTCTTTAATTGCAGAGTCATTGGAGGCAGGGTGAGGATTTGAAGGCAAAAGGAGGTCCAGTGAAATAAGTCATCTGAAAATGACAGCTTTACTTGAGGAACGTGGACTCAAGGAGGTGATTATGAAAAATATATTTTATTATTTTATTTACGATATTATGAACTGAATTTTAAATATTGCATGCATTAGTTGGATGGTTGCTAAGATTTTTGTTGGCATTAGTAATGTTCTCTAATTTAAGATATCCGTGGTTGGATTGCCTTCGAAGCTTCAAAGCCAGAGGAGGAAGGGGGATGAATGGAAGCTTTTCATGGTGCTGAATAAAGGTCAGTTTTGAGTCAGTATTTAGAGATTGAATTATGAGGAAGTGGATTTTAATTGTTAAATTTTTTTTTCTAGGATTCTGTCCATTATTGGGAGGAGATCCACTGCGGTGCAATGGACTTTCATTCTGCTGATTGGTGACAAATGGTGGAGCGAGGGCAGAGAAAGTAGGATGAAATATTGGCATGGATTATGAGCTGTTGATCATAAATATTGGGATAGCTAATTTCTAAGAGACATTCATATGAATTCATTTAATTTTCTTTGCATTTATTAGGTTCCTTCCTACTTCATGGGGTGATGGATTGGCGGAAAATGGACCTCTTTTTTGGAACCAAGAAGTGGGTATATTGAGGGTTCTCCAAGGAGTAGACACAGGTATCAACTTCAAGAAAGGAGGGCACATTTGTAAGAAGATATAAAACAATTTTACACTTTCATAAAAATATTGCAATCATCTTTTCCCTGTAATTAGTGATAGATTATTCAAGAAATTCACAATTTTGCTAATTATTTTTTTTCTTTTGTAAAATAGCTTTTGGAGCATTCTCGGGAATCGATGCCTTTGCAAGATACGAGGAACAGGAGAGCCAGGGTTCAGCAGAAATGAGTGTAGGGTTGGTGAGCAAACAAAGAGGATAAACATTATTATATTAATTACTTTACATTACTTATTGTATTTAGTTTATTTTATCTTCGAACAAATATGCATCTTCTCACCGTACTCTTTAATTGCAGAGTCATTGGAGGCAGGGTGAGGATTTGAAGGCAAAAGGAGGTCCAGGGAAATAAGTCATCTGAAAATGACAGCTTTACTTGAGGAACGTGGACTCAAGGAGGTGATTATGAAAAATATATTTTATTATTTTATTTACGATATTATGAACTGAATTTTAAATATTGCATGCATTAGTAGGATGGTTGCTAAGATTTTTGTTGGCATTAGTAATGTTCTCTAATTTAAGATATCCGTGGTTGGATTGCCTTCGAAGCTTCAAAGCCAGAGGAGGAAGGGGGATGAATGGAAGCTTTTCATGGTGCTGAATAAAGGTCTGTTTTGAGTCAGTATTTAGAGATTGAATTATGAGGAAGTGGATTTTAATTGTTAAATTTTTTTTTCTATGATTCTGTCCATTATTGGGAGGAGATCCACTGCGGTGCAATGGACTTTCATTCTGCTGATTGGTGACAAATTGTGGAGCGAGGGCAGAGAAAGTAGGATGAAATATTGGCACTGATTATGAGCTGTTGATCATAAATATTGGGATAGCTAATTTCTAAGAGACATTCATATGAATTCATTTAATTTTCTTTGCATTTATTAGGTTCCTTCCTACTTCATGGGGTGATGGATTGGCGGAAAATGGACCTCTTTTTTGGAACCAAGAAGTGGGTATATTGAGGGTTCTCCAAGGAGTAGACACAGGTATCAACTTCATGAAAGGAGGGCACATTTGTAAGAAGATATAAAACAATTTTACACTTTCATAAAAATATTGCTATCATCTTTTCCCTGTAATTAGTGATAGATTATTCAATAAATTCACAATTTTGCTAATTATTTTTTTTCTTTTGTAAAATAGCTTTTGGAGCATTCTCGGGAATCGATGCCTTGGCAAGATACGAGGAACAGGAGAGCCAGGGTTCACCAGAAATGAGTGTAGGGTTGTTGAGCAAACAAAGAGGATGAACATTATTATATTAATTACTTTATATTACTTATTGTATTTAGTTTATTTTATCTTCGAACAAATATGCATCTTCTCACCGTCCTCTTTAATTGCAGAGTCATTGGAGGCAGGGTAAGGATTTGAAGCCAAAAGGAGGTCCAGGGAAATAATTCATCTGAAAATGAAAGCTTTACTTGAGGAACGTGGACTCAAGGAGGTGATTATGAAAAATATATTTTATTATTTTATTTACGATATTATGAACTGAATTTTAAATATTGCATGCATTAGTTGGATGGTTGCTAAGATTTTTGTAGGCATTAGTAATGTTCTCTAATTTAAGATATCCGTGGTTGGATTGCCTTCGAAGCTTCAAAGCCAGAGGAGGCAGGGGGATGAATGGCAGCTTTTCATGGTGCTGAATAAAGGTCTGTTTTGAGTCAGTATTTAGAGATTGAATTATGAGGAAGGGGATTTTGATTGTTAAATTTTTTTTTCTAGGATTCTGTCCATTATTGGGAGGAGATCCACTGCGGTGCAATGGACGTTCATTCTGCTGATTGGTGACAAATTGTGGAGCGAGGGCAGAGAAAGTAGGATTAAATATTGGCACTGATAATAAGCTGTTGATCATAAATATTGGGATAGCTAATTTCTAAGAGACATTCATATGAATTCATTTAATTTTCTTTGCATTTATTAGGTTCCTTCCTACTTCATGGGGTGATGGATTGGCGGAAAATGGACCTCTTTTTTGGAACCAAGAAGTGGGTATATTGAGGGTTCTCCAAGGAGTAGACACAGGTATCAACTTCATGAAAGGAGGGCACATTTGTAAGAAGATATAAAACAATATTACACTTTCATAAAAATATTGCAATCATCTCTTCCCTGTAATTAGTGATAGATTATTCAATAAATTCACAATTTTGCTAATTATTTTTTTCTTTTGTGAAATAGCTTTTGGAGCATTCTCGGGAATCGATGCCTTGGCAAGATACGAGGAACAGGAGAGCCAGGGTTCACCAGAAATGAGTGTAGGGTTGTTGAGCAAACAAAGAGGATGAACATTATTATATTAATTACTTTATATTACTTATTGTATTTAGTTTATTTTATCTTCGAACAAATATGCATCTTCTCACCGTCCTCTTTAATTGCAGAGTCATTGGAGGCAGGGTAAGGATTTGAAGCCAAAAGGAGGTCCAGGGAAATAATTCATCTGAAAATGAAAGCTTTACTTGAGGAACGTGGACTCAAGGAGGTGATTATGAAAAATATATTTTATTATTTTATTTACGATATTATGAACTGAATTTTAAATATTGCATGCATTAGTTGGATGGTTGCTAAGATTTTTGTAGGCATTAGTAATGTTCTCTAATTTAAGATATCCGTGGTTGGATTGCCTTCGAAGCTTCAAAGCCAGAGGAGGCAGGGGGATGAATGGCAGCTTTTCATGGTGCTGAATAAAGGTCTGTTTTGAGTCAGTATTTAGAGATTGAATTATGAGGAAGGGGATTTTGATTGTTAAATTTTTTTTTCTAGGATTCTGTCCATTATTGGGAGGAGATCCACTGCGGTGCAATGGACGTTCATTCTGCTGATTGGTGACAAATTGTGGAGCGAGGGCAGAGAAAGTAGGATTAAATATTGGCACTGATAATAAGCTGTTGATCATAAATATTGGGATAGCTAATTTCTAAGAGACATTCATATGAATTCATTTAATTTTCTTTGCATTTATTAGGTTCCTTCCTACTTCATGGGGTGATGGATTGGCGGAAAATGGACCTCTTTTTTGGAACCAAGAAGTGGGTATATTGAGGGTTCTCCAAGGAGTAGACACAGGTATCAACTTCATGAAAGGAGGGCACATTTGTAAGAAGATATAAAACAATATTACACTTTCATAAAAATATTGCAATCATCTCTTCCCTGTAATTAGTGATAGATTATTCAATAAATTCACAATTTTGCTAATTATTTTTTTCTTTTGTGAAATAGCTTTTGGAGCATTCTCGGGAATCGACGCCTTGGCAAGATACGAGGAACAGGAGAGCCAGGGTTCACCAGAAATGAGTGTAGGGTTGGTGAGCAAACAAAGAGGATAAACATTATTATATTAATTACTTTACATTACTTATTGTATTTAGTTTATTTTATCTTCGAACAAATATGCATCTTCTCACCGTACTCTTTAATTGCAGAGTCATTGGAGGCAGGGTGAGGATTTGAAGGCAAAAGGAGGTCCAGTGAAATAAGTCATCTGAAAATGACAGCTTTACTTGAGGAACGTGGACTCAAGGAGGTGATTATGAAAAATATATTTTATTATTTTATTTACGATATTATGAACTGAATTTTAAATATTGCATGCATTAGTTGGATGGTTGCTAAGATTTTTGTTGGCATTAGTAATGTTCTCTAATTTAAGATATCCGTGGTTGGATTGCCTTCGAAGCTTCAAAGCCAGAGGAGGAAGGGGGATGAATGGAAGCTTTTCATGGTGCTGAATAAAGGTCAGTTTTGAGTCAGTATTTAGAGATTGAATTATGAGGAAGTGGATTTTAATTGTTAAATTTTTTTTTCTAGGATTCTGTCCATTATTGGGAGGAGATCCACTGCGGTGCAATGGACTTTCATTCTGCTGATTGGTGACAAATGGTGGAGCGAGGGCAGAGAAAGTAGGATGAAATATTGGCATGGATTATGAGCTGTTGATCATAAATATTGGGATAGCTAATTTCTAAGAGACATTCATATGAATTCATTTAATTTTCTTTGCATTTATTAGGTTCCTTCCTACTTCATGGGGTGATGGATTGGCGGAAAATGGACCTCTTTTTTGGAACCAAGAAGTGGGTATATTGAGGGTTCTCCAAGGAGTAGACACAGGTATCAACTTCAAGAAAGGAGGGCACATTTGTAAGAAGATATAAAACAATTTTACACTTTCATAAAAATATTGCAATCATCTTTTCCCTGTAATTAGTGATAGATTATTCAAGAAATTCACAATTTTGCTAATTATTTTTTTTCTTTTGTAAAATAGCTTTTGGAGCATTCTCGGGAATCGATGCCTTTGCAAGATACGAGGAACAGGAGAGCCAGGGTTCAGCAGAAATGAGTGTAGGGTTGGTGAGCAAACAAAGAGGATAAACATTATTATATTAATTACTTTACATTACTTATTGTATTTAGTTTATTTTATCTTCGAACAAATATGCATCTTCTCACCGTACTCTTTAATTGCAGAGTCATTGGAGGCAGGGTGAGGATTTGAAGGCAAAAGGAGGTCCAGGGAAATAAGTCATCTGAAAATGACAGCTTTACTTGAGGAACGTGGACTCAAGGAGGTGATTATGAAAAATATATTTTATTATTTTATTTACGATATTATGAACTGAATTTTAAATATTGCATGCATTAGTAGGATGGTTGCTAAGATTTTTGTTGGCATTAGTAATGTTCTCTAATTTAAGATATCCGTGGTTGGATTGCCTTCGAAGCTTCAAAGCCAGAGGAGGAAGGGGGATGAATGGAAGCTTTTCATGGTGCTGAATAAAGGTCTGTTTTGAGTCAGTATTTAGAGATTGAATTATGAGGAAGTGGATTTTAATTGTTAAATTTTTTTTTCTATGATTCTGTCCATTATTGGGAGGAGATCCACTGCGGTGCAATGGACTTTCATTCTGCTGATTGGTGACAAATTGTGGAGCGAGGGCAGAGAAAGTAGGATGAAATATTGGCACTGATTATGAGCTGTTGATCATAAATATTGGGATAGCTAATTTCTAAGAGACATTCATATGAATTCATTTAATTTTCTTTGCATTTATTAGGTTCCTTCCTACTTCATGGGGTGATGGATTGGCGGAAAATGGACCTCTTTTTTGGAACCAAGAAGTGGGTATATTGAGGGTTCTCCAAGGAGTAGACACAGGTATCAACTTCATGAAAGGAGGGCACATTTGTAAGAAGATATAAAACAATTTTACACTTTCATAAAAATATTGCTATCATCTTTTCCCTGAAATTAGTGATAGATTATTCAAGAAATTCACAATTTTGCTAATTATTTTTTTTCTTTTGTAAAATAGCTTTTGGAGCATTCTCGGGAATCGATGCCTTGGCAAGATACGAGGAACAGGAGAGCCAGGGTTCACCAGAAATGAGTGTAGGGTTGTTGAGCAAACAAAGAGGATGAACATTATTATATTAATTACTTTATATTACTTATTGTATTTAGTTTATTTTATCTTCGAACAAATATGCATCTTCTCACCGTCCTCTTTAATTGCAGAGTCATTGGAGGCAGGGTAAGGATTTGAAGCCAAAAGGAGGTCCAGGGAAATAATTCATCTGAAAATGAAAGCTTTACTTGAGGAACGTGGACTCAAGGAGGTGATTATGAAAAATATATTTTATTATTTTATTTACGATATTATGAACTGAATTTTAAATATTGCATGCATTAGTTGGATGGTTGCTAAGATTTTTGTAGGCATTAGTAATGTTCTCTAATTTAAGATATCCGTGGTTGGATTGCCTTCGAAGCTTCAAAGCCAGAGGAGGCAGGGGGATGAATGGCAGCTTTTCATGGTGCTGAATAAAGGTCTGTTTTGAGTCAGTATTTAGAGATTGAATTATGAGGAAGTGGATTTTAATTGTTAAATTTTTTTTTCTATGATTCTGTCCATTATTGGGAGGAGATCCACTGCGGTGCAATGGACTTTCATTCTGCTGATTGGTGACAAATTGTGGAGCGAGGGCAGAGAAAGTAGGATGAAATATTGGCACTGATTATGAGCTGTTGATCATAAATATTGGGATAGCTAATTTCTAAGAGACATTCATATGAATTCATTTAATTTTCTTTGCATTTATTAGGTTCCTTCCTACTTCATGGGGTGATGGATTGGCGGAAAATGGACCTCTTTTTTGGAACCAAGAAGTGGGTATATTGAGGGTTCTCCAAGGAGTAGACACAGGTATCAACTTCATGAAAGGAGGGCACATTTGTAAGAAGATATAAAACAATATTACACTTTCATAAAAATATTGCAATCATCTCTTCCCTGTAATTAGTGATAGATTATTCAATAAATTCACAATTTTGCTAATTATTTTTTTCTTTTGTGAAATAGCTTTTGGAGCATTCTCGGGAATCGACGCCTTGGCAAGATACGAGGAACAGGAGAGCCAGGGTTCACCAGAAATGAGTGTAGGGTTGGTGAGCAAACAAAGAGGATAAACATTATTATATTAATTACTTTACATTACTTATTGTATTTAGTTTATTTTATCTTCGAACAAATATGCATTTTCTCACCGTCCTCTTTAATTGCAGAGTCATTGGAGGCAGGGTGAGGATTTGAAGGCAAAAGGAGGTCCAGGGAAATAATTCATCTGAAAATGACAGCTTTACTTGAGGAACGTGGACTCAAGGAGGTGATTATGAAAAATATATTTTATTATTTTATTTACGATATTATGAACTGAATTTTAAATATTGCATGCATTAGTTGGATGGTTGCTAAGATTTTTGTAGGCATTAGTGATGTTCTCTAATTTAAGATATCCGTGGTTGGATTGCCTTCGAAGCTTCAAAGCCAGAGGAGGCAGGGGGATGAATGGCAGCTTTTCATGGTGCTGAATAAAGGTGAGTTTTGAGTCAGTATTTAGAGATTGAATTATGAGGAAGGGGATTTTGATTGTTAAATTTTTTTTTCTAGGATTCTGTCCATTATTGGGAGGAGATCCACTGCGGTGCAATGGACGTTCATTCTGCTGATTGGTGACAAATTGTGGAGCGAGGGCAGAGAAAGTAGGATTAAATATTGGCACTGATAATAAGCTGTTGATCATAAATATTGGGATAGCTAATTTCTAAGAGACATTCATATGAATTCATTTAATTTTCTTTGCATTTATTAGGTTCCTTCCTACTTCATGGGGTGATGGATTGGCGGAAAATGGACCTCTTTTTTGGAACCAAGAAGTGGGTATATTGAGGGTTCTCCAAGGAGTAGACACAGGTATCAACTTCATGAAAGGAGGGCACATTTGTAAGAAGATATAAAACAATATTACACTTTCATAAAAATATTGCAATCATCTCTTCCCTGTAATTAGTGATAGATTATTCAATAAATTCACAATTTTGCTAATTATTTTTTTCTTTTGTGAAATAGCTTTTGGAGCATTCTCGTGAATCGACGCCTTGGCAAGATACGAGGAACAGGAGAGCCAGGGTTCACCAGAAATGAGTGTAGGGTTGGTGAGCAAACAAAGAGGATAAACATTATTATATTAATTACTTTACATTACTTATTGTATTTAGTTTATTTTATCTTCGAACAAATATGCATTTTCTCACCGTCCTCTTTAATTGCAGAGTCATTGGAGGCAGGGTGAGGATTTGAAGGCAAAAGGAGGTCCAGGGAAATAATTCATCTGAAAATGACAGCTTTACTTGAGGAACGTGGACTCAAGGAGGTGATTATGAAAAATATATTTTATTATTTTATTTACGATATTATGAACTGAATTTTAAATATTGCATTCAATAGTTGGATAGTTGCATATATTTTTGTAGGCATTATTAATGTTCTCTAATTTAAGATATCAATGGATGGATTGTTTGTGAAGCTTCAAAGACAGAGGAGGAAGGGGGATGAATGGAGGCTTTCATGGTGCTGAATAAAGGTTAGTTTTGAGTCAGTATTCAGAGATTGAATTATGAGGAAGTGGATGTTGATAGTTATATATTTTTTTCTAGGATTCTGTCAATCATTGGGAGGAGATCCACTGTAGTGCACTGGACTTTCATTCTGCTTATTGGTAACAAATTGTGAAGCGAGGGCAGGGAAAGTAGGATGGAATATTGGCACTAATTATGAGCTGTTGATCATAACTATTGGGATAGCTAATTTCTAAGAGACATTCATATGAATTCATTTAATTTTCTTTGCATTTATTAGGTTCCTTCCTACTTCATGGGGTGACGGATTGGCGGAAAATGGACCTCTTTTTTGGAACCAAGAAGTGGGTATATTGAGGGTTCTCCAAGGAGTAGACACAGGTATCAACTTCATGAAAGGAGGGCACATTTGTAAGAAGATATAAAACAATATTACACTTTCATAAAAATATTGCAATCATCTCTTCCCTGTAATAAGTGATAGATTATTCAATAAATTCACAATTTTGCTAATTATTTTTTTCTTTTGTAAAATAGCTTTTGCAGCATTCTCGGGAATCTACGCCTTGGCAAGATACGAGGAACAGGAGAGCAAGGGTTCACCAGAAATGAGTGTAGGGTTGGTGAGCAAACAAAGAGGATAAACATTATTATATTAATTACTTTACATTACTTATTGTATTTAGTTTATTTTATCTTCGAACAAATATGCATCTTCTCACCGTCCTCTTTAATTGCAGAGTCATTGGAGGCAGGGTGAGGATTTGAAGGCAAAAGGAGGTCCAGGGAAATAAGTCATCTGAAAATGACAGCTTTACTTGAGGAACGTGGTCTCAAGGAGGTGATTATGAAAAATATATTTTATTATTTTATTTACGATATTATGAACTGAATTTTAAATATTGCATGCAATAGTTGGATAGTTGCATATATTTTTGTAGGCATTATTAATGTTCTCTAATTTAAGATATCTGTGGTTGGATTGCCTTCGAAGCTTCAAAGCCAGAGGAGGCAGGGGGATGAATGGCAGCTTTTCATGGTGCTGAATAAAGGTGAGTTTTGAGTCAGTATTTAGAGATTGAATTATGAGGAAGTGGATTTTAATTGTTAAAATTTTTTTCTAGGATTCTGTCCATTATTGGGAGCAGATCCACTGCGGTGCAATGGACTTTCATTCTGCTGATTGGTGACAAATTGTGGAGCGAGGGCAGAGAAAGTAGGATGAAATATTGGCACTGATTATGAGCTGTTGATCATAAATATTGGGATAGCTAATTTCTAAGAGACATTCATATGAATTCATTTAATTTTCTTTGCATTTATTAGGTTCCTTCCTCATTCATGGGGTGATGGATTGGCGGAAAATGGACCTCTTTTTTGGAACCAAGAAGTGGGTATATTAAGGGTTCTCCAAGGAGTAGACACAGGTATCAACTTCATGAAAGGAGGGCACATTTGTAAGAAGATATAAAACAATTTTTCACTTTCATAAAAATATTGCTATCATCTTTTCCCTGTAATTAGTGATAGATTATTCAAGAAATTCACAATTTTGCTAATTATTTTTTTTCTTTTGTAAAATAGCTTTTGGAGCATTCTCGGGAATCGATGCCTTGGCAAGATACGAGAAACAGGAGAGCCAGGGTTCACCAGAAATGAGTGTAGGGTTGTTGAGCAAACAAAGAGGATAAACATTATTATATTAATTACTTTATATTACTTATTGTATTTAGTTTATTTTATCTTCGAACAAATATGCATCTTCTCACCGTCCTCTTTAATTGCAGAGTCATTGGAGGCAGGGTAAGGATTTGAAGCCAAAAGGAGGTCCAGGGAAATAATTCATCTGAAAATGAAAGCTTTACTTGAGGAACGTGGACTCAAGGAGGTGATTATGAAAAATATATTTTATTATTTTATTTACGATATTATGAACTGAATTTTAAATATTGCATGCATTAGTTGGATGGTTGCTAAGATTTTTGTAGGCATTAGTAATGTTCTCTAATTTAAGATATCCGTGGTTGGATTGCCTTCGAAGCTTCAAAGCCAGAGGAAGCAGGGGGATGAATGGCAGCTTTTCATGGTGCTGAATAAAGGTATGTTTCGAGTCAGTATTTAGAGATTGAATTATGAGGAAGGGGATTTTGATTGTTAAATTTTTTTTTCTAGGATTCTGTCCATTATTGGGAGGAGATCCACTGCGGTGCAATGGACGTTCATTCTGCTGATTGGTGACAAATTGTGGAGCGAGGGCAGAGAAAGTAGGATTAAATATTGGCACTGATAATAAGCTGTTGATCATAAATATTGGGATAGCTAATTTCTAAGAGACATTCATATGAATTCCTTTAATTTTCTTTGCATTTATTAGGTTCCTTCCTACTTCATGGGGTGATGGATTGGCGGAAAATGCACCTCTTTTTTGGAACCAAGAAGTGGGTATATTGAGGGTTCTCCAAGGAGTAGACACAGGTATCAACTTCATGAAAGGAGGGCACATTTGTAAGAAGATATAAAACAATTTTTCACTTTCATAAAAATATTGCTATCATCTTTTCCCTGTAATTAGTGATAGATTATTCAAGAAATTCACAATTTTGCTAATTATTTTTTTTCTTTTTTAAAATAGCTTTTGGAGCATTCTGGGGAATCGATGCCTTGGCAAGATACGAGAAACAGTAGTGCCAGGGTTCACCAGAAATGAGTGTAGGGTTGGTGAGCAAACAAAGAGGATAAACATTATTATATTAATTACTTTACATTACTTATTGTATTTAGTTTATTTTATCTTCGAACAAATATGCATCTTCTCACCGTCCTCTTTAATTGCAGAGTCATTGGAGGCAGGGTGAGGATTTGAAGGCAAAAGGAGGTCCAGGGAAATAATTCATCTGAAAATGACAGCTTTACTTGAGGAACGTGGACTCAAGGAGGTGATTATGAAAAATATATTTTATTATTTTATTTATGATATTATGAACTGAATTTTAAATATTGCATGCATTAGTTGGATGGTTGCTAAGATTTTTGTTGGCATTAGTAATGTTCTCTAATTTAAGATATCCGTGGTTGGATTGCCTTCGAAGCTTCAAAGCCAGAGGAGGAAGGGGGATGAATGGAAGCTTTTCATGGTGCTGAATAAAGGTCAGTTTTGAGTCAGTATTTAGAGATTGAATTATGAGGAAGTGGATTTTAATTGTTAAATTTTTTTTTCTAGGATTCTGTCCATTATTGGGAGGAGATCCACTGCGGTGCAATGGACTTTCATTCTGCTGATTGGTGACAAATTGTGGAGCGAGGGCAGAGAAAGTAGGATGAAATATTGGCACTGATTATGAGCTGTTGATCATAAATATTGGGATAGCTAATTTCTAAGAGACATTCATA
Source organism: Pantala flavescens (assembly GCA_020796165.1). Taxonomy (NCBI): domain Eukaryota; kingdom Metazoa; phylum Arthropoda; class Insecta; order Odonata; family Libellulidae; genus Pantala; species Pantala flavescens. The sequence goes on along the minus strand of CM036881.1, from coordinate 33,896,536 downwards.
TGAATTCATTTAATTTTCTTTGCATTTATTAGGTTCCTTCCTACTTCATGGGGTGATGGATTGGCGGAAAATGGACCTCTTTTTTGGAACCAAGAAGTGGGTATATTGAGGGTTCTCCAAGGAGTAGACACAGGTATCAACTTCAAGAAAGGAGGGCACATTAGTAAGAAGATCTAAAACAATTTTACACTTTCATAAAAATATTGCAATCATCTTTTCCCTGTAATTAGTGATAGATTATTCAAGAAATTCACAATTTTGCTAATTATTTTTTTTCTTTTGTAAAATAGCTTTTGGAGCATTCTCGGGAATCGATGCCTTTGCAAGATACGAGGAACAGGAGAGCCAGGGTTCAGCAGAAATGAGTGTAGGGTTGGTGAGCAAACAAAGAGGATAAACATTATTATATTAATTACTTTACATTACTTATTGTATTTAGTTTATTTTATCTTCGAACAAATATGCATCTTCTCACCGTACTCTTTAATTGCAGAGTCATTGGAGGCAGGGTGAGGATTTGAAGGCAAAAGGAGGTCCAGGGAAATAATTCATCTGAAAATGACAGCTTTACTTGAGGAACGTGGACTCAAGGAGGTGATTATGAAAAATATATTTTATTATTTTATTTACGATATTATGAACTGAATTTTAAATATTGCATGCATTAGTAGGATGGTTGCTAAGATTTTTGTTGGCATTAGTAATGTTCTCTAATTTAAGATATCCGTGGTTGGATTGCCTTCGAAGCTTCAAAGCCAGAGGAGGAAGGGGGATGAATGGAGGCTTTTCATGGTGCTTAATAAAGGTGAGTTTTGAGTCAGTATTTAGAGATTGAATTATGAGGAAGGGGATTTTGATTGTTAAATTTTTTTTTCTAGGATTCTGTCCATTATTGGGAGGAGATCCACTGCGGTGCAATGGACGTTCATTCTGCTGATTGGTGACAAATTGTGGAGCGAGGGCAGAGAAAGTAGGATTAAATATTGGCACTGATAATAAGCTGTTGATCATAAATATTGGGATAGCTAATTTCTAAGAGACATTCATATGAATTCATTTAATTTTCTTTGCATTTATTAGGTTCCTTCCTACTTCATGGGGTGATGGATTGGCGGAAAATGGACCTCTTTTTTGGAACCAAGAAGTGGGTATATTGAGGGTTCTCCAAGGAGTAGACACAGGTATCAACTTCATGAAAGGAGGGCACATTTGTAAGAAGATATAAAACAATATTACACTTTCATAAAAATATTGCAATCATCTCTTCCCTGTAATAAGTGATAGATTATTCAATAAATTCACAATTTTGCTAATAATTTTTTTCTTTTGTAAAATAGCTTTTGCAGCATTCTCGGGAATCTACGCCTTGGCAAGATACGAGGAACAGGAGAGCAAGGGTTCACCAGAAATGAGTGTAGGGTTGGTGAGCAAACAAAGAGGATAAACATTATTATATTAATTACTTTACATTACTTATTGTATTTAGTTTATTTTATCTTCGAACAAATATGCATCTTCTCACCGTCCTCTTTAATTGCAGAGTCATTGGAGGCAGGGTGAGGATTTGAAGGCAAAAGGAGGTCCAGGGAAATAAGTCATCTGAAAATGACAGCTTTACTTGAGGAACGTGGTCTCAAGGAGGTGATTATGAAAAATATATTTTATTATTTTATTTACGATATTATGAACTGAATTTTAAATATTGCATGCAATAGTTGGATAGTTGCATATATTTTTGTAGGCATTATTAATGTTCTCTAATTTAAAATATCAATGGATGGATTGTTTGTGAAGCTTCAAAGACAGAGGAGGAAGGGGGATGAATGGCAGCTTTTCATGGTGCTGAATAAAGGTGAGTTTTGAGTCAGTATTTAGAGATTGAATTATGAGGAAGGGGATTTTGATTGTTAAATTTTTTTTTCTAGGATTCTGTCCATTATTGGGAGGAGATCCACTGCGGTGCAATAGACGTTCATTCTGCTGATTGGTGACAAATTGTGGAGCGAGGGCAGAGAAAGTAGGATTAAATATTGGCACTGATAATAAGCTGTTGATCATAAATATTGGGATAGGTAATTTCTAAGAGACATTCATATGAATTCCTTTAATTTTCTTTGCATTTATTAGGTTCCTTCCTACTTCATGGGGTGATGGATTGGCGGAAAATGCACCTCTTTTTTGGAACCAAGAAGTGGGTATATTGAGGGTTCTCCAAGGAGTAGACACAGGTATCAACTTCATGAAAGGAGGGCACATTTGTAAGAAGATATAAAACAATTTTACACTTTCATAAAAATATTGCAATCATCTCTTCTCTGTAATCAGAGATAGATTATTCAATAAATACACAATTTTGCTAATTATTTTCTTTTTTTTTAAAATAGCTTTTGGAGCATTCTGGGGAATCGATGCCTTGGCAAGATACGAGAAACAGAAGTGCCAGGGTTCACCAGAAATGAGTGTAGGGTTGGTGAGCAAACAAAGAGGATAAACATTATTATATTAATTACTTTACATTACTTATTGTATTTAGTTTATTTTATCTTCGAACAAACATGCATCTTCTCACCGTCCTCTTTAATTGCAGAGTCATTGGAGGCAGGGTGAGGATTTGAAGGCAAAAGGAGGTCCAGGGAAATAATTCATCTGAAAATGACAGCTTTACTTGAGGAACGTGGACTCAAGGAGGTGATTATGAAAAATATATTTTATTATTTTATTTATGATATTATGAACTGAATTTTAAATATTGCATGCAATAGTTGGATAGTTGCATATATTTTTGTAGGCATTATTAATGTTCTCTAATTTAAGATATCAATGGATGGATTGTTTGTGAAGCTTCAAAGACAGAGGAGGAAGGGGGATGAATGGAAGCTTTTCATGGTGCTGAATAAAGGTGAGTTTTGAGTCAGTATTTAGAGATTGAATTATGAGGAAGGGGATTTTGATTGTTAAATTTTTTTTTCTAGGATTCTGTCCATTATTGGGAGGAGATCCACTGCGGTGCAATGGACGTTCATTCTGCTGATTGGTGACAAATTGTGGAGCGAGGGCAGAGAAAGTAGGATTAAATATTGGCACTGATAATAAGCTGTTGATCATAAATATTGGGATAGCTAATTTCTAAGAGACATTCATATGAATTCATTTAATTTTCTTTGCATTTATTAGGTTCCTTCCTACTTCATGGGGTGATGGATTGGCGGAAAATGGACCTCTTTTTTGGAACCAAGAAGTGGGTATATTGAGGGTTCTCCAAGGAGTAGACACAGGTATCAACTTCATGAAAGGAGGGCACATTTGTAAGAAGATATAAAACAATATTACACTTTCATAAAAATATTGCAATCATCTCTTCCCTGTAATTAGTGATAGATTATTCAATAAATTCACAATTTTGCTAATTATTTTTTTCTTTTGTGAAATAGCTTTTGGAGCATTCTCGGGAATCGACGCCTTGGCAAGATACGAGGAACAGGAGAGCCAGGGTTCACCAGAAATGAGTGTAGGGTTGGTGAGCAAACAAAGAGGATAAACATTATTATATTAATTACTTTACATTACTTATTGTATTTAGTTTATTTTATCTTCGAACAAATATGCATCTTCTCACCGTCCTCTTTAATTGCAGAGTCATTGGAGGCAGGGTGAGGATTTGAAGGCAAAAGGAGGTCCAGGGAAATAATTCATCTGAAAATGACAGCTTTACTTGAGGTACGTGGACTCAAGGAGGTGATTATGAAAAATATATTTTATTATTTTATTTACGATATTATGAACTGAATTTTAAATATTGCATTCAATAGTTGGATAGTTGCATATATTTTTGTAGGCATTATTAATGTTCTCTAATTTAAGATATCAATGGATGGATTGTTTGTGAAGCTTCAAAGACAGAGGAGGAAGGGGGATGAATGGAGGCTTTTCATGGTGCTGAATAAAGGTTAGTTTTGAGTCAGTATTCAGAGATTGAATTATGAGGAAGTGGATGTTGATAGTTATATATTTTTTTCTAGGATTCTGTCAATCATTGGGAGGAGATCCACTGTAGTGCACTGGACTTTCATTCTGCTTATTGGTAACAAATTGTGAAGCGAGGGCAGGGAAAGTAGGATGGAATATTGGCACTGATTATGAGCTGTTGATCATAACTATTGGGATAGCTAATTTCTAAGAGACATTCATATGAATTCATTTCATTTTCTTTGCATTTATTAGGTTCCTTCCTACTTCATGGGGTGACGGATTGGCGGAAAATGGACCTCTTTTTTGGAACCAAGAAGTGGGTATATTGAGGGTTCTCCAAGGAGTAGACACAGGTATCAACTTCATGAAAGGAGGGCACATTTGTAAGAAGATATAAAACAATATTACACTTTCATAAAAATATTGCAATCATCTCTTCCCTGTAATAAGTGATAGATTATTCAATAAATTCACAATTTTGCTAATAATTTTTTTCTTTTGTAAAATAGCTTTTGCAGCATTCTCGGGAATCTACGCCTTGGCAAGATACGAGAAACAGGAGAGCAAGGGTTCACCAGAAATGAGTGTAGGGTTGGTGAGCAAACAAAGAGGATAAACATTATTATATTAATTACTTTACATTACTTATTGTATTTAGTTTATTTTATCTTCGAACAAATATGCATCTTCTCACCGTCCTCTTTAATTGCAGAGTCATTGGAGGCAGGGTGAGGATTTGAAGGCAAAAGGAGGTCCAGGGAAATAAGTCATCTGAAAATGACAGCTTTACTTGAGGAACGTGGTCTCAAGGAGGTGATTATGAAAAATATATTTTATTATTTTATTTACGATATTGTAAGTATTCAAGGGCGCTCATATTTCCCTAGGACCCCTGTCAGAGGCGATGACCCTCCTCTTCTCACACTTTCTCATTTACTCACCACTTCACCCTTACCCCATCCCTATCCTTCTAACTTCTTCAGCTGCAGCGTCTCTGGCCTATAAACAATCTTAATGTGATGTATGCCCTTCTCTCTCTTTTGGGGGATTTTGGAGGGCAGTGGGCAGTTGGTAAGAGGAACGCGAGGAGGGCAGGAGTGCCGAATAAAAGTTCGGTGTTGGAAGTAAGGACTTCGTTTTATTTCTGTTCCCTTTTTGTTCCCTGAGCGAATCCCACCTCGAAGCGAGCATTTACAATTTTGGTGTCAGAAGTGGGATTCAGGCCTGCTCTCAGGGAACAAATAAATCGGAAAAGGACAAGTCATGGCATCCTGTGTGAGTTTTGGGGACCGGGAAGTGAATCTCCAGGAGGCGATTGACGAGCTCAGCTCGAGGATTAAAAAGCTTAATCGGGAAAATGCGAGTCTGAGGCGGTCACTCGGAAGTGGTGAGACGGAGGTTGCGCCAAGAAAAAACTTCGCCCTGATATCTCTTGTGGATGTCTTTTCGGGAGAGTCGAAAGGAGTCACGTCTTTTTTTGAGAAGATTGAGAAAACTGCAGAACTGAGTGGATGGGGCGACACCGAGAAGCTGCACGTTGCTTCTCTTCGGTTGGGAGGAGAGGCCGCCGAGTATTATCGAAGTAAGGAGGAGTGTAGGGAGGCGCCGTCGTATGAAGTACTTAAACACCTTCTAGTAGAGAGGTTTAAGACGAAGAAAAGCGCCCGTTTTTATCGAGAAAAGCTTGCGTCGATCCGGATGGGAGCTGCTGACGACGTTGAGGGTTTTGCCGATAGAATCCGCACCATCAACGCTCACACCTACGAAGCAGCGGGGACCGCAGATTACGTCGCCGCAGTGCGGCATGAAGCCGATCAACGGGCACTTGACGCCTTCCTCAATGGACTACCGGGAGAACTGAGCCGGCAAGTCCGACTAACAGCGCCGGAGACCCTCGACGAAGCTGTTCGACAGGCGGTACGAATAGATGAAGTCGAGAGAAGAGTGGATACCGGGAACCCATTGAGGAGAGTTTTCCGTGTTACGAGAGAGCAAGTTTGTTTTTCCTGCAGGCAGATGGGACACTTCGCACGGCAGTGTCCAAGAGGACGACGTTGCTTCACCTGCGGACGCACGGGACACTTCGCCCGGAGTTGCGCTTCTCGACCACCGATACGTCATCAGCAGAGGAATTTGAACGACGAGGGGTGTTGGCGTAGCCACCGAAACCAGCCCCTTATAGACGCCTTCTTGCCCCGAGTGGAGCACACAAAGGCGATGAGAGATTTGGTGGCAATGGTGCGAGTTGGGGGAGGCGAGTACAGATTTTTAGTCGATACCGGTGCACAAGTGTCCCTTATTTTGCGAGAGGTTTGTGGGTTACGAGACATAGGCCGGTCATCGTACAGAATTAAAGGAATTACCGGAGGATTAGTGAAAAATTACGGGGAGAAATTAATTCAATTTCACGTAGGCAAACAAATGTATCGGGCTAAGATGCAGGTAGTGCACGACGCGGGTGGCTTCGATGGCATTTTAGGTTTAGATTTTTTGAAAAAAAATGGGGCAAAAATTGACATGAGTAAGGGTACGATTATTGTAGGACAGCACGTATGGGTGACGCAAGGCAAGAAGGGTACGCGACGGAAAGCAGAACCGACCGATCGGGATGATTTTCATCATCCACAGGAAGTAAACGGGGTTAGCGTACGATTAGTTAACGCGGAAACAATTCCTCCGCGATGTGAAATGCGGTCACCATTCGAGTGCTTCGAAAGACGCGAGAAGAGCTGGGGAGATAAACACGTGCCTGAATTGAGGAGGAAACTTACGATGATATGGGATAAATCTCGTAAGAATTGCAGGCAAGCTCGGGAGAAACAGGCACAATACTACAACCAAGGCGTTAGGGAAATGGAATATAAGAAGGGAGATTGGGTTTATCTAAGCGACCCTTGCGTTAAGGCGGGCAAAGTAAGGAAATTCCACCGCCCGTGGAAGGGCCCTTACGAAGTTTTAGATGTGCTTTCCCCCGCTAATATTCTATTGAAACTCCCTTTTCGTCAATTAGTTGTCCATAAGAACCAAGTAAAGGCATATTGTGGTGGGGTTCCCCCAATTTCTGCTAACCATAATATGAAGCGACGAAAGGGAAGGCCACGCAAAGATGATGGTGCACGGGAGATGGATGAGCTTGAAGAGTTGCATTCTCCCTCCACCTCAGCGGCGCCCTCACAAAGAATCAACCAATCCCCTCCCTCTCTTTTACCAACTCCCAGCGAGGACCCAGAAGACATTATTTCCGAGGACTTCGCGCGGAGGTCGCTGACGAGTCTGGCGCCTCCAAGACCAAATGGGATTTTGGACGATGTGACGTCACGAGGAGGAGAAACAGACCGAGCCGACTTGGAAATTCCTTCGGCATTCATTACAGACAAACCCCCGCCACGCAGTCCATATTTATTGAGATCTCGTGGACAGCTGCCGAGCGACTCGTCGGAACCTGGAGTGCCCTGTCTGAAAAACACTGAGATTAGCTTGTCCACGCCTACCCCGCAGCCCCAGCGTTCTCCCTATTTTCTTAGGGCTAGGAGGAAAAATGAATCTTAATGAGTTTTTTTTCTTTTCTGTTTTTTTTAAGTTTTAGTGCTAACGAAAGGACCACTTATTCTTCCCTCAGTGACTGTTCAAAATAAGAAACATATCAAGAATGTGCGATTGCAATTTTATTGCTGAATATTGTTTGTAAACCGTTGGACCGCTAGAATTCTGTGTTGAAAATTAAGACATTTATGAAGTTTAAATGTGTAAAGAGTTGCAGCTGATACTGCAACTCTCTTTAGTGGGGGGATGGTGTAAGTATTCAAGGGCGCTCATATTTCCCTAGGACCCCTGTCAGAGGCGATGACCCTCCTCTTCTCACACTTTCTCATTTACTCACCACTTCACCCTTACCCCATCCCTATCCTTCTAACTTCTTCAGCTGCAGCGTCTCTGGCCTATAAACAATCTTAATGTGATGTATGCCCTTCTCTCTCTTTTGGGGGATTTTGGAGGGCAGTGGGCAGTTGGTAAGAGGAACGCGAGGAGGGCAGGAGTGCCGAATAAAAGTTCGGTGTTGGAAGTAAGGACTTCGTTTTATTTCTGTTCCCTTTTTGTTCCCTGAGCGAATCCCACCTCGAAGCGAGCATTTACAATATTATGAACTGAATTTTAAATATTGCATGCAATAGTTGGATAGTTGCATATATTTTTGTAGGCATTATTAATGTTCTCTAATTTAAAATATCAATGGATGGATTGTTTGTGAAGCTTCAAAGACAGAGGAGGAAGGGGGATGAATGGCAGCTTTTCATGGTGCTGAATAAAGGTGAGTTTTGAGTCAGTATTTAGAGATTGAATTATGAGGAAGGGGATTTTGATTGTTAAATTTTTTTTTCTAGGATTCTGTCCATTATTGGGAGGAGATCCACTGCCGTGCAATAGACGTTCATTCTGCTGATTGGTGACAAATTGTGGAGCGAGGGCAGAGAAAGTAGGATTAAATATTGGCACTGATAATAAGCTGTTGATCATAAATATTGGGATAGGTAATTTCTAAGAGACATTCATATGAATTCCTTTAATTTTCTTTGCATTTATTAGGTTCCTTCCTACTTCATGGGGTGATGGATTGGCGGAAAATGCACCTCTTTTTTGGAACCAAGAAGTGGGTATATTGAGGGTTCTCCAAGGAGTAGACACAGGTATCAACTTCATGAAAGGAGGGCACATTTGTAAGAAGATATAAAACAATTTTACACTTTCATAAAAATATTGCAATCATCTCTTCTCTGTAATCAGAGATAGATTATTCAATAAATACACAATTTTGCTAATTATTTTCTTTTTTTTTAAAATAGCTTTTGGAGCATTCTGGGGAATCGATGCCTTGGCAAGATACGAGAAACAGTAGTGCCAGGGTTCACCAGAAATGAGTGTAGGGTTGGTGAGCAAACAAAGAGGATAAACATTATTATATTAATTACTTTACATTACTTATTGTATTTAGTTTATTTTATCTTCGAACAAACATGCATCTTCTCACCGTCCTCTTTAATTGCAGAGTCATTGGAGGCAGGGTGAGGATTTGAAGGCAAAAGGAGGTCCAGGGAAATAATTCATCTGAAAATGACAGCTTTACTTGAGGAACGTGGACTCAAGGAGGTGATTATGAAAAATATATTTTATTATTTTATTTACGATATTATGAACTGAATTTTAAATATTGCATGCAATAGTTGGATAGTTGCATATATTTTTGTAGGCATTATTAATGTTCTCTAATTTAAAATATCAATGGATGGATTGTTTGTGAAGCTTCAAAGACAGAGGAGGAAGGGGGATGAATGGCAGCTTTTCATGGTGCTGAATAAAGGTGAGTTTTGAGTCAGTATTTAGAGATTGAATTATGAGGAAGGGGATTTTGATTGTTAAATTTTTTTTTCTAGGATTCTGTCCATTATTGGGAGGAGATCCACTGCGGTGCAATAGACGTTCATTCTGCTGATTGGTGACAAATTGTGGAGCGAGGGCAGAGAAAGTAGGATTAAATATTGGCACTGATAATAAGCTGTTGATCATAAATATTGGGATAGGTAATTTCTAAGAGACATTCATATGAATTCCTTTAATTTTCTTTGCATTTATTAGGTTCCTTCCTACTTCATGGGGTGATGGATTGGCGGAAAATGCACCTCTTTTTTGGAACCAAGAAGTGGGTATATTGAGGGTTCTCCAAGGAGTAGACACAGGTATCAACTTCATGAAAGGAGGGCACATTTGTAAGAAGATATAAAACAATTTTACACTTTCATAAAAATATTGCAATCATCTCTTCTCTGTAATCAGAGATAGATTATTCAATAAATACACAATTTTGCTAATTATTTTCTTTTTTTTTTAAAATAGCTTTTGGAGCATTCTGGGGAATCGATGCCTTGGCAAGATACGAGAAACAGTAGTGCCAGGGTTCACCAGAAATGAGTGTAGGGTTGGTGAGCAAACAAAGAGGATAAACATTATTATATTAATTACTTTACATTACTTATTGTATTTAGTTTATTTTATCTTCGAACAAATATGCATCTTCTCACCGTCCTCTTTAATTGCAGAGTCATTGGAGGCAGGGTGAGGATTTGAAGGCAAAAGGAGGTCCAGGGAAATAATTCATCTGAAAATGACAGCTTTACTTGAGGAACGTGGACTCAAGGAGGTGATTATGAAAAATATATTTTATTATTTTATTTATGATATTATGAACTGAATTTTAAATATTGCATGCAATAGTTGGATAGTTGCATATATTTTTGTAGGCATTATTAATGTTCTCTAATTTAAGATATCAATGGATGGATTGTTTGTGAAGCTTCAAAGACAGAGGAGGAAGGGGGATGAATGGAAGCTTTTCATGGTGCTGAATAAAGGTGAGTTTTGAGTCAGTATTTAGAGATTGAATTATGAGGAAGGGGATTTTAATTGTTAAATTTTTTTTTCTAGGATACCGTCCATTATTGTGAGGAGATCCACTGCAGTGCAATGGACTTTCATTCTGCTGATTGGTGACAAATTGTGGAGCGAGGGCAGAGAAAGTAGGATGAAATATTGGCACTGATTATGAGCTGTTGATCATGAATATTGGGATAGCTAATTTCTAAGAGACATTCATATGAATTCATTTAATTTTCTTTGCATTTATTAGGTTCCTTCCTATTTCATGGGTTGATGGATTCGCGGAAACTGGACCTCTTTTTTGGAACCAAGAAGTGGGTATATTGAGGGTTCTCCAAGGAGTAGACACAGGTATCAACTTCATGAAAGGAGGGCACATTTGAAAGAAGATATAAAACAATATTACACTTTCATAAAAATATTGCAATCATCTTTTCCCTGTAATTAGTGATAGATTATTCAATAAATTCACAATTTTGCTAATTATTTTCTTTTTTTTTTAAAATAGCTTTTGGAGCATTCTCGGGAATCGATGCCTTGGCAAGATACGAGAAACAGGAGTGCCAGGGTTCACCAGAATTGAGTTTAGGGTTGGTGAGCAAACAAAGAGGATAAACATTATTATATTAATTACTTTACATTACATATTGTATTTAGTTTATTTTATCTTCGAACAAATATGCATCTTCTTACCGTCCTCTTTAATTGCAGAGTCATTGGAGGCAGGGTGAGGATTTGAAGGCAAAAGGAGGTCCAGGGAAATAATTCATCTGAATATGACAGCTTTACTTGAGGAACGTGGACTCAAGGAGGTGATTATGAAAAATATATTTTATTATTTTATTTACGATATTATGAACTGAATTTTAAATATTGCATGCAATAGTTGGATAGTTGCTAAGATTTTTGTAGGCATTATTAATGTTCTCTAATTTAAGATATCCGTGGTTGGATTGCCTTTGAAGCTTCAAAGCAAGATGAGGCAGGGGGATGAATGGCAGCCTTTTATGGTGCTGAATAAAGGTATGTTTCGAGTCAGTATTCAGAGATTGAATTATGAGGAAGTGGATTTTGATTGTTAAATTTTTTTTTCTAGGATACCGTCCATTATTGGGAGGAGATCCACTGCGGTGCAATGGACGTTCATTCTGCTGATTGGTGACAAATTGTGGAGCGAGGGCAGAGAAAGTAGGATTAAATATTGGCACTGATAATAAGCTGTTGATCATAAATATTGGGATAGCTAATTTCTAAGAGACATTCATATGAATTCATTTAATTTTCTTTGCATTTATTAGGTTCCTTCCTACTTCATGGGGTGATGGATTGGAGGAAACTGGACCTCTTTTTTGGAACAAAGAAGTGGGTATATTGAGGGTTCTCCAAGGAGTAGACACAGGTATCAACTTCATGAAAGGAGGGCACATTTGTAAGAAGATATAAAACAATTTTACACTTTCATAAAAATATTGCTATCATCTTTTCCCTGTAATTAGTGATAGATTATTCAAGAAATTCACAATTTTGCTAATTATTTTTTTTCTTTTGTAAAATAGCTTTTGGAGCATTCTAGGGAATCGATGCCTTGGCAAGATACGAGGAACAGGAGAGCCAGGGTTCACCAGAAATGAGTGTAGGGTTGTTGAGCAAACAAAGAGGATAAACATTATTATATTAATTACTTTACATTACTTATTGTATTTAGTTTATTTTATCTTCGAACAAATATGCATCTTCTCACGGTCCTCTTTAATTTCAGAGTCATTGGAGGCAGGGTAAGGATTTGAAGCCAAAAGGAGGTCCAGGGAAATAATTCATCTGAAAATGAAAGCTTTACTTGAGGAACGTGGACTCAAGGAAGTGATTATGAAAAATATATTTTATTATTTTATTTACGATATTATGAACTGAATTTTAAATATTGCATGCATTAGTTGGATGGTTGCTAAGATTTTTGTAGGCATTAGTAATGTTCTCTAATTTAAGATATCCGTGGTTGGATTGCCTTCGAAGCTTCAAAGCCAGAGGAGGCAGGGGGATGAATGGCAGCTTTTCATGGTGCTGAATAAAGGTGAGTTTTGAGTCAGTATTTAGAGATTGAATTATGAGGAAGGGGATTTTGATTGTTAAATTTTTTTTTCTAGGATACCGTCCATTATTGTGAGGAGATCCACTGCAGTGCAATGGACTTTCATTCTGCTGATTGGTGACAAATTGTGGAGCGAGGGCAGAGAAAGTAGGATGAAATATTGGCACTGATTATGAGCTGTTGATCATGAATATTGGGATAGCTAATTTCTAAGAGACATTCATATGAATTCATTTAATTTTCTTTGCATTTATTAGGTTCCTTCCTATTTCATGGGTTGATGGATTCGCGGAAACTGGACCTCTTTTTTGGAACCAAGAAGTGGGTATATTGAGGGTTCTCCAAGGAGTAGACACAGGTATCAACTTCATGAAAGGAGGGCACATTTGTAAGAAGATATAAAACAATTTTACACTTTCATAAAAATATTGCAATCATCTTTTCCCTGTAATTAGTGATAGATTATTCAATAAATTCACAATTTTGCTAATTATTTTTTTCTTTTGTAAAATAGCTTTTGGAGCATTCTCGGGAATCGATGCCTTAGCAAGATACGAGAAACAGGAGTGCCAGGGTTCACCAGAAATGAGTGTAGGGTTGGTGAGCAAACAAAGAGGATAAACATTATTATATTAATTACTTTATATTACTTATTGTATTTAGTTTATATTATCTTCGAACAAATATGCATCTTCTCACCGTCCTCTTTAATTGCAGAGTCATTGGAGGCAGGGTAAGGATTTGAAGCCAAAAGGAGGTCCAGGGAAATAATTCATCAGAAAATGACAGCTTTACTTGAGGAACGTGGTCTCAAGGAGGTGATTATTAAAAATATAGTTTATTATTTTATTTACGATATAATGAACTGAATTTTAAATATTGCATGCAATAGTTAGATAGTTGCTAAGATATTTGTAGGCATTATTAATATTCTCTAATTTAAGATATCCGTGGTTGGATTGCCTTCGAAGCTTCAAAGCAAGAGGAGGCAGGGGGATGAATGGCAGCTTTTCATGTTGCTGAATAAAGGTTGCTTTTGAGTCAGTATTTAGAGATTGAATTATGAGGAAGTGGATGTTGATTGTTAAATTTTTTTTTCTAGGATTCCGTCCATTATTGGGAGCAGATCCACTGCGGTGCAAAGGACGTTCATTCTGCTGATTGGTGACAAATTGTGGAGCGAGGGCAGAGAAAGTAGGATTAAATATTGGCACTGATAATAAGCTGTTGATCATAAATATTGGGATAGCTAATTTCTAAGAGACATTCATATGAATTCATTTAATTTTCTTTGCATTTATTAGGTTCCTTCCTACTTCATGGGGTGATGGATTGGAGGAAACAGGACCTCTTTTTTGGAACAAAGAAGTGGGTATATTGAGGGTTCTCCAAGGAGTAGACACAGGTATCAACTTCATGAAAGGAGGGCACATTTGTAAGAAGATATAAAACAATTTTACACTTTCATAAAAATATTGCAATCATCTCTTCCCTGTAATTAGTGATAGATTATTCAAGAAATTCACAATTTTGCTAATTATTTTTTTTCTTTTGTAAAATAGCTTTTGGAGCATTCTCGGGAATCGATGCCTTGGCAAGATACGAGGAACAGGAGAGCCAGGGTTCACCAGAAATGAGTGTAGGGTTGGTGAGCAAACAAAGAGGATAAACATTATTATATTAATTACTTTACATTACTTATTGTATTTAGTTTATTTTATCTTCGAACAAATATGCATCTTCTCACCGTCCTCTTTAATTGCAGAGTCATTGGAGGCAGGGTGAGGATTTGAAGGCAAAAGGAGGTCCAGGGAAATAATTCATCTGAAAATGACAGCTTTACTTGAGGAACGTGGACTCAAGGAGGTGATTATGAAAAATATATTTTATTATTTTATTTACGATATTATGAACTGAATTTTAAATATTGCATGCAATAGTTGGATAGTTGCATATATTTTTGTAGGCATTATTAATGTTCTCTAATTTAAGATATCAATGGATGGATTGTTTGTGAAGCTTCAAAGACAGAGGAGGAAGGGGGATGAATGGAAGCTTTTCATGGTGCTGAATAAAGGTGAGTTTTGAGTCAGTATTTAGAGATTGAATTATGAGGAAGGGGATTTTGATTGTTAAATTTTTTTTTCTAGGATACCGTCCATTATTGGGAGCAGATCCACTGCGGTGCAATGGACGTTCATTCTGCTGATTGGTGACAAATTGTGGAGCGAGGGCAGAGAAAGTAGGATTAAATATTGGCACTGATAATAAGCTGTTGATCATAAATATTGGGATAGCTAATTTCTAAGAGACATTCATATGAATTCATTTAATTTTCTTTGCATTTATTAGGTTCCTTCCTACTTCATGGGGTGATGGATTGGAGGAAACTGGACCTCTTTTTTGGAACAAAGAAGTGGGTATATTGAGGGTTCTCCAAGGAGTAGACACAGGTATCAACTTCATGAAAGGAGGGCACCTTTGTAAGAAGATATAAAACAATTTTACACTTTCATAAAAATATTGCAATCATCTCTTCCCTGTAATTAGTGATAGATTATTCAATAAATTCACAATTTTGCTAATTATTTTCTTTTTTTTTTAAAATAGCTTTTGGAGCATTCTGGGGAATCGATGCCTTGGCAAGATACGAGAAACAGGAGTGCCAGGGTTCACCAGAAATGAGTGTAGGGTTGGTGAGCAAACAAAGAGGATAAACATTATTATATTAATTACTTTACATTACTTATTGTATTTAGTTTATTTTATCTTCGAACAAATATGCATCTTCTCACCGTCCTCTTTAATTGCAGAGTCATTGGAGGCAGGGTGAGGATTTGAAGGCAAAAGGAGGTCCAGGGAAATAATTAATCTGAAAATGACAGCTTTACTTGAGGAACGTGGACTCAAGGAGGTGATTATGAAAAATATATTTTATTATTTTATTTATGATATTATGAACTGAATTTTAAATATTGCATGCAATAGTTGGATAGTTGCATATATTTTTGTAGGCATTATTAATGTTCTCTAATTTAAGATATCAATGGATGGATTGTTTGTGAAGCTTCAAAGACAGAGGAGGAAGGGGGATGAATGGAAGCTTTTCATGGTGCTGAATAAAGGTGAGTTTTGAGTCAGTATTTAGAGATTGAATTATGAGGAAGGGGATTTTGATTGTTAAATTTTTTTTTCTAGGATACCGTCCATTATTGTGAGGAGATCCACTGCAGTGCAATGGACTTTCATTCTGCTGATTGGTGACAAATTGTGGAGCGAGGGCAGAGAAAGTAGGATGAAATATTGGCACTGATTATGAGCTGTTGATCATGAATATTGGGATAGCTAATTTCTAAGAGACATTCATATGAATTCATTTAATTTTCTTTGCATTTATTAGGATCCTTCCTACTTCATAGGGTGATGGATTGGAGGAAACTGGACCTCTTTTTTGGAACCAAGAAGTGGGTATATTGAGGGTTCTCCAAGGAGTAGACACAGGTATCAACTTCATGAAAGGAGGGCACATTTGTAAGAAGATATAAAACAATTTTACACTTTCATAAAAATATTGCAATCATCTTTTCCCTGTAATTAGTGATAGATTATTCAATAAATTCACAATTTTGCTAATTATTTTCTTTTTTTTTTAAAATAGCTTTTGGAGCATTCTCGGGAATCGATGCCTTGGCAAGATACGAGAAACAGGAGTGCCAGGGTTCACCAGAATTGAGTTTAGGGTTGGTGAGCAAACAAAGAGGATAAACATTATTATATTAATTACTTTACATTACTTATTGTATTTAGTTTATTTTATCTTCGAACAAATATGCATCTTCTTACCGTCCTCTTTAATTGCAGAGTCATTGGAGGCAGGGTGAGGATTTGAAGGCAAAAGGAGGTCCAGGGATATAATTCATCTGAATATGACAGCTTTACTTGAGGAACGTGGACTCAAGGAGGTGATTATGAAAAATATATTTTATTATTTTATTTACGATATTATGAACTGAATTTTAAATATTGCATGCAATAGTTGGATAGTTGCTAAGATTTTTGTAGGCATTATTAATGTTCTCTAATTTAAGATATCCGTGGTTGGATTGCCTTTGAAGCTTCAAAGCAAGATGAGGCAGGGGGATGAATGGCAGCCTTTTATGGTGCTGAATAAAGGTATGTTTCGAGTCAGTATTCAGAGATTGAATTATGAGGAAGTGGATTTTGATTGTTAAATTTTTTTTTCTAGGATACCGTCCATTATTGGGAGGAGATCCACTGCGGTGCAATGGACGTTCATTCTGCTGATTGGTGACAAATTGTGGAGCGAGGGCAGAGAAAGTAGGATTAAATATTGGCACTGATAATAAGCTGTTGATCATAAATATTGGGATAGCTAATTTCTAAGAGACATTCATATGAATTCATTTAATTTTCTTTGCATTTATTAGGTTCCTTCCTACTTCATGGGGTGATGGATTGGAGGAAACTGGACCTCTTTTTTGGAACAAAGAAGTGGGTATATTGAGGGTTCTCCAAGGAGTAGACACAGGTATCAACTTCATGAAAGGAGGGCACATTTGTAAGAAGATATAAAACAATTTTACACTTTCATAAAAATATTGCAATCATCTCTTCCCTGTAATTAGTGATAGATTATTCAATAAATTCACAATTTTGCTAATTATTTTTTTCTTTTGTAAAATAGCTTTTGGAGCATTCTTGGGAATCGATGCCTTGGCAAGATACGAGAAACAGGAGTGCCAGGGTTCACCAGAAATGAGTGTAGGGTTGGTGAGCAAACAAAGAGGATAAACATTATTATATTAAATACTTTACATTACTTATTGTATTTAGTTTATTTTATCTTCGAACAAATATGCATCTTCTCACCGTCCTCTTTAATTGCAGAGTCATTGGAAGCAGGGTAAGGATTTGAAGCCAAAAGGAGGTCCAGGGAAATAATTCATCTGAAAATGAAAGCTTTCCTTGAGGAACGTGGTCTCAAGGAGGTGATTATGAAAAATATATTTTTTAATTTTATTTACGATATTATGAACTGAATTTAAAATATTGCATGCAATAGTTGGATAGTTGCATATATTTTTGTAGGCATTATTAATGTTCTCTAATTTAAGATATCAATGGATGGATTGTTTGTGAAGCTTCAAAGACAGAGGAGGAAGGGGGATGAATGGAAGCTTTTCATGGTGCTGAATAAAGGTGAGTTTTGAGTCAGTATTTAGAGATTGAATTATGAGGAAGGGGATTTTGATTGTTAAATTTTTTTTTCTAGGATACCGTCCATTATTGTGAGGAGATCCACTGCAGTGCAATGGACTTTCATTCTGCTGATTGGTGACAAATTGTGGAGCGAGGGCAGAGAAAGTAGGATGAAATATTGGCACTGATTATGAGCTGTTGATCATGAATATTGGGATAGCTAATTTCTAAGAGACATTCATATGAATTCATTTAATTTTCTTTGCATTTATTAGGTTCCTTCCTATTTCATGGGTTGATGGATTCGCGGAAACCTGACCTCTTTTTTGGAACCAAGAAGTGGGTATATTGAGGGTTCTCCAAGGAGTAGACACAGGTATCAACTTCATGAAAGGAGGGCACATTTGTAAGAAGATATAAAACAATTTTACACTTTCATAAAAATATTGCAATCATCTCTTCCCTGTAATTAGTGATAGATTATTAAATAAATTCAAAATTTTGCTAATTATTTTCTTTTTTTTTTTTAAAATAGCTTTTGGAGCATTCTGGGGAATCGATGCCTTGGCAAGATATGAGAAACAGGAGTGCCAGGGTTCACCAGAAATGAGTGTAGGGTTGGTGAGCAAACAAAGAGGATAAACATTATTATATTAATTACTTTACATTACTTATTGTATTTAGTTTATTTTATCTTTGAACAAATATGCATCTTCTCACCGTCCTCTTTAATTGCAGAGTCATTGGAGGCAGGGTGAGGATTTGAAGGCAAAAGGAGGTCCAGGGAAATAATTAATCTGAAAATGACAGCTTTACTTGAGGAACGTGGACTCAAGGAGGTGATTATGAAAAATATATTTTATTATTTTATTTATGATATTATGAACTGAATTTTAAATATTGCATGCAATAGTTGGATAGTTGCATATATTTTTGTAGGCATTATTAATGTTCTCTAATTTAAGATATCCGTGGTTGGATTGCCTTTGAAGCTTCAAAGCAAGATGAGGCAGGGGGATGAATGGCAGCCTTTTATGGTGCTGAATAAAGGTATGTTTCGAGTCAGTATTCAGAGATTGAATTATGAGGAAGTGGATTTTGATAGTTATATATTTTTTTCTAGGATTCTGTCAATCATTGGGAGGAGATCCACTGTAGTGCACTGGACTTTCCTTCTGCTTATTGGTAACAAATTGTGGAGCGAGGGCAGGGAAAGTAGGATGGAATATTGGCACTGATTATGAGCTGTTGATCATGAATATTGGGATAGCTAATTTCTAAGAGACATTCATATGAATTCATTTAATTTTCTTTGCATTTATTAGGTTCCTTCCTATTTCATGGGTTGATGGATTCGCGGAAACTGGACCTCTTTTTTGGAACCAAGAAGTGGGTATATTGAGGGTTCTCCAAGGAGTAGACACAGGTATCAACTTCATGAAAGGAGGGCACATTTGTAAGAAGATATAAAACAATTTTACACTTTCATAAAAATATTGCAATCATCTTTTCCCTGTAATTAGTGATAGATTATTCAATAAATTCACAATTTTGCTAATTATTTTCTTTTTTTTTTAAAATAGCTTTTGGAGCATTCTCGGGAATCGATGCCTTGGCAAGATACGAGAAAGAGGAGTGCCAGGGTTCACCAGAATTGAGTTTAGGGTTGGTAGGCAAACAAAGAGGATAAACATTATTATATTAATTACTTTACATTACTTATTGTATTTAGTTTATTTTATCTTCGAACAAATATGCATCTTCTTACCGTCCTCTTTAATTGCAGAGTCATTGGAGGCAGGGTGAGGATTTGAAGGCAAAAGGAGGTCCAGGGATATAATTCATCTGAATATGACAGCTTTACTTGAGGAACGTGGACTCAAGGAGGTGATTATGAAAAATATATTTTATTATTTTATTTACGATATTATGAACTGAATTTTAAATATTGCATGCAATAGTTGGATAGTTGCTAAGATTTTTGTAGGCATTATTAATGTTCTCTAATTTAAGATATCCGTGGTTGGATTGCCTTTGAAGCTTCAAAGCAAGATGAGGCAGGGGGATGAATGGCAGCCTTTTATGGTGCTGAATAAAGGTATGTTTCGAGTCAGTATTCAGAGATTGAATTATGAGGAAGTGGATTTTGATAGTTATATATTTTTTTCTAGGATTCTGTCAATCATTGGGAGGAGATCCACTGTAGTGCACTGGACTTTCCTTCTGCTTATTGGTAACAAATTGTGGAGCGAGGGCAGGGAAAGTAGGATGGAATATTGGCACTGATTATGAGCTGTTGATCATGAATATTGGGATAGCTAATTTCTAAGAGACATTCATATGAATTCATTTAATTTTCTTTGCATTTATTAGGTTCCTTCCTATTTCATGGGTTGATGGATTCGCGGAAACTGGACCTCTTTTTTGGAACCAAGAAGTGGGTATATTGAGGGTTCTCCAAGGAGTAGACACAGGTATCAACTTCATGAAAGGAGGGCACATTTGTAAGAAGATATAAAACAATTTTACACTTTCATAAAAATATTGCAATCATCTTTTCCCTGTAATTAGTGATAGATTATTCAATAAATTCACAATTTTGCTAATTATTTTTTTCTTTTGTAAAATAGCTTTTGGAGCATTCTCGGGAATCGATGCCTTGGCAAGATACGAGAAACAGGAGTGCCAGGGTTCACCAGAAATGAGTGTAGGGTTGGTGAGCAAACAAAGAGGATAAACATTATTATATTAATTACTTTATATTACTTATTGTATTTAGTTTATATTATCTTCGAACAAATATGCATCTTCTCACCGTCCTCTTTAATTGCAGAGTCATTGGAGGCAGGGTAAGGATTTGAAGCCAAAAGGAGGTCCAGGGAAATAATTCATCAGAAAATGACAGCTTTACTTGAGGAACGTGGTCTCAAGGAGGTGATTATTAAATATATAGTTTATTATTTTATTTACGATATAATGAACTGAATTTTAAATATTGCATGCAGAAGTTAGATAGTTGCTAAGATTTTTGTAGGCATTATTAATATTCTCTAATTTAAGATATCCGTGGTTGGATTGCCTTCGAAGCTTCAAAGCAAGAGGAGGCAGGGGGATGAATGGCAGCTTTTCATGTTGCTGAATAAAGGTTGCTTTTGAGTCAGTATTTAGAGATTGAATTATGAGGAAGTGGATGTTGATTGTTAAATTTTTTTTTCTAGGATTCCGTCCATTATTGGGAGCAGATCCACTGCGGTGCAATGGACGTTCATTCTGCTGATTGGTGACAAATTGTGGAGCGAGGGCAGAGAAAGTAGGATTAAATATTGGCACTGATAATAAGCTGTTGATCATAAATATTGGGATAGCTAATTTCTAAGAGACATTCATATGAATTCATTTAATTTTCTTTGCATTTATTAGGTTCCTTCCTACTTCATGGGGTGATGGATTGGAGGAAACTGGACCTCTTTTTTGGAACAAAGAAGTGGGTATATTGAGGGTTCTCCAAGGAGTAGACACAGGTATCAACTTCATGAAAGGAGGGCACATTTGTAAGAAGATATAAAACAATTTTACACTTTCATAAAAATATTGCAATCATCTCTTCCCTGTAATTAGTGATAGATTATTCAATAAATTCACAATTTTGCTAATTATTTTCTTTTTTTTTTAAAATAGCTTTTGGAGCATTCTGGGGAATCGATGCCTTGGCAAGATACGAGAAACAGGAGTGCCAGGGTTCACCAGAAATGAGTGTAGGGTTGGTGAGCAAACAAAGAGGATAAACATTATTATATTAATTACTTTACATTACTTATTGTATTTAGTTTATTTTATCTTCGAACAAATATGCATCTTCTCACCGTCCTCTTTAATTGCAGAGTCATTGGAGGCAGGGTGAGGATTTGAAGGCAAAAGGAGGTCCAGGGAAATAATTCATCTGAAAATGACAGCTTTACTTGAGGAACGTGGACTCAAGGAGGTGATTATGAAAAATATATTTTATTATTTTATTTATGATATTATGAACTGAATTTTAAATATTGCATGCAATAGTTGGATAGTTGCATATATTTTTGTAGGCATTATTAATGTTCTCTAATTTAAGATATCAATGGATGGATTGTTTGTGAAGCTTCAAAGACAGAGGAGGAAGGGGGATGAATGGAAGCTTTTCATGGTGCTGAATAAAGGTGAGTTTTGAGTCAGTATTTAGAGATTGAATTATGAGGAAGTGGATGTTGATTGTTAAATTTTTTTTTTCTAGGATTCTGTCAATCATTGGGAGCAGATCCACTGCGGTGCAATGGACGTTCATTCTGCTGATTGGTGACAAATTGTGGAGCGAGGGCAGAGAAAGTAGGATTAAATATTGGCACTGATAATAAGCTGTTGATCATAAATATTGGGATAGCTAATTTCTAAGAGACATTCATATGAATTCATTTAATTTTCTTTGCATTTATTAGGTTCCTTCCTACTTCATGGGGTGATGGATTGGAGGAAACTGGACCTCTTTTTTGGAACAAAGAAGTGGGTATATTGAGGGTTCTCCAAGGAGTAGACACAGGTATCAACTTCATGAAAGGAGGGCACATTTGTAAGAAGATATAAAACAATTTTACACTTTCATAAAAATATTGCAATCATCTCTTCCCTGTAATTAGTGATAGATTATTAAATAAATTCAAAATTTTGCTAATTATTTTCTTTTTTTTTTTTAAAATAGCTTTTGGAGCATTCTGGGGAATCGATGCCTTGGCAAGATACGAGAAACAGGAGTGCCAGGGTTCACCAGAAATGAGTGTAGGGTTGGTGAGCAAACAAAGAGGATAAACATTATTATATTAATTACTTTACATTACTTATTGTATTTAGTTTATTTTATCTTTGAACAAATATGCATCTTCTCACCGTCCTCTTTAATTGCAGAGTCATTGGAGGCAGGGTGAGGATTTGAAGGCAAAAGGAGGTCCAGGGAAATAATTAATCTGAAAATGACAGCTTTACTTGAGGAACGTGGACTCAAGGAGGTGATTATGAAAAATATATTTTATTATTTTATTTATGATATTATGAACTGAATTTTAAATATTGCATGCAATAGTTGGATAGTTGCATATATTTTTGTAGGCATTATTAATGTTCTCTAATTTAAGATATCAATGGATGGATTGTTTGTGAAGCTTCAAAGACAGAGGAGGAAGGGGGATGAATGGAAGCTTTTCATGGTGCTGAATAAAGGTGAGTTTTGAGTCAGTATTTAGAGATTGAATTATGAGGAAGGGGATTTTGATTGTTAAATTTTTTTTTCTAGGATACCGTCCATTATTGTGAGGAGATCCACTGCAGTGCAATGGACTTTCATTCTGCTGATTGGTGACAAATTGTGGAGCGAGGGCAGAGAAAGTAGGATGAAATATTGGCACTGATTATGAGCTGTTGATCATGAATATTGGGATAGCTAATTTCTAAGAGACATTCATATGAATTCATTAAATTTTCTTTGCATTTATTAGGTTCCTTCCTATTTCATGGGTTGATGGATTCGCGGAAACTGGACCTCTTTTTTGGAACCAAGAAGTGGGTATATTGAGGGTTCTCCAAGGAGTAGACACAGGTATCAACTTCATGAAAGGAGGGCACATTTGTAAGAAGATATAAAACAATTTTACACTTTCATAAAAATATTGCAATCATCTTTTCCCTGTAATTAGTGATAGATTATTCAATAAATTCACAATTTTGCTAATTATTTTCTTTTTTTTTTAAAATAGCTTTTGGAGCATTCTCGGGAATCGATGCCTTGGCAAGATACGAGAAAGAGGAGTGCCAGGGTTCACCAGAATTGAGTTTAGGGTTGGTGAGCAAACAAAGAGGATAAACATTATTATATTAATTACTTTACATTACTTATTGTATTTAGTTTATTTTATCTTCGAACAAATATGCATCTTCTTACCGTCCTCTTTAATTGCAGAGTCATTGGAGGCAGGGTGAGGATTTGAAGGCAAAAGGAGGTCCAGGGATATAATTCATCTGAATATGACAGCTTTACTTGAGGAACGTGGACTCAAGGAGGTGATTATGAAAAATATATTTTATTATTTTATTTACGATATTATGAACTGAATTTTAAATATTGCATGCAATAGTTGGATAGTTGCTAAGATTTTTGTAGGCATTATTAATGTTCTCTAATTTAAGATATCCGTGGTTGGATTGCCTTTGAAGCTTCAAAGCAAGATGAGGCAGGGGGATGAATGGCAGCCTTTTATGGTGCTGAATAAAGGTATGTTTCGAGTCAGTATTCAGAGATTGAATTATGAGGAAGTGGATTTTGATTGTTAAATTTTTTTTTCTAGGATACCGTCCATTATTGGGAGGAGATCCACTGTAGTGCACTGGACTTTCCTTCTGCTTATTGGTAACAAATTGTGGAGCGAGGGCAGGGAAAGTAGGATGGAATATTGGCACTGATAATAAGCTGTTGATCATAAATATTGGGATAGCTAATTTCTAAGAGACATTCATATGAATTCATTTAATTTTCTTTGCATTTATTAGGTTCCTTCCTACTTCATGGGGTGATGGATTGGAGGAAACTGGACCTCTTTTTTGGAACAAAGAAGTGGGTATATTGATGGTTCTCCAAGGAGTAGACACAGGTATCAACTTCATGAAAGGAGGGCACATTTGTAAGAAGATATAAAACAATTTTACACTTTCATAAAAATATTGCAATCATCTCTTCCCTGTAATTAGTGATAGATTATTCAATAAATTCACAATTTTGCTAATTATTTTTTTCTTTTGTAAAATAGCTTTTGGAGCATTCTTGGGAATCGATGCCTTGGCAAGATACGAGAAACAGGAGTGCCAGGGTTCACCAGAAATGAGTGTAGGGTTGGTGAGCAAACAAAGAGGATAAACATTATTATATTAATTACTTTACATTACTTATTGTATTTAGTTTATTTTATCTTCGAACAAATATGCATCTTCTCACCGTCCTCTTTAATTGCAGAGTCATTGGAAGCAGGGTAAGGATTTGAAGCCAAAAGGAGGTCCAGGGAAATAATTCATCTGAAAATGAAAGCTTTCCTTGAGGAACGTGGTCTCAAGGAGGTGATTATGAAAAATATATTTTTTAATTTTATTTACGATATTATGAACTGAATTTTAAATATTGCATGCAATAGATGGATAGTTGCTAAGATTTTTGTAGGCATTATTAATGTTCTCTAATTTAAGATATCCGTGGTTGGATTGCCTTTGAAGCTTCAAAGCAAGAGGAGGCAGGGGGATGAATGGAGGCTTTTCATGGTGCTGAATAAAGGTTAGTTTTGAGTCAGTATTTAGAAATTGAATTATGAGGAAGTTGATGTTGATAGTTATATATTTTTTTCTAGGATTCTGTCAATCATTGGGAGGAGATCCACTGTAGTGCACTGGACTTTCCTTCTGCTTATTGGTAACAAATTGTGGAGCGAGGGCAGGGAAAGTAGGATGGAATATTGGCACTGATTATGAGCTGTTGATCATAACTATTGGGATAGCTAACTTCTAAGAGACATTCTTATGAATTCATTTAATTTTCTTTGCATTTATTAGGTTCCTTCCTACTTCATGGGGTGATGGATTGGCGGAAAATGGACCTCTTTTTTGGAACCAAGAAGTGGGTATATTGAGGGTTCTCCAAGGAGTAGACACAGGTATCAACTTCATGAAAGGAGGGCACATTTGAAAGAAGATATAAAACAATATAACACTTTCATAAAAATATTGCAATCATCTCTTCCCTGTAATTAGTGATAGATTATTCAATAAATTCACAATTTTGCTAATTATTTTTTTCTTTTGTAAAATAGCTTTTGGAGCATTCTCGGGAATCGACGCCTTGGCAAGATACGAGGAACAGGAGAGCCAGGGTTCACCAGAAATGAGTGTAGGGTTGGTGAGCAACCAAAGAGGATAAACATTATTATATTAATTACTTTACATTACTTATTGTATTTAGTTTATTTTATCTTCGAACAAATATGCATCTTCTCACCGTCCTCTTTAATTGCAGAGTCATTGGAGGCAGGGTGAGGATTTGAAGGCAAAAGGAGGTCCAGGGAAATAATTCATCTGAAAATGACAGCTTCACTTGAGGAACGTGGACTCAAGGAGGTGATTATTAAAAATATAGTTTATTATTTTATTTATGATATTATGAACTGAATTTTAAATATTGCATGCAATAGTTGGATAGTTGCTATGATTTTTGTAGGCATTATTAATGTTCTCTAATTTAAGATATCCGTGGTTGGATTGCCTTCGAAGCTTCAAAGCAAGAGGAGGCAGGGGGATGAATGGCAGCTTTTTATGGTGCTGAATAAAGGTGAGTTTTGAGTCAGTATTTAGAGATTGAATTATGAGGAAGTGGATTTTGATTGTTAAATTTTTTTTTCTAGGATTCCGTCCATTATTGTGAGGAGATCCACTGCAGTGCAATGGACTTTCATTCTGCTGATTGGTGACAAATTGTGGAGCGAGGGCAGAGAAAGTAGGATGAAATATTGGTACTGATTATGAGCTGTTGATCATAAATATTGGGATAGCTAATTTCTAAGAGACATTCATATGAATTCATTTAATTTTCTTTGCATTTATTAGGTTCCTTCCTACTTCATGGGGTGATGGATTCGCGGAAACTGGACCTCTTTTTTGGAACCAAGAAGTGGGTATATTGAGCGTTCTCCAAGGAGTAGACACAGGTATCAACTTCATGAAAGGAGGGCACATTTGTAAGAAGATATAAAACAATTTTACACTTTCATAAAAATATTGCAATCATCTTTTCCCTGTAATTAGTGATAGATTATTCAATAAATTCACAATTTTGCTAATTATTTTCTTTTTTTTTTAAATAGCTTTTGGAGCATTCTCGGGAATCGATGCCTTGGCAAGATATGAGAAACAGGAGTGCCAGGGTTCACTAGAAATGAGTGTAGGGTTGGTGAGCAAACAAAGAGGATAAACATTATTATATTAATTACTTTACATTACTTATTGTATTTAGTTTATTTTATCTTCGAACAAATATGCATCTTCTCACCGTCCTCTTTAATTGCAGAGTCATTGGAGGCAGGGTGAGGATTTGAAGGCAAAAGGAGGTCCAGAGATAATTCATCTGAAAATGACAGCTTTACTTGAGGAACGTGGACTCAAGGAGGTGATTATGAAAAATATATTTTATTATTTTATTTACGATATTATGAACTGAATTTTAAATATTGCATGCAATAGTTGGATAGTTGCATATATTTTTGTAGGCATTATTAATGTTCTCTTATTTAAGATATCAATGGATGGATTGTTTGTGAAGCTTCAAAGACAGAGGAGGAAGGGGGATGAATGGAAGCTTTTCATGGTGCTGAATAAAGGTGAGTTTTGAGTCAGTATTTAGAGATTGAATTATGAGGAAGGGGATTTTGATTGTTAAATTTTTTTTTCTAGGATTCCGTCCATTATTGTGAGGAGATCCACTGCAGTGCAATGGACTTTCATTCTGCTGATTGGTGACAAATTGTGGAGCGAGGGCAGAGAAAGTAGGATGAAATATTGGCACTGATTATGAGCTGTTGATCATGAATATTGGGATAGCTAATTTCTAAGAGACATTCATATGAATTAATTTAATTTTCTTTGCATTTATTAGGATCCTTCCTACTTCATAGGGTGATGGATTGGAGGAAACTGGACCTCTTTTTTGGAACCAAGAAGTGGGTATATTGAGGGTTCTCCAAGGAGTAGACACAGGTATCAACTTCATGAAAGGAGGGCACATTTGAAAGAAGATATAAAACAATTTTACACTTTCATAAAAATATTGCAATCATCTTTTCCCTGTAATTAGTGATAGATTATTCAATAAATTCACAATTTTGCTAATTATTTTCTTTTTTTTTTAAAATAGCTTTTGGAGCATTCTCGGGAATCGATGCCTTGGCAAGATACGAGAAAGAGGAGTGCCAGGGTTCACCAGAATTGAGTTTAGGGTTGGTGAGCAAACAAAGAGGATAAACATTATTATATTAATTACTTTACATTACTTATTGTATTTAGTTTATTTTATCTTCGAACAAATATGCATCTTCTTACCGTCCTCTTTAATTGCAGAGTCATTGGAGGCAGGGTGAGGATTTGAAGGCAAAAGGAGGTCCAGGGATATAATTCATCTGAATATGACAGCTTTACTTGAGGAACGTGGACTCAAGGAGGTGATTATGAAAAATATATTTTATTATTTTATTTACGATATTATGAACTGAATTTTAAATATTGCATGCAATAGTTGGATAGTTGCTAAGATTTTTGTAGGCATTATTAATGTTCTCTAATTTAAGATATCCGTGGTTGGATTGCCTTTGAAGCTTCAAAGCAAGATGAGGCAGGGGGATGAATGGCAGCCTTTTATGGTGCTGAATAAAGGTATGTTTCGAGTCAGTATTCAGAGATTGAATTATGAGGAAGTGGATTTTGATTGTTAAATTTTTTTTTCTAGGATACCGTCCATTATTGGGAGGAGATCCACTGCGGTGCAATGGACGTTCATTCTGCTGATTGGTGACAAATTGTGGAGCGAGGGCAGAGAAAGTAGGATTAAATATTGGCACTGATAATAAGCTGTTGATCATAAATATTGGGATAGCTAATTTCTAAGAGACATTCATATGAATTCATTTAATTTTCTTTGCATTTATTAGGTTCCTTCCTACTTCATGGGGTGATGGATTGGAGGAAACTGGACCTCTTTTTTGGAACAAAGAAGTGGGTATATTGAGGGTTCTCCAAGGAGTAGACACAGGTATCAACTTCATGAAAGGAGGGCACATTTGTAAGAAGATATAAAACAATTTTACACTTTCATAAAAATATTGCAATCATCTCTTCCCTGTAATTAGTGATAGATTATTCAATAAATTCACAATTTTGCTAATTATTTTTTTCTTTTGTAAAATAGCTTTTGGAGCATTCTTGGGAATCGATGCCTTGGCAAGATACGAGAAACAGGAGTGCCAGGGTTCACCAGAAATGAGTGTAGGGTTGGTGAGCAAACAAAGAGGATAAACATTATTATATTAATTACTTTACATTACTTATTGTATTTAGTTTATTTTATCTTCGAACAAATATGCATCTTCTCACCGTCCTCTTTAATTGCAGAGTCATTGGAAGCAGGGTAAGGATTTGAAGCCAAAAGGAGGTCCAGGGAAATAATTCATCTGAAAATGAAAGCTTTCCTTGAGGAACGTGGTCTCAAGGAGGTGATTATGAAAAATATATTTTTTAATTTTATTTACGATATTATGAACTGAATTTTAAATATTGCATGCAATAGATGGATAGTTGCTAAGATTTTTGTAGGCATTATTAATGTTCTCTAATTTAAGATATCCGTGGTTGGATTGCCTTGGAAGCTTCAAAGCAAGAGGAGGCAGGGGGATGAATGGAGGCTTTTCATGGTGCTGAATAAAGGTTAGTTTTGAGTCAGTATTTAGAAATTGAATTATGAGGAAGTTGATGTTGATAGTTATATATTTTTTTCTAGGATTCTGTCAATCATTGGGAGGAGATCCACTGCAGTGCAATGCACTTTCATTCTGCTGATTGGTGACAAATTGTGGAGCGAGGGCAGAGAAAGTAGGATGAAATATTGGCACTGATTATGAGCTGTTGATCATGAATATTGGGATAGCTAATTTCTAAGTGACATTCATATGAATTCATTTAATTTTCTTTGCATTTATTAGGTTCCTTCCTATTTCATGGGTTGATGGATTCGCGGAAACTGGACCTCTTTTTTGGAACCAAGAAGTGGGTATATTGAGGGTTCTCCAAGGAGTAGACACAGGTATCAACTTCATGAAAGGAGGGCACATTTGAAAGAAGATATAAAACAATATAACACTTTCATAAAAATATTGCAATCATCTCTTCCCTGTAATTAGTGATAGATTATTCAATAAATTCACAATTTTGCTAATTATTTTTTTCTTTTGTAAAATAGCTTTTGGAGCATTCTCGGGAATCGACGCCTTGGCAAGATACGAGGAACAGGAGAGCCAGGGTTCACCAGAAATGAGTGTAGGGTTGGTGAGCAACCAAAGAGGATAAACATTATTATATTAATTACTTTACATTACTTATTGTATTTAGTTTATTTTATCTTCGAACAAATATGCATCTTCTCACCGTCCTCTTTAATTGCAGAGTCATTGGAGGCAGGGTGAGGATTTGAAGGCAAAAGGAGGTCCAGGGAAATAATTCATCTGAAAATGACAGCTTCACTTGAGGAACGTGGACTCAAGGAGGTGATTATTAAAAATATAGTTTATTATTTTATTTATGATATTATGAACTGAATTTTAAATATTGCATGCAATAGTTGGATAGTTGCTATGATTTTTGTAGGCATTATTAATGTTCTCTAATTTAAGATATCCGTGGTTGGATTGCCTTCGAAGCTTCAAAGCAAGAGGAGGCAGGGGGATGAATGGCAGCTTTTTATGGTGCTGAATAAAGGTGAGTTTTGAGTCAGTATTTAGAGATTGAATTATGAGGAAGTGGATTTTGATTGTTAAATTTTTTTTTCTAGGATTCCGTCCATTATTGTGAGGAGATCCACTGCAGTGCAATGGACTTTCATTCTGCTGATTGGTGACAAATTGTGGAGCGAGGGCAGAGAAAGTAGGATGAAATATTGGTACTGATTATGAGCTGTTGATCATAAATATTGGGATAGCTAATTTCTAAGAGACATTCATATGAATTCATTTAATTTTCTTTGCATTTATTAGGTTCCTTCCTACTTCATGGGGTGATGGATTCGCGGAAACTGGACCTCTTTTTTGGAACCAAGAAGTGGGTATATTGAGCGTTCTCCAAGGAGTAGACACAGGTATCAACTTCATGAAAGGAGGGCACATTTGTAAGAAGATATAAAACAATTTTACACTTTCATAAAAATATTGCAATCATCTTTTCCCTGTAATTAGTGATAGATTATTCAATAAATTCACAATTTTGCTAATTATTTTCTTTTTTTTTTAAATAGCTTTTGGAGCATTCTCGGGAATCGATGCCTTGGCAAGATATGAGAAACAGGAGTGCCAGGGTTCACTAGAAATGAGTGTAGGGTTGGTGAGCAAACAAAGAGGATAAACATTATTATATTAATTACTTTATATTACTTATTGTATTTAGTTTATATTATCTTCGAACAAATATGCATCTTCTCACCGTCCTCTTTAATTGCAGAGTCATTGGAGGCAGGGTGAGGATTTGAAGGCAAAAGGAGGTCCAGGGAAATAATTCATCTGAAAATGACAGCTTTACTTGAGGAACGTGGACTCAAGGAGGTGATTATGAAAAATATATTTTATTATTTTATTTACGATATTATGAACTGAATTTTAAATATTGCATGCAATAGTTGGATAGTTGCATATATTTTTGTAGGCATTATTAATGTTCTCTTATTTAAGATATCAATGGATGGATTGTTTGTGAAGCTTCAAAGACAGAGGAGGAAGGGGGATGAATGGAAGCTTTTCATGGTGCTGAATAAAGGTGAGTTTTGAGTCAGTATTTAGAGATTGAATTATGAGGAAGGGGATTTTGATTGTTAAATTTTTTTTTCTAGGATTCCGTCCATTATTGTGAGGAGATCCACTGCAGTGCAATGGACTTTCATTCTGCTGATTGGTGACAAATTGTGGAGCGAGGGCAGAGAAAGTAGGATGAAATATTGGCACTGATTATGAGCTGTTGATCATGAATATTGGGATAGCTAATTTCTAAGAGACATTCATATGAATTAATTTAATTTTCTTTGCATTTATTAGGATCCTTCCTACTTCATAGGGTGATGGATTGGAGGAAACTGGACCTCTTTTTTGGAACCAAGAAGTGGGTATATTGAGGGTTCTCCAAGGAGTAGACACAGGTATCAACTTCATGAAAGGAGGGCACATTTGAAAGAAGATATAAAACAATTTTACACTTTCATAAAAATATTGCAATCATCTTTTCCCTGTAATTAGTGATAGATTATTCAATAAATTCACAATTTTGCTAATTATTTTCTTTTTTTTTTAAAATAGCTTTTGGAGCATTCTCGGGAATCGATGCCTTGGCAAGATACGAGAAAGAGGAGTGCCAGGGTTCACCAGAATTGAGTTTAGGGTTGGTGAGCAAACAAAGAGGATAAACATTATTATATTAATTACTTTACATTACTTATTGTATTTAGTTTATTTTATCTTCGAACAAATATGCATCTTCTTACCGTCCTCTTTAATTGCAGAGTCATTGGAGGCAGGGTGAGGATTTGAAGGCAAAAGGAGGTCCAGGGATATAATTCATCTGAATATGACAGCTTTACTTGAGGAACGTGGACTCAAGGAGGTGATTATGAAAAATATATTTTATTATTTTATTTACGATATTATGAACTGAATTTTAAATATTGCATGCAATAGTTGGATAGTTGCTAAGATTTTTGTAGGCATTATTAATGTTCTCTAATTTAAGATATCCGTGGTTGGATTGCCTTTGAAGCTTCAAAGCAAGATGAGGCAGGGGGATGAATGGCAGCCTTTTATGGTGCTGAATAAAGGTATGTTTCGAGTCAGTATTCAGAGATTGAATTATGAGGAAGTGGATTTTGATTGTTAAATTTTTTTTTCTAGGATACCGTCCATTATTGGGAGGAGATCCACTGCGGTGCAATGGACGTTCATTTTGCTGATTGGTGACAAATTGTGGAGCGAGGGCAGAGAAAGTAGGATTAAATATTGGCACTGATAATAAGCTGTTGATCATAAATATTGGGATAGCTAATTTCTAAGAGACATTCATATGAATTCATTTAATTTTCTTTGCATTTATTAGGTTCCTTCCTACTTCATGGGGTGATGGATTGGAGGAAACTGGACCTCTTTTTTGGAACAAAGAAGTGGGTATATTGAGGGTTCTCCAAGGAGTAGACACAGGTATCAACTTCATGAAAGGAGGGCACATTTGTAAGAAGATATAAAACAATTTTACACTTTCATAAAAATATTGCAATCATCTCTTCCCTGTAATTAGTGATAGATTATTCAATAAATTCACAATTTTGCTAATTATTTTTTTCTTTTGTAAAATAGCTTTTGGAGCATTCTTGGGAATCGATGCCTTGGCAAGATACGAGAAACAGGAGTGCCAGGGTTCACCAGAAATGAGTGTAGGGTTGGTGAGCAAACAAAGAGGATAAACATTATTATATTAATTACTTTACATTACTTATTGTATTTAGTTTATTTTATCTTCGAACAAATATGCATCTTCTCACCGTCCTCTTTAATTGCAGAGTCATTGGAAGCAGGGTAAGGATTTGAAGCCAAAAGGAGGTCCAGGGAAATAATTCATCTGAAAATGAAAGCTTTCCTTGAGGAACGTGGTCTCAAGGAGGTGATTATGAAAAATATATTTTTTAATTTTATTTACGATATTATGAACTGAATTTTAAATATTGCATGCAATAGATGGATAGTTGCTAAGATTTTTGTAGGCATTATTAATGTTCTCTAATTTAAGATATCCGTGGTTGGATTGCCTTGGAAGCTTCAAAGCAAGAGGAGGCAGGGGGATGAATGGAGGCTTTTCATGGTGCTGAATAAAGGTTAGTTTTGAGTCAGTATTTAGAAATTGAATTATGAGGAAGTTGATGTTGATAGTTATATATTTTTTTCTAGGATTCTGTCAATCATTGGGAGGAGATCCACTGCAGTGCAATGCACTTTCATTCTGCTGATTGGTGACAAATTGTGGAGCGAGGGCAGAGAAAGTAGGATGAAATATTGGCACTGATTATGAGCTGTTGATCATGAATATTGGGATAGCTAATTTCTAAGTGACATTCATATGAATTCATTTAATTTTCTTTGCATTTATTAGGTTCCTTCCTATTTCATGGGTTGATGGATTCGCGGAAACTGGACCTCTTTTTTGGAACCAAGAAGTGGGTATATTGAGGGTTCTCCAAGGAGTAGACACAGGTATCAACTTCATGAAAGGAGGGCACATTTGTAAGAAGATATAAAACAATTTTACACTTTCATAAAAATATTGCAATCATCTTTTCCCTGTAATTAGTGATAGATTATTCAATAAATTCACAATTTTGCTAATTATTTTCTTTTTTTTTTAAAATAGCTTTTGGAGCATTCTCGGGAATCGATGCCTTGGCAAGATACGAGAAACAGGAGTGCCAGGGTTCACCAGAAATGAGTGTAGGGTTGGTGAGCAAACAAAGAGGATAAACATTATTATATTAATTACTTTACATTACTTATTGTATTTAGTTTATTTTATCTTCGAACAAATATGCATCTTCTCACCGTCCTCTTTAATTGCAGAGTCATTGGAGGCAGGGTGAGGATTTGAAGGCAAAAGGAGGTCCAGGGAAATAATTCATCTGAAAATGACAGCTTTACTTGAGGAACGTGGACTCAAGGAGGTGATTATGAAAAATATATTTTATTATTTTATTTACGATATTATGAACTGAATTTTAAATATTGCATGCAAAAGTTGGATAGTTGCATATATTTTTGTAGGCATTATTAATGTTCTCTAATTTAAGATATCAATGGATGGATTGTTTGTGAAGCTTCAAAGACAGAGGAGGAAGGGGGATGAATGGAAGCTTTTCATGGTGCTAATTAAGGTGAGTTTTGAGTCAGTATTTAGAGATTGAATTATGAGGAAGGGGATTTTGATTGTTAAATTTTTTTTCTAGGATTCTGTCAATCATTCGGAGGAGATCCACTGTAGTGCACTGGACTTTCCTTCTGCTTATTGGTAACAAATTGTGGAGCGAGGGCAGGGAAAGTAGGATGGAATATTGGCACTGATTATGAGCTGTTGATCATAACTATTGGGATAGCTAACTTCTAAGAGACATTCATATGAATTCATTTAATTTTCTTTGCATTTATTAGGTTCCTTCCTACTTCATGGGGTGATGGATTGGAGGAAACTGGACCTCTTTTTTTTTACAAAGAAGTGGGTATATTGAGGGTTCTCCAAGGAGTAGACACAGGTATCAACTTCATGAAAGGAGGGCACATTTGTAAGAAGATATAAAACAATTTTACACTTTCATAAAAATATTGCAATCATCTCTTCCCTGTAATTAGTGATAGATTATTCAATAAATTCACAATTTTGCTAATTATTTATTTCTTTTGTAAAATAGCTTTTGGAGCATTCTTGGGAATCGATGCCTTGGCAAGATACGAGAAACAGGAGTGCCAGGGTTCACCAGAAATGAGTGTAGGGTTGGTGAGCAAACAAAGAGGATAAACATTATTATATTAATTACTTTACATTACTTATTGTATTTAGTTTATTTTATCTTCGAACAAATATGCATCTTCTCACCGTCCTCTTTAATTGCAGAGTCATTGGAAGCAGGGTAAGGATTTGAATTCAAAAGGAGGTCCAGGGAAATAATTCATCTGAAAATGAAATCTTTCCTTGAGGAACGTGGTCTCAAGGAGGTGATTATGAAAAATATATTTTTTAATTTTATTTACGATATTATGAACTGAATTTTAAATATTGCATGCAATAGATGGATAGTTGCTAAGATTTTTGTAGGCATTATTAATGTTCTCTAATTTAAGATATCCGTGGTTGGATTGACTTCGAAGCTTCAAAGCAAGAGGAGGCAGGGGGATGAATGGCAGCTTTTCATGGTGCTGAATAAAGGTTGCTTTTGAGTCAGTATTTAGAGATTGAATTATGAGGAAGTGGTTTTTGATTGTTTAATTTTTTTTTCTAGGATTCCGTCCATTATTGGGAGGAGATCCACTGCGGTGCAATGGACTTTCATTCTGCTGATTGGTGACAAATTGTGAAACGAGGGCTGAGAAAGTAGGATGAAATATTGGCACTGATTATGAGCTGTTGATCATAAATATTGGGATAGGTAATTTCTAAGAGACATTCATATGAATTCATTTAATTTTCTTTGCATTTATTAGGTTCCTTCCTACTTCATGGGGTGATGGATTGGAGGAAACTGGACCTCTTTTTTGGAACCAAGAAGTGGGTATATTGAGGGTTCTCCAAGGAGTAGACACAGGTATCAACTTCATGAAAGGAGGGCACATTTGTAAGAAGATATAAAACAATTTTACACTCTCATAAAAATATTGCAATCATCTTTTCCCTGTAATTAGTGATAGATTATTCAAGAAATTCACAATTTTGCTAATTATTTTTTTCTTTTGTAAAATAGCTTTTGGAGCATTCTCGGGAATCGATGCCTTGGCAAGATACGAGAAACAGGAGTGCCAGGGTTCACCAGAAAGGAGTGTAGGGTTGGTGAGCAAACAAAGAGGATAAACATTATTATATTAATTACTATACATTACTTATTGTATTTAGTTTATTTTATCTTCGAACAAATATTCATCTTCTCACCGTCCTCTTTAATTGCAGAGTCATTGGAGGCAGGGTGAGGATTTGAAGCCAAAAGGAGGTCCAGGGAAATAATTCATCTGAAAATGACAGCTTTACTTGAGGAACGTGGACTCAAGGAGGTGATTATTAAAAATATAGTTTATTATATTATTTACGATATTATGAACTGAATTTTAAATATTGCATGCAATAGTTGGATAGTTGCTAAGATTTGTGTAGGCTTTATTAATGTTCTCTAATTTAAGATATCCGTGGTTGGATTGCCTTTGAAGCTTCAAAGCCAGAGGAGGCAGGGGGATGAATGGAAGCTTTTCATGGTGCTGAATAAAGGTGAGTTTTGAGTCAGTATTTAGAGATTGAATTATGAGGAAGTGGATTTTGATTGTTAAATTTTTTTTTCTAGGATTCCGTCCATTATTGGGAGGAGATCCACTGCGGTGCAATGGACTTTCATTCTGCTGATTGGTGACAAATTGTGGAGCGAGGGCAGAGAAAGTAGGATGAAATATTGGTACTGATTATGAGCTGTTGATCATAAATATTGGGATAGCTAATTTCTAAGAGACATTCATATGAATTCATTTAATTTTCTTTGCATTTATTAGGATCCTTCCTACTTCATGGGGTGATGGATTGGCGGAAAATGGACCTCTTTTTTTGGAACCAAGAAGTGGGTATATTGAGGGTTCTCCAAGGAGTAGACACAGGTATCAACTTCATGAAAGGAGGGCACATTTGAAAGAAGATATAAAACAATTTTACACATTCATAAAAATATTGCAATCATCTCTTCCTTGTAATTAGTGATAGATTATTCAATAAATACACAATTTTGCTAATTATTTTTTTTCTTTTGTAAAATAGCTTTTGGAGCATTCTCGGGAATCGATGCCTTGGCAAGATACGAGAAACAGGAGTGCCAGGGTTCACCAGAAATGAGTGTAGGGTTGGTGAGCAAACAAAGAGGATAAACATTATTATATTAATTACATTACATTACTTATTGTATTTAGTTTATTTTATCTTCGAACAAATATGCATCTTCTCACCGTCCTCTTTAATTGCAGAGTCATTGGAGGCAGGGTAAGGATTTGAAGCCAAAAGCAGGTCCAGGGAAATATTTCATCTGAAAATGACAGCTTTACTTGAGGAACGTGGTCTCAAGGAGGTGATTATGAAAAATATATTTTATTATTTTATTTATGATATTATAAACTGAATTTTAAATATTGCATGCAATAGTTGGATAGTTGCATATATTTTTGTAGGCATTATTAATGTTCTCTAATTTAAGATATCCGTGGTTGGATTGTTTTTGAAGCTTCAAAGACAGAGGAGGAAGGGGGATGAATGGAAGAATTTCATGGTGCTGAATAAAGGTGAGTTATGAGTCAGTATTTAGAGATTGAATTATGAGGAAGTGGTTTTTGATTGTTAAATTTTTTTTTCTAGGATTCCGTCCATTATTGGGAGGAGATCCACTGCGGTGCAATGGACTTTAATTCTGCTGATTGGTGACAAATTGTGGAGCGAGGGCAGAGAAAGTAGGATGAAATATTGGCACTGATTATGAGCTGTTGATCATAAATATTGGGATAGGTAATTTCTAAGAGACATTCATATGAATTCATTTAATTTTCTTTGCATTTATTAGGTTCCTTCCTACTTCATGGGGTGATGGATTGGAGGAAACTGGACCTCTTTTTTGGAACCAAGAAGTGGGTATATTGAGGGTTCTCCAAGGAGTAGACACAGGTATCAACTTCATGAAAGGAGGGCACATTTGTAAGAAGATATAAAACAATTTTACACTCTCATAAAAATATTGCAATCATCTTTTCCCTGTAATTAGTGATAGATTATTCAAGAAATTCACAATTTTGCTAATTATTTTTTTCTTTTGTAAAATAGCTTTTGGAGCATTCTCGGGAATCGATGCCTTGGCAAGATACGAGAAACAGGAGTGCCAGGGTTCACCAGAAATGAGTGTAGGGTTGGTGAGCAAACAAAGAGGATAAACATTATTATATTAATTACTATACATTACTTATTGTATTTAGTTTATTTTATCTTCGAACAAATATGCATCTTCTCACCGTCCTCTTTAATTGCAGAGTCATTGGAGGCAGGGTGAGGATTTGAAGGCAAAAGGAGGTCCAGGGAAAGAATTCATCTGAAAATGACAGCTTTGCTTGAGGAACGTGGACTCAAGGAGGTGATTATTAAAAATATAGTTTATTATTTTATTTACGATATTATGAACTGAATTTTAAATATTGCATGCAATAGTTGGATAGTTGCTAAGATTTTTGTAGGCATTATTAATGTTCTCTAATTTAAGATATCAATGGATGGATTGTTTGTGAAGCTTCAAAGACAGAGGAGGAAGGGGGATGAATGGAAGCTTTTCATGGTGCTGAATAAAGGTGAGTTTTGAGTCAGTATTTAGAGATTGAATTATGAGGAATTCGATTTTGATTGTTAAATTTTTTTTTTCTAGGATTCTGTCAATCATTGGGAGGAGATCCACTGCAGTGCAATGGACTTTCATTCTGCTGATTGGTGACAAATTGTGGAGCGAGGGCAGAGAAAGTAGGATGAAATATTGGCACTGATTATGAGCTGTTGATCATAAATATTGGGATAGGTAATTTCTAAGAGACATTCATATGAATTCATTTAATTTTTTTTGCATTTATTAGGTTCCTTCCTACTTCATGGGGTGATGGATTGGAGGAACCTGGACCTCTTTTTTGGAACCAAGAAGTGGGTATATTGAGGGTTCTCCAAGGAGTAGACACAGGTATCAACTTCATGAAAGGAGGGCACATTTGTAAGAAGATATAAAACAATTTTACACTCTCATAAAAATATTGCAATCATCTTTTCCCTGTAATTAGTGATAGATTATTCAAGAAATTCACAATTTTGCTAATTATTTTTTTCTTTTGTAAAATAGCTTTTGGAGCATTCTCGGGAATCGATGCCTTTGCAAGATACGAGAAACAGGAGTGCCAGGGTTCACCAGAAAGGAGTGTAGGGTTGGTGAGCAAACAAAGAGGATAAACATTATTATATTAATTACTATACATTACTTATTGTATTTAGTTTATTTTATCTTCGAACAAATATGCATCTTCTCACCGTCCTCTTTAATTGCAGAGTCATTGGAGGCAGGGTGAGGATTTGAAGGCAAAAGGAGGTCCAGGGAAATAATTCATCTGAAAATGACAGCTTTACTTGAGGAACGTGGACTCAAGGAGGTGATTATTAAAAATATAGTTTATTATTTTATTTACGATATTATGAACTGAATTTTAAATATTGCATGCAATAGTTGGATAGTTGCTAAGATTTTTGTAGGCATTATTAATGTTCTCTAATTTAAGATATCCGTGGTTGGATTGCCTTTGAAGCTTCAAAGCAAGAGGAGGCAGTAGGGTTGAATGGCAGCTTTTTATGGTGCTGAATAAAGGAAGTTTTGAGTCAGTATTTAGAGATTGAATTATGAGGAAGTGGATTTTGATTGTTAAATTTTTTTTTTTCTAGGATTCCGTCCATTATTTGGAGGAGATCCACTGCGGTGCAATGGACTTTCATTCTGCTGATGGGTGACAAATTGTGGAGCGAGGGCAGAGAAAGTAGGATGAAATATTGGCACTGATTATGAGCTGTTGATCATAAATATTGGGATAGCTAATTTCTAAGAGACATTCATATGAATTCATTTAATTTTCTTTGCATTTATTAGGTTCCTTCCTACTTCATGGGGTGATGGATTGGTGGAAAATGGACCTCTTTTTTGGAACCAAGAAGTGGGTATATTGAGGGTTCTCCAAGGAGTAGACACAGGTATCAACTTCATGAAAGGAGGGCACATTTGAAAGAAGATATAAAACAATTTTACACTTTCATAAAAATATTGCAATCATCTCTTCCCTGTAATTAGTGATAGATTAGTCAATAAATTCACAATTTTGCGAATTATTTTTTTCTTTTGTAAAATAGCTTTTGGAGCATTCTCGGGAATCGACGCCTTGGCAAGATACGAGGAACAGGAGAGCAAGGGTCCCCAGAAATGAGTGTAGGGTTGGTGAGCAAACAAAGAGGATAAACATTATTATATCAATTACTTTACATTACTTATTGTATTTAGTTTATATTATCTTCGAACAAATATGCATCTTCTCACCGTCCTCTTTAATTGCAGAGTCATTGGAAGCAGGGTAAGGATTTGAAGCCAAAAGGAGGTCCAGGGAAATAATTCATCTGAAAATGACAGCTTTACTTGAAGAACGTGGACTCAAGGAGGTGATTATGAAAAATATATTTTATTATTTTATTTACGATATTATGAATTGAATTTTAAATATTGCATGCAATAGTTGGATAGTTGCTAAGATTTTTGTAGGCATTATTAATGTTCTCTAATTTAAGATATCCGTGGTTAGATTGCCTTCGAAGCTTCAAAGCAAGAGGAGGCAAGGGGATGAATGGCAGCTTTTTATAGTGCTGAATAAAGGTGAGTTTAGAGTCAGTATTTAGAGATTGAATTATGAGGAAGTGGTTTTTGATTGTTTAATTTTTTTTTCTAGGATTCCGTCAATCATTGGGAGGAGATCCACTGTAGTGCACTGGACTTTCCTTCTGCTTATTGGTAACAAATTGTGGAGCGAGGGCAGGGAAAGTAGGATGGAATATTGGCACTGATTATGAGCTGTTGATCATAACTATTGGGATAGCTAACTTCTAAGAGACATTCTTATGAATTCATTTAATTTTCTTTGCATTTATTAGGTTCCTTCCTACTTCATGGGGTGATGGATTGGCGGAAAATGGACCTCTTTTTTGGAACCAAGAAGTGGGTATATTGAGGGTTCTCCAAGGAGTAGACACAGGTATCAACTTCATGAAAGGAGGGCACATTTGTAAGAAGATATAAAACAATTTTACACTCTCATAAAAATATTGCAATCATCTTTTCCCTGTAATTAGTGATAGATTATTCAAGAAATTCACAATTTTGCTAATTATTTTTTTCTTTTGTAAAATAGCTTTTGGAGCATTCTCGGGAATCGATGCCTTGGCAAAATACGAGAAACAGGAGTGCCAGGGTTCACCAGAAATGAGTGTAGGGTTGGTGAGCAAACAAAGAGGATAAACATTATTATATTAATTACATTACATTACTTATTGTATTTAGTTTATTTTATCTTCGAACAAATATGCATCCTCTCACCGTCCTCTTTAATTGCAGAGTCATTGGAGGCAGGGTGAGGATTTGAAGCCAAAAGCAGGTCCAGGGAAATAATTCATCTGAAAATGACAGCTTTACTTGAGGAACGTGGACTCAAGGAGGTGATTATTAAAAATATAGTTTATTATTTTATTTACGATATTATGAACTGAATTTTAAATATTGCATGCAATAGTTGGATAGTTGCTAAGATTTTTGTAGGCATTATTAATGTTCTCTAATTTAAGATATCAATGGATGGATTGTTTTTGAAGCTTCAAAGACAGAGGAGGAAGGGGGATGAATGGAAGAATTTCATGGTGCTGAATAAAGGTGAGTTTTGAGTCAGTATTTAGAGATTGAATTATGAGGAAGTGGTTTTTGATTGTTAAATTTTTTTTTCTAGGATTCCGTCCATTATTGGGAGGAGATCCACTGCGGTGCAATGGACTTTAATTCTGCTGATTGGTGACAAATTGTGGAGCGAGGGCAGAGAAAGTAGGATGAAATATTGGCACTGATTATGAGCTGTTGATCATAAATATTGGGATAGGTAATTTCTAAGAGACATTCATATGAATTCATTTAATTTTCTTTGCATTTATTAGGTTCCTTCCTACTTCATGGGGTGATGGATTGGAGGAAACTGGACCTCTTTTTTGGAACCAAGAAGTGGGTATATTGAGGGTTCTCCAAGGAGTAGACACAGGTATCAACTTCATGAAAGGAGGGCACATTTGTAAGAAGATATAAAACAATTTTACACTCTCATAAAAATATTGCAATCATCTTTTCCCTGTAATTAGTGATAGATTATTCAAGAAATTCACAATTTTGCTAATTATTTTTTTCTTTTGTAAAATAGCTATTGGAGCATTCTCGGGAATCGATGCCTTGGCAAAATACGAGAAACAGGAGTGCCAGGGTTCACCAGAAATGAGTGTAGGGTTGGTGAGCAAACAAAGAGGATAAACATTATTATATTAATTACTATACATTACTTATTGTATTTAGTTTATTTTATCTTCGAACAAATATGCATCTTCTCACCGTCCTCTTTAATTGCAGAGTCATTGGAGGCAGGGTGAGGATTTGAAGGCAAAAGGAGGTCCAGGGAAAGAATTCATCTGAAAATGACAGCTTTACTTGAGGAACGTGGACTCAAGGAGGTGATTATTAAAAATATAGTTTATTATTTTATTTACGATATTATGAACTGAATTTTAAATATTGCATGCAATAGTTGGATAGTTGCTAAGATTTTTGTAGGCATTATTAATGTTCTCTAATTTAAGATATCAATGGATGGATTGTTTGTGAAGCTTCAAAGACAGAGGAGGAAGGGGGATGAATGGAAGCTTTTCATGGTGCTGAATAAAGGTGAGTTTTGAGTAAGTATTTAGAGATTGAATTATGAGGAAGTGGATTTTGATTGTTAAATTTTTTTTTCTAGGATTCTGTCCATTATTGGGAGGTGATCCACTGCGGTGCAATGGACTTTCATTCTGCTGATTGGTGACAAATTGTGGAGCGAGGGCAGAGAAAGTAGGATGAAATATTGGCACTGATTTTGAGCTGTTGATCATAAATATTGGGATAGCTAATTTCTAAGAGACATTCATATGAATTCATTTAATTTTCTTTGCATTTATTAGGTTCCTTCCTACTTCATGGGGTGATGGATTGGAGGAACCTGGACCTCTTTTTTGGAACCAAGAAGTGGGTATATTGAGGGTTCTCCAAGGAGTAGACACAGGTATCAATTTCATGAAAGGAGGGCACATTTGTAAGAAGATATAAAACAATTTTACACTTTCATAAAAATATTGCAATCATCTCTTCCCTGTAATTAGTGATAGATTATTCAATAAATTCACAATTTTGCTAATTATTTTTTTCCATTTTTAAAATAGCTTTGGAGCATTCTTGGGAATCGATGCCTTGGCAAGATACGAGAAACAGGAGTGCCA
Source organism: Pantala flavescens (assembly GCA_020796165.1). Classification (NCBI taxonomy): domain Eukaryota; kingdom Metazoa; phylum Arthropoda; class Insecta; order Odonata; family Libellulidae; genus Pantala; species Pantala flavescens. The sequence goes on along the minus strand of CM036881.1, from coordinate 33,853,098 downwards.
GGGTTCACCAGAAATGAGTGGAGGGTTGGTAAGCAAACAAAGAGGATAAACAATATTATATTAATTACTTTACATTACTTATTGTATTTAGTTTATTTTATCTTCGAACAAATATGCATCTTCTCACCGTCCTCTTTAATTGCAGAGTCATTGGAGGCAGGGTGAGGATTTGAAGGCAAAAGGAGGTCCAGGGAAATAATTCATCTGAAAATGACAGCTTTACTTGAGGAACGTGGTCTGAAGGAGGTGATTATGAAAAATATATTTTATTATTTTATTTACGATATTATGAACTGAATTTTAAATATTGCATGCAATAGTTGGATAGTTGCATATATTTTTGTAGGCATTATTAATGTTCTCTAATTTAAGATATCAATGGATGGATTGTTTGTGAAGCTTCAAAGACAGAGGAGGAAGGGGGATGAATGGAAGCTTTTCATGGTGCTGAATAAAGGTGAGTTTTGAGTCAGTATTTAGAGATTGAATTATGAGGAAGTGGATTTTGATTGTTAAATTTTTTTTTCTAGGATTCCGTCCATTATTGGGAGGAGATCCACTGCGGTGCAATGGACGTTCAGTCTGCTGATTGGTGACAAATTGTGGAGCGAGGGCAGAGAAAGTAGGATGAAATATTGGCACTGATTTTGAGCTGTTGATCATAAATATTGGGATAGCTAATTTCTAAGAGACATTCATATGAATTCATTTAATTTTCTTTGCATTTATTAGGTTCCTTCCTACTTCATGGGGTGATGGATTGGAGGAACCTGGACCTCTTTTTTGGAACCAAGAAGTGGGTATATTGAGGGTTCTCCAAGGAGTAGACACAGGTATCAACTTCATGAAAGGAGGGCACATTTGTAAGAAGATATAAAACAATTTTACACTCTCATAAAAATATTGCAATCATCTTTTCCCTGTAATTAGTGATAGATTATTCAAGAAATTCACAATTTTGCTAATTATTTTTTTCTTTTGTAAAATAGCTTTTGGAGCATTCTCGGGAATCGATGCCTTGGCAAGATACGAGAAACAGGAGTGCCAGGGTTCACCAGAAATGAGTGTAGGGTTGGTGAGCAAACAAAGAGGATAAAAAATATTATATTAATTACTTTACATTACTTATTGTTTTTAGTTTATTTTATCTTCGAACAAATATGCATCTTCTCACCGTCCTCTTTAATTGCAGAGTCATTGGAGGCAGGGTGAGGATTTGAAGGCAAAAGGAGGTCCAGGGAAATAATTCATCTGAAAATGACAGCTTTACTTGAGGAACGTGGACTCAAGGAGGTGATTATTAAAAATATAGTTTATTATTTTATTTACGATATTATGAACTGAATTTTAAATATTGCATGCAATAGTTGGATAGTTGCTAAGATTTTTGTAGGCATTATTAATGTTCTCTAATTTAAGATATCCGTGGTTGGATCGCCTTTGAAGCTTCAAAGCAAGAGGAGGCAGGGGGATGAATGGCAGCTTTTTATGGTGCTGAATAAAGGTGAGTTTTGAGTCAGTATTTAGAGATTGAATTATGAGGAAGTGGATTTTGATTGTAAAATTTTTTTTTTTCTAGGATTCCGTCCATTATTTGGAGAAGATCCACTGCGGTGCAATGGACTTTCATTCTGCTGATGGGGGACAAATTGTGGAGCGAGGGCAGAGAAAGTAGGATGAAATATTGGCACTGATTATGAGCTGTTGATCATAAATATTGGGATAGCTAATTTCTAAGAGACATTCATATGAATTCATTTAATTTTCTTTGCATTTATTAAGTTCCTTCCTACTTCATGGGGTGATGGATTGGTGGAAAATGGACCTCTTTTTTGGAACCAAGATGTGGGTATATTGAGGGTTCTCCAAGGAGTAGACACAGGTATCAATTTCATGAAAGGAGGGCACATTTGTAAGAAGATATAAAACAATTTTACACTTTCATAAAAATATTGCAATCATCTCTTCCCTGTAATTAGTGATAGATTATTCAATAAATTCACAATTTTGCTAATTATTTTTTTCCATTTTTAAAATAGCTTTGGAGCATTCTTGGGAATCGATGCCTTGGCAAGATACGAGAAACAGGAGTGCCAGGGTTCACCAGAAATGAGTGGAGGGTTGGTAAGCAAACAAAGAGGATAAACAATATTATATTAATTACTTTACATTACTTATTGTATTTAGTTTATTTTATCTTCGAACAAATATGCATCTTCTCACCGTCCTCTTTAATTGCAGAGTCATTGGAGGCAGGGTGAGGATTTGAAGGCAAAAGGAGGTCCAGGGAAATAATTCATCTGAAAATGACAGCTTTACTTGAGGAACGTGGTCTCAAGGAGGTGATTATGAAAAATATATTTTATTATTTTATTTACGATATTATGAACTGAATTTTAAATATTGCATGCAATAGTTGGATAGTTGCATATATTTTTGTAGGCATTATTAATGTTCTCTAATTTAAGATATCAATGGATGGATTGTTTGTGAAGCTTCAAAGACAGAGGAGGAAGGGGGATGAATGGAAGCTTTTCATGGTGCTGAATAAAGGTGAGTTTTGAGTCAGTATTTAGAGATTGAATTATGAGGAAGTGGATTTTGATTGTTAAATTTTTTTTTCTAGGATTCCGTCCATTATTGGGAGGAGATCCACTGCGGTGCAATGGACGTTCAGTCTGCTGATTGGTGACAAATTGTGGAGCGAGGGCAGAGAAAGTAGGATGAAATATTGGTACTGATTATGAGCTGTTGATCATAAATATTGGGATAGCTAATTTCTAAGAGACATTCATATGAATTCATTTAATTTTCTTTGCATTTATTAGGTTCCTTCCTACTTCATGGGGTGATGGATTTGCGGAAAATGGACCTCTTTTTTGGAACCAAGAAGTGGGTATATTGAGGGTTCTCCAAGGAGTAGACACAGTTATCAACTTCATGAAAGGAGGGCACATTTGAAAGAAGATATAAAACAATTTTACACTTTCATAAAAATATTGCAATCATCTCTTCCCTGTAATTAGTGATAGATTATTCAATAAATTCACAATTTTGCTAATTATTTTTTTCTTTTGTAAAATAGCTTTTGGAGCATTCTCGGGAATCTACGCCTTGGCAAGATACGAGGAACAGGAGAGCAAGGGTTCACCAGAAATGAGTGTAGGGTTGGTGAGCAAACAAAGAGGATAAACACTATTATATTAATAACATTACATTACTTATTGTATTTAGTTTATTTTATCTTCGAAAAACTATGCATCTTCTCACCGTCCTCTTTAATTGCAGACTCATTGGAGGCAGGGTGAGGATTTGAAGGCAAAAGGAGGTCCAGGGAAATAATTCATCTGAATATGACAGCTTTACTTGAGGAACGTGGACTCAAGGAGGTGATTATGAAAAATATATTTTATTATTTTATTTACGATATTATGAATTGAATTTTAAATATTGCATGCAATAGTTGGATAGTTGCATATATTATTGTAGGCATTATTAATGTTCTCTAATTTAAGATATCTGTGGTTGGATTGCCTTTGAAGCTTCAAAGCCAGAGGAGGCAGGGGGATGAATGGCAGCTTTTCATGGTGCTGAATAAAGGTGAGTTTTGAGTCAGTATTTAGAGATTGAATTATGAGGAAGTGGTTTTTGATTGTTAAATTTTTTTTTCTAGGATTCTGTCCATTTTTGGGAGGAGATCCACTGCGGTGCAATGGACTTTCATTCTGCTGATTGGTGACAAATTGTGAAGCGAGGGCAGAGAAAGTAGGATGAAATATTGGCACTGATTATGAGCTGTTGATCATAAATATTGGGATACCTAATTTCTAAGAGACATTCAACTGAATTCATTTAATTTTCTTTGCATTTATTAGGTTCCTTCCTACTTCATGTGTTGATGGATTGGCTGCAACTGGACTTCTTTTTTGGAACCAAGAAGTGGGTATATTGAGGGTTCTCCAAGGAGTAGACACAGGTATCAACTTCATGAAAGGAGGGCACATTTGTAAGAAGAAGTAAAACAATTTTACACTTTCATAAAAATATTGCAATCATCTTTTCCCTGTAATTAGTGATAGATTATTCAAGAAATTCACAATTTTGCTAATTATTTTTTTTCTTTTGTAAAATAGCTTTTGGAGCATTCTCGGGAATCGATGCCTTGGCAAGATACGAGAAACAGGAGTGCCAGGGTTCACCAGAAATGAGTGTAGGGTTGGTGAGCAAACAAAGAGGATAAACATTATTATATTAATTACATTACATTACTTATTGTATTTAGTTTATTTTATCTTCGAACAAATATGCATCTTCTCACCGTCCTCTTTAATTGCAGAGTCATTGGAGGCAGGGTAAGGATTTGAAGCCAAAAGGAGGTCCAGGGAAATAATTCATCTGAAAATGACAGCTTTACTTGAGGAACGTGGACTCAAGGAGGTGATTATGAAAAATATATTTTATTATTTTATTTACGATATTATGAACTGAATTTTAAATATTGCATGCAATAGTTGGATAGTTGCATATATTTTTGTAGGCATTATTAATGTTCTCTAATTTAAGATATCAATGGATGGATTGTTTTTGAAGCTTCAAAGACAGAGGAGGAAGGGGGATGAATGGAAGAATTTCATGGTGCTGAATAAAGGTGAGTTTTGAGTCAGTATTTAGAGATTGAATTATGAGGAAGTGGTTTTTGATTGTTAAATTTTTTTTTCTAGGATTCTGTCCATTTTTGGGAGGAGATCCACTGCGGTGCAATGGACTTTCATTCTGCTGATTGGTGACAAATTGTGGAGCGAGGGCAGAGAAAGTAGGATGAAATATTGGCACTGATTATGAGCTGTTGATCATAAATATTGGGATAGGTAATTTCTAAGAGACATTCATATGAATTCATTTAATTTTCTTTGCATTTATTAGGTTCCTTCCTACTTCATGGCGTGATGGAATGGAGGAAACTGGACCTCTTCCTTGGAACCAAAAAGTGGGTATATTGAGGGTTCTCCAAGGAGTAGACACAGGTATCAACTTCATGAAAGGAGGGCACATTTGTAAGAAGATATAAAACAATTTTACAATTTCATAAAAATATTGCAATCATCTTTTCCCTGTAATTAGTGATAGATTATTCAAGAAATTCACAATTTTGCTAATTATTTTTTTCTTTTGTAAAATAGCTTTTGGAGCATTCTCAATAATCGATGCCTTGGCAAGATACGAGAAACAGGAGTGCCAGGGTTCACCAGAAATGAGTGTACGGTTGGTGAGCAAACAAAGAGGATAAACATTATTATATTAATTACTTTACATGACTTATTGTATTTAGTTTATTTTATCTTCGAACAAATATACATCTTCTCACCGTCCTCTTTAATTGCAGAGTCATTGGAGGCAGGGTGAGGATTTGAAGGCAAAAGGATGTCCAGGGAAATAATTCATCTGAAAATGACAGCTTTACTTGAGGAACGTAGTCTCAAGGAGGTGATTAGGTAAAATATAGTTTATTATTTTATTTACGATATTATGAACTGAATTTTAAATATTGCATGCAATAGTTGGATAGTTGCTTAGATTTTTGAAGGCATTATTAATGTTCTCTAATTTAAGATATCCGTGGTTGGATTGCCTTCGAAGCTTCAAAGCCAGAGGAGGCAGGGGGATAAATTGCAGCTTTTTATGGTGCTGAATAAAGGTGAGTTTTGAGTCAGTATTTAGAGATTGAATTATGAGGAAGTGGATTTTGATTGTTAAATTTTTTTTTCTAGGATTCCGTCCATTATTGTGAGGAGATCCACTGCAGTGCAATGGACTTTCATTCTGCTGATTGGTGACAAATTGTGGAGCGAGGGCAGAGAAAGTAGGATGAAATATTGGCACTGATTATGAGCTGTTGATCATAAATATTGGGATAGGTAATTTCTAAGAGACATTCATATGAATTCATTTAATTTTCTTTGCATTTATTAGGTTCCTTCCTACTTCATGGGGTGATGGATTGGAGGAACCTGGACCTCTTTTTTGGAACCAAGAAGTGGGTATATTGAGGGTTCTCCGAGGAGTAGACACAGGTATCAACTTCATGTAATAAAAATATAGTTTATTATTTTATTTATGATATTATGAACTGAATTTTAAATATTGCATGCAATAGTTGGATAGTTGCTAAGATTTTTGTAGGCATTATTAATGTTCTCTAATTTAAGATATCCGTGGTTGGATTGCCTTCGAAGCTTCAAAGCAAGAGGAGGCAGGGGGATGAATGGCAGCTTTTCATGGTGCTGAATAAAGGTTGCTTTTGAGTCAGTATTTAGAGATTGAATTATGAGGAAGTGGATGTTGATTGTTAAATTTTTTTTTCTAGGATTCCGTCCATTATTGGGAGCAGATCCACTGCAGTGCAATGGACTTTCATTCCGCTGATTGGTGACAAATTGTGGAGCGAGGGCAGAGAAAGTAGGATGAAATATTGGCACTGATTATGTGCTGTTGATCATAAATATTGGGATAGCTAATTTCTAAGAGACATTCATATGAATTCATTTAATTTTCTTTGCATTTATTAGGTTCCTTCCTACTTCATGGGGTGATGGATTCGCGGAAACTGGACCTCTTTTTTGGAACCAAGAAGTGGGTATATTGAGGGTTCTCCAAGGAGTAGACACAGGTATCAACTTCATGAAAGGAGGGCACATTTGTAAGAAGAAGTAAAACAATTTTACACTTTCATAAAAATATTGCAATTATCTCTTCCCTGTAATTAGTGATAGATTATTCAATAAATTCACAAATTTGCTAATTATTTTTTTCCATTTTTAAAATAGCTTTGGAGCATTCTCGGGAATCGATGCCTTGGCAAGATACGAGAAACAGGAGTGCCAGGGTTCACCAGAAATGAGTGGAGGGTTGGTGAGCAAACAAAGAGGATAAAGAATATTATATTAATTACTTTACATTACTTATTGTTTTTAGTTTATTTTATCTTCGAACAAATATGCATCTTCTCACCGTCCTCTTTAATTGCAGAGTCATTGGAGGCAGGGTGAGGATTTGAAGGCAAAAGGAGGTCCAGGGAAATAATTCATCTGAAAATGACAGCTTTACTTGAGGAACGTGGTCTGAAGGAGGTGATTATGAAAAATATAGTTTATTATTTTATTTACGATATAATGAACTGAATTTTAAATATTGCATGCAATAGTTAGATAGTTGCTAAGATTTTTGTAGGCATTATTAATGTTCTCTAATTTAAGATATCCGTGGTTGGATTGCCTTCGAAGCTTCAAAGCAAGAGGAGGCAGGGGGATGAATGGCAGCTTTTCATGGTGCTGAATAAAGGTTGCTTTTGAGTCAGTATTTAGAGATTGAATTATGAGGAAGTGGATGTTGATTGTTAAATTTTTTTTTTCTAGGATTCTGTCAATCATTGGGAGGAGATCCACTGCAGTGCAATGGACTTTCATTCTGCTGATTGGTGACAAATTGTGGAGCGAGGGCAGAGAAAGTAGGATGAAATATTGGCACTGATTATGAGCTGTTGATCATAAATATTGGGATACCTAATTTCTAAGAGACATTCATATGAATTCATTTAATTTTCTTTGCATTTATTAGGTTCCTTCCTACTTCATGGGGTGATGGATTCGCGGAAACTGGACCTCTTTTTTGGAACCAAGAAGTGGGTATATTGAGGGTTCTCCAAGGAGTAGACACAGGTATCAACTTCATGAAAGGAGGGCACATTTGTAAGAAGATATAAAACAATTTTACACTTTCATAAAAATATTGCAATCATTTTTTCCCTGTAATTAGTGATAGATTATTCAAGAAATTCACAATTTTGCTAATTATTTTTTTTCTTTTGTAAAATAGCTTTTGGAGCATTCTCGGGAATCGATGCCTTGGCAAGATACGAGAAACAGGAGTGCCAGGGTTCACCAGAAATGAGTGGAGGGTTGGTGAGCAAACAAAGAGGATAAAAAATATTATATTAATTACTTTACATTACTTATTGTTTTTAGTTTATTTTATCTTCGAACAAATATGCATCTTCTCACCGTCCTCTTTAATTGCAGAGTCATTGGAGGCAGGGTGAGGATTTGAAGCCAAAAGGAGGTCCAGGGAAATAATTCATCAGAAAATGACAGCTTTACTTGAGGAACGTGGTCTCAAGGAGGTGATTATTAAAAATATAGTTTATTATTTTATTTATGATATTATGAACTGAATTTTAAATATTGCATGCAATAGTTGGATAGTTGCTAAGATTTTTGTAGGCATTATTAATGTTCTCTAATTTAAGATATCCGTGGTTGGATTGCCTTTGAAGCTTCAAAGCAAGAGGAGTCAGGGGGATGAATGGCAGCTTTTTATGGTGCTGAATAAAGGTGAGTTTTGAGTCAGTATTTAGAGATTGAATTATGAGGAAGTGGATTTTGATTGTTAAATTTTTTTTTCTAGGATTCCGTCCATTATTGAAAGGAGATCCACTGCAGTGCAATGGACTTTCATTCTGCTGATTGGTGACAAATTGTGGAGCGAGGGCAGAGAAAGTAGGATGAAATATTGGTACTGATTATGAGCTGTTGATCATAAATATTGGGATAGCTAATTTCTAAGAGACATTCATATGAATTCATTTAATTTTCTTTGCATTTATTAGGTTCCTTCCTACTTCATGGGGTGATGGATTCGCGGAAACTGGACCTCTTTTTTGGAACCAAGAAGTGGGTATATTGAGGGTTCTCCAAGGAGTAGACACAGGTATCAACTTCATGAAAGGAGGGCACATTTGTAAGAAGATATAAAACAATTTTACACTTTCATAAAAATATTGCAATCATTTTTTCCCTGTAATTAGTGATAGATTATTCAATAAATTCACAAATTTGCTAATTATTTTTTTCCATTTTTAAAATAGCTTTGGAGCATTCTCGGGAATCGATGCCTTGGCAAGATACGAGAAACAGGAGTGCCAGGGTTCACCAGAAATGAGTGGAGGGTTGGTGAGCAAACAACGAGGATAAAAAATATTATATTAATTACTTTACATTACTTATTGTTTTTAGTTTATTTTATCTTCGAACAAATATGCATCTTCTCACCGTCCTCTTTAATTGCAGAGTCATTGGAGGCAGGGTGAGGATTTGAAGGCAAAAGGAGGTCCAGGGAAATAAATCATCTGAAAATGACAGCTTTACTTGAGGAACGTGGTCTCAAGGAGGTGATTATTAAAAATATAGTTTATTATTTTATTTACGATATAATGAACTGAATTTTAAATATTGCATGCAATAGTTAGATAGTTGCTAAGATTTTTGTAGGCATTATTAATGTTCTCTAATTTAAGATATCAATGGATGGATTGTTTTTGAAGCTTCTAAGACAGAGGAGGAAGGGGGATGAATGGAAGCTTTTCATGGTGCTGAATAAAGGTGAGTTTTGAGTCAGTATTTAGAGATTGAATTATGAGGAAGTGGATTTTGATTGTTAAATTTTTTTTTCTAGGATTCCGTCCATTATTGTGAGGAGATCCACTGCAGTGCAATGGACTTTCATTCTGCTGATTGGTGACAAATTGTGGAGCGAGGGCAGAGAAAGTAGGATGAAATATTGGCACTGATTATGAGCTGTTGATCATAAATATTGGGATAGGTAATTTCTAAGAGACATTCATATGAATTCATTTAATTTTCTTTGCATTTATTAGGTTCCTTCCTACTTCATGGGGTGATGGATTGGAGGAACCTGGACCTCTTTTTTGGAACCAAGAAGTGGGTATATTGAGGGTTCTCCGAGGAGTAGACACAGGTATCAACTTCATGTAATAAAAATATAGTTTATTATTTTATTTATGATATTATGAACTGAATTTTAAATATTGCATGCAATAGTTGGATAGTTGCTAAGATTTTTGTAGGCATTATTAATGTTCTCTAATTTAAGATATCCGTGGTTGGATTGCCTTCGAAGCTTCAAAGCAAGAGGAGGCAGGGGGATGAATGGCAGCTTTTCATGGTGCTGAATAAAGGTTGCTTTTGAGTCAGTATTTAGAGATTGAATTATGAGGAAGTGGATGTTGATTGTTAAATTTTTTTTTCTAGGATTCCGTCCATTATTGGGAGCAGATCCACTGCAGTGCAATGGACTTTCATTCCGCTGATTGGTGACAAATTGTGGAGCGAGGGCAGAGAAAGTAGGATGAAATATTGGCACTGATTATGTGCTGTTGATCATAAATATTGGGATAGCTAATTTCTAAGAGACATTCATATGAATTCATTTAATTTTCTTTGCATTTATTAGGTTCCTTCCTACTTCATGGGGTGATGGATTCGCGGAAACTGGACCTCTTTTTTGGAACCAAGAAGTGGGTATATTGAGGGTTCTCCAAGGAGTAGACACAGGTATCAACTTCATGAAAGGAGGGCACATTTGTAAGAAGAAGTAAAACAATTTTACACTTTCATAAAAATATTGCAATTATCTCTTCCCTGTAATTAGTGATAGATTATTCAATAAATTCACAAATTTGCTAATTATTTTTTTCCATTTTTAAAATAGCTTTGGAGCATTCTCGGGAATCGATGCCTTGGCAAGATACGAGAAACAGGAGTGCCAGGGTTCACCAGAAATGAGTGGAGGGTTGGTGAGCAAACAAAGAGGATAAACAATATTATATTAATTACTTTACATTACTTATTGTTTTTAGTTTATTTTATCTTCGAACAAATATGCATCTTCTCACCGTCCTCTTTAATTGCAGAGTCATTGGAGGCAGGGTGAGGATTTGAAGGCAAAAGGAGGTCCAGGGAAATAATTCATCTGAAAATGACAGCTTTACTTGAGGAACGTGGTCTCAAGGAGGTGATTATTAAAAATATAGTTTATTATTTTATTTACGATATAATGAACTGAATTTTAAATATTGCATGCAATAGTTAGATAGTTGCTAAGATTTTTGTAGGCATTATTAATGTTCTCTAATTTAAGATATCCGTGGTTGGATTGCCTTCGAAGCTTCAAAGCAAGAGGAGGCAGGGGGATGAATGGCAGCTTTTCATGGTGCTGAATAAAGGTTGCTTTTGAGTCAGTATTTAGAGATTGAATTATGAGGAAGTGGATGTTGATTGTTAAATTTTTTTTTTCTAGGATTCTGTCAATCATTGGGAGGAGATCCACTGCAGTGCAATGGACTTTCATTCTGCTGATTGGTGACAAATTGTGGAGCGAGGGCAGAGAAAGTAGGATGAAATATTGGCACTGATTATGAGCTGTTGATCATAAATATTGGGATACCTAATTTCTAAGAGACATTCATATGAATTCATTTAATTTTCTTTGCATTTATTAGGTTCCTTCCTACTTCATGGGGTGATGGATTGGAGGAAACTGGACCTCTTTTTTGGAACCAAGAAGTGGGTATATTGAGGGTTCTCCAAGGAGTAGACACAGGTATCAACTTCATGAAAGGAGGGCACATTTGTAAGAAGATATAAAACAATTTTACACTTTCATAAAAATATTGCAATCATTTTTTCCCTGTAATTAGTGATAGATTATTCAAGAAATTCACAATTTTGCTAATTATTTTTTTTCTTTTGTAAAATAGCTTTTGGAGCATTCTCGGGAATCGATGCCTTGGCAAGATACGAGAAACAGGAGTGCCAGGGTTCACCAGAAATGAGTGGAGGGTTGGTGAGCAAACAAAGAGGATAAAAAATATTATATTAATTACTTTACATTACTTATTGTTTTTAGTTTATTTTATCTTCGAACAAATATGCATCTTCTCACCGTCCTCTTTAATTGCAGAGTCATTGGAGGCAGGGTGAGGATTTGAAGCCAAAAGGAGGTCCAGGGAAATAATTCATCAGAAAATGACAGCTTTACTTGAGGAACGTGGTCTCAAGGAGGTGATTATTAAAAATATAGTTTATTATTTTATTTATGATATTATGAACTGAATTTTAAATATTGCATGCAATAGTTGGATAGTTGCTAAGATTTTTGTAGGCATTATTAATGTTCTCTAATTTAAGATATCCGTGGTTGGATTGCCTTCGAAGCTTCAAAGCAAGAGGAGGCAGGGGGATGAATGGCAGCTTTTCATGGTGCTGAATAAAGGTTGCTTTTGAGTCAGTATTTAGAGATTGAATTATGAGGAAGTGGATGTTGATTGTTAAATTTTTTTTTTCTAGGATTCTGTCAATCATTGGGAGGAGATCCACTGCAGTGCAATGGACTTTCATTCTGCTGATTGGTGACAAATTGTGGAGCGAGGGCAGAGAAAGTAGGATGAAATATTGGCACTGATTATGAGCTGTTGATCATAAATATTGGGATACCTAATTTCTAAGAGACATTCATATGAATTCATTTAATTTTCTTTGCATTTATTAGGTTCCTTCCTACTTCATGGGGTGATGGATTCGCGGAAACTGGACCTCTTTTTTGGAACCAAGAAGTGGGTATATTGAGGGTTCTCCAAGGAGTAGACACAGGTATCAACTTCATGAAAGGAGGGCACATTTGTAAGAAGATATAAAACAATTTTACACTTTCATAAAAATATTGCAATCATTTTTTCCCTGTAATTAGTGATAGATTATTCAAGAAATTCACAATTTTGCTAATTATTTTTTTTCTTTTGTAAAATAGCTTTTGGAGCATTCTCGGGAATCGATGCCTTGGCAAGATACGAGAAACAGGAGTGCCAGGGTTCACCAGAAATGAGTGGAGGGTTGGTGAGCAAACAAAGAGGATAAAAAATATTATATTAATTACTTTACATTACTTATTGTTTTTAGTTTATTTTATCTTCGAACAAATATGCATCTTCTCACCGTCCTCTTTAATTGCAGAGTCATTGGAGGCAGGGTGAGGATTTGAAGCCAAAAGGAGGTCCAGGGAAATAATTCATCAGAAAATGACAGCTTTACTTGAGGAACGTGGTCTCAAGGAGGTGATTATTAAAAATATAGTTTATTATTTTATTTATGATATTATGAACTGAATTTTAAATATTGCATGCAATAGTTGGATAGTTGCTAAGATTTTTGTAGGCATTATTAATGTTCTCTAATTTAAGATATCCGTGGTTGGATTGCCTTCGAAGCTTCAAAGCAAGAGGAGGCAGGGGGATGAATGGCAGCTTTTCATGGTGCTGAATAAAGGTTGCTTTTGAGTCAGTATTTAGAGATTGAATTATGAGGAAGTGGATGTTGATTGTTAAATTTTTTTTTTCTAGGATTCTGTCAATCATTGGGAGGAGATCCACTGCAGTGCAATGGACTTTCATTCTGCTGATTGGTGACAAATTGTGGAGCGAGGGCAGAGAAAGTAGGATGAAATATTGGCACTGATTATGAGCTGTTGATCATAAATATTGGGATACCTAATTTCTAAGAGACATTCATATGAATTCATTTAATTTTCTTTGCATTTATTAGGTTCCTTCCTACTTCATGGGGTGATGGATTGGAGGAAACTGGACCTCTTTTTTGGAACCAAGAAGTGGGTATATTGAGGGTTCTCCAAGGAGTAGACACAGGTATCAACTTCATGAAAGGAGGGCACATTTGTAAGAAGATATAAAACAATTTTACACTTTCATAAAAATATTGCAATCATTTTTTCCCTGTAATTAGTGATAGATTATTCAAGAAATTCACAATTTTGCTAATTATTTTTTTTCTTTTGTAAAATAGCTTTTGGAGCATTCTCGGGAATCGATGCCTTGGCAAGATACGAGAAACAGGAGTGCCAGGGTTCACCAGAAATGAGTGTAGGGTTGGTGAGCTAACAAAGAGGATAAACATTATTATATTAATTACTTTATATTACTTATTGTATTTAGTTTATTTTGTCTTCGAACAAATATACATCTTCTCACCGTCCTCTTTAATTGCAGAGTCATTGGAGGCAGGGTAAGGATTTGAAGCCAAAAGGAGGTCCAGGGAAATAATTCATCAGAAAATGACAGCTTTACTTGAGGAACGTGGTCTCAAGGAGGTGATTATTAAAAATATAGTTTATTATTTTATTTACGATATAATGAACTGAATTTTAAATATTGCATGCAATAGTTAGATAGTTGCTAAGATTTTTGTAGTCATTATTAATATTCTCTAATTTAAGATATCCGTGGTTGGATTGCCTTCGAAGCTTCAAAGCAAGAGGAGGCAGGGGGATGAATGGCAGCTTTTCATGTTGCTGAATAAAGGTTGCTTTTGAGTCAGTATTTAGAGATTGAATTATGAGGAAGTGGATGTTGATTGTTAAATTTTTTTTTCTAGGATTCCGTCCATTATTGGGAGCAGATCCACTGCAGTGCAATGGACTTTCATTCCGCTGATTGGTGACAAATTGTGGAGCGAGGGCAGAGAAAGTAGGATGAAATATTGGCACTGATTATGAGCTGTTGATCACAAATATTGGGATACCTAATTTCTAAGAGACATTCATATGAATTCATTTAATTTTCTTTGCATTTTTTAGGTTCCTTCCTACTTCATGGGGTGATGGATTGGAGGAAACTGGACCTCTTTTTTGGAACCAAGAAGTGGGTATATTGAGGGTTCTCCAAGGAGTAGACACAGGTATCAACTTCATGAAAGGAGGGCACATTTGTAAGAAGATATAAAAGAATTTTACACTTTCATAAAAATATTGCAATCATTTTTTCCCTGTAATTAGTGATAGATTATTCAAGAAATTCACAATTTTGCTAATTATTTTTTTCCATTTTTAAAATAGCTTTGGAGCATTCTCGGGAATCGATGCCTTGGCAAGATACGAGAAACAGGAGAGCCAGGGTTCACCAGAAATGAGTGTAGGGTTGGTGAGCAAACAAAGAGGATAAACAATATTATATTAATTACTTTACATTACTTATTGTATTTAGTTTATTTTATCTTCGAACAAATATGCATCTTCTCACCGTCCTCTTTAATTGCAGAGTCATTGGAGGCAGGGTGAGGATTTGAAGGCAAAAGGAGGTCCAGGGAAATAATTCATCTGAAAATGACAGCTTTACTTGAGGAACGTGGTCTCAAGGAGGTGATTATTAAAAATATAGTTTATTATTTTATTTACGATATAATGAACTGAATTTTAAATATTGCATGCAATAGTTAGATAGTTGCTAAGATTTTTGTAGGCATTATTAATGTTCTCTAATTTAAGATATCCGTGGTTGGATTGACTTCGAAGCTTCAAAGCAAGAGGAGGCAGGGGGATGAATGGCAGCTTTTCATGGTGCTGAATAAAGGTTGCTTTTGAGTCAGTATTTAGAAATTGAATTATGAGGAAGTGGATGTTGATTGTTAAATTTTTTTTTTCTAGGATTCTGTCAATCATTGGGAGGAGATCCACTGCAGTGCAATGGACTTTCATTCTGCTGATTGGTGACAAATTGTGGAGCGAGGGCAGAGAAAGTAGGATGAAATACTGGCACTGATTATGAGCTGTTGATCATAAATATTGGGATACCTAATTTCTAAGAGACATTCAACTGAATTCATTTAAAATTCTTTGCATTTATTAGGTTCCTTCCTACATCATGTGGTTATGGATTGGCTGCAACTGGACCTCTTTTTTGGAACCAAGAAGTGGGTATATTGAGGGTTCTCCAAGGAGTAGACACAGGTATCAACTTCATGAAAGGAGGGCACATTTGTAAGAAGATATAAAACAATTTTACACTTTCATAAAAATATTGCAATCATTTTTTCCCTGTAATTAATGATAGATTATTCAAGAAATTCACAATTTTGCTAATTATTTTTTTTCTTTTGTAAAATAGCTTTTGGAGCATTCTCGGGAATCGATGCCTTGGCAAGATACGAGAAACAGGAGTGCCGGGGTTCACCAGAAATGAGTGTAGGGTTGGTGAGCAAACAAAGAGGATAAACATTATTATATTAATTACTTTATATTACTTATTGTATTTAGTTTATTTTATCTTCAAACAAATATGCATCTTCTCACCGTCCTCTTTAATTGCAGAGTCATTGGAGGCAGGGTAAGGATTTGAAGCCAAAAGGAGGTCCAGGGAAATAATTCATCAGAAAATGACAGCTTTACTTGAGGAACGTGGTCTCAAGGAGGTGATTATTAAAAATATAGTTTATTATTTTATTTATGATATTATGAACTGAATTTTAAATATTGCATGCAATAGTTGGATAGTTGCTAAGATTTTTGTAGGCATTATTAATGTTCTCTAATTTAAGATATCCGTGGTTGGATTGCCTTTGAAGCTTCAAAGCAAGAGGAGGCAGGGGGATGAATGGCAGCTTTTCATGGTGCTGAATAAAGGTGAGTTTTGAGTCAGTATTTAGAGATTGAATTATGAGGAAGTGGATTTTGATTGTTAAATTTTTTTTTCTAGGATTCCGTCCATTATTGTAAGGAGATCCACTGCAGTGCAATGGACTTTCATTCTGCTGATTGGTGACAAATTGTGGAGCGAGGGCAGAGAAAGTAGGATGAAATATTGGTACTGATTATGAGCTGTTGATCATAAATATTGGGATAGCTAATTTCTAAGAGACATTCATATGAATTCATTTAATTTTCTTTGCATTTATTAGGTTCCTTCCTACTTCATGGGGTGATGGATTCGCGGAAACTGGACCTCTTTTTTGGAACCAAGAAGTGGGTATATTGAGGGTTCTCCAAGGAGTAGACACAGGTATCAACTTCATGAAAGGAGGGCACATTTGTAAGAAGATATAAAACAATTTTACACTTTCATAAAAATATTGCAATCATTTTTTCCCTGTAATTAGTGATAGATTATTCAATAAATTCACAAATTTGCTAATTATTTTTTTCCATTTTTAAAATAGCTTTGGAGCATTCTCGGGAATCGATGCCTTGGCAAGATACGAGAAACAGGAGTGCCAGGGTTCACCAGAAATGAGTGGAGGGTTGGTGAGCAAACAACGAGGATAAAAAATATTATATTAATTACTTTACATTACTTATTGTTTTTAGTTTATTTTATCTTCGAACAAATATGCATCTTCTCACCGTCCTCTTTAATTGCAGAGTCATTGGAGGCAGGGTGAGGATTTGAAGGCAAAAGGAGGTCCAGGGAAATAAATCATCTGAAAATGACAGCTTTACTTGAGGAACGTGGTCTCAAGGAGGTGATTATTAAAAATATAGTTTATTATTTTATTTACGATATAATGAACTGAATTTTAAATATTGCATGCAATAGTTAGATAGTTGCTAAGATTTTTGTAGGCATTATTAATGTTCTCTAATTTAAGATATCAATGGATGGATTGTTTTTGAAGCTTCTAAGACAGAGGAGGAAGGGGGATGAATGGAAGCTTTTCATGGTGCTGAATAAAGGTGAGTTTTGAGTCAGTATTTAGAGATTGAATTATGAGGAAGTGGATTTTGATTGTTAAATTTTTTTTTCTAGGATTCCGTCCATTATTGGGAGGAGATCCACTGCAGTGCAATGGACTTTCATTCTGCTGATTGGTGACAAATTGTGGAGCGAGGGCAGAGAAAGTAGGATGAAATATTGGCACTGATTATGAGCTGTTGATCATAAATATTGGGATAGGTAATTTCTAAGAGACATTCATATGAATTCATTTAATTTTCTTTGCATTTATTAGGTTCCTTCCTACTTCATGGGTTGATGGATTCACGGAAACTGGACCTCTTTTTTGGAACCAAGAAGTGGGTATATTGAGGGTTCTCCAAGGAGTAGACACAGGTATCAACTTCATGAAAGGAGGGCACATTTGTAAGAAGAAGTAAAACAATTTTACACTTTCATAAAAATATTGCAATCATCTTTTCCCTGTAATTAGTGA
Organism: Pantala flavescens; assembly: GCA_020796165.1. Classification (NCBI taxonomy): domain Eukaryota; kingdom Metazoa; phylum Arthropoda; class Insecta; order Odonata; family Libellulidae; genus Pantala; species Pantala flavescens. Next base: position 33,835,255 of record CM036881.1, on the reverse strand, counting down.
TAGATTATTCAATAAATTCACAAATTTGCTAATTATTTTTTTCCATTTTTAAAATAGCTTTGGAGCATTCTCGGGAATCGATGCCTTGGCAAGATACGAGAAACAGGAGTGCCAGGGTTCACCAGAAATGAGTGGAGGGTTGGTGAGCAAACAACGAGGATAAAAAATATTATATTAATTACTTTACATTACTTATTGTTTTTAGTTTATTTTATCTTCGAACAAATATGCATCTTCTCACCGTCCTCTTTAATTGCAGAGTCATTGGAGGCAGGGTGAGGATTTGAAGGCAAAAGGAGGTCCAGGGAAATAAATCATCTGAAAATGACAGCTTTACTTGAGGAACGTGGTCTCAAGGAGGTGATTATTAAAAATATAGTTTATTATTTTATTTACGATATAATGAACTGAATTTTAAATATTGCATGCAATAGTTAGATAGTTGCTAAGATTTTTGTAGGCATTATTAATGTTCTCTAATTTAAGATATCAATGGATGGATTGTTTTTGAAGCTTCTAAGACAGAGGAGGAAGGGGGATGAATGGAAGCTTTTCATGGTGCTGAATAAAGGTGAGTTTTGAGTCAGTATTTAGAGATTGAATTATGAGGAAGTGGATTTTGATTGTTAAATTTTTTTTTCTAGGATTCCGTCCATTATTGGGAGGAGATCCACTGCAGTGCAATGGACTTTCATTCTGCTGATTGGTGACAAATTGTGGAGCAAGGGCAGAGAAAGTAGGATGAAATATTGGCACTGATTATGAGCTGTTGATCATAAATATTGGGATAGGTAATTTCTAAGAGACATTCATATGAATTCATTTAATATTCTTTGCATTTATTAGGTTCCTTCCTACTTCATGGGTTGATGGATTCGCGGAAACTGGACCTCTTTTTTGGAACCAAGAAGTGGGTATATTGAGGGTTCTCCAAGGAGTAGACACAGGTATCAACTTCATGAAAGGAGGGCACATTTGTAAGAAGAAGTAAAACAATTTTACACTTTCATAAAAATATTGCAATCATCTTTTCCCTGTAATTAGTGATAGATTATTCAATAAATTCACAAATTTGCTAATTATTTTTTTCCATTTTTAAAATAGCTTTGGAGCATTCTCGGGAATCGATGCCTTGGCAAGATACGAGAAACAGGAGTGCCAGGGTTCACCAGAAATGAGTGGAGGGTTGGTGAGCAAACAACGAGGATAAAAAATATTATATTAATTACTTTACATTACTTATTGTTTTTAGTTTATTTTATCTTCGAACAAATATGCATCTTCTCACCGTCCTCTTTAATTGCAGAGTCATTGGAGGCAGGGTGAGGATTTGAAGGCAAAAGGAGGTCCAGGGAAATAAATCATCTGAAAATGACAGCTTTACTTGAGGAACGTGGTCTCAAGGAGGTGATTATTAAAAATATAGTTTATTATTTTATTTACGATATAATGAACTGAATTTTAAATATTGCATGCAATAGTTAGATAGTTGCTAAGATTTTTGTAGGCATTATTAATGTTCTCTAATTTAAGATATCAATGGATGGATTGTTTTTGAAGCTTCTAAGACAGAGGAGGAAGGGGGATGAATGGAAGCTTTTCATGGTGCTGAATAAAGGTGAGTTTTGAGTCAGTATTTAGAGATTGAATTATGAGGAAGTGGATTTTGATTGTTAAATTTTTTTTTCTAGGATTCCGTCCATTATTGGGAGGAGATCCACTGCAGTGCAATGGACTTTCATTCTGCTGATTGGTGACAATTGTGGAGCGAGGGCAGAGAAAGTAGGATGAAATATTGGCACTGATTATGAGCTGTTGATCATAAATATTGGGATAGGTAATTTCTAAGAGACATTCATATGAATTCATTTAATTTTCTTTGCATTTATTAGGTTCCTTCCTACTTCATGGGTTGATGGATTCGCGGAAACTGGACCTCTTTTTTGGAACCAAGAAGTGGGTATATTGAGGGTTCTCCAAGGAGTAGACACAGGTATCAACTTCATGAAAGGAGGGCACATTTGTAAGAAGAAGTAAAACAATTTTACACTTTCATAAAAATATTGCAATCATCTTTTCCCTGTAAATAGTGATAGATTATTCAAGAAATTCACAATTTTGCTAATTATTTTTTTTCTTTTGTAAAATAGCTTTTGGAGCATTCTCGGGAATCGATGCCTTGGCAAGATACGAGAAACAGGAGTGCCGGGGTTCACCAGAAATGAGTGTAGGGTTGGTGAGCAAACAAAGAGGATAAACATTATTATATTAATTACTTTATATTACTTATTGTATTTAGTTTATTTTATCTTCGAACAAATATGCATCTTCTCACAGTCCTCTTTAATTGCAGAGTCATTGGAGGCAGGGTAAGGATTTGAAGCCAAAAGGAGGTCCAGGGAAATAATTCATCAGAAAATGACAGCTTTACTTGAGGAACGTGGTCTCAAGGAGGTGATTATTAAAAATATAGTTTATTATTTTATTTATGATATTATGAACTGAATTTTAAATATTGCATGCAATAGTTGGATAGTTGCTAAGATTTTTGTAGGCATTATTAATGTTCTCTAATTTAAGATATCCGTGGTTGGATTGCCTTTGAAGCTTCAAAGCAAGAGGAGTCAGGGGGATGAATGGAAGCTTTTTATGGTGCTGAATAAAGGTGAGTTTTGAGTCAGTATTTAGAGATTGAATTATGAGGAAGTGTATTTTGATTGTTAAATTTTTTTTTCTAGGATTCCGTCCATTATTGTAAGGAGATCCACTGCAGTGCAATGGACTTTCATTCTGCTGATTGGTGACAAATTGTGGAGCGAGGGCAGAGAAAGTAGGATGAAATATTGGTACTGATTATGAGCTGTTGATCATAAATATTGGGATAGCTAATTTCTAAGAGACATTCATATGAATTCATTTAATTTTCTTTGCATTTATTAGGTTCCTTCCTACTTCATGGGGTGATGGATTCGCGGAAACTGGACCTCTTTTTTGGAACCAAGAAGTGGGTATATTGAGGGTTCTCCAAGGAGTAGACACAGGTATCAACTTCATGAAAGGAGGGCACATTTGTAAGAAGAAGTAAAACAATTTTACACTTTCATAAAAATATTGCAATCATCTTTTCCCTGTAATTAGTGATAGATTATTCAAGAAATTCACAATTTTGCTAATTATTTTTTTTCTTTTGTAAAATAGCTTTTGGAGCATTCTCGGGAATCGATGCCTTGGCAAGATACGAGAAACAGGAGTGCCGGGGTTCACCAGAAATGAGTGTAGGGTTGGTGAGCAAACAAAGAGGATAAACATTATTATATTAATTACTTTATATTACTTATTGTATTTAGTTTATTTTATCTTCAAACAAATATGCATCTTCTCACCGTCCTCTTTAATTGCAGAGTCATTGGAGGCAGGGTAAGGATTTGAAGCCAAAAGGAGGTCCAGGGAAATAATTCATCAGAAAATGACAGCTTTACTTGAGGAACGTGGTCTCAAGGAGGTGATTATTAAAAATATAGTTTATTATTTTATTTATGATATTATGAACTGAATTTTAAATATTGCATGCAATAGTTGGATAGTTGCTAAGATTTTTGTAGGCATTATTAATGTTCTCTAATTTAAGATATCCGTGGTTGGATTGCCTTTGAAGCTTCAAAGCAAGAGGAGTCAGGGGGATGAATGGCAGCTTTTTATGGTGCTGAATAAAGGTGAGTTTTGAGTCAGTATTTAGAGATTGAATTATGAGGAAGTGGATTTTGATTGTTAAATTTTTTTTTCTAGGATTCGGTCCATTATTGTAAGGAGATCCACTGCAGTGCAATGGACTTTCATTCTGCTGATTGGTGACAAATTGTGGAGCGAGGGCAGAGAAAGTAGGATGAAATATTGGTACTGATTATGAGCTGTTGATCATAAATATTGGGATAGCTAATTTCTAAGAGACATTCATATGAATTCATTTAATTTTCTTTGCATTTATTAGGTTCCTTCCTACTTCATGGGGTGATGGATTCGCGGAAACTGGACCTCTTTTTTGGAACCAAGAAGTGGGTATATTGATGGTTCTCCAAGGAGTAGACACAGGTATCAACTTCATGAAAGGAGGGCACATTTGTAAGAAGATATAAAACAATTTTACACTTTCATAAAAATATTGCAATCATCTCTTCCCTGTAATTAGTGATAGATTATTCAATAAATTCACAATTTTGCTAATTATTTTTTTCCATTTTTAAAATAGCTTTGGAGCATTCTCGGGAATCGATGCCTTGGCAAGATACGAGAAACATGAGTGCCAGGGTTCTCCAGAAATGAGTGGAGGGTTGGTGAGCAAACAAAGAGGATAAACAATATTATATTAATTACTTTACATTACTTATTGTATTTAGTTTATTTTATCTTCGAACAAATATGCATCTTCTCACCGTCCTCTTTAATTGCAGAGTCATTGGAGGCAGGGTGAGGATTTGAAGGCAAAAGGAGGTCCAGGGAAATAATTCATCTGAAAATGACAGCTTTACTTGAGGAACGTGGTCTCAAGGAGGTGATTATTAAAAATATAGTTTATTATTTTATTTACGATATAATGGACTGAATTTTAAATATTGCATGCAATAGTTAGATAGTTGCTAAGATTTTTGTAGGCATTATTAATGTTCTCTAATTTAAGATATCCGTGGTTGGATTGCCTTCGAAGCTTCAAAGCAAGAGGAGGCAGGGGGATGAATGGCAGCTTTTCATGGTGCTGAATAAAGGTTGCTTTTGAGTCAGTATTTAGAGATTGAATTATGAGGAAGTGGATGTTGATTGTTAAATTTTTTTTTTCTAGGATTCTGTCAATCATTGGGAGGAGATCCACTGCAGTGCAATGGACTTTCATTCTGCTGATTGGTGACAAATTGTGGAGCGAGGGCAGAGAAAGTAGGATGAAATACTGGCACTGATTATGAGCTGTTGATCATAAATATTGGGATACCTAATTTCTAAGAGACATTCAACTGAATTCATTTAAAATTCTTTGCATTTATTAGGTTCCTTCCTACATCATGTGGTTATGGATTGGCTGCAACTGGACCTCTTTTTTGGAACCAAGAAGTGGGTATATTGAGGGTTCTCCAAGGAGTAGACACAGGTATCAACTTCATGAAAGGAGGGCACATTTGTAAGAAGATATAAAACAATTTTACACTTTCATAAAAATATTGCAATCATCTTTTCCCTGTAATTAGTGATAGATTATTCAATAAATTCACAATTTTGCTAATTATTTTTTTCTTTTGTAAAAAAGCTTTTGGAGCCTTCTCGGGAATCGATGCCTTGGCAAGATACGAGAAACAGGAGTGCCAGGGTTCACCAGAAATGAGTGGAGGGTTGGTGAGCAAACAAAGAGGATAAAAAATATTATATTAATTACTTTACATTACTTATTGTTTTTAGTTTATTTTATCTTCAAACAAATATGCATCTTCTCACCGTCCTCTTTAATTGCAGAGTCATTGGAGGCAGGGTGAGGATTTGAAGGCAAAAGGAGGTCCAGGGAAATAATTCATCTGAAAATGACAGCTTTACTTGAGGAACGTGGACTCAAGGAGGTGATTATGAAAAATATATTTTATTATTGTATTTACGATATTATGAACTGAATTTTAAATATTGCATGCAATAGTTGGATAGTTGCTAAGATTTTTGTAGGCATTATTAATGTTCTCTAATTTAAGATATCCGTGGTTGGACTGCCTTTGAAGCTTCAAAGCACGAGGAGGCAGGGGGATGAATGGAAGCTTTTCATGGTGCTGAATAAAGGTGAGTTTTGAGTCAGTATTTAAAGATTGAATTATGAGGAAGTGGATTTTGATTGTTAAATTTTTTTTTCTAGGATTCCGTCCATTATTGGGAGGAGATCCACTGCAGTGCAATGGACTTTCATTCTGCTGATTGGTGACAAATTGTGGAGCGAGGGCAGAGAAAGTAGGATGAAATATTGGCACTGATTATGAGCTGTTGATCATAAATATTGGGATAGCTAATTTCTAAGAGACATTCAACTGAATTCATTTAATTTTCTTTGCATTTATTAGGTTCCTTCCTACTTCATGGGGTGATGGATTGGAGGAAACTGGACCTCTTTTTTGGAACCAAGAAGTGGGTATATTGAGGGTTCTCCAAGGAGTAGACACAGGTATCAACTTCATGAAAGGAGGGCACATTTGTAAGAAGATATAAAACAATTTTACACTTTCATAAAAATATTGCAATCATCTTTTCCCTGTAATTAGTGATAGATTATTCAAGAAATTCACAATTTTGCTAATTATTTTTTTTCTTTTGTAAAATAGCTTTTGGAGCATTCTCGGGAATCGATGCCTTGGCAAGATACGAGAAACAGGAGTGCCAGGGTTCACCAGAAATGAGTGTAGGATTGGTGAGCAAACAAAGAGGATAAACATTATTATATTAATTACTTTATATTACTTATTGTATTTAGTTTATTTTATCTTCGAACAAATATGCATCTTCTCACCGTCCTCTTTAATTGCAGAGTCATTGGAGGCAGGGTAAGGATTTGAAGCCAAAAGGAGGTCCAGGGAAATAATTCATCAGAAAATGACAGCTTTACTTGAGGAACGTGGTCTCAAGGAGGTGATTATTAAAAATATAGTTTATTATTTTATTTATGATATTATGAACTGAATTTTAAATATTGCATGCAATAGTTGGATAGTTGCTTAGATTTTTGTAGGCATTATTAATGTTCTCTAATTTAAGATATCATGGATGGATTGTTTTTTAAGCTTCAAAGAAAAAGGAGGAAGGGGGATGAATGGAAGTATTTCATGGTGCTGAATAAAGGTGAGTTTTGAGTCAGTATTTAGAGATTGAATTATGAGGAAGTGAATATTGATTGTTAAATTTTTTTTTCTAGGATTCCGTCCATTATTGGGGCAGATCCACTGCAGTGCAATGGACTTTCATTCTGCTGATTGGTGACAAATTGTGGAGCGAGGGCAGAGAAAGTAGGATGAAATATTGGCACTTATTATGAGCTGTTGATCATAAATATTGGGATAGGTAATTTCTAAGAGACATTCATATGAATTCATTTAATTTTCTTTGCATTTATTAGGTTCCTTCCTACTTCATGGGGTGATGGATTGGAGGAAACTGGACCTCTTTTTTGGAACCAAGAAGTGGGTATATTGAGGGTTCTCCAAGGAGTAGACACAGGTATCAACTTCATGAAAGGAGGGCACATTTGAAAGAAGATATAAAACAATTTTACACTTTCATAAAAATATTGCAATCATCTTTTCCCTGTATTAGTGATAGATTATTCAAGAAATTCACAATTTTGCTAATTATTTTTTTATATTGTAAAATAGCTTTTGGAGCATTCTCGGGAATCGATGCCTTGACAAGATACGAGAAACAGGAGTGCCAGGGTTCACCAGAAATGAGTGTAGGGTTGGTGAGCAAACAAAGAGGATAAACATTATTATATTAATTACTTTACATTACTTATTGTTTTTAGTTTATTTTATCTTCGAACAAATATGCATCTTCTCACCGTCCTCTTTAATTGCAGAGTCATTGGAGGCAGGGTGAGGAATTGAAGGCAAAAGGAGGTCCAGGGAAATAATTCATCAGAAAATGACAGCTTTACTTGAGGAACGTGGACTCAAGGAGGTGATTATGAAAAATATATTTTATTATTTTATTTACGATATTATGAACTGAATTTTAAATATTGGATGCAATAGTTGGATAGTTGCTAAGATTTTTGTAGGCATTATTAATGTTCTCTAATTTAAGATATCAATGGATGGATTGTTTTTGAAACTTCTAAGACAGAGGAGGAAGGGGGATGAATGGAAGCTTTTCATGGTGCTGAATAAAGGTGAGTTTTGAGTTAGTATTTAGAGATGAATTATGAGGAAGTGAATATTGATTGTTAAATTTTTTTTTCTAAGATTCCGTCCATTATTGGGAGCAGATCCACTGCAGTGCAATGGACTTTCATTCTGCTGATTGGTGACAAATTGTGGAGCGAGGGCAGAGAAAGTAGGATGAAATATTGGCACTTATTATGAGCTGTTGATCATAAATATTGGGATAGGTAATTTCTAAGAGACATTCATATGAATTCATTTAATTTTCTTTGCATTTATTAGGTTCCTTCCTACTTCATGGGGTGATGGATTGGAGGAAACTGGACCTCTTTTTTGGAACCAAGAAGTGGGTATATTGAGGGTTCTCCAAGGAGTAGACACAGGTATCAACTTCATGAAAGGAGGGCACATTTGAAAGAAGATATAAAACAATTTTACACTTTCATAAAAATATTGCAATCATCTTTTCCCTGTATTAGTGATAGATTATTCAAGAAATTCACAATTTTGCTAATTATTTTTTTATATTGTAAAATAGCTTTTGGAGCATTCTCGGGAATCGATGCCTTGGGAAGATACGAGAAACAGGAGTGCCAGGGTTCACCAGAAATGAGTGTAGGGTTGGTGAGCAAACAAAGAGGATAAACATTATTATATTAATTACTTTACATTACTTATTGTTTTTAGTTTATTTTATCTTCGAACAAATATGCATCTTCTCACCGTCCTCTTTAATTGCAGAGTCATTGGAGGCAGGGTGAGGAATTGAAGGCAAAAGGAGGTCCAGGGAAATAATTCATCAGAAAATGACAGCTTTACTTGAGGAACGTGGACTCAAGGAGGTGATTATGAAAAATATATTTTATTATTTTATTTACGATATTATGAACTGAATTTTAAATATTGCATGCAATAGTTGGATAGTTGCTAAGATTTTTGTAGGCATTATTAATGTTCTCTAATTTAAGATATCAATGGATGGATTGTTTTTGAAACTTCTAAGACAGAGGAGGAAGGGGGATGAATGGAAGCTTTTCATGGTGCTGAGTAAAGGTGAGTTTTGAGTTAGTATTTAGAGATGAATTATGAGGAAGTGAATATTGATTGTTAAATTTTTTTTTCTAGGATTCAGTCCATTATTGGGAGCAGATCCACTGCAGTGCAATGGACTTTCATTCTGCTGATTGGTGACAAATTGTGGAGCGAGGGCAGAGAAAGTAGGATGAAATATTGGCACTTATTATGAGCTGTTGATCATAAATATTGGGATAGCTAATTTCTAAGAGACATTCAACTGAATTCATTTAATTTTCTTTGCATTTATTAGGTTCCTTCCTACTTCATGGGGTGATGGATTGGAGGAAACTGGACCTCTTTTTTGGAACCAAGAAGTGGGTATATTGAGGGTTCTCCAAGGAGTAGACACAGGTATCAACTTCATGAAAGGAGAGCACATTTGAAAGAAGATATAAAACAATTTTACACTTTCATAAAAATATTGCAATCATCTTTTCCCTGTAATTAGTGATAGATTATTCAAGAAATTCACAATTTTGCTAATTATTTTTTTATTTTGTAAAATAGCTTTTGGAGCATTCTCGGGAATCGATGCCTTGGCAAGATACGAGAAACAGGAGTGCCAGGGTTCACCAGAAATGAGTGTACGGTTGGTGAGCAAACAAAGAGGATAAACATTATTATATTAATTACTTTACATTACTTATTGTATTTAGTTTATTTTATCTTCGAACAAATATGCATCTTCTCACCGTCCTCTTTAATTGCAGAGTCATTGGAGGCAGGGTGAGGATTTGAAGGCAAAAGGAGGTCCAGGGAAATAATTCATCAGAAAATGACAGCTTTACTTGAGGAACGTGGACTCAAGGAGGTGATTATGAAAAATATATTTTATTATTTTATTTACGATATTATGAACTGAATTTTAAATATTGGATGCAATAGTTGGATAGTTGCTAAGATTTTTGTAGGCATTATTAATGTTCTCTAATTTAAGATATCAATGGATGGATTGTTTTTGAAACTTCTAAGACAGAGGAGGAAGGGGGATGAATGGAAGCTTTTCATGGTGCTGAATAAAGGTGAGTTTTGAGTTAGTATTTAGAGATGAATTATGAGGAAGTGAATATTGATTGTTAAATTTTTTTTTCTAGGATTCCGTCCATTATTGGGAGCAGATCCACTGCAGTGCAATGGACTTTCATTCTGCTGATTGGTGACAAATTGTGGAGCGAGGGCAGAGAAAGTAGGATGAAATATTGGCACTTATTATGAGCTGTTGATCATAAATATTGGGATAGGTAATTTCTAAGAGACATTCATATGAATTCATTTAATTTTCTTTGCATTTATTAGGTTCCTTCCTACTTCATGGGGTGATGGATTGGAGGAAACTGGACCTCTTTTTTGGAACCAAGAAGTGGGTATATTGAGGGTTCTCCAAGGAGTAGACACAGGTATCAACTTCATGAAAGGAGGGCACATTTGAAAGAAGATATAAAACAATTTTACACTTTCATAAAAATATTGCAATCATCTTTTCCCTGTATTAGTGATAGATTATTCAAGAAATTCACAATTTTGCTAATTATTTTTTTATATTGTAAAATAGCTTTTGGAGCATTCTCGGGAATCGATGCCTTGGGAAGATACGAGAAACAGGAGTGCCAGGGTTCACCAGAAATGAGTGTAGGGTTGGTGAGCAAACAAAGAGGATAAACATTATTATATTAATTACTTTACATTACTTATTGTTTTTAGTTTATTTTATCTTCGAACAAATATGCATCTTCTCACCGTCCTCTTTAATTGCAGAGTCATTGGAGGCAGGGTGAGGAATTGAAGGCAAAAGGAGGTCCAGGGAAATAATTCATCAGAAAATGACAGCTTTACTTGAGGAACGTGGACTCAAGGAGGTGATTATGAAAAATATATTTTATTATTTTATTTACGATATTATGAACTGAATTTTAAATATTGCATGCAATAGTTGGATAGTTGCTAAGATTTTTGTAGGCATTATTAATGTTCTCTAATTTAAGATATCAATGGATGGATTGTTTTTGAAACTTCTAAGACAGAGGAGGAAGGGGGATGAATGGAAGCTTTTCATGGTGCTGAGTAAAGGTGAGTTTTGAGTTAGTATTTAGAGATGAATTATGAGGAAGTGAATATTGATTGTTAAATTTTTTTTTCTAGGATTCAGTCCATTATTGGGAGCAGATCCACTGCAGTGCAATGGACTTTCATTCTGCTGATTGGTGACAAATTGTGGAGCGAGGGCAGAGAAAGTAGGATGAAATATTGGCACTTATTATGAGCTGTTGATCATAAATATTGGGATAGCTAATTTCTAAGAGACATTCAACTGAATTCATTTAATTTTCTTTGCATTTATTAGGTTCCTTCCTACTTCATGGGGTGATGGATTGGAGGAAACTGGACCTCTTTTTTGGAACCAAGAAGTGGGTATATTGAGGGTTCTCCAAGGAGTAGACACAGGTATCAACTTCATGAAAGGAGAGCACATTTGAAAGAAGATATAAAACAATTTTACACTTTCATAAAAATATTGCAATCATCTTTTCCCTGTAATTAGTGATAGATTATTCAAGAAATTCACAATTTTGCTAATTATTTTTTTATTTTGTAAAATAGCTTTTGGAGCATTCTCGGGAATCGATGCCTTGGCAAGATACGAGAAACAGGAGTGCCAGGGTTCACCAGAAATGAGTGTACGGTTGGTGAGCAAACAAAGAGGATAAACATTATTATATTAATTACTTTACATTACTTATTGTATTTAGTTTATTTTATCTTCGAACAAATATGCATCTTCTCACCGTCCTCTTTAATTGCAGAGTCATTGGAGGCAGGGTGAGGATTTGAAGGCAAAAGGAGGTCCAGGGAAATAATTCATCAGAAAATGACAGCTTTACTTGAGGAACGTGGACTCAAGGAGGTGATTATGAAAAATATATTTTATTATTTTATTTACGATATTATGAACTGAATTTTAAATATTGCATGCAATAGTTGGATAGTTGCTAAGATTTTTGTAGGCATTATTAATGTTCTCTAATTTAAGATATCCGTGGTTGGATTGCCTTTGAAGCTTCAAAGCAAGAGGAGTCAGGGGGATGAATGGCAGCTTTTTATGGTGCTGAATAAAGGTGAGTTTTGAGTCAGTATTTAGAGATTGAATTATGAGGAAGTGGATTTTGATTGTTAAATTTTTTTTTCTAGGATTCGGTCCATTATTGTAAGGAGATCCACTGCAGTGCAATGGACTTTCATTCTGCTGATTGGTGACAAATTGTGGAGCGAGGGCAGAGAAAGTAGGATGAAATATTGGTACTGATTATGAGCTGTTGATCATAAATATTGGGATAGCTAATTTCTAAGAGACATTCATATGAATTCATTTAATTTTCTTTGCATTTATTAGGTTCCTTCCTACTTCATGGGGTGATGGATTCGCGGAAACTGGACCTCTTTTTTGGAACCAAGAAGTGGGTATATTGATGGTTCTCCAAGGAGTAGACACAGGTATCAACTTCATGAAAGGAGGGCACATTTGTAAGAAGATATAAAACAATTTTACACTTTCATAAAAATATTGCAATCATCTCTTCCCTGTAATTAGTGATAGATTATTCAATAAATTCACAATTTTGCTAATTATTTTTTTCCATTTTTAAAATAGCTTTGGAGCATTCTCGGGAATCGATGCCTTGGCAAGATACGAGAAACATGAGTGCCAGGGTTCTCCAGAAATGAGTGGAGGGTTGGTGAGCAAACAAAGAGGATAAACAATATTATATTAATTACTTTACATTACTTATTGTATTTAGTTTATTTTATCTTCGAACAAATATGCATCTTCTCACCGTCCTCTTTAATTGCAGAGTCATTGGAGGCAGGGTGAGGATTTGAAGGCAAAAGGAGGTCCAGGGAAATAATTCATCTGAAAATGACAGCTTTACTTGAGGAACGTGGTCTCAAGGAGGTGATTATTAAAAATATAGTTTATTATTTTATTTACGATATAATGGACTGAATTTTAAATATTGCATGCAATAGTTAGATAGTTGCTAAGATTTTTGTAGGCATTATTAATGTTCTCTAATTTAAGATATCCGTGGTTGGATTGCCTTCGAAGCTTCAAAGCAAGAGGAGGCAGGGGGATGAATGGCAGCTTTTCATGGTGCTGAATAAAGGATGCTTTTGAGTCAGTATTTAGAGATTGAATTATGAGGAAGTGGATGTTGATTGTTAAATTTTTTTTTTCTAGGATTCTGTCAATCATTGGGAGGAGATCCACTGCAGTGCAATGGACTTTCATTCTGCTGATTGGTGACAAATTGTGGAGCGAGGGCAGAGAAAGTAGGATGAAATACTGGCACTGATTATGAGCTGTTGATCATAAATATTGGGATACCTAATTTCTAAGAGACATTCAACTGAATTCATTTAAAATTCTTTGCATTTATTAGGTTCCTTCCTACATCATGTGGTTATGGATTGGCTGCAACTGGACCTCTTTTTTGGAACCAAGAAGTGGGTATATTGAGGGTTCTCCAAGGAGTAGACACAGGTATCAACTTCATGAAAGGAGGGCACATTTGTAAGAAGATATAAAACAATTTTACACTTTCATAAAAATATTGCAATCATCTTTTCCCTGTAATTAGTGATAGATTATTCAATAAATTCACAATTTTGCTAATTATTTTTTTCTTTTGTAAAAAAGCTTTTGGAGCCTTCTCGGGAATGGACGCCTTGGAAAGATACGAGGAACAGGAGAGCCAGGGTTCACCAGAAATGAGTGTAGGGTTGGTGAGCAAACAAAGAGGATAAACATTATTATATTAATTACTTTACATTACTTATTGTATTTAGTTTATTTTATCTTCGAACAAATATGCATCTTCTCACCGTCCTCTTTAATTGCAGAGTCATTGGAGGCAGGGTGAGGATTTGAAGGCAAAAGGAGGTCCAGGGAAATAATTCATCTGAAAATGACAGCTTTACTTGAGGAACGTGGACTCAAGGAGGTGATTATGAAAAATATATTTTATTATTGTATTTACGATATTATGAACTGAATTTTAAATATTGCATGCAATAGTTGGATAGTTGCTAAGATTTTTGTAGGCATTATTAATGTTCTCTAATTTAAGATATCCGTGGTTGGACTGCCTTTGAAGCTTCAAAGCACGAGGAGGCAGGGGGATGAATGGAAGCTTTTCATGGTGCTGAATAAAGGTGAGTTTTGAGTCAGTATTTAAAGATTGAATTATGAGGAAGTGGATTTTGATTGTTAAATTTTTTTTTCTAGGATTCCGTCCATTATTGGGAGGAGATCCACTGCAGTGCAATGGACTTTCATTCTGCTGATTGGTGACAAATTGTGGAGCGAGGGCAGAGAAAGTAGGATGAAATATTGGCACTGATTATGAGCTGTTGATCATAAATATTGGGATAGCTAATTTCTAAGAGACATTCAACTGAATTCATTTAATTTTCTTTGCATTTATTAGGTTCCTTCCTACTTCATGGGGTGATGGATTGGAGGAAACTGGACCTCTTTTTTGGAACCAAGAAGTGGGTATATTGAGGGTTCTCCAAGGAGTAGACACAGGTATCAACTTCATGAAAGGAGGGCACATTTGTAAGAAGATATAAAACAATTTTACACTTTCATAAAAATATTGCAATCATCTTTTCCCTGTAATTAGTGATAGATTATTCAAGAAATTCACAATTTTGCTAATTATTTTTTTTCTTTTGTAAAATAGCTTTTGGAGCATTCTCGGGAATCGATGCCTTGGCAAGATACGAGAAACAGGAGTGCCAGGGTTCACCAGAAATGAGTGTAGGATTGGTGAGCAAACAAAGAGGATAAACATTATTATATTAATTACTTTATATTACTTATTGTATTTAGTTTATTTTATCTTCGAACAAATATGCATCTTCTCACCGTCCTCTTTAATTGCAGAGTCATTGGAGGCAGGGTAAGGATTTGAAGCCAAAAGGAGGTCCAGGGAAATAATTCATCAGAAAATGACAGCTTTACTTGAGGAACGTGGTCTCAAGGAGGTGATTATTAAAAATATAGTTTATTATTTTATTTATGATATTATGAACTGAATTTTAAATATTGCATGCAATAGTTGGATAGTTGCTTAGATTTTTGTAGGCATTATTAATGTTCTCTAATTTAAGATATCATGGATGGATTGTTTTTTAAGCTTCAAAGACAGAGGAGGAAGGGGGATGAATGGAAGTATTTCATGGTGCTGAATAAAGGTGAGTTTTGAGTCAGTATTTAGAGATTGAATTATGAGGAAGTGAATATTGATTGTTAAATTTTTTTTTCTAGGATTCCGTCCATTATTGGGGCAGATCCACTGCAGTGCAATGGACTTTCATTCTGCTGATTGGTGACAAATTGTGGAGCGAGGGCAGAGAAAGTAGGATGAAATATTGGCACTTATTATGAGCTGTTGATCATAAATATTGGGATAGGTAATTTCTAAGAGACATTCATATGAATTCATTTAATTTTCTTTGCATTTATTAGGTTCCTTCCTACTTCATGGGGTGATGGATTGGAGGAAACTGGACCTCTTTTTTGGAACCAAGAAGTGGGTATATTGAGGGTTCTCCAAGGAGTAGACACAGGTATCAACTTCATGAAAGGAGGGCACATTTGAAAGAAGATATAAAACAATTTTACACTTTCATAAAAATATTGCAATCATCTTTTCCCTGTATTAGTGATAGATTATTCAAGAAATTCACAATTTTGCTAATTATTTTTTTATATTGTAAAATAGCTTTTGGAGCATTCTCGGGAATCGATGCCTTGACAAGATACGAGAAACAGGAGTGCCAGGGTTCACCAGAAATGAGTGTAGGGTTGGTGAGCAAACAAAGAGGATAAACATTATTATATTAATTACTTTACATTACTTATTGTTTTTAGTTTATTTTATCTTCGAACAAATATGCATCTTCTCACCGTCCTCTTTAATTGCAGAGTCATTGGAGGCAGGGTGAGGAATTGAAGGCAAAAGGAGGTCCAGGGAAATAATTCATCAGAAAATGACAGCTTTACTTGAGGAACGTGGACTCAAGGAGGTGATTATGAAAAATATATTTTATTATTTTATTTACGATATTATGAACTGAATTTTAAATATTGGATGCAATAGTTGGATAGTTGCTAAGATTTTTGTAGGCATTATTAATGTTCTCTAATTTAAGATATCAATGGATGGATTGTTTTTGAAACTTCTAAGACAGAGGAGGAAGGGGGATGAATGGAAGCTTTTCATGGTGCTGAATAAAGGTGAGTTTTGAGTTAGTATTTAGAGATGAATTATGAGGAAGTGAATATTGATTGTTAAATTTTTTTTTCTAGGATTCCGTCCATTATTGGGAGCAGATCCACTGCAGTGCAATGGACTTTCATTCTGCTGATTGGTGACAAATTGTGGAGCGAGGGCAGAGAAAGTAGGATGAAATATTGGCACTTATTATGAGCTGTTGATCATAAATATTGGGATAGGTAATTTCTAAGAGACATTCATATGAATTCATTTAATTTTCTTTGCATTTATTAGGTTCCTTCCTACTTCATGGGGTGATGGATTGGAGGAAACTGGACCTCTTTTTTGGAACCAAGAAGTGGGTATATTGAGGGTTCTCCAAGGAGTAGACACAGGTATCAACTTCATGAAAGGAGGGCACATTTGAAAGAAGATATAAAACAATTTTACACTTTCATAAAAATATTGCAATCATCTTTTCCCTGTATTAGTGATAGATTATTCAAGAAATTCACAATTTTGCTAATTATTTTTTTATATTGTAAAATAGCTTTTGGAGCATTCTCGGGAATCGATGCCTTGGGAAGATACGAGAAACAGGAGTGCCAGGGTTCACCAGAAATGAGTGTAGGGTTGGTGAGCAAACAAAGAGGATAAACATTATTATATTAATTACTTTACATTACTTATTGTTTTTAGTTTATTTTATCTTCGAACAAATATGCATCTTCTCACCGTCCTCTTTAATTGCAGAGTCATTGGAGGCAGGGTGAGGAATTGAAGGCAAAAGGAGGTCCAGGGAAATAATTCATCAGAAAATGACAGCTTTACTTGAGGAACGTGGACTCAAGGAGGTGATTATGAAAAATATATTTTATTATTTTATTTACGATATTATGAACTGAATTTTAAATATTGCATGCAATAGTTGGATAGTTGCTAAGATTTTTGTAGGCATTATTAATGTTCTCTAATTTAAGATATCAATGGATGGATTGTTTTTGAAACTTCTAAGACAGAGGAGGAAGGGGGATGAATGGAAGCTTTTCATGGTGCTGAGTAAAGGTGAGTTTTGAGTTAGTATTTAGAGATGAATTATGAGGAAGTGAATATTGATTGTTAAATTTTTTTTTCTAGGATTCAGTCCATTATTGGGAGCAGATCCACTGCAGTGCAATGGACTTTCATTCTGCTGATTGGTGACAAATTGTGGAGCGAGGGCAGAGAAAGTAGGATGAAATATTGGCACTTATTATGAACTGTTGATCATAAATATTGGGATAGCTAATTTCTAAGAGACATTCAACTGAATTCATTTAATTTTCTTTGCATTTATTAGGTTCCTTCCTACTTCATGGGGTGATGGATTGGAGGAAACTGGACCTCTTTTTTGGAACCAAGAAGTGGGTATATTGAGGGTTCTCCAAGGAGTAGACACAGGTATCAACTTCATGAAAGGAGAGCACATTTGAAAGAAGATATAAAACAATTTTACACTTTCATAAAAATATTGCAATCATCTTTTCCCTGTAATTAGTGATAGATTATTCAAGAAATTCACAATTTTGCTAATTATTTTTTTATTTTGTAAAATAGCTTTTGGAGCATTCTCGGGAATCGATGCCTTGGCAAGATACGAGAAACAGGAGTGCCAGGGTTCACCAGAAATGAGTGTACGGTTGGTGAGCAAACAAAGAGGATAAACATTATTATATTAATTACTTTACATTACTTATTGTATTTAGTTTATTTTATCTTCGAACAAATATGCATCTTCTCACCGTCCTCTTTAATTGCAGAGTCATTGGAGGCAGGGTGAGGATTTGAAGGCAAAAGGAGGTCCAGGGAAATAATTCATCAGAAAATGACAGCTTTACTTGAGGAACGTGGACTCAAGGAGGTGATTATGAAAAATATATTTTATTATTTTATTTACGATATTATGAACTGAATTTTAAATATTGCATGCAATAGTTGGATAGTTGCTAAGATTTTTGTAGGCATTATTAATGTTCTCTAATTTAAGATATCCGTGGTTGGATTGCCTTTGAAGCTTCAAAGCAAGAGGAGTCAGGGGGATGAATGGCAGCTGTTTATGGTGCTGAATAAAGGTGAGTTTTGAGTCAGTATTTAGAGATTGAATTATGAGGAAGTGGATTTTGATTGTTTAATTTTTTTTTCTAGGATTCCGTCCATAATTGGGAGGAGATCCACTGCAGTGCAATGGACTTTCATTCTGATGATTGGTGACAAATTGTGCAGCGAGGGCAGAGAAAGTAGGATGAAATATTGGCACTGATTATGAGCTGTTGATCATAAATATTGGGATAGCTAATTTCTAAGAGACATTCATATGAATTCATTTAATTTTCTTTGCATTTATTAGGTTCCTTCCTACTTCATGGGTTGATGGATTCGCGGAAACTGGACCTCTTTTTTGGAACCAAGAAGTGGGTATATTGAGGGTTCTCCAAGGAGTAGACACAGGTATCAACTTCATGAAAGGAGGGCACATTTGTAAGAAGATATAAAACAATTTTACACTTTCATAAAAATATTGCAATCATCTTTTCCCTGTAATTAGTGATAGATTATTCAAGAAATTCACAATTTTGCTAATTATTTTTTTATTTTGTAAAATAGCTTTTGGAGCATTCTCGGGAATCGATGCCTTGGCAAGATACGAGAAACAGGAGTGCCAGGGTTCACCAGAAATGAGTGTACGGTTGGTGAGCAAACAAAGAGGATAAACATTATTATATTAATTACTTTACATTACTTATTGTATTTAGTTTATTTTATCTTCGAAAAAATATGCATCTTCTCACCGTCCTCTTTAATTGCAGACTCATTGGAGGCAGGGTGAGGATTTGAAGGCAAAAGGAGGTCCAGGGAAATAATTCATCTGAAAATTTCAGCTTTACTTGAGGAACGTGGACTCAAGGAGGTGATTATGAAAAATAAATTTTATTATTTTATTTACGATATTATGAATTGATTTTTAAATATTGCATGCAATAGTTGGATAGTTGCATATATTTTTGTAGGCATTATTAATGTTCTCTAATTTAAGATATCTGTGGTTGGATTGCCTTCGAATCTTCAAAGCCAAAGGAGGCAGGGGGATGAATGGCAGCTTTTCATGGTTCTGAATAAAGGTGAGTTTTGAGTCAGTATTTAGAGATTGAATTATGAGGAAGTGGATTTTAATTGTTTAAATTTTTTTTCTAGGATTCTGTCCATTTTTGGGAGGAGATCCACTGCGGTGCAATGGACTTTCATTCTGCTGATTGGTGACAAATTGTGGAGCGAGGGCAGAGAAAGTAGGATGAAATATTGGCACTGATTATGAGCTGTTGATCATAAATATTGGGATA
Organism: Pantala flavescens; assembly: GCA_020796165.1. NCBI lineage: Eukaryota > Metazoa > Arthropoda > Insecta > Odonata > Libellulidae > Pantala > Pantala flavescens. The sequence continues at coordinate 33,815,629 of CM036881.1, read as the reverse complement.
CCTAATTTCTAAGAGACATTCAACTGAATTCATTTAAAATTCTTTGCATTTATTAGGTTCCTTCCTACTTCATGTGGTGATGGATTGGCTGCAACTGGACCTCTTTTTTGGAACCATGAAGTGGGTATATTGAGGGTTCTCCAAGGAGTAGACACAGGTATCGACTTCATGAAAGGAGGGCACATTTGTAAGAAGATATAAAACAATTTTACACTTTCATAAAAATATTGCAATCATCTTTTCCCTGTAATTAGTGATAGATTATTCAAGAAATTCACAATTTTGCTAATTATTTTTTTTCTTTTGTAAAATAGCTTTTGGAGCATTCTCGGGAATCGATGCCTTGGCAAGATACGAGAAACAGGAGTGCCAGGGTTCACCAGAAATGAGTGTAGGGTTGGTGAGCAAACAAAGAGGATAAACATTATTATATTAATTACTTTACAATACTTATTGTATTTAGTTTATTTTATCTTCGAACAAATATGCATCCTCTCACTGTCCTTTTTCATTGCAGAGTCATTGGAGGCAGGGTAAGGATTTGAAGGCAAAAGGAGGTCCAGGGAAATAATTCATCTGAAAATGACAGCTTTACTTGAGGAATGTGGTCTCAAGGAGGTGATTATGAAAAATATAGTTTATTATTTTATTTACGATATTATGAACTGAATTTTAAATATTGCATGCAATAGTTGGAGGGTTGCTAAGATTTTTGTAGGCATTATTAATGTTCTCTAATTTAAGATATCCGTGGTTGGATTGCCTTTGAAGCTTCAAAGCCAGAGGAGGCAGGGGGATGAATGGAAGCTTTTCATGGTGCTGAATAAAGGTGAGTTTTGAGTCAGTATTTAGAGATTGAATTATGAGGAAGTGGATTTTAATTGTTAAATTTTTTTTTATAGGATTCTGTCCATTATTGGGAGGAGATCCACTGCAGTGCAATGGACTTTCATTCTGCTGATTGGTGACAAATTGTGTAGCGAGGGCAGAGAAAGTAGGATGAAATATTGGCACTGATTATGAGCTGTTGATCATAAATATTGGGATAGGTAATATCTAAGAGACATCCATTTGAATTCATTTAATTTTCTTTGCATTTATTAGGTTCCTTCCTACTTCATGGGTTGATGGATTCGCGGAAACTGGACCTCTTTTTTGGAACCAAGAAGTGGGTATATTGAGGGTTCTCCAAGGAGTAGACAAAGGTATCAACTTCATGAAAGGAGGGCACATTTGTAAGAAGATATAAAACAATTTTACACTTTCATAAAAATATTGCAATCATCTTTTCCCTGTAATTAGTGACAGATTATTCAAGAAATTCACAAATTTGCTAATTATTTTTTTTCTTTTGTAAAATAGCTTTTGGAGCATTCTTGGGGATCGATGCCTTGGCAAGATACTAGGAACAGGAGAGCCAGGGTTCACCAGAAATGATTGTAGGGTTGGTGAGCAAACAAAGAGGATAAACATTATTATATTAATTACTTTACATTACTTATTGTATTTAGTTTATTTTATCTTCGAACAAATATGCATCTTCTCACCGTCCTCTTTAATTGCAGAGTCATTGGAGGCAGGGTAAGGATTTGAAGCCAAAAGGAGGTCCAGGGAAATAATTCATCTGAAAATGACAGCTTTACTTAAGGAACGTGGTCTCAAGGAGGTGATTATGAATAATATATTTTTTTATTTTATTTACGATATTATGTACTGAATTTTAAATATTGCATGCAATAGTTGGATAGTTGCTAAGATTTTTGTAGGCATTATTAATGTTCTCTAATTTAAGATATCCGTGGTTGGATTGCCTTTGAAGTTTTAAAGCCAGAGGAAGCAGGGGGATGAATGGCAGCTTTTCATGGTGCTGAATAAAGGTGAGTTTTGAGTCAGTATTTAGAGATTGAATTATGAGGAAGTGGATTTTGATTGTTAAATTTTTTTTTCTAGGATTCCGTCCATTATTGGGAGGAGATCCACTGCAGTGCAATGGACTTTCATTCTGCTGATTGGTGACAAATTGTGGAGCGAGGGCAGAGAAAGTAGAATGAAATATTGGCACTGATTATGAGCTGTTGATCATAAATATTGGGATAGCTAATTTCTAAGAGACATCCATTTGAATTCATTTAATTTTCTTTGCATTTATTAGGTTCCTTCCTACTTCATGGGTTGATGGATTGGCGGAAACTGGACCTCTTTTTTGGGACCAAGAAGTGGGTATATTGAGGGTTCTCCAAGGAGTAGACACAGGTATCAACTTCATGAAAGGAGGGCACTTTTGTAAGAAGATATAAAAAATTTTAAACTTTCATAAAAATATTGCAATCATCTTTCCTTGTAATTAGTGACAGATTATTCAAGAAATTCACAAATTTGCTAATTATTTTCTTTTTTTTTAAAAAAGCTTTTGGAGCATTCTCGGGAATCGACGCCTTGGCAAGATACGAGGAACATGAGAGCCAGGGTTCACCAGAAATGAGAATAGGGTTGGTGAGCAAACAAAGTGGATAAACATTATTATATTAATTACTTTACATTATTTATTGTATTTAGTTTATTTTATCTTCGAACAAATATGCATCTTCTCACCGTCCTCTGAAATTGCAGAGTCATTGGAGGCAGGGTAAGGATTTGAAGCCAAAAGGAGGTCCAGGGAAATAATTCATCTGAAAATGACAGCTTTACTTCAGGAACGTGGTCTCAAGGAGGTGATTATGAAAAATATATTTTTTTATTTTATTTACGATATTATGAACTGAATTTTAAATACTGCATGCAATAGTTGGATAGTTGCTAAGATTTTTGTAGGCATTATTAATGTTCTCTAATTTAAGATATCAATGGTTGGATTGTTTTTGAAGCTTCAAAGCCAGAGGAGGCAGGGGGATGAATGGCAGCTTTTCATGGTGCTGAATAAAGGTGAGTTTTGAGTCAGTATTTTGAGATTGAATTATGAGGAAGTGGATATTGATTTTTAATTTTTTTTTTCTAGGATTCTTTCCATTATTGGGAGGAGATCCACTGCGGTGCAATGGACGTTCATTCTGCTGATTGGTGACAAATTGTGGAGCGAGGGCAGAGAAAGTAGGATGAAATATTGGCACTGATTATGAGCTGTTGATCATAAATATTTGGAAATCTAATTTCTAAGAGACATTCATATGAATTCATTTAATTTTCTTTGCATTTATTAGGTTCCTTCCTACTTCATGGGTTGATGGATTCGCGGAAACTGGACCTCTGTTTTGGAACCAAGAAGTGGGTATATTGAGGGTTCTCCAAGGAGTAGACAAAGGTATCAATCCATGAAAGGAGGGCACATTTGTAAGAAGATATAAAACAATTTTACACTTTCATAAAAATATTGCAATCATCTTTTCCCTGTAATTAGTGATAGATTATTCAATAAATTCACAATTTTGCTAATTATTTTTTTTCTTTTGTAGAATAGCTTTTAGAGCATTCTTGGGAATCGATGCCTTAGCAAGATATGAGGAACAGAAGAGCCAGGGTTCACCAGAAATTAGTGTAGGGTTGGTAAGCAAACAAAGAGGATAAACAATATAATATTAATTACTTTACATTACTTATTGTATTTAGTTTATTTGATCTTCGAACAAATATGCATCTTCTCACCATCCTCTTTTATTGCAGAGTCATTGGAGGCAGGGTAAGGATTTGAAGCCAAAAGGAGGTCCAGGGAAATAATTCATCTGAAAATGACAGCTTTACTTGAGGAACGTGGTCTCAAGGAGGTGATGATGAAAAATATATTTTTTTATTTTATTTACGATATTATGAACTGAATTTTAAATATTGCATGCAATAGTTGGATAGTTGCTAAGATTTTTGTAGGCATTATTAATGTTCTCTAATTTAAGTTATCCGTGGTTGGATTGCCGTTGAAGCTTCAAAGCAAGAGGAGGGAGGGCAATGAATGGCAGCTTTTTATGGTGCTGAATAAAGGTGAGTTTTGAGTCAGTATTTAGAGATTGAATTATGAGGAAGTGGATTTTGATTGTTAAATTTTTTTTTCTAGGATTCCGTCCATTATTGGAAGGAGATCCACTGCAGTGCAATGGACTTTCATTCTGCTGATTGGTGACAAATTGTGGAGCGAGGGCAGAGAAAGTAGGATGAAATATTGGCACTGATTATGAGCTGTTGATCATAAATATTGGGAAATCTAATTTCTAAGAGACATTCATATGAATTCATTCAATTTTCTTCGCATTTTTTAGGTTCCTTCCTACTTCATGTGGTGATGGATTGGCTGCAACTGGATTTCTTTTTGGGAACCAAGAAGTGGGTATATTGAGGGTTCTCCAAGGAGTAGACACAGGTATCAACTTCATGAAAGGAGGGCACATTTGTAAGAAGATATAAAACAATTTTACACTTTCATAAAAATATTGCAATCATCTTTTCCCTGCAATTAGTGATAGATTATTCAAGAATTTCACAATTTTGCTAATTATTTTTTTTCTTTTGTAAAATACCTTTTGGAGCATTCTTGGGGATCGATGCCTTGGCAAGATACTAGGAACAGGAGAGCCAGGGTTCACCAGAAATGAGTGTAGGGTTGGTGAGCAAACAAAGAGGATAAACAATATTATATTAATTACTTTACATTACTTATTGTATTTAGTTTATTTGATCTTCGAACAAATATGCATCTTCTCACCATCCTCTTTTATTGCAGAGTCATTGGAGGCAGGGTAAGGATTTGAAGCCAAAAGGAGGTCCAGGGAAATAATTCATCTGAAAATGACAGCTTTACTTCAGGAACGTGGTCTCAAGGAGGTGATTATGAAAAATATATTTTTTTATTTTATTTACGATATTATGAACTGAATTTTAAATACTGCATGCAATAGTTGGCTAGTTGCTAAGATTTTTGTAGGCATTATTAATGTTCTCTAATTTAAGATATCAATGGTTGGATTGTTTTTGAAGCTTCAAAGCCAGAGGAGGCAGGGGGATGAATGGCAGCTTTTCATGGTGCTGAATAAAGGTGAGTTTTGAGTCAGTATTTAGAGATTGAATTATGAGGAAGTGGATATTGATTGTTAATTTTTGTTTTCTAGGATTCTTTCCATTATTGGGAGGACATCCACTGCGGTGCAATGGACTTTCAATCTGCTGATTGGTGACAAATTGTGGAGCGAGGGCAGAGAAAGTAGGATGAAATATTGGCACTGATTATGAGCTGTTGATCATAAATATTGGGATAGCTAATTTCTAAGAGACATTCATATGAATTCATTTAATTTTCTTTGCATTTATTAGGTTCCTTCCTACTTCATGGGGTGATGGATTGGAGGAAACTGGACCTCTTTTTTGGAACCAAGAAGTGGGTATATTGAGGGTTCTCCAAGGAGTAGACACAGGTATCAACTTCATAAAAGGAGGGCACATTTGTAAGAAGATATAAAACAATTTTACACTTTCATAAAAATATTGCAATCATCTTTTCCCTGTAATTAGTGATAGATTATTCAATAAATTCAATTTTGCTAATTATTTTTTTTCTTTTGTAAAATAGCTTTTGGAGCATTCTCGGGAATCGACGCCTTGGCAAGATACGAGGAACATGAAAGCCAGGGTTAACGAGAAATGAGTGTACTGTTGGTGAACAAACAAAGAGGATAAACATTATTATAATAATTATTTTACATTACTCATTGTATTAAGTTTATTTTATCTTCGAACAAATATGCATCTTCTCACCATCCTCTTTTATTGCAGAGTCATTGGAGGCAGGGTAAGGATTTGAAGCCAAAAGGAGGTCCAGGGAAATAATTCATCTGAAAATGACAGCTTTACTTGAGGAACGTGGTCTCAAGGAGGTGATTATGAAAAATATATTTTTTTATTTTATTTACGATATTATGTACTGAATTTTAAATATTGCATGCAATAGTTGGATAGTTGCTAAGATTTTTGTAGGCATTATTAATGTTCTCTAATTTAAGATATCAATGGTTGGATTGTTTTTGAAGCTTCAAAGCCAGAGGAGGCAGGGGGATGAATGGCAGCTTTTCATGGTGCTGAATAAAGGTGAGTTTTGAGTCAGTATTTAGAGATTGAATTATGAGGAAGTGGATATTGATTTTTAATTTTTTTTTTCTAGGATTCTTTCCATAATTGGGAGGAGATTCACTGCGGTGCAATGGACGTTCATTCTGCTGATTGGTGACAAATTGTGGAGCGAGGGCAGAGAAAGTAGGATGAAATATTGGCACTGATTATGAGCTGTTGATCATAAATATTGGGAAATCTAATTTCTAAGAGACATTCATATGAATTCATTAAATTTTCTTCGCATTTATTAGGTTCCTTCCTACTTCATGTGGTGATGGATTGGCTGCAACTGGACCTCTTTTTTGGAACCAAGAAGTGGGTATATTGAAGGTTCTCCAAGGAGTAGAGAAAATTATCAACTTCATGAAAGGAGGGAACATTTGTAAGAAGATATAAAACAATTTTACACTTTCATAAAAATATTGCAATCATCTTTTCCCTGTAATTAGTGACAGATTATTCAATAAATTCACAATTTTGCTAATTATTTTTTTTCTTTTGTAAAATAGCTTTTGGAGCATTCTCGGGAATCGACGCCTTGGCAAGATACGAGAAACAGGAGTGCCAGGGTTAACGAGAAATGAGTGTACTGTTGGTGAACAAACAAAGAGGATAAACATTATTATATTAATTATTTTACATTACTCATTGTATTAAGTTTATTTTATCTTCGAACAAATATGCATCTTCTCACCATCCTCTTTTATTGCAGAGTCATTGGAGGCAGGGTAAGGATTTGAAGCCAAAAGGAGGTCCAGGGAAATAATTCATCTGAAAATGACAGCTTTACTTCAGGAATGTGGTCTCAAAGAGGTGATTATGAAAAATATAGTTTTTTATTTTATTTACGATATTATGAACTGAATTTTAAATACTGCATGCAATAGTTGGATAGTTGCTAAGATTCTTTAGGCATTATTAATGTTCTCTAATTTAAGATATCCGTGGTTGGATTGCCTTTGAAGCTTCAAAGCCAGAGGAGGCAGGGGGATGAATGGCAGCTTTTCATGGTGCTGAATAAAGGTGAGTTTTGAGTCAGTATTTAGAGATTGAATTATGAGGAAGTGGATTTTAATTGTTAAATTTTTTTTTCTAGGATTCTTTCCATTATTGGGAGGAGATCCACTGCGGTACAATGGACTTTCAATCTGCTGATTGGTGACAAATTGTGGAGCGAGGGCAGAGAAAGTAGGATGAAATATTGGCACTGATTATGAGCTGTTGATCATAAATATTGGGAAAGCTAATTTCTAAGAGACATCCATATGAATTCATTTAATTTTCTTTGCATTTATTAGGTTCCTTCCTACTGCATGGGGTGATGGATTGGAGGAAACTGGACCTCTTTTTTGGAACGAAGAAGTGGGTATATTGAGGGTTCTCCAAGGAGTAGACAAAGGTATCAATCCATGAAAGGAGGGCACATTTGTAAGAAGATATAAAACAATTTTACACTTTCATAAAAATATTGCAATCATCTTTTCCCTGCAATTAGTGATAGATTATTCAAGAATTTCACAATTTTGCTAATTATTTTTTTTCTTTTGTAAAATACCTTTTGGAGCATTCTTGGGGATCGATGCCTTGGCAAGATACTAGGAACAGGAGAGCCAGGGTTCACCAGAAATGAGTGTAGGGTTGGTGAGCAAACAAAGAGGATAAACAATATTATATTAATTACTTTACATTACTTATTGTATTTAGTTTATTTGATCTTCGAACAAATATGCATCTTCTCACCATCCTCTTTTATTGCAGAGTCATTGGAGGCAGGGTAAGGATTTGAAGCCAAAAGGAGGTCCAGGGAAATAATTCATCTGAAAATGACAGCTTTACTTCAGGAATGTGGTCTCAAAGAGGTGATTATGAAAAATATAGTTTTTTATTTTATTTACGATATTATGAACTGAATTTTAAATACTGCATGCAATAGTTGGATAGTTGCTAAGATTCTTTAGGCATTATTAATGTTCTCTAATTTAAGTTATCCGTGGTTGGATTGCCGTTGAAGCTTCAAAGCAAGAGGAGGGAGGGCAATGAATGGCAGCTTTTTATGGTGCTGAATAAAGGTGAGTTTTGAGTCAGTATTTAGAGATTGAATTATGAGGAAGTGGATATTGATTTTTAATTTTTTTTTTCTAGGATTTTTTCCATAATTGGGAGGAGATTCACTGCGGTGCAATGGACGTTCATTCTGCTGATTGGTGACAAATTGTGGAGCGAGGGCAGAGAAAGTAGGATGAAATATTGGCACTGATTATGAGCTGTTGATCATAAATATTGGGAAAGGTAATTTCTAAGAGACATTCATAGGAATTCATTAAATTTTCTTCGCATTTATTAGGTTCCTTCCTACTTCATGTGGTGATGGATTGGCTGCAACTGGACCTCTTTTTTGGAACCAAGAAGTGGGTATATTGAAGGTTCTCCAAGGAGTAGAGAAAATTATCAACTTCATGAAAGGAGGGAACATTTGTAAGAAGATATAAAACAATTTTACACTTTCATAAAAATATTGCAATCATCTTTTCCCTGTAATTAGTGACAGATTATTCAATAAATTCACAATTTTGCTAATTATTTTTTTTCTTTTATAAAATAGTTTTAGAGCATTCTTGGGAATCGATGCCTTAGCAAGATACGAGGAACAGGAGATCCAGGGTTCACCAGAAATGAGTGTAGGGTTGGTGAGCAAACAAGGAGAATAAACAATATAATATTAATTACTTTACATTACTTATTGTATTTAGTTTATTTTATCTTCGAACAAATATGCATCTTCTCACCATCCTCTTTTATTGCAGAGTCATTGGAGGCAGGGTAAGGATTTGAAGCCAAAAGGAGGTCCAGGGAAATAATTCATCTGAAAATGACAGCTTTACTTGAGGAACGTGGTCTCAAGGAGGTGATTATGAAAAATATATTTTATAAATTTTATTTACGATATTATGAACTGAATTTTAAATACTGCATGCAATAGTTGGATAGTTGCTTAGATTTTTGTAGGCATTATTAATGTTCTCTAATTTAAGATATCCGTGGTTGGATTGCCTTTGAAGCTTCAAAGCCAGAGGAGGCAGGGGGATGAATGGCAGCTTTTCATGGTGCTGAATAAAGGTGAGTTTTGAGTCAGTATTTAGAGATTGAATTATGAGGAAGTGGATTTTGATTGTTAAATTTTTTTTTCTAGGATTCCGTCCATTATTGGGAGGAGATCCACTGCGGTGCAATGGACTTTCAATCTGCTGATTGGTGACAAATTGTGGAGCGAGGGCAGAGAAAGTAGGATGAAATATTGGCACTGATTATGAGCTGTTGATCATAAATATTGGGATAGCTAATTTTTAAGAGACATTCATATGAATTCATTTAATTTTCTTTGCATTTATTAGGTTCCTTCCTACTTCATGGGGTGATGGATTGGAGGAAACTGGACCTCTTTTTTGGAACCAAGAAGTGGGTATATTGAGGGTTCTCCAAGGAGTAGACACAGGTATCAACTTCATAAAAGGAGGGCACATTTGTAAGAAGATATAAAACAATTTTACACTTTCATAAAAATATTGCAATCATCTTTTCCCTGTAATTAGTGAAAGATTATTCATAAAATTCACAATTTTGCTAATTAATTTTTTTTTTTGTAAAATAGCTTTTGGAGCATTCTCGGGAATCGATACCTTGGCAAGATACGAGGAACATGAGAGCCAGGGTTCACCAGAAATGAGTGTAGGGTTGGTGAGCAAACAAAGAGGATAAACAATATTATATTAATTACTTTACATTACTTATTGTATTTAGTTTATTTTATCTTCGAACAAACATGCTTCTTCTAACCGTCCTCTGTAATTGCAGAGTCATTGGAGGCAGGGTAAGGATTTGAAGCCAAAAGGAGGTCCAGGGAAATAATTCATCTGAAAATGACAGCTTTACTTCAGGAATGTGGTCTCAAAGAGGTGATTATGAAAAATATATTTTTTTATTTTATTTACGATATTATGTACTGAATTTTAAATATTGCATGCAATAGTTGGATAGTTGCTAAGATTTTTGTAGGCATTATTAATGTTCTCTAATTTAAGATATCAATGGTTGGATTGTTTTTGAAGCTTCAAAGACAGAGGAGGAAGGGGGATGAATGGAAGCTTTTCATGGAGCTGAATAAAGGTGAGTTTTGAGTCAGTATTTAGAGATTGAATTAGGAGGAAGTGGATGTTGATTGTTAAATTTTCTTTCTAGGATTCCGTCCATTATTGGGAGAAGATCCACTGCAGTGCAATGGACTTTCATTCTGCTGATTGGTGACAAATTGTGGAGCGAGGGCAGAGAAAGTAGGATGAAATATTGGCACTGATTATGAGCTGTTGATCATAAATATTGGGAAATCTAATTTCTAAGAGACATTCATATGAATTCATTTAATTTTCTTTGCATTTATTAGGTTCCTTCCTACTTCATGGGGTGATGGATTGGAGGAAACTGGACCTCTTTTTTGGAACCAAGAAGTGGGTATATTCAGGGTTCTCCAAGGAGTAGACACAGGTATCAACTTCATGAAAGGAGGGCACATTTGTAAGAAGATATAAAACAATTTTACACTTTCATAAAAATATTGCAATCATCTTTTCCCTGTAATTAGTGATAGATTATTCAATAAATTCACAATTTTGCTAATTATTTTTTTCTATTGTAAAAAAGCTTTTGGAGCATTCTCCGGAATCGATGCCTTGGCAAGATACGAGAAACAGGAGTGCCAGGGTGCACCAGAAATGAGTGTAGGATCGGTGAGCAAACAAAGAGGATAAACATTATTATATTAATTACTTTACATTACTTATTGTATTTAGTTTATTTCATCTTCGAACAAATATGCATCTTCTCACCGTCCTCTTTAATTGCAGAGTCATTGGAGGCAGGGTAAGGATTTGAAGCCAAAAGGAGGTCCAGGGAAATAATTCATCTGAAAATGTTAGCTTTACTTGAGGAACGTGGTCTCAAGGAGGTGATTATGAAAAATATGTTTTATTATTTTATTTACCATATTATGAACTGAATTTTTAATATTGCATGCAATAGTTGGAGAGTTGCTAAGATTTTTGTAGGCATTATTAATGTTCTCTAATTTAAGATATCTGTTGTTGGATTGCCTTTGAAGCTTCAAAGCCAGAGGAGGCAGGGGGATGAATGGCAGCTTTTCATGGTGCTGAATAAAGGTGAGTTTTGATTCAGTATTTAGAGATTGAATTATGAGGAAGTGGATATTGATTGTTGATTTTTTTTTTCTAGGATTCTTTCCATTATTGGGAGGAGATCCACTGCGGTGCAATGGACTTTCAATCTGCTGATTGGTGACAAATTGTGGAGCGAGGGCAGAGAAAGTAGGATGAAATATTGGCACTGATTATGAGCTGTTGATCATAAATATTGGGAAATCTAATTTCTAAGAGACATTCATATGAATTCATTTAATTTTCTTTGCATTTATTAGGTTCCTTCCTACTTCATGGGTTGATGGATTCGCGGAAACTGGACCTCTTTTTGGGAACCAAGAAGTGGGTATATTGAGGGTTCTCCAAGGAGTAGACACAGGTATCAACTTCATGAAAGGAGGGCACTTTTGTAAGAAGATATAAAACAATTTTACACTCTCATAAAAATATTGCAATCATCTTTTCCCTGTAATTAGTGATAGATTATTCATTAAATTCACAATTTTGCTAATTATTTTTTTTCTTTTGTAAAATAGCTTTGATTTATGAGGAATTTTTAATATTGTATACAATAGATGCATAGTAGTTTATATTGTGGTATGCTTCCTATGCAGTGCAATGTTTCTTAAAAATAGAAGTATTTTGAAGGATAGAGTAGGTTTGGAGATATATTTTAACTAACAATAGTTTTTATGATTTTTTATAATACTTAATTTTTTTAATATTGGCTTGATATTAATTACAATCTATAATTAGCAAACTAGTGAAATTCAATGTGTAATGATCTTTTTCAAATAAAATTGGAGGAAGGGAATCCATGATTATTCATTATCAAGTAGAGGATTCAGATATATGTTATTTGGAAATTCCTTTTTTATTTTATTTGGAATTTTAATGATGAAACTTTGTTATTTAGAAATTTTTAATAAAAAGTCTTACAAATTGTTACATTTTTTATAGGATATGCAGAAAATGTTCCTCCAAAAACCACAGGGGAAGTAATTTGGATACTTAAGAAAGGGATATTGGGATTTTCCTATGCTGCAAAATAGAAGAATGTAGATGGGTAGAGCTGGCTAGGAGAAATACTGTACGTAACCCTAGAATATGGTCAGAAAGGTTAGAGTATAAACATTGTTACTTTGCATCATCACCTTTGCACGAGATGTACTACCGCCTGAAAAACACGGCGTTTAGCGTAGGAAAATTCCCGCCGGGTTTTCACGGCATTCGTATTCTGAGCCAGGAAAATCACCGCCGGAAAAACACGACATTCGTCGTGTTCGAAATGGTTAATATTGGCGAAATATTACTTAAAATCTATATTTAGCGTTAAGCGGGGTCTTACTGTATACAACGTACATTATTTGATTAATATTAAGTTTAAGAAAGTTCTGTCCGTTCCGGTCACATTGTTTCAACAATTAAGCTCATATTCATTAAACACTTATTTGGCTCTCACATTTTATCGCTTACAATGTAGTACACATTTTCGTCTTAGATGAATAAAACGAAGAACAGTCTTGTTAGTATTGGGTGAGACGCGATCGCATACCAATGGTTTCTGTCCTTACAAAATTTCTTGCAGAGCAGACAATTCAAGGAAGAAGAAAACATTAGACAAATACTGGTTGAATTTTTGGCCTCTAGAGATAAGACATTTTGTAAAAATGGGATATACAAAATGCTATCACGCTGGAAAGAAGTCATAAATAATGATGGCAATTATATTATTCAATAAACTTTTTTCAAAGTATGAAAAAATTATTCTTTTGTTTCATTCTAAAAACGGACAGAACTTTCCTGTAGACCTATTATAACCTCTAGATTTTATAGGATCTGTATCTAGGTTTCATTGAAGAATTCCTGGAGTGTAAAAGGCCATGACAATGCAGGAGCCTGATAAGTGTTATTTGGAAAATCCTTTTTTTATTTATTATCTGGAATTTTAATGAATGAAAATTTATGCCTTTCCTAAAATCTTTAACAAAAAGTCTTACAAGTTTCTGTAATATTTATAGGGTATTCAGAGAATTTACTTCAGCTACCAGAGGGGCAGGAATGTGGATACTTAGGAAAGGGCCATTGGGATGCTTCCTATGCAATTCAGCATTTCTTAGAAATAGAAGTATGCAGATGGGTAGAGTAGGTTTGTAGATATATTTTAATATTGTTCAGTTCTTAGGTTTCTTGTAGTACATTATTTATTTAAAATTGGCTTAATACTACTAAAACAGCTTGTAGCTATCAGGTGTATAATAATGCCAGCAATATGTAAAACAGCGCAATAAACATGGCTATTCATTAAATAGTATCGGAAATTTGGATGAAACTTCAATGAATATCGATATTGTTGCAAATAAAACTGTCCATCAAAAAGGTGAAACAACAATTTTATTAAAAGAACAGGACGTGAGAAATCCAGTTTTACAGTAGTACAGTGGAACCTTGAGATACGAGCAGCCCGACATACGAGTTTTTTGAGATGCGAGCTGGAGCTCGGGTCATATTTTTATTCGAGATACGAGCCCAAATTCGACATACGAGCGCAAATTCGTGTTTCCGGAGCGTCCAGCTAGTGGTGCGCTGGGACAAACATCATCCGAGAAAATCTCTCACTCATTCGCACGTGTTACCCGCTTAAATCGAAGGGTATCTTGTGCGCTGTAATCATTTTTTCGTGATTACTGTACTTTTTTTACAGTACAGAAAGTGCAGCCAAGAAGACAGAAACAAGAGATCACCATGATAGAGCAGGATAGAGATAAGTACAATTTTACAAAAAAAGTACAATATTTTAAGAATATAATTCCGATGTTTCAGATTATTATGCGAAATGTTAAGAAATCTACCGCCCATTTCTTCAGCCGTTGCAGCTGAACACGGAGTGTGGACGTCATCCCTCTCTTCTCGGAGGGTACTTCAGGAGCACATGTTTTATGGCTTATACTCGTATTCGTAATCTTTTAAGAACGTTTTGGGTATCCTAAACACACAACTTGAGGCTGCTGTAGCGCTCGGAGATTTCCGAATTTAATGGTCGTCTCTCAGAGCACGAAAAGTGGTAACTTGAGAACTAACTGAAGACAGGGAGGATCATTTGCTGACTTTTTTGGAGCGGTTGGCAATAACTGGCGATTGAGACGAGGTTGGAGGGGTGGGAACCCTACTTCACTTCGCAGTCCCCAAGCAAGACTGTAATTGATACATCGATAAGGATCGTGCTATCTTCGAAATTCATTTGCTCGCAAAAGACGAATGAGTGTACCAGAACAGTCTCATTCGGGTTTAGAAATTGTGGAGAGATTCTCATTGATGTCCGTACGACTTCGATCGATACAGTCCCGGGTTCGATTTGCCCTTCGTGATAATCTCCGATCAAAGCATTTCAGTAACTAATAATTCTGAACAAATATCCGTATTCAGAATTAAAAATAATTTTAAATATTTAATTTAAAATAAATTTATCAATAATAATAATTTATATTTTAGTAATTGTTAATCATTCGTAATATTAATTATTATTTAATAATAATTATTCTACCTTTCAATTCTTCTAAACAAAAAGTACGATTACTCTTCCAAATATATTACTTTTACGTATTTATAAGGATGTTTTATACTTCGTCGTTGTGGGAGTGGGAGATATAATTTACATTGGAATGGGAAATTTTTTGCCAACAACTATGACATCGAGAGGTTGACGAGGTTGAGGAAAATTTCATAGAGAGTAAAATATTCATTTTAATGACTTCTAATAAGTGTTATTCCCAATTTAATCGCGCAAGGTTAGGAATTTTCAGATACTGTAATGCACCGAGTGGAGCAAATCTTTGGCGGAATTCCTTACCGCCAGACCAATTTTTAAATCTCGAACAATGAGTAGCTGAATAAATCAACGTTGTGGAATTTGTTTGGAATATCAATCTCTCACTAGACAGAAATATTCATTCGCAAATCGAAAGATGTGTAGAGAAATATATTTCACCGCTTTCGACCTTTTTAGAACGTTGGGTACAACTTTGCGAAATTGTAAATTAAATTAATCTTTACATATTCTAAAAATGAACAAAAGCACTCGATACGGGATATCCTGATGAACAATTTTTTTCAAACACCTTCTTTACAAGGACCTTTGAATGCAATGTACTTTTATTAATTGAACGTCCTTGAGATAGATATATCTGTGCGCGATCCAAGCCTTCGATACGAATATATATGATTACTCTATTCCGTTATTCTGCCACTACATATTTATCGGGAATCCAGATGTTGCAGTATCCTGTATCAATCATGAACGTTATCGCGGAGAGCAAAAACCTGCTTCAATTTAGTATCACATCTGATCAGATTTCGCGACCTATCTTCTCCTGTCTTCTCCTATCCATAATCGAGTAAGAGACGACTGTGAAACTGATACTTAAAAAATCTATTTTCGGATTCCCTCGCGAACACATGCGCTGCTATCTATACGAGTGTTTCAATGAAAAAATATTCACGAATTCATCTCTTCATTTCTAGTGAAAAAACTACTCAATTTGAAAATCATTAGAATAAGTAGAAGAAGTTCGCTGTAGACAAATCTAAATTATGTATAACTACAAAATAACGGGGAAAATATTTTCTCCGCGAGTCCTCATTATCTCGGAGGCACAGCTGTGCTATCCGAATCGAACAGTGGTCCATAACTGGAATGAGGGTATTTAAAGTAATAAAAAGGTAATAATCCAAATTAATCCTTTAGGTGGCACAAATGTAAGAATCCAAATTATTCCTTTTAAAATATTACAAATTATCCTTACTATATGCTGTAGAATAATTCCACAGATACGGCCACCACGCGTCGGCATTATCCTTATTGGAAACCGACCGTTGGTACGGATCGAATGAAAGGGTGAAACTATCATACCATTTTACGGCTTACCGTCTTTATTCGTGTGTGCCGAAGAGATGAGAGTTGTCACCAGCAAAAAGGCGGCCGTCCTCTGAAGGTGCCATCGCTCCGCATCTTCCTCCGAAGATAATACTCCAAGCACTTGTGAAGAATTAAATTTCGAATGCCTAGTCACCCTTCAGTGCAACCGGTCGCCTCAAAGTATCAGGGAAATTACCGATACATGTTCTTAGTAATAGGATTTCACTTATGCACGATTAAAATGGATATCTATGGATACTACACGTAATATCGGGCATCACAAGAAGGACCACAATATATACAAAGTAGCTGATGAGGCCTGCGTTTGTTTTCCGCGAAAATCACTCCCTAAACAAGTTTGCCCCTTATCGCCAGATTACAAAAGCCGATGAGCAATATGTTTCACATTCTCTAAGACCGATAGAGGTAATCACTTTTGCCACATGATTCACGCTCGGACCATCCGTTGTAAGTCACGCCTTTTCTATCGCCCCGAACTCCTCCGCAGCACACGCAATTTCCCTCCTCATTTCATATCTACACTCGCGCAATTGACAAGAGACGCACTTAGGATGGGGATACTACAATGTTACAACTTAGGCGCTGTCCCGACGTCCACTGCCAATTCGACAATGCCACTTAACCAGCAGCGCTGCTAAGCGGCCAAGGAAGTAAGGAGGAGGGGAAGGGGTGCCGGAGAAGGACAACGGAGGTGCGAACGGCTTCGAATAGGGATTCTCTCAACTAGGATACCGTATATAAAATGCATCTGGGATATTAAGATAACAATAGGGTGGACTGTTTGATCATAGAGATTTTAAAATCGATGATAACAGGATGAGTACTTAATATTATCCCATTAATAATCTTAATAATTACATTATTTAAAAAATTATCCTAAAATCAAATTTTAAAATCTTTAATTTCAAAATGCTTAGGGTTCTATTTATTTCAAATATTACTTAACGTAGTACAACAGATGGAATAGAGGGCACGGAATGTTCTTTGAAACTATAGCCGCTCGCTGAATCATGGGCAAAATTTTATATTCTAATTATATTATATTCTCTATTTTCAAGATTAATCTTGAATTATTTATATTTATATTATAAGAATATTTTTAAAATTTGTTTGGGCCAACTTAAACCTGGGAAGCACAAAATAGAGGAAATTTGAAAACGCTCGTGATTGTTTATACCCAATTTCGGTTCGAAAAAGTATGAAATGATAGGAAAATCGTTATGTTTTCATGAATAATGTTTTACGTCCAATTCATTATAATAATCAGCCTTTAAAATATTGAATGTCTATTATATCGAATGATTAATACTATGAAAATAATACTCCATTGTAATTATGACTTTTGAATTTATTGATCCAATTTTTTATAATTAAAACTCCGTAACATTAATTAATCGATCCTTCACAAAGCAAACAGGGGTCCCAAATATTAAGAACTAATGAAATATTTCTATTCCTATGTAAAATTTCTAGCTCTTTCTACTACACATCATGGCATCCTATCATTTCATCAGTTATTCGTTAGCTGGGGCTTCTGTCCATAAAATCTTCATTAATCCTTCTATTAGGCTATTAAAAGACATGAATAATTATTATTTAATCATAATATTATCAATAATTAATATAATAAAAATATATATAATATGATGTAATATAATAAAATTTCAAATTATTGTATTAAAAGAATATTATTTATTTCGATTTATTGTTAAAATTATACCAAATTAGTCACATTTCCTTGGTATAAAAAAGTAATACAGAAATCTAATTCCGTTCAAGTTCATTACCAACGTTCGGTACTTAAAAGTAAATACGATGTGATTTTATTTTGGATTTTTCTCTATATTTTGTCCTGTTTCTAGGTGTGGGAAAAACTAAAGATGGAAAAGAATTACGTGATTCAAATAACAATCATTCAATCAATAATTCAATATCTTTACTATTTTAATGGTGGTGCCAAAATTTATTTCTAGTAATGAAATTCCAAAGAAACGATCGTTTGGAATAACACCGAAACAGTTGCATTGTCTATGTGACTATCGCGAACGTGGGAATTTTACGGTGAATGGAATTGATGTTTCAATGAGACACAGAAATTTTCATTAGGGACATTTATCGTTTTCCTGAGAATATTTCTTTGGGAAATTTCAATCAATATTTTATTATGGTGTTCAAACAAATGTGAATCGATATTAATCAGGGGGAATTGTATACAATTAAAATTCGATTGATTTAATCTCGAAATCAGATTGTTTTACATGAATAGATAATTCGGTGAGGCAAAACTAAAGTTAATTATTCCTATAAAAAATAATGAATTTTTCCACTTCGCGAAGCATACACTTTCATGGAATAATATTCCATCATAATTTCAGTCTCTATTACGAACTCATCGACTATGGTAAAAGCTAATCTTTCCTACAACTATTCAGTAGCACTTTTTCTTAACCTCGGAGGAATTTTCATCCATGTCACACGCTCGAAAGAAACATATAGCGGTTTACCGTGTTACTACACTCTGTCTGCGTAGGTTTTCAATTGGATAAGTTAACAGGCATTGATATCACTAGCTGTTTTGAAAATTATACCCAAAAATTAAAGATAAACTACTTCGATAGTTAAAACAACCACCGTATATTACATTCTATGATGAATTTTAGATGCACAATATTTTATTATATATTGGTATATGATATAAACGAGCAAAAAATACTCGTGAAATAATTGAGAGATGATTAATCATTAATCGGCTGTCGTTAAAAATACGTGGCCAATGTTCTGAAATGATTTTCATTTCATTTATTTACTTTAAGTACATACAAGGTGTGTAAAAGGATGTGTGAAAAGAGAAAGAATCCGTGGTTCCTACATCCCAACAAAATCGCTGGAACTCATTTATATTACCATTAAAAACTCTTTTACGGTTTATATTTACTATCGATGATTTAATGTTTTTCACATTTCCTTCTTCCATTATATTTTCCCAAAAATACTCCATATCTCGTATTTCTAAATGTGCAATTTCTTTTTTTGAAGATTGAAGAAAAAAATGAAAAGTTTAAACCGGGTTCGAACCATGCAAAGTTTCCTCACCAATCAAAAAACACCACCAATATTTTCAGGTTGTTATTAGTAATTATTAAGCTACACTTCCATACCGGTCTCATCCAATATCCCGTGCCGCAGTCCTAAAGGTCCCCTTGTTAGAGGAAATGCTTTTTCTATGATAAAGTCAGTACCTTTCGGGGAAGTTCATTACACTACAAAGAGCTCCGCGATCATTTTGACAACCCAAGGGTTTTGGGGTTCAGTTATTTAGACAAGTTGTTGGGATTTACGTCAAATTTCACTTTCACGAAGCGTCGAGTCTAATCGGTCCGTTCGTTCCGTCTGTATTTTAGTAGCGACTGCACTTACTACTCTAATAATATTCGCCATCCTCATTGTGCCTATTTTCATCTCCTCCATAAGAGTCCTAAATATTTCGCATTGGAATCTGGGCAGGGAGGTAATTTTGTCAAATCTAAATCACTGTGCCTCGATTGCCTAAGACCGAGGCATTGGTCTTCGAAATGCCGGGCAAAAAATTCTTGTTGCGAGATTTCAAAGCGTTACTATCATACGACACTACACATGTCCGTAGATACGGAATGGAGAGATGCCTTGACTCGCATGTTGAATGCATCGCCGGGTGAAGGCTATTCATAGATCAAAACGGCAACCTTGTCCGAGCGGTATCATCGATTTTTCTCTGCTCTATAATTTCCTTTACTTCCAGTTCATTTTGTGTTCTAATGTATATTCTTCATTGTACTTTTCTGTATTTGCTCGAACGATAGGCCCTCAGTTGGGCGCACCTAGGATTTCACTCGTCTTTGGAGGGAGCTGGAAGGGGAAGAAGACAGACCCTTGACGGAGCCGATGGTGACAAGACCAAGAGAACGCAGTCGGCAGACAAGACGGCGATTTATTTTGTAGTTTTAAATTATTGGTTGCCTCGTTAGGCAGAAATAGTTTCTCTTTTGGTTTAAATTGGATATATCTCTACATATTGGATAATCTCTTCGTGAAGCAAAAACTTTGGTGCCGAAATCCGGGAGCATTCTAGTTAAGTAACTATTAATATACATTTCGTAATTTAAACAGTTATGCACTCGATGTAATTAGACTGCTGATTCATTTATTCATGTATATCATATTTCAGCAGAATTAATTTATGCTATTTAAGAGCAAAGATTTGCTGGTTATGTTGAGAATCGAGAGAATAATTGCATGAATCCAAATGATCGGATGATTGAATGATTCTGAAACTAATTTTTAGGAACCTAATTCCAAAGGAAGAAAGGAGTTAAATAGGAAGGGGACTGATGGTTCTGAATGATTCTTCATATGCCTTTTAGGAGTGGACATTGGTATGGATTTTTTGTATGATACATGGGCTTAATATTTCATTAGTTTTGATTTTATGATATTTTGCAGGATAAAATGAAGGAGCATTCTAGTTAAGTAACTGCTTTTATAGGGGTAATGTCGGAGTCAAAGCGGCGCGGCACCATTACCCGCGAGCAACTCGAATTCTACTTGTGAATCTCTTAGGAAAGAGGCGGTTTCGCATCTACGTACAATAGAGGCGGCCCATTCCCTAGCCGAACTTTTACATTTATTGGAAACTGAGATTTGATCGGAGATGTTGGTGTACTCCGCGCTCGGTTCATGAAGCACCCTGAAGTCTACAACTGTTATGTACTTCATACACATCCTAAAGGGATTTCATTCTTCAGCAGAATTAATTTTTACAATTTAAGAAAGTTCTGCAGGATAAAATGGTGATGGAATGAAATTTTTGCAGTTAGATAAATATATGAGCAGACTTTTGAATGATTCTGAAACATGGTAAGTATATGATAAACTATTTTAAAATTGATGACTGTTTGGAATGCAGCTATAATGTTACATTTTTTTTCAATTTCCTAATATTTCAGGAAAATTAATTTCTGTTTTGAGAAGAATGATTTGCTAGTTTTGTTGGAATGATTCAATCATCCACTCATTTGGATCAAACCATGCTATCCCAACATACCCAGAAAATCATTTTTCTTAAATAGCATAAATTAATTCTGCTGAAAGATGAAATAATTAATAAATGAAAGAATAAAAATGAAACGTTTTAATAAATATTTTCCTAATTTCTTTCATGTACTTGAAAGTTATCTAATCATCAGATTTTTTAATGATAAACATACTTGACTTGTAAGCAGCAGCCGTCCATCGACATCCCAGAAGATGGCTGCTAAGTCTCGGCCGAAATGTTGGAGATTTTCCACTATACATCCTAGCTGTTTTTAGAAGATATATACCAGTATTAGCTGCTAAAGAAACATTCTTTTATTGGTCTGAAATTATTTATTTTCACGGTAACTGAGGAATACTTTTTTCGTTCAGTCTTTATTGATCATTATGTTTGCTGTATTTAGGGCTTATATTTCCAGGTTTGTTGGGATTATGTGGTATGTATACAAATGGATGATCACTTCTTTCCTTACCTTGAATGTTTGAAGGAGTGCCATTCTATTATGAATGAGTGTATATGTTGTAAGTAATCTTCTCCCATTTTTGCTGATGAATATGTATTTGAATCTGATATAAACCCTAGATGAATGTCAGCTTCACGTATTTCGGCTCAAAAATTAAGAAATCTTGCTCAAGTGAAAGTTTTTTGAGATCTTTCTGCTCTTTTGTACTTTAGTAACACCCTTAAGTTGGCAATTTTATTAAATAAGTATCATCAATGAAATATTGTATTTTATTTAAAAATTATCATATACAGATCATTTTGTTTGATTTTATAAAGTTATGCTAAGGAAGAATATATTTTTATAAAGCTGAAAATTTTGATTATTATTAAATATTAAATATAATAGTATGAAGGATCATAATTTACAAGGGAATTAATATTCAAAATTATTTTCCATTGCAATAAAGTATTAATAATTATAAATACAAGATATACCAATTGTTAATGCATCTAATAATATTTTTCAGTTGGTTATGTGATAAATTATTCCTGAAATTTTGCATGTTTGATTTCTTTTCTTTCAGGAGTAGTATCCAAGAAATAACCGTTTGATAGTTAGTTCACTAATGACATCAATACAGCCATTGAAAGCCAATAAAAAACTTTTTAAGTACATTACAATTACAAAACTGGTAGCTGGAAATTTTTACATAGGTTGGTGATATAGATTATGATTTTGTTAAACCTACCTTAGAAACAAATCTAAAGTATTCATAAAAATGCTAGGGTTAGCTAGTTTTTATATTTTAAAATCATATTCTGCAAAAATAAATGGATTTGATATTGAATTGCATTTCTGTAAAGTTTGTTTTTCACTATAAATAATTTTTTAATCAAAGGTTCAAACAAAGAATGATTGTTGTCATCCAGAATAGTGTACAAGGTACCACAATTGCTTAAAGTAGTCTGTTACTTTGTCTCAATTCCAATAATCAAAATAACATTGAAGCTTTAAATTAGAATTTGGCAATCTGTAATATAGGGAAGTAAATGGAAGTTAGCAATTCCAAATCAGTAAAAATTGAAGTTCAGAAAGAAATGACTAATAAAGTATATGCTTAACTTCATTTTATGAGTTTATTAAGCATTAAGAATGTGGAAATGATCAAAAGCAGTAATAATAAAATATGATTACAGAAGTAAACCTATGTTTATTAACAACCTACAACTCTTGAGTGACTTAAGGAATACCAAAAGTAAAAAGTTATGCAGAAATCTTAGTTCTTAAATGTTGGTAAAACCTTAAACGTTAGTTTAAAACAAGTATCTGAATCAGAATATAAAGACGCTCAGTGGTGCTTAGGTCACTAAACGGAAGACGAGAAAATTAAGTTAGATTAGGAGAAGTAATTAAAGACAGACAAAAAAATCAAAATCCAAAGATTTAATTTCTTTGTAATGTTTGATAAGGATATCTTTAATTATATATTGATTGATATGAAAGTTAATTCAATTACTTTAAAAATATATTCACTTAAATATTGTATTAAGTAAAATTTTTAGTATCTAAAAATCTTTTATTCAAAGTATTAGTTTTAATGCTTTTTCATAAATTTCAATACTTCTGAGATTTTCATAAAAACTCGTTTTCCAATATTCCAGGTTCATTGTTGGATAAGTATGCCAAGGGTCAGAGGGTCTGAGCATGTACTGGAAGGAGTTTACCTTGCTGTACCAGCTGAACGAATGAGGTGGAGATCTTGGTGAAATCAAGTGTCGCTGAGGTAGTTGGGCATCTCAGACCAAATCCAAAGGTAATAATCAAACTAATATAGAACCTCATTATTACAATCTTGCAATTTGCAAAATCATTCTACAAAGTTGTTCTAGATATGTATGAAGAGAAAATAGTTTCATTATGATAAGTAAACTGATATGTAAGTTAAATACAAATATATAATTACAAAAAAGTTAATGGATTTGATTCTTTATAAAGTCTGACAGTGAAATATTTAATTTTCTAGATTGTTATTATTAATCAGTCCATGAATTTCATTTATGGAATGAAAATCAATGAATCTTTTAAATATTTTTTACTTAATTTGAAAAACTTATTGATTTAAGTATATGAATGCATGTTATATACCTTTCCATAAGAAGATATGATAATTTTAATGATATATTTGCAACATTTGTTTTTGAAGGTCTAATCATGCCTTGGTGCAAAAGGAACTAAGGAGCCCAGCTGAACCAATGAAGTCAAGATCTCGGTGAAATCAACAGTACCTGAGGTAGTTGGGTGTCTCAGACCTTATGCCTCAGGTACATTCTAAAAGTTTAAACTGTTAGGCTTATCTTAGTTGTAATTAGTTTATAGAAAAACAACCCTTGGCTCATTTTGCGCGTTTTTATGGGTATAAAGAATGAAAATTTGTTCATTTAAATATATAAAAATAATTACCATATTTCCCCATGTATAAGTATCCCGTTTGTATAAGCCACCCCCCATTTTTTGACTGTGAAATTTTGGAAAAAATATTTTAATACAGAAACAGGTTATAAAAAAACAACAGTAACAAAGAAACAAAATTTAAGACTCATAATAATCGTTTACACATTCATAAGTTGCTAAGAAAGCATTTTTCACACATAAAATTTTTACCTGCATTATATATGCCACCCCCTACTTTTTGGGCTTGCAAACTTTGGAAAAAAAAGGGTGGCTTATACATGGGGAAATACGGTAAATAAGGGAAAAAGAGGGAGGGGTGGGAAGATGCGGCACATGAGAGGGGAGGAAACTGGAAAGAAAAGGAGTAAACGAATGACATGGGAAGATAAAGGGGAGGGGAAATAAGGCAAAACAAATTAAGGGGAGGGGAAAACAAATGAGGGCAGTCCAAATAAAAGGGGTGTAGTGGGAGGAGGAAATATATCTTGCAGGAAAATTTTTTAACATAATTTAGTAGAATTTATTTTAAATGAAATGCTGAAATAAAACTAATCAAAAAATATTTGGAAATTATAAAAAAAATTCAAGATTTTCAGATTATTTACTAAAATTATTTTATATTTTACACAAATTTAATTCTAAATAATTGTCATAAGTATTTAAAAAATTCTGGTAATTTTCTCCTGCAAAATTGGTAGGGAATTAAAAATTATGTAAAGATATTAAATGATATTTGGGAATTTTATAAAGAATTTATAATTTTTAATGGATAATTGCTTTGGAGTCACTTATTATTAACACTATTTAAAAAATTAATTATTAATTAAAAATTAATAATTTTTGGGAATACAATTTTGGAAAACTTTTAACGGTTAATATTTTTCCGTGATTGTTAATATATTCAGTCAATGACAGCTTACATATAGGCTTTTAATTTCTTTACACTACTTACTTACTTAAGAAATTTTTCAAAATCTTCTGAAGTGATTCAACTTTTCTATTTCTAACATCACTCTGTAAGCAGATAAGCTGATCCAGCAGAAACAAAATAAACTGAAAATCTCAAATTTATTTGTTGAAAACTGATTTTCTGTATATTGAGGAGACAGGGGAGGAAAATAGTTTGGTTATGTTGTTTGGATGTTCATCTATTTATTTTCCCATAATCTTACCATAGTGCCTCCATATATAAGTAGCAATTTTGTTTGCTGCTTTATGTTTCACATAAATAGAGTACAGATAGTTCTTGAATTTAATTTTTGTGAAGGGTTCTGTACTTCTTGTGGTGTATTTAATTGTGGGTCCAATGACATTATACAATATATAAATATTGAGAAATGAGCAGTTTCAATACTCAATTTATTATTACTCTATTGTTTAAGGGTTACATAATACAGTATTGATACATTCATACCATGTTATGCATTTTGTTGTTATATGGCTGTATATATGCATCACTGTTAACAGGGATGGATAGTTTTGGAAAAAGAAGACCTATTTATACAGAATTTACCAGGAGCCAAGATAAAATGAGCTGAATTACATATTTTCTGGATAAGATGATTTATGACTAGCATCCTTCAGGGTCCTTGCTGGTATACATAAACTTTTCATGGAGATAGAATACTTGGATGTTTTACCCATTTATGCCTAGCGTTCCATTATTGGAACGGCAGTTACACGAAGTTATTTTACATCCTATCGCTTACAAGAATTATGAGAAGTGGGTGAAAACTTCCTGCATTCTTTGTAAGGGTATGTATAGCATAACCGAATGCACGGAATTAGTCACTGAGCGAACGCAGATCTAGGTGGACGTTGTAAAACTTTGCTTTATTTTTTTGAGTCAATTTTTCAACACCCACTCGATAAACGGTAATTATAACTTAAGTAATTTACCTCCTATTGCTTTTATTTTTTTCTATCAATACTTGAATACTCACTGTTCCATGTTATAATCAGAAAATACAGAAAATTTTATTAATATACAAGTTAGAGGATAGAAAGTTTGCGTGTTCCATTTTTGGAACACTAGACACGACCACTACTGAGACTTCGTATATTTCTTTATTTACACATATAGCCTTTATCTTTGTTTTTTAATTTTCACCACTTTTAAGTCTCAAGTTGCGTAAAACCTTAACCCTACACAAAGTAGCAGACCTGTTGCAGACAAATTAAATGCAAAGCAAATGCAATTATCATAGAACCTCCTGAAAATGCAACAACTCCTGTTTCTGATGAGAACTCTGGTGATGAAGAAGGTGGAACAACAAATAATCTACCTGATTCTTTGCGTGCCACTGCGTACCTTGTTCAAGATGATTCTGATCCAGAAGAGAGATGCATGCTATTTGTACCAAACGAAACATGCTTCTGCATGACGAGTCCATGATTCCTTACTTCGGTCATCATGAACGCAAACAGTTTATTCGGTTTGGGTACAAGTTTTGATGTGGTGCCACACGCCTAGGTTACATTTGTTGGTTTCAACCATATCAAGGTAAAAACCCAAACACTAATTATGAGGAATATGGTGTTGGTGCATCTGTTGTCCAACAATTTACTGAAGCACTCATGAAGGAGCACCCTGTACATTGCACTTTTTGATACATTCAGTTCAAATGGTCAAAATCATCAAGCAACGGGCACAGTGAGAAAATATCGAATCGACAAACCCCCACTGGAATTAGAAGATTAATGGAATCAAGATTGTTAACAGCATCTTGTCAAAACCACTCTACCATCGTCAGTTTAAAGAATTCTTAAATGACTCAGTACTTAATGAGACTCAGTATTCCGACCTCCTTCTTCACAATTAAGTGCGATGGCTTTCCAAAGGTGAAGTGTTGAAACGTTTTGCTTTGTGCTTAAATGAAATAAATACATTCCTCAATGAAAATGGCATTAATCACCCTGAATTAGAGAACGGCAAATGGTTGCAAAAATTTTATTTCATGGTAGATTTCACGGCAAAAATAAACGACCTGAATGTAAAACTGCAAGGAAACCCAGTCTATGCTTTGGTAGAAGAATTGGTTTGTTTCGAAGTAAAATTAACTATTTTTGCAGAAGATATTCAGAGCGGTAAATTGCTTCATTTTCGATTACTAAAGCAATATCGCGATAAAACCAGTGCAACTGTTGACACGATTTACTTCAGCACAGTTATAAAAAAATTCAAGATGAATTTGCTGACAGATTTCAGCAATTTAAAACCAACAAAACCACTCTAGCATTCATAGTAAACCTTCTTAACACAAATAGTGACGAAATCCACATTGAGCCATTTGGAGTTGATAGTGAATCTTTAGAAATGCAATTGATCGATTTAAAAAGTAAAGCTTTGTGGAGTGGAAAATTTACAGAGTTGAAAAGCAAGTTGGAAGAGTTTGAGGTCCAGAAATATATGTACGTAACGCAACAGAAATGGACAGCTTTAAAAGAATTGCCGTGAGTTGAGGCACTTGCATTCGACGCATGGAATAGTCTTCCAGATTGCTACAGTGAGGTGAAGAAGTTGGCATTTGGAGTACTGACAATCTTCGGATCGACATATTCGCGCGAGCAAGCGTTCTCTTGCATGAATATATAAAAGTAAAGTAAGAAGCCAACTAACAAATAAAAATTTGTAGTCGTGTATGAAACTTAAAACAACAAGTTATGAGCCAAATTTATCCGAACTTTCTAAAACCATGCAAAAGCCAACGCTCCCATTGAATTTGTTTGTTTTTATTTTTAAGTACAAGTTACATTGTTTAATAAAGTTAAAATTTTTGAAATGTATGTTGTTATTTGTTTTTATTTTCACATCGATAGGACATGTGCTTGCAGAGCAGCACTTTGCCAATTTCAAAGAAGTTAATAAATGTGTTAATGAATAGTTTAATTCACAGGAGTTACAATTCTTTTAGAATGTTATCCATAAATTACTTCAGAGATGGTCAAGATGTATAGAATCGAATGGTCAATACTTTGATTAAATAAATTTTAAGTAAATACTTGAAATAACGTGTTTTATTTTGCGAAAAACCCGGTAAAGACTTTTACACACACCTGATATATGACCTAATTTGTTGTAAACAACACTACTTATATAAGAATAATAGATATTTTTCTATGAATAAATAGATTTGTTTTTTATCAAAAATATTTATGCGAGTGCTATTTACTGTTTAATATAATAATAATAATAATAAATCTTTACATTCTCTTTTATTTTGTTTTATACAATTTTTTTATTTATGAATACATTTTTCTCATTGAAAAGCTTGTAGCAAGAACAATCGAGGTGGAATTTTTGGGGCTGGAACGGATAAATGGCATTTTAATTTCTTTCAATGGGGAAAACTGCTTCGAGATACGAGCAATTTGGCATACGAACAATTTTACGGAGCGAATTAAACTGGCATCATTGATTGTACCGCCCCTAGCTGGTGGTATACCCTTAATAGTCTCCTTCTGTTTAAGCATAGTACATATCGTTGAAGTACTAAGCTCGTACTGCTTCGCCGAGTCAACCACTCGCACACCTTGCTCATATTTTTCTATGATTTCACGCTTAAATTCAAGAGACATCTCCTTCTGTGCACTGATCTTTCCACTCACTTTCTTCGGACCCATGGTTATAAAAAGAAATATGATTAATTATTTAAATGCATAAAAAACACAAATTTCCTAGAAAAACTTGAGTTGGAATGCCCTGGTGTGCGGCCGGCTGTTGTTCGTATTTCAAAGCCAAACTTCGCTCGCTCGACGGCTCGTATCTCAAATTTCTCGTATGTCAAGCTACTCGTAACTCAAGGTATCACTGTATAATGATAATAGGAGATTTCAATACAGTAGTTGGAACCAATTTTGAACGTAGAATAATTGACAGATTTAACCTTATAAATTAGCTCTGACACATTTAATAAATATATACTTTTGTAATTTTTGTCTTACATGTGTATAAATATAGTTAAGTATAAAAATTGTTAACATATTTGAAACTTCGTAGTTTTTCGACTTTATCGGAAGGTTCTGGTCCCCATTAAAGTTGTTTATGCGTGAGATTCATGAATATGATATACATATAATATAAATGCTTCTCATCCAAGTCATTGAACCCCCTCGTTAAGCTTCCTGTTTTAATCCCCACACTTCAAATTAATTTCCTTAACCATTTTGCATTACAGTTAGTCTCACTGTATTCACCTTCACTTCAACGACCGGAGACTGAATGATTACTTGAAAATATATTTGGACTTAGACGGGATTTTTGGAACTTCGGAAATGTTTGTTTACATTTTTTAAATCACGATAAGCCAGTGCTTTTGCGAATTTCATAAGCTATCATTCTTCTACTTCATACCGTATAACTCATTCTGCTTTTGTGTATTGTGAATTATAAAATGACCCAACCTTTCACTGGTGATATAGGTTCGCAGACATGATGGAATACGAATGTTCTCAAAATATCTTTTTGCCATAAAATAGGTGGTTCTGTATATTGAATCGATTTCATAATGATATTGGATGTACGATACGGTCAATCTTTCAATGCCAGACCTTATCGATAAATTTTCATCTCGAAATATTTTTTCACCTATCTATCTATTAAGGATATTGGCGCTACTATGAGCTCCACATGCATATGTAAAATTTGGTTTCGCTTAATGGAAACAAATATTCTCAGATATTCAAAGATGATTCCACATGAGAATTATATATAGATCAATCAAACTCCGTACACATATAGATACATATATAGTTCGCTTAAAAAAATCATCATTTTCCTATGTGCCATGGGTTCGATTCCAGAGAGACACGTAATATTGATTTTCCCATAAGAATATATGGGCTGGATATTTTAAATTCCTTTTAAACACTTCCAATGATGTAGAATATTTAAATTTCAAACATGAATAGATAGGCCGCCGCCTTAATCGTAAATGGTCTTTGTTTCGATTCTAGGGGGCGTTAAGTATACCTTCATAAGGAATGCATTGGGAAATTGGGACACATTTTGAGGCACTTCCTGAATGAATTTCCTTTTAAAATTTATTGCATCTATAAAGATGATGATACTCATGCGAATGATAAAAAGTTTTAAAAAGTAAGGCCCTAAGTTCGACCCCCGAACGGGAAAAATGCTGATATAAGAAATGCATGGGAAATCATACTTTCTTCATGAATTACTGAATGAATGACGTGAAATTTAGTTGAAGGAGCATGTGAGCATTATTATTTACTTGTCGCAAATTATAGTTAGTGCAGAATTAGCATCAAAACATACTGCTTGCTGTAAGTAAGCAAACTTTTACTTGTGTGTATATTTATATATTAGATGTAGATTATTTAGCTGATGGTTCTAAGCGATTATCTATTTCACTCTATTTTTAAAATATGATAATACTTACGCAAGAGATAAGGTATGCGAATTTAAAATGCTTAGCTGAATCGAATTTGAATGATTCTTAGGTTAGAGTCCAACAAATATAGGTATAAATTTGATTCGTCAAAGATAGAATACAGAGTGAGGATATAAAATAGCCATTATAAAACTGACAATGTGAAAAAGAATGTGACAGAGTGTGAAAGTTGTTTAAAAAATATTTAAGAACTATAACCTATGATAGATTTTTAAAAGGGTTCAATTTATAGGCATTCATAGATCTTGATAGTGTTAAATTTTTGGGGAAGAATCATGAGATTCCTTTTTAATTAGAAAGTATGAGAAAAATCCGATATAATAATGTAGATATATATTGTAGATCTTTGATAATTGAGGACCACGCAAAAGCCAATAGAATATTTCAGTAGACGCATTCGGTGCTAAGACAAATTCTATGACGAACATTGTCAGCGGCCAACTTAGATTAGAGAGAACGATATCTTAGAGCCCAAAACTAAAGATATTGAGGGAACTCTGGCGAACTTTGACCGAACCGCAAAAAACTTGAGGAGCATGCGTTAAGAGTTTTCAGTTGGATTTAACAGAGTCGCCGCGAGGGCAGCTAAGCAGCTAACCGCAGGTAAGGGATTCCTTCTATCCCCGCTTAATGAGCATAAACTGGCGCAACATCGCAAACTATCGTAATAAGAATGATTGCGCTTTAATGAGCATAGTAAAATAAATAAATAAGTAGTAAATTTACAGAAAGCCACTGCCGATAACTTTCAGACCATCCCTAAGTAAACTCTCAAATTGAATTTTGGTTGAATACTATGCGTAAGCTAATTTTGAAGTAATTAACTCATAATAGCTAATTATCTGACAAATTTAATTGACGAAGCCTTTAATTTGCGGAATTCTAACATAATTCGAAAAAGCAGTATTTAACCAAAATTCCTATTGCCCTGCCCTTCCGAATAAGTTGAACGTTATAAATATAGTTGAGTTGCCTATGATTAGCTTACTAACTCTTATTAATGTTTTCGGAATCATAGCATGTATGTTTGATATCTAGAGAAAATGAAGCTATTTTTAAGAAAAAAATGTATAATCCCAGCGTTAGATTCTTCATGGTTTAAAATCCTGTAAGAGAACAATAAGGACAATAAAAGCATGAAAAAGTGTTTATTCGCACGCGAGAAGTGGATATATATATATATATATATATATATATATATATATATATATATATATATATTTGCTTATCCTTGAAAAGTTTTTGAAGAGACTTATTTCATATAATGTTTCAGCTTAAACTCGAAAAAAGAAGAAATTCGAATTTAAATTTATATCTATGAAATCAGATTAAATAGCTAACGCTACTTCTTAATCTAAGTGTTTTTCATTTAACTGATAATGTACTGAAGTGTATTTGATATTCAACCGATTATATGTTTGATATAATTTAAATTCAACTTAATCAACTAGCTTTCTTTAGAGGATTATATAAGATTGTCTTTATACCATTAATCAAATTACTTTATTAGAACAGTTCATTGTACCCAACAGTAGTTAATCATATTCTATTAATACAATATTTTATAACTCTTCGCGGTGAATATAAGGTTCTAGATGTTGAAATACATTTCGAAACGCCAGGAACGAAGTTTAGAAGAAAGTGCTTCGTGATAACATTGTTACGACCGCATGTTTACCTTAGTATTCCCAAGTCCTAAAATATATACGTATAGGCATGACTTTGTCACAAAGTTCGAGAAGCACATGTCCCATTCACGATTCAATAATATTGAAACCTTAAAAAATTATTTACTAAAATTTTCTAATAATTCTACAGAAGATAAAGATAGATAGAGCAAACGATATAACATTCTAGTTCTGTGAATCAATAATACGCAGTTTTATTTTTCAAGAAGGAAAGTTGAAAGTTATCAATATAATATCAACTGCACTGTCGAAATTTTTTGAAGTAAGCTACAACGGCATCATCAAGCATCATATGAATTACATTAGAATCAATTAATTGAATCGAATTTTTACTTATTATTTCTTTAGTTAGACTTTTTGATTGAACGATTAAGCATTCTTTAATAACGCAAATAAAAATCGATTCAATTTTTTCCGCAAGTTTCTACACACGCAATCCAATCTTAATTTTTAATATATTGATATTAATAATGAAGACTTAACAATTCGGTTTAACCTATACAACAAACAATCGTCGGTTAAAAATTTAATTAATCGAGGAAAATATGGCTTATGTATATAACATTTTCCTTAAGTAAATTGTTCATTTCTCATTATCAGGGGCTCCGAAAATCAATATTCGAATAGAGTTTCATATTTTAATCAGCAAAATAATTGTAAATACAATAATTTTCTTTTTTATCTCTGACTATCTTAACCGCCTTGCCTAAAGCTATGGCTAAATGATCTCTCCATATGCTATCACAGAACCAGTTTCGTAACTAGTTATCAGTAAATATATAGTTGGGAAAGCTTTTTCAATTGAAATTCCTCTTTTCAAGCTCATCCAAAACTTACAGCTCGAGTTAAAGTTATTTAAATAAATAATGCAATGCCAGTGGTACTTCGGCTTTAACGTTATAATAATGAAGATGAAAAAGAGGAGTAAATATTACGCGTATTGAAAATGACTAGGAGAAAATGGAGAGCTTTGCTGAGACGACTAAACTATTAACTAAGTGATCTTAGAACAACTGTAGCGAACGCAAAATTTGTGTTCATTTGCCGCCACTTTTATTCCTAACTGGGAGAGAAATGGATGGAACACTCTCTGAAGGAGTTTACACATAGTTTTAAACATTGGTTTTTCATATATTTTTCATCGGTCTACAAAAATGACTTCCATAAAATTGACGTAGGATATCTACTCATTTTGTCGATACCATAAATTATCACCCACTACTCCATTTCGTTCGCTAAATTTTTGTCTTGCATGTTTAAAGCTCTCATTCTTTCCAAAGGTCACCGAAGGCAACTCCCGATGCTGACATGGATTCTCCTCCTGAATTACTCTCGCTTTCGGCAGAGTCCAATGGCTTCTCGAAAAGGCAATGGATATTCGCCTCAGTTTTTGGCGTTGCTCATTTTGCAAGTGCTGCCTGCATTTCTCTACAAGCTCCATTTTATCCAGAAAAGGTTCAATACATGTTATTATGTACTGTTAAATACAGGGCACGGCAACATAATTTAATCAAACCCATTCCATGAATAAGACATTTTTAATTGTTTTTTTTTATACTGTGAGCAAATATCTAATGTTTTGTTTTACAGTTTTAAATATCAAATCAGGTCGGTGATGTGCCCCATTTTCCATACACCGATTAAGTCGATTTCTGGCGTTTTTCATGACTTTTGCCAGCATAGCGGGGGTAATGTTGGCAATTTCTTCCTGGATGTTAATTTTTATAGCTTGTAAGGTCCGTGGATGGTTCGCGTAAACACGGGGTTTCAAAAAACCCCATATAGAAAATTGCTTGGGGCCAAATCGGTTGAGCCACTCCATATCGCCCCTAATTGAGATGAGGCGTTCTAATTGAGATGAGGGAAGTGACCCTTAAAACAGCCATCGATGCTCTTGAAGTGTTATCCGTTGTACCGATTTATTGAAACCAAACGTCCCTTAAGTCCAACTCATTTATTTCGAAAAACATTCCTTTATCATATTTAAATAACGGCCGGAATTTACTGACACTGTGACTTCAATTTTCTCAAAGAACCAAGGGCAAATAATTCCAGCTGAAGTTATTGCACACCACACTGTGATTTCAGGTGATTGCATAGGGCTTAGATACAATTCTCGAGGATTGGAGTCATCCCAAACGGGGATAATTTCGGTCGGGTCGCGATCACAGAACATACTCTCGCAAAATAGACCTTAACGGCAAACGTAAGATCTTCTGTTTCAACGCATGATGGCAACTTAACTTTATAGAAACAAATTGCTTTACTCACACCTCTCGAAAAGAATCACTAACGCTCTATTTAAACGTCAACCGACTAAATAAAGTGCATTAAAAAAAGGAATTATGTAGCTGCACCCTGTACCTTTGTGACACAAGTTGTACTTATTTAGGTGGCAACCTATCTACTACATACCTCCCAATTAAGCTGCTCCTACATTAAGATATAGAAGAACCAAGTTTTGCAAGAGAATCAGGAACAATTCTTTACATGTTAGATGTTGTGCATTATTATCATGCAACTATCGTCATGAAGACCGTAATTATTCTTTCTCTATACTTTTTGAATCCTGTAGTTCACTGTTCTTATCCCCATTATTTATATTTCCTCGTTTCATCTCTTCCTCAGCATCATTCATTTTTGTGTGGTCGAAGTTAAATTACACCAAACATGTAGCCTCATTACTTAATACACCCTACGCACTAAAATACGATAATTCGCACTACTATTATTACTTCTGAAATGCGTAATTGGAAGATAACTATAGATTATTGAATATTATGATTGTATGTCCAATAATCGACGCTATTTAATTATTTCAGAGAGTTTTAGTCCAGAATAGCCATAACTTCTGATTCCTGTATCGTTCTCACTGTAGATAAGTTGCCGGCTTTTTATTCCTTTTTGTTTCAAAACGGAGCAGGGGTCGTTTATTCACTGGCAATTAAGTACAATATGGCATTATAATTACATGGTTATATAGTCACGATATGGCTCAGAGAAAGAGACTGAAAAGTATTATATTTTTTTTCCTTTGATATAATGCTATGCATATTTCTCTTATTTTTTGGTTGGGGGTATCGTTGTTAACTAAGAGTTTCACTCATGGTATTCTGGAATCTTTCTGAAAGAGATACGAGTGTTTATTCGGTACTTCTATAAGTTAATGTTTTACATAGTAATCCATTTTAAAATCATCAATCTTTTAATCGTATAATGATCACTATTTTAGGCAGAATCTAAGGGCGTGACTCCCACTGAGTATGGCCTAGTGTTCGGTGTTTTTGAGTTAACATCCTTCTTAAGCAGTCCTTTGTTTGGAAAGTATGTGAGTATATACCATTTTTATATATTAACTGATAAATTTTATAACCACTAAATAGTTCATTTCGATATCGTAAGATAGTGTTATAAATTTACATATGTGTGCGTATATATATATTCATTATACACGCAGCTTTCCTGCGTCACAATTTATTTATTTGTTCTCATCAAGGTTATTAGGTGTATAAAGATACAAACATAATATTTCATTTTATTGTGATAAATTCGGCAAGAACTGATAAATTTTCTTATTATTTGTTTTTTTTTTTTCACTGATCTCTATTATATATTTACATATGTACGTGTTACGTTGCCTCGTTTAACGCTGTTTCGTTCAGCGCTCTAAGTTATTGGAACGCGGGGTCTTACTTACTTAAGGTAGTAGGTAAGGACTTTATGCATATGACTTAAGATTATATGTAACCGTACTTCTGTTTATAAATCTAAGGAGTTAAATATTTGCTTATAGTAATTTAAATGTTCTGAAATGCTAACACTTTAATATGTCTCCTGAGTGATGGAAGGCTCCTAAACTCAGTGGTAAATAATTTGAATCATCTAAGTAAGATTATTTTGATGGTAACAGTGTTCCTTCAGTTAATAGAAAAGTAATAAATCTATCGGTGTTGATTTTTTGTTGGTAATACATGTAGGTAGGAATTATTCAATCTTTAACCTTCCAACAAACATAATTTATTATATATGTAGTCATGTAATTCAAGTAGCATAATTTGTATGATGTAATTATGTAATTCAATTGGGCTAGCCAATATATGTGAATATAATAGATTTTAAAATTTCTAATCATTAGTCGTATATATATAGAATACTTCTTATCACTGGCATAACAGAATTGTGACTGGAGTTATATATTGATTGTAATGTATTTTGATGTTAAAAGGTACATATTCAATGATTCAAGATGCAATATCTCTGCAAAAGACTTTTTGGATGTATGAATTACTAAACATCATAATTAATTTGTTTTATTTACAGTTGCCGAGTCTTGGACCAGTTTTCACTTACAATGCAGGGCTTTTTGTTACAGCAATATGTTCTTGTTTATTTGGGTATGTTTTTATACTAATATTAAAGTAAAGGTATTTCATTTTAAAATTGAGCATTTAATATTTGTGTTGTACAGCGATTAGATGAATAGCTCATTATTAGATTAATATCAACCATGAATGGGATTTTGTGAAAATGTACAACTATTCCTTATCTTCTACTTAACTTCTGGAACATCTAAAATTCTATCTCATTGTCTTAGTAACTTTATTGTTAATTTTAAGTCTTTCATTAGTTGGCATAATTAAGCCAAGGAAGAAATTCAAGGAGATATATAGAAATTTATCAACTATGATTTAAGGCGAACAAGATAATCTACAGTAAAATTGAAAGTTACTGTTGCATTGCCTATTTAAGTTTTTCATTTATGGAGACTATTTTATTTTACATTTTATATGCAAATGAAAACAGTTCGAGATTTGCATACAATATTTTATTATAATAAACAAATTTTATTGTTAATTATTTTAATAATCTAAAAACAATGATTACTGATTAAATTGGCATACAGCTTAAGTTCATGAAGCTCACTTTTATTATAAAAATCAGAAACTTATTTGTTGTTGAAAGATTAGTGGAATTTTTCACTAAAGAAATCATGCAAGTATTCTCAATATCAAATCTCTTTTTATGATTGATCTTTGAATTATTATCTAATGAAAATTATATTTTTATTATTTTTTTAATAGTCTTCTGGATATGGTGGAAAGAACTCAAGATTTCTTGACATTGTCCTTTGCTGTAAGGATTATAGAAGCATTAGGAGCAGCAGCATCTGTCACATCCTCATTCACCATTATTGCCACAGAATTTCCAGACACAGTGGCCACTACATTCGTGAGTTGTAGGCATAAAATTTATTCTTTTGTTTTCAATGAGCTCTCCTTTATAATGTTTTTAATTCTGAGTGAAAATTGTTATTAATTTCATTTTTATTTCCTGATTTGAGATTTACATTCATATAGTTTGGGAAATTTAAAATTAATATATTTATTGCAGGCAACTTTGGAGACATTCTTTGGACTTGGTTTGATTGCTGGGCCTACAATAGGGGGAATTTTATATCAAGTAAGAGGTTGTAAATATGTTAATTCAATACCTTTAATGAATTGACTCTTGTTATATCTAGTAAATTATTTTATCTATTTTGTTTGAATTGCATAGATGGGAGGCTACAAGTTGCCATTCATGGTAATGGGTGGAATTTTGATTACAGCTGCATTCATAACCTTTCTCATTTTACCTGATGTAGATTACAAGAAAGATGAAAAGAAGGGTAGGATGAATACTTTTTTGATTGATGAACTGATTTTTTATAAATTTAACATAGCATGTACAATTTTTGTAACATGTGATTGTATTCATAAGACCTAAATTCATAATTTATTTTCTAGTTAACCAGAGAAACCAAGATAATGACAATAGTGAAGAAAGTAGGGAAAATAACAGAGGAATATTTGCTGCTCTTATGATTCCTTTTGTTTTTCTTGATATGTTTTCCATTACATCATGTTCAATGAGCATCGGGTTCCTTTCAGCAACTTTAGAGCCTCATTTAAGACAGGTATTTTTAAGATTAAGTTTGATACCATTTAAAGAACTCAACAGTTTCAATAAGTTAGAGAAAAAGTGAGAAATTTTCAGTGAAGTAAATCAATAAACTTAAAGGTGATAATTATTTAATATAAAACAAATATGAGAATTTTCTTTAAGGTGCTTTATAGTGAGTAACTCACATTTTGTACTAATAGTTAAATGTAGGAAGGGAAGATACTTTCATACTATTTTTTTCCTTTGAAGTTTGCCTTATCGCCTACTGCTGTTGGTGGTGTATTTGTTGTGAGTGGAGGAATGTATGTGATCTCAGCTCCTCTAATTGGACGACTGTGTGACAAACAAATGATACCTGCAGTTGTAGCTATCTGTGTGGGACACGTCATGATTTCAGTTTCTTATCTAGTGATTGGGCCAGCTCCATTTTTACCAAACATCCCTACGTTAGTAGCAGAAATTTAATCCTTAGTGATTACTGATATTCTCTATTGCATGTTATGCCTTCTAAGTTCACTTACTTACTGTTATAGCTAACTTTAATAGAGTTTTAATATTTTAGAAATTAATTATTATATTTTTTGTTCAATTCCATTTGTATTTACTTAAACACCAAAATATAAACCTAATATTCCTGTGTTATTTTTACCTTACATGTTCTCATTTTACCTTGTCATTCGTTGAAATACTTACGTATATGTCATTTGTCACACTCAATTTTATGAGTATATTTACTTTAAATGAAAATATTTGATTTCTTTATTTTACCCTCAGTATACTCTGGCTGGTAATATGTGGCTTAGGTGTTCATGGTTTTGGCGTTGGGCTCATTCTTGTGCCAGGATTTGTTGATGGGATGATCAAAGCAATGTACGTTGTAGGATATGGTTTATTATAGTGGAATATCAATCCCAATTTTATTATGTGCTGGCCTTTTGATTTTACTCTGTTTTCATTGAAAAGTTTTGGCAAGATTAATATTAGAATAAATATTCTATTCTACAGATTAGGTGGATTTCCTGAAGGAGTTTCAACATATGCTGTCCTTTCTGGACTTTGGGCATCTTCATTTGCACTGGGTGCTTTTATTGGACCTTCTATTGGAGGTGCTTTATTTGATCTCCTTGGGTTTCGGGCAGGATCCTTAGTTGTAGTTGCGATTCACATTATTTTGGTAAGTTCCTTCTCTGTAATGTCTTAAAATGAAAATTGTCTATTTATGTTAGATAACTGTCATCATTTTTGGGTCTATAATTTCAGAATATTTAGGTAAAGGTAGGTTGAATACTTTTTTGGTTGATGAACAGATTTGCTATAAATTTAATATACCGTATATAATGTTTTCAACATGTATATACATGAAAGTTAAATTTATAATTTATTTCATATTTAAAGATAGCAAATAAGAATATGACAATAATGAAAATAAAAGGGGAAATAACATATTTGCACCTCATTTTTTTATATTGTTAGAATGTTTAGGAATAGGAATATTCCAGAAAAATGTATTTTTTGACCTATCATTCTTGTTTTAAAAATTCTAACTATTTATATATTTGTGTATGATTGAGCAGCTTATATCATACTTTCAGAATATCAGTCAAGCAGCCCAAGCTTGGATGTCTCTGTAATATTAATATCTCTGTCTCTATTCTTTAGTATTCATGCTGCTCTATTTATATATCTTGTTATACAGTTCAGAAATGTTGACATCCAGTGGTTGTATTTCTTCTTGTCCTTCCATCTAACATGCCAGTTAACTTACCATTTCTGTGATGTCTGTAAATTTTGCTGGTGTTCTCATCCACATGTTTATCTTCAATTTCTTCTTGTACTTCCTGACTTTTTTCTTTGTATTTTGTTTTTTACACAACAACATGTCAATTTTTTCATCAGTGATAATTTAATCTAAAGTATATTTCAGAAATTAATATCTTATGAGATCTTTTTTTAAAACTGTTCCAGGTTCTTTTACATACTCTGTATCATTGCTTCCTGAGTTTGAAGAAAAAAATATCCTGCAATTGTACTGGAATGCGGCAAACTTTTTCTGATCACAGTCTCCTCATTTTATCATCAAAGAACAACTCATATGGCTCATTTGGTATTTCAATGAAATAATTTGGTGTGATATAACGTTTATCGTGATCATTTGCAAAATATTATTATTGAAATCTATCTGTGATTACATCAGCATTCAATTTACATTTTTCATTCTTTATATCTGCTTACATTTTCTATTTAAAATAATCTTTTAATTCCTTTACACTTTTACTTTTACATTAAGATAAACAGTAAATTCTGAAACTCTTTCTGATATTGATGAAGATCAAAGGTTTTTGTATATTAATTATGAGAACAAATTTAAACTTTATTTAAATTTTGACTTTGTGTCTTGTGACTTATGAAAAAGAGCAAGAGATTGTTTTGATTGCAAAAATTAAAACTTCTATTGCTAGCTGAAATGAATATTGATGAGAGAGAGTAACATGATTTACAGAGTGAACAATTCCACTTAGGTGCTAATAAGAAGAATAGAAAGAAGTCTTAAAGGATCATGATTACATGAGCAGTATTTTTCAAAAAACATATACCACAATAATTTATATAAGACTTTACCATGTTAAAATCCATAATGAGGAATACACACTAGTTTTTCCACTGGTTTGCTAAGTAGAAGCAGTAAATTTACAATAACTATGGACTTTTCAGTGTGAAAAAAATGCAGTTAGCTATAGAAAAACAAAAAAGCAGTATGATTAGGAAGTGAGCTAAGGCTGCTTGATGGTGTTTCACATAGCTCTCTCTTGTAAAAAAGACCAAACTTGCAAGCATATGTTGTCCTATCCAGAAGAATTGGACATTGTAATAACCTGAGTGAAATTGTTGGTAATAATTTTACATGTGTAGTCAACATATTTTCCATATCTTAAAATATTATCATTGATGTCCCTGACGTGTGTAGTACTTGTTATCACTGTCACATCATGAATAATAATTTTCATATTTCTAATGCTTGTTGATATTGTGTGTATTTCTCAAGAGTAATCAAATTTTGTAATTTTTGATTTAAAACTCAAGATTATTTATGGAATTCATCTTCTAGAGCAGTATAATATTCTTTCAAAATATCAAAAAAAGTTTTTGTTTGGGAGGTTTATCAAAAATAAAATTTATTTGCAATTTCTTAATGTATTTAAAATGTCACTCAAATTTAGTAGAAATTCAAATTAAAAGAATTTCACTTATAAAAGCAAGAAAAATAATGAAAATGAGCAAAAAAGAGTTTCAAGGAGTTTTGGAAAGTATTTGAATTTGCTGGGGATATTTTTGTATTTCTTTTAATGAATATCAAAATGAAACTTAAATTATGTGATATAATTATAACATTCTAATTGCAAATAATACAATTCCATCTTTCTAAGCTGTCCCAATAATGGAAACCAAAGAGTTATAAAACAGTAAATAAATATAAGTAAATAAATATAAAACAAGCGATTAACCAAAGTTAAATGTGAAGTACTTTTGGGCAACTGTCTTCTATGAAATTGTAACAAATATTAATGCATAATATACAACCTTTAATTCAAAATAAATTCCAAGATATATTTTTTACTAACTAAAAATGAGTTCAAAAATTGTACAATATTAGTTGTTATCTAAAGAATACAATTGACAAAAATAAAATTCATAAATATTAAAAATTAAATATTTTATCTCTTTATTGATTGTGCTTCAAGCTACCCTCATGCAGTTCTGTCCATCGGGAGCAGGAAGAACTCTTTGTGCTATGTTTAAAATATTGGATTCTTCAACAAATTAAATTTTTATGTCAGAATATCCTGTTTTTGAGAACTTTTGATTCGTCCATATTTTACCCTCGTTATTTAGCCGTATGTTTCCGACATTCAATTCTGCTGTTACTTTTTATGGCATTGGTCGCCTTTTAAGTTTGTGAGTTCAATCGGATTTCGGTCGAATATATAGTTCATTAATTTATTTTTAAAAGGTTGTGGCCATTGAAATATCACTTTCAGTATTGAATTTCTTATCTGTTTTTCTTTTCGTTCAAAGAAATAGAATGCTTTAGCGGCATTGATCGTGGGGAGATGCACCCACAAACGTTTTCATATAATAGCAAAGAAGAACTTGTATATGTTTACCTCTTAAAAAGGAAATAGGCGTCCAATATTTTTTCTTTCACTTGAATGCTTTGTTTTCGTTTGACTTCGGTATTAAGGAATTCCACTTTTGTCGTGCGTCGCAACTGAAAAGGAGAGGTTAGCCATGGGATTAAAGAGATTCGAAAGAAGAATATAGCATTTGGCAAGGCACATTTTCCGGGATGAAACGGAACGTGGAAGTTAAATCGTCGTAATTTTTTCAATGAAGTGGGCAATGGACACAGCCTTTTTTAAACGTTCCAATAGCTATAAGTATTTCATTTTATTTTCCTGCCCCTTTCACTGATCTAACATCAGTGTCGTATATATAACTTGTATATCTAACTTAACTTTCACTGATGACGAAATGTGAGAGGATCTTTATGCCCAATAGATATATGTATGAGAGATTTCTTTGTTTTATGCAATCTGAAAACATAAAACTTGTTTTGGCCAAAGAAAAACTGTGTAATAGAAAATAATGTACAACTGTTGGCTCATTTTAGCATACCTTGCAATTGATAGAGACCACTTTCTTGCACTATATTCCTAATACCTTAACTCTCGTAATAGGTACATACTCTTGTTTGCTGATCCAATCTTGATTAGAATTTTATTAGCTTCGAAGTTTGGAAATTCTCCTTCAAAAAAGAAAAATATCTTGATGTTTAAGAATGAGAAATTAATCAATCAAAAAATCTCTTCAAAATTGAAGCTCTATCAATTTAATTTTTTCTTGAAAATCAATTTGATAGGAATAAGTTGTTCGTAAAAATTAGATAACAAGTAAGGATAATTATTCTCTAGTTTTCTTTACTTAATTATGATAATACAATGTTTGCTAGAAATAATACGTTATCATAGTTTTAATTAATGAGTACGGCATGTTATCCAGTACATTGGCCCATCCCCTACAATACATCGTAAAAAATACTAGTATAATTTAAATAATATATGCCGGTAGATTATCCAAGATGTATGCAAAAACCCTTCAGCAATTTTCAAGAGTCCCTCCTCCATCAGTGAGCAATCCGGCTTCATTATTCGCCTACTCAAGTCTCTCGCCTTCACTTGCCTTCCGGATGGATTGCCCACGACACGGAGTTCATCGCCAGAGAATATCTATTCCTCACATCATTCTAAATTGGAAACCGGATAATCCCCACCCACTGAGGAGAGTCGATAGATCGCACGATGAGGAATGCAGAGAAATGTACTAGAGAGGAAGGAAATATTGTCTGCGTGCATTGAATCGTAAGGAGGAAATCGGAGGTGTGAGAACGTATGATCTAAAATGAGACATCTCTCGTTGTACTTGCTTCAATGAATCGACGTGATAATCTGAGAAGGAAGTGACGGGCTTAGAAAAAAAGACATCGAAATCTTAAACATTCATTGAATCGAATGATGAATTTTTTTGTATTCGTCTAGTTTTTACTTTATCTATAACTTAAATCTCTCTTTACACAAGATGAAAGGAAGACTCATCGCCTAAATATTCAAGGACTTCTTGTCACAATTAAACATTTGTTTATTTAAATTAACACATATATAACTTTTTAACTTCGATGTCTTTCATAAGCTCTGATTATTAAATATTTTGTCTAGAATATGCAATTAAATTTAGTCACACAAAAGCCAAATGAAAATACTGAAAAAGGAAATATAACATTTGCCCATAGCCTGAGTAGGAAATGACCCTTAATTTGCATTTTCTTCTCCATGAGAGAGAAATATTTCGCGACATGTATGAGTGAAAAATATAAATTTAATTATATGATGTAATTTAAATTTGAAATTATGCTTCAGTAGAAATTTATAAGTTCATTTTGTTATTAAATGAGCAATACTTTGTTTCATAAGGTATAAGACGGGGCACTTGAAAAGTGTTTCAATTAATTTCGAATTGATAGGATCAAGAAGACTTCTATAGTCCAATTATTAATATGTTAAAAGTTATTTATTAAGCAAATATAAAGTTTAGTAATCAAATCTACGATATATCAATTCTGAATTGTAGAA
Organism: Pantala flavescens; assembly: GCA_020796165.1. Taxonomy (NCBI): domain Eukaryota; kingdom Metazoa; phylum Arthropoda; class Insecta; order Odonata; family Libellulidae; genus Pantala; species Pantala flavescens. The sequence continues at coordinate 33,771,203 of CM036881.1, read as the reverse complement.
AATCTTGTTTCACTGTTCTGTTAAGCGCGAAAAAGTAATTCCGTTATCAGAGTGTTAAATCAATAAGCAATTACCGCCCTCTGATGATAAATCTCGATCACGTACGAGCTCATCCAAGACTCTAATACGGCTGCGGAGTTACTGGACTCGTTCCAATGTGTGATTTCCGAGCCAAGCGGGAGTTTCCGGGCAGGAGTCTTGAAACTTTGCCTTAGATATATGAAGTCGCTTTTAATAACCGAAGACATTACGATGGTTAAACCATGAAATGGTAGTCGCTTTTGCTGAACAAGTATTTATTCATGTACTTCACGGCATAAATACGTAGACTTCTACTCCGAGATATTTTATCATTATTCTTTTGGACCAAGAAGTTAATTGCCTTGGCTATTTGTCAGCGGTTTCTGCAGAGTATCAACTTAGTTTTTATTGTTTCAGTTTTAAAAATGTTCGTACTAAAGATTCTACAAATTTTGTATTGCGTGGGATTAAAGAATTATAAAAAGATAAATAAAGTCTGCGAAAATCGTTTTAGATTCTTCTTTGTCTATGTTTTTAGTTCTTACGGATGCCATATGATGGCACATTTATGCGCAAACATTTTTCATTCTTTAGGGTTTTAGCTGTTTTAAGTTCATGTTTTTTCCTCTTGCTACGCCGACATACATCAAACGGGGGTTTAATCTTATTTGAATAATATTTCTTACTTTGTAACAAGTTAATAAATGTTAAATTTTACATAGAATTTGTGTTAAGGTGTATGACAATGCCATTCAATGGCAATAATTGACTTCTTAATAAAATATATGTGTACCTATGAGCCTTTTATGTTAATTATAAAGTTTATTGATATCACATTCCTGATATTTACTCCAATGCCACGGAAAATTACCCAAATTTATTAAAAATTCAGCAAAATATGCGCATTAAAGATTTTTTTATTCAGCTGATACCAGCCTTTATATTCGATTCATTACCGTCCAATAAAATAATTGATGAAGCTGTTTGAAAAGGTTGTTTGGAATAGTTCATGAAGAGAAACGTAATTTTAATCCTGAGTTGAAATAAAATCCTCATGAGCCAATAGATTTTAAATTTTTCTCAGTGCCCTCATTGCGATATGAATTCAAAAAAGGCAGAATTGAAATTATATTTTAGCCACAATATTGTTTCCTACATTCCAGAGTTATAGTGCAAAATGTCAAATTATTATTTACTCAATTATTTGACAGGTCGCAATATTGGGTATGATGAGAAAGTGAAAGGATTCACGGAAAATTGAAATTCGTTCACTTATAGTAAAGAATATTTATTAGAAATAAAAATATAAAGAAAAAGATGATACATGTAAACTTTCCACAGGGTTTATAAATAATATATTGGGGAAGTATCGGCAGACGAGGTGGTATGTACAATATGATTCATATGCACTATTGTGGGTGGAAAATTATTACGGGCGGGTTAAAGTTTCTTATTTACAGGAACATCTCATTGAGGTCCGCTTACATATTTGTATCGCGAAGATGAATATGATAGTAAAGTAATTACAATTAGAATGACGGTGGAATTGGCTTCAGGGTCTAGTAATGGTGTCCTCCAAGAAGTGGTGCTCCCACCACATGTCCTCCGTATTGATGGATGGGCTCTGGGTGGATGGATTTGCCGATCTTCTTGACCACGGCGTTGAATCCGTTGTGCTTGTCGGCGGTGTAGTCCACTTGGCGAATGGTGCCATCAGGGTCGTTGAGGCTGTAGGATCCCTTGACAACGTCTCCGTCCCTCGTCTCCCATTGGTTCTTCACATCTCCGGTGTGGAGGTCATGTACGGCATAGTCAAAGTTATATTTTGGGTAAGCCTATTGGAAAATGAATGTTGTTAAAAGTTAAATTGGTAACGGCTTGATAAGAGCATTTATTTTTAATTTTATGGTATTTTAAATTAAGGCCTTTGATCAGCAAGTAAATGAATGCGTTTACTTTTTTTGACTAGATGAATAAAATTGGTTTGGAGGAGTTAAATTCGAAAATTATCCTTTTGGGTTTTTAGTGTAACTATTTGATTCGAAATTTAGCAGTTAATGTACATTTATTTGGATATCATTAGCCCAAAAGAAGGGTTTTAAAAATTTTAATTTATGTTGCTTAAACTGTCATAGTTTTCATTGAGCGGCTAACTCAGTCTTGTGATGAAAGTTATCTTATTCCGTAGAGAAACGTATATCTGATATTTAAATTGTCGCGCATTTTCAATTGTTTAATAATCGAAAATTAATCAAAACAGGTAAATGGACGTCTTGAACGATCATTTAATATATATTTTTAATAAAAACCACTTTTCGGTAAGTAACTTCGAGAGTGTAATATCAATATTGGAACAAAAAAATTTAATCTACCTCGATTCTGATGGGCGGTGGAGGCCTCGCGATAGCCACACATTCTATTTCATATAGTAACAATGAATACCTCACTCGAGAAAGGATTCTTCTCCAAAGTCGCAGATTTATATAAAGAGATGAAAGCTAAAGATTAAAACGACGGGCGTCTGACGCTTGAGGCCGAATAAGGCAACGGATGCATCCGCCGGAGAGAGAATAGCTTTCACTTGTTTGGAGTGATCATATACTTCCTCAGCCACCTGCTCCTTCCGTTTGCCAGATGCCTTTTATTGGACTATTAAAATCGTGACACTTCCAAAACTTCATTTTACACAACGGCCGCTTGAAATAGTCTTGTGTTTTTAGCATCTTCTATGGACATAGTTATTTGAGAAAGAGGAAATAGTTGAAGAAAATCTTTCAAAAGATATCTTTTATTCAGTAACATCTTCAAAGGGGAGAGTTATTTTGATTGCCATTCGAAACCCATTCATTTACGGAAAGGATTTCAGTGAAAGGGAACATTTAAGAAAAAAGAGTTAAGACGAATACAGTGATATCAAAACCATTCCTTTTTAGTCTTCAAAATATTTTACGCTGAAAGTAAGTTTAAATCCGAAGGTATTGTCTCTGAACACATATATATTTTCTTAATTGAATCTCGAGATTGTAAATGCTGAAGTAGGCAGTGTCAAAATACTTCGATTTAATCGAAGATTATTACGGTACTTTTGATTGATTCACGTATTCTCTCGTGATTGTACATTAGCTGCACGAAATAGCGGCGTGCATCCTAGCGTGATTTGGCTCACGTAAAATTTTGGCTTTCCCACTATTCATCCCGGAACTGTGTCAACGGTCGTGAATTTTAAGGACTCACGTAGTAATCCACTGGGTGTTCAACTGCAACTGGTGCATGTCCGTAGATAACTCCAGGGTATGCATGAGCGACGGCAGCCACAACGGCAAGGAGAAGAACCTGCGTAATAAGAACACTTTCGTCACATCGCCCTTGTTATACAACATCTACAATCTTAATCTAGATTAAATGGGAGATATTTTTCTCCCAAAATCGCCCTTTTGTTTCTCTGTAGAGCATAGGAGTAAATTATGTAAAATTTGCGCAATGTCGTTCGATACGAACTTTTTTTAAATTCTTTAACGAATCAAAGAACGAAGGGTGCTAACATACATTCCAAGAATGACTGTCTCGGGAATGTCGACGTAAAAAATATCGAAAAAACACTTTCCTCAGCTTTCAGTTACAATAGTTTTCTTATGGAGGCAGAAAATTAGGTCTTTAGGTCTTTATTTTGGAGGCGAGATTGAGACTTAAAAGTCTCTTCTTCCATCTAACCTCTCTAAAAAGTTTAAAGAACAAAAAGAATTAAAAAGAGAAAAATAATGATTATAAGAGAGATGTAAGAGGATATAAAAACCTAAGAAATTTCTTAGGAAAAATCCACTGCAGGAAAACACCCACAATGAAGGGGGGTGTGAAAATCCTGCACAAACCTACTGATAGGATTAACTAACAACAGAATACTAAAATTTTTATTTTACAAGATAATCGATGAGTCGGATCATGTTAAATTTGAAAATATATCTTATAACTGAACAGGTAATTAAAAATCTTCAAGGGTATATTTAGATATTTAGATATAATAAAATTAGAAGATATTGGACTGCAATTGGACTGAGCTGCAATAAAAAATATATCAGGACAGGTGCACAGTTAAATGAATTGGAGGTTAAGAGTGAAAGGAGTCAGTGAAAGAAATTAAGTGGGTGATATCCTTAAAAAGTAACAGAATGATGATTAAGTGCGTATGAACATTTAAAATTATCCGCTATTATTCTAAGAAAGATTTTGGACACGAATATCATTTATTATATACATTATTATAATTCTTTACTTTGATGTCGAACTCGAATAACAATAACGTGAACATTATGAGAAAAACGTGATATGAAATTGATTGATATTATTTTAATAATCTTTAATGAGAGAGATTAGTTTTGGAGACTTTGTCGATATCAAGATACTACCGAAAGATCTAATGTCTGGATTTTCCTTTAAAATTTCGCTTTAGGTCTTCATTGAGGCGAGATTGAGACTTAAAAGTCTCCTCTATCTAACATCTTACAAATTACAATAATAAAATAATAATGAAATTGATTTTAATAGGAATGAGGAATAGAGAAAAATTTTTAAATATTAAGCGGATATAAAAACCTAAGATAATTAATTAGGATATAATGATCCACTGGAGGAAAACATCCACAAAGAAGAGCGGTGTGAAAAACTTGAACAAATAGGTGGCTATAGGGCTGGCTATTTATAGAATAGATTAATGGGATGTCACGTCCTTATGGCGGTGGAAGAAAATGTAGCTTGCAAAAATTCCGAAAATTGATCTTTTACAAAGTCACGTTTTTTAAGCCCTCAGTTTGTCCCGATCGTTCCCAAGATATTCGTAAATCACTACTCACCTGAGCGTACTGCATTTTCACTCGCGGTATAAACCTAAATCAGTATACACTGTTGGGAAGTTCCAAATGAACTGATGCTCCGTTTGGAGAAGCCAAAGCCTTTATATACCACGAAGAGTGACCAAATGGGTGCAGGGGGTGGGAAGCACGTGGAGAGATGGACTCGGGTGAAATTCTTGGACTCTAGGGAAACGGGGAGCGGGGGAAGGGTTGATTGCTTGTCATTGGCCGCAAGAGGAAGGAAGTTTGTTCCGGTTATAGGCATCGCAGTGGTAGGGTATGGAGGGATTTTTTTAGAGTTAGGAAATCGAAATTAACTTCTCTAAGCCGGTTCCGTTTGATTAGGAGATTCCCCACTGCAATTATCTCTCTTGGATTACGAAAGTATCCACTTCGTTAACCATGTGTCGTCTAGCTCAATCTGATTTGGAAACGTAAGAAATTCTGGAGGAAAATTGTAAGATATTCTGTAAGGCTTCGACTGCAGTATAAAGAATGATTCTATCATGGACGATTTTGTGTTGTTTTTATACGGAATTATTTGACGTTGAACAAATTAAGGGATATTTTATATCAGTTTAAAAGAATACAGTTATAAATAATCAATTTTTATCGACTCTATTATTAAAGCTATATTTTCGTGCAGTTACTGTCTCCTGTGAGATGAACTGTGAGTGGCAAGTATGAAATAAATTATAAAATCCTTATTCATGCATGAATAAAGTAATTTTTGGGTGAGTAACACTCTGGAGTGAAGCAAAGAATCTCTGAGCGGAAAATTCTGTTTAATTTATAACTAAAACCTAATTTTAGAATTTAGTTTGGCCATGAAATCAACTTTATTTTTGCTTAAGTACCTATGTGAGAGCTTTTTACACGTAGAGATGGGCCAATTTTTCTTTTCTTTGCGTTTGATTTGTAGAGAGAAATGTGTGGTCAGTAGCCAAGGTTTCGGATGAATCAAAATAAAATATCACAGGTACTCTTTCCTTTGGCTAGAAAATATAAATTATAGTTTTACAAAAAGTAGGCGAAGTTCAACCCAGCGGAAGGAACAGTATCATTGTAGGGAAATTTCCGAAAAAGAACAGTTACATAATAAGAGTTGTATGAATATTCGTAAGGAAGGTCCTACTTCCATTATTATATTTTAAGAAATCTATAAAAGAAAGTTCAATAGTAATTAAAAGGTAACTTTGTTTACTCGGGACGCCTGTTTATGTGGTATAATAAACTGTGAACAACTTCCCTGAAGAAAGGAAACGAAAAGTATAGTGTAAAGATGATTTAGATAGTGGCCCATAGCAAAACTTTCTTTATTTGCGAGGAAGCCGAAAAATTGTCGTGGGAAGAATTATAGCGGAACCGGTTATGCAGATGGCAGGGCTCATCGATATGTCCTCAAGCGATGGCTTTCCAAGTCATGAGGTTTGATGGCGACAGAACGAATCTTCAAAACAAACTAAGAACCTGAGATATATTTTATAATTCATTTATTTTCATCTCCTTGGGTTGTGATAAACGTGAAGGGTTTATCAGATTAGGAACAATGATATGCTTGAGTAGTTGAAAAGGAAAATCGCTCATATTAAATTATATTCCATCTGGGAAGTTTTATACAAAAAGGTTTAAGAATCGTTATTTTTTTTAACACTGAAACTATTTTCAGCCCACTTCCTGTCTTCTATGTGCAAGATTAACATTAATTCTGAGATTTACTTTACTATATCGCAATGATTTCATAATACGGATTCAATTTTGAATGTAATTTAAACATAACGCAAACTTAAAAAAAACCGATAGTAATATTAGGGTTATTATGGTCTCTTTGTAATAATTTTATGGTGCATTAAATGGGACGAAACAAGAAATGACATTGGAAAATTATTATAATATAATATATCGCAATGCTTCGATGGCATTAGATAAAATTTTACGATATCATATCAACAGAATTATGTATTAATTTTTTAATCATAAATATATTTCATTTTTATACATTTGAAGCGCTGATGGGAGCTATAACTAATAACGGTTTCCCATACTAAACTCTCTTAATTTTTATTCTATTATCATCCAATAATGATGTTAATTAATTAATAATAATATTCTAATTCATTTTCGTAATGAGTTTTAATTATTTTATTAATCACTCTCTGTTATTCTGAAAAATGTACTTCTTACGAACTTCTTTTCTCCTACACGGAAATAGTAAGAGTTCACACTAACTCTTTATCCTCTACTTCATAATAATTCCTGAGATGGGTGAGGGCAAAACTGGTACATCTAGATCACATTAGGATACACTTTTCAAGAAATACTAAGAATGAAATAGCTAAACGTTGGTTCGCTTTCATTATGTATCCTTTTCAAAGTAGGTGCTGATGATATATATCATTGACTCTATCTTTTCCTACCTGATTATTCTACGTCGGAGAGAGTAATGGCATTAATTCCACAGCTTCGTCTCAGGAATCTGAGAGATCAAAATAACTGCGCAATTTGCATTCATTGAAAAGCTAGGAAATATTTGCGACGTCTAGCTTTCGTCGGGTTGCGTTTTAATATGCAGGAGAAGTACCACTTCCTCGCCTCCACTTCTCACTTACGTTTCTCTTCCCGAAGCTATCAGGGTTTCAAGAAACCGTTCATAATTATTGCCTACGGATTAGCTAATTCTTCATTGCGCAAAACTTTCTGTTATTCAAGCTGTTATTAAAGGAATGCGTGGAATATTTATATCCCTAAATCTCGGAAATTAATTATTCGGACTTAACTGGGCGAGCATTGGGAACCCGAGGCAAAACGGAACTGCTTTATTTTATTAGAAAATTTCTCAGGAAGTCACTTTCTTCTCTCACTCCCATTAAGGAAACCGATTATAGGCAATAGACATTCTCGTGTAATTTCCTATGATTGATCCAGAAGTTCCTAGTGGTCCACCGGAAATGGGGTTTTTAGGGGCTTTTTTATCGAACGCGAAATTTTGCTCTTGCGCTCTTCTGCCGATGACAATCCGATCAACAGGGTTTTCGGAAAATAAATGAATAGCTTCCTCTCTAAAAACTTCATGTAGAAGTTTTATGTTTTACAATGAATAAACTCAAACCTAATCATCTATTATTATATATTATAACATCTGTTGAATCAATAAACGGAAAAATTGTTGCTTGATAATGTTTATATTCATTAATAAATAATTTAATGATTGAAATACCCCTATCTATAAAAAGGAGTTTGGCCGAACTTTAGAATATGAAAGAATGATTGCAACCACTCCATACCCCGTTACCCCGGGAACGCCTCTAATTAAAATCTATCTCTACAGAAACAATCATTATTAATAAACTACTGTAACATGGTATGTTAATCGTAATATCATGCTTGAATTTCTCAAATCACCCTATCTCATAAACTCCTTTCAAGACTGGTAGAATTTCTTTCCAAACATTATAAATATTTATATATGGCGAATTATAAATAGCGCATGGTCCAATTCAATTAGTACAGTTATCAACGTTTGCGATCGTATTTTCACTCTTTTGGGTGAAAGTAACGATTCCTTAGGTTTCCTTTGGAAATTACAAAGTCGTTTGTAGAGCTCAGATGACTTCGATAAGAGGATAAGATCGATTTATATCGCGCGTGAGCGAACAATGGTTGCGTCGGAAATTAACTCTTGCATGGCCTAATTAGTGACCCGAAATTTAATTGCGTAATCGAAATCGGTTGAAATTCTCGGAGACCGCTTTTACGGAGAGATGGTTGGACCGATGTTACGTGCGTTCGAAACTCGTCATTTCCCTAAAATCATTTCAATCTCGTTCGAAATTCGAGGAAGAATCTGTGTTTTGAAAGTCTTACTTCCATCTGCGTTCATCACACCCTTTTCAGTGATGAAATCGCGTCCCAAGATATCGATGGCGTTCATTGTGCAAGTGCTGTGCTACGCGTGGATTGAAAAATGGGAAAGAAAGTAATTAATGTATAGAAAGTTCAATCCATTGGGTGCTATCAGAAAAACTAAGAATCGTCACCAAATACTTCGAGCTATGTTTTCCGGAAAAATAAGATTTTAGAAGTTGTTTTTATGTATAAAGCCCACAAAGAAAAGTAGAAATAAATTTAGAATATATAGATAGATGTAGAATAAATTCTAATGCTTGTCTTAATCATAAGATAGGAATTTAATTTTGAAGTGTAAAGGGGCGCTGTTGGATAGATCAATTCTCCTCTCAGGTTTTATGTACGGAGACTATGAATATGGAATGTAATAAGAATTCTTATTCGGTCAAATTTTCAATTTATCTGGATTTGAAAGAATCCTCATTCCTCAGAATTTTTACCTCTTCCCTGTAGTCGAGGTTTCCTTTATCCTCCACGTTATAACATACAACCCATTTCATGTTCACGAATATCACATACTGATATAACTTGTTTACTCCTATCGAGACATAAACTATTTTACTATTAAGCAATGGACTTAAACGCGCAAGACTAGTTGACCAATTCTTTTCCCTTTTATCGCAAGTCTCCTTTTTCGATACGAAATATATTATATAACATCGAAATTATAACACAATTTTCTGGGTCATCCGGAAAGTAGAATAACGCTGATAAGCATTTATCAGGCTCGGATCTTAGAAATCCCTGTCATTAGCCCTCTAGACAAATTAATAGATGATATCATTCTACGCTAGGATTAACTAGATCTTTCGTAAGGTCTTAGTTATATTCAATGTTACGTTACATAATATAGCGAAGTTCAAATTCTTTTCCTACATGACGTAGTATAAAACTGTAGATTTGAATATTTTCATCATCATTCATTCTTTTCCATGCTTCGCGTTTGCAGTTTGTAAAGAATTAGCATATCTATCCTCGGACACCTTTTCATTTGCTGACAGCTAACATTTTTGACGTGTAATTCTTGTTCATTGGTTTAAAAATTATTAAATCATATTACTTTGTCTGAGGGCATCTTTTCTTCTAATTTTCTTTATGCTTAAATTTCACTTGTTTCTCAATTTTAAGAGCCTACAAAATTAATAGGCTAACAAGTCAAATAAGCGAAAGAATTTTTATAAGCCTCTCTAATAGATTAAAAATTACAGTATACTTATATTAACCAATAGGGTGTTTTATAATTAATTACGATTGACAATCTAAGTAAAAAGAATCTTAGAAGAATGTTTTTAGAATATGTTGATCTTGTCACATCCAAGAAAGTATCAGAAAAATGTGTTAAAAAGCTTCTAGAATATTATCATTGTCTTGATCTTCATTTTAGCATGAAAGCATATTTTCATGCCGTTTTAAATTAAAACTGCAATAGACTGACTCGCTATACTCATTCTCCGCATCAATTACGTACCGAAGATGGAATTAAACAATACTCTTACCGAAATGTGGAGAACTGAAAAGAGTTCATCAATGGTGAGATAAGATACAGATCAAATTATTATGGTTAATGGAACTTAAATTTGTTTAACTTAAATCAAAAATTCTATAATTTGAAATGATGATTATAAATATCAGTCCACTAATGCTGATGAATGAGTGTATAGCCTTACATCGTTCTAAAGCGCTTCTCAATTGTTATTCTTTCCCTTTCGATCATTTTTTGTCTTCTGCCTTCCGCTCACAAATGCCAACACGGGAAAGGGACTGTCCTCTGTTGGGAATGATCTAAAAAAACTTCTTTCCGTACGTTTTCCGGGTACATTCTGCAAAACGGTTGTCGGACACTTGGCAAAGAAATATCGCCCTCAATACTGAAGTGAAGAGCTTTCAGAAGAGAGAATGCTCGCAATTTGACGTAAGCAAACGCACTATTCGTTTAGATTCCTATCAAATAATCGAGTTCTTAAAAACGCAACTCTCTCGTCCGGAATGTACATGAAAATTTCTCCTTCGTATCCCTATCGTAAATCGTAATTATATTTCAGTTCTAAACATTTAATGCAAATATATTTACCGATGGAAATTATTAAGCGTATGAATTTCATTCGATTGGGAGTTGTGATGGTGGGAGGGTGATATACGGTGAGGAATAGCCCCCGGGACCGCCTGAAGGCCTGGACCCCGAAAAAACCTTTATGAATGATTGTTGATGGTATTCTTTATGTATATTATGTATGTATTAACTCTATGTATATTATGTATGTATTAACTCTATGTATATTATGTATGTATTAACTCTATGTATATTATGTATGTATTAACTCTATGTATATTATGTATGTATTAACTCTATGTATATTATCCATGAATTTTTAATAGAATATATAATACAAAGTTGTATCTTTTAGGATGATTTTTTATATTTGGCATTGTTGTTTAAAGTAGTTTGATTTAAATCTTACGTAAATGTGGCTATGAAATATATTTTATAATCTCTTTATATCCTTGCTACCAGAGCATTGCTCTACCTTTAAGGTTTTTTTCTAATAATGAGTAAAAAATATTCATATTCAAACCAATGAGACATTAGAAATTAGAACATGAAAAAGAACAGTTCTTGTAGTTGTAAATACATTTTTCTGGCAACTAAGGTACTGTCTAAACCAAAATCTTTTATTCTTATAAGAATACATACTTTTTCTAACATTCAAATATCAATTGCGGCATAACAGCATAAAATATGTAAGAGCGTTCTTTGAGTCCTTAATTCTTTTCATATTAAAACTTGTAAACTGTAAAGAAATCGTAGATACGGCCCTCAAACCATGCTTGAGTGTTTTTAATTGGAATGATATGTTTAATGAATAATCTGTAACAGATTGTTAAATAAATACTTATCAGTGAATGGAAAATAAAAGGAATTCTTTTGCGTACCATCCCTTTTCCTTGGAGTGTTATAAATTGCATAATATTCAAAGAAAATTGTATTATCATTCTTTATTTTCAATTTCAATCAAATTTAATTCAATAAGGTGAATTAGTAATTTATACAATCAATGTTGACTTTATAATCAATTTAATGAGATCATTCTTAACAAGAGGTTTCTCTAGCTATTTTCTTTTGAGTCTTGTAGTAAAATAGCAGCGGCAAGTAGTATCTCATTAGAGTTTAAATACTATCGAGATAAATAAGTTTTCAATGTGTACAATTTGCAAGTACGCAGTAATTTCAATCGTCAAGGTAGTATCCTTCAGCATTTGTAACGATTCCTGAAACCTTCCCTTCCCTTAGTATCTAGTCCATTAGCCCTTCTTTTAGTACCTCAGTCCATTAATTATTTGTATAATTTTGTGAATTTTGAGTTTCCACCAACACTTTCTCAAATGAGGTATGCAGGGGTAACGATGCGATGGAATACCTATGAATTCGATGTGCACTATTAATTTCTCACTTCTTTCCGCTCAATTTTTATTGAAATCGATGTTTTTATTATTGCGCCAGTAGAAAAGATTGTTATTATTACGTGGTTAATGTAACTGCACCAATTTGAAATATTGGAGATGGAAAATTATTACAAAATATCAAAAAATGGATGTTATACATAATGCCTAATTTCGTTCAAATTAATGATTGGACATTTATTTTATAAGATGCAATAAAGTGTATGAAAAGCCGATGTTCTACTGAATAACAATTTAGGAATTATATAAAATACCGGATTTAAAAATTTAAAAATACAATATACATTCTACTCTAATTTAAGAATTAAAATTTAGTGAAACGTAGGTAGTGCCTCATATCATATCTTTTAATTAAAAAGTTGGGATAGTTTCATTATATTTTGTAATATGAAATTAGAGTATCCTCAAATTTGCCTCTGTGTAATCGATATGTAATGTATATTTTATGCCCTAAAGTCGGATTTTTCCCTGTGAATGCAGGGATGTTTTTTAAAAATAAAAAAAAAATTCTTCCCGGGCACTTAAGAACAACCAAATTTTATGAGGCTACAGACAATGTTTTTCTTTCTACGAAAAATGTTACTTTTTATTCACAAAAGTACATAGGTTCGATCCCAGGCGGTGACATATTTTCCAATTTTGAAAAACCATATCTAGCTTAACTTCCTATACTTATAGATATGTGTATTATGTACTTTGAAAAAAAAACAGCAGTTGCCTAAGTGCCATCGGTTCAATTCCAGAGGGACTCGTAATCTCGATTTTCCCCATAAGAAATACACGGGATAGATTGATGCACTTCATGAGTGAATTTCCCTTAGAAATTTCCAGTATTATGCATGATATTCAAGCGATATTTGTAAAGATACAGAGAAAAGCTCCTTAGTTCGACGCCCTAGCGGGAAAAATTCAGCTGTAAGAATTACATGGGAAATCTAGCTCAACTCAATATACGCTGTGATCATGTCGTTTAGTTTATATTTGGCAATGTTCAGTAGAATATTCTATCAAAAAGTTTTAATATTTCATCGTGAGATTTATTAGCCTACTGCTTGCTGCTAGCAAACATACCTTTACTCGTAAATATATTGTTCCAAAATTTCTGTGTGTTTGACTTTTTTGAAGGTTTCCTCCAAAATTATGACATGTGCCCGACAGTTCGTAATTTCATTAACCCAATCAACCTGTTTATTGACTTAATTGCAACGGGAATTCAGTGAATAAATAAATAAACCATTTGAATGATGGGTATGAATTTTTTACGTAGTTAAAGTAGAATTGAGTCAAAAGATAGAATTTCGGAGATAGTGTTTACACAATACAATAAAAATATCGATTTTTACATTGGTCCATTAAAAATTGATATGACCTTGAACCAATAATCGTATGTGTAAATAATACGAAAATTTCTGAAATCTCAAAGGTATTTGTTGTATTTATTTATTTATTTTCTATTGAAATGTACAAAACAGTCTATTTCAATGAAGGATTAAGTTGTGTTTCTCAAAGAAGTTTAGTTTCTAATTTACAAAACATCTCGGCGTAAACAAATAAAATGGTAACATTTCTTTCACTTCATGAATTTTCATATTTTGTTTATAAATAAACCAACTTAAATCACTTCAGGCAACGCATTAATAAAATGATATTTTTTACGAATCATATTTTATGACAAATAGCACATTTTTATGTAATGCATACAAATGAACCTGTATATTTTAATCGAATCTTCAAAAAAGAAAAACGTCTCAATTTTATTGATAATATTTATCCCTGTAGTGTCCTTCTGCATCGTTAAAGTTTCCGAAGTAGGCAGCGTTTCCTTTTTCATAAGGGAATGCATTACCTTCATTGTGGTGCACAGCAGATTTATAACTGTTGGTATATGGCGTTTTTCTTTCAAAAAATCTTCCAAATGATGGTCCTCGATGAGGAAATGAATACAAATTTCCATTTGAGTACGAAGTAGCAAAACCTAAGTCATCAGAGTGCGTTCCATAGAATGTATGAGGATTCTTGAAGTTGTTATGATTTACCCCGCGAGTTACAGATACATAAGAGGTACCAGGATGACCTCTTGCATGGTTATTATAATCAGGCCAGTAAGCATTTGAGTGATGATTAGGATGCACGGCTTTGCCTAGTTTCTTCACGACTGCATTGAAACCATTGTGTTTGTCTGCAGTGTAATCTACTTGACGAATAGTTCCATCTGGGTCATTGAGGCTGTACGACCCTTTGACCACGTCCCCATCCCTTTCTTCCCATTGAGTTTTTACATCGCCTGTGTGCTGTGAATGGACGCTGTAGTCATAATTATACTTGGGATATGCCTGAAAGGAGGGATAAACAAGGGTTAGTGTATGCATTATTCATAGTTCTTTATGCTCTAATTTCTAGTGTGTATTTAATCTTACATACTTGATTGCATTTTGAATTCAATTCTGAAAGGTATACGTTAAAGTATGAGATACTAGATACATGATGAATAACAGAAATTTAATTGCTAATATTTCACGTATTTATTTTTGTGCCTACCTAGGCCGATCTGATAATGCGCGAAATGGATGCTAGGACGAATTGATTTAAGAATTCCTTCTTAGCACGACGCATGATAATAATTGGCTAAAATACGGTACGCGATAACATAAATAGGTATATACGATAAACCTGCTACACGACGAAAGACGGTTTGCAGGGTACTTATGTAGTTGTAGATATCGTACAATTGTTAAATTAAATTTTATCATTAAATTCCGTATTCCCCAAATAATGGAGTTTTCAACAGTTTTATGCTGTTTTCAAGCGAGGGGAGTCCGTAAACACTCTTACATGGGATGTTAATCAATAGTACTATTTTATTCCTTACTTGGCTTAGGTTAGGATTCCATTCCCTCCCATAAAAATACTGATTTGAGAGATCGTTCTTTAGGTGGGCTGCCGAAAATTGAAGCAGCAAAGGAAGTAAAACTGCAATCTAGAAACATATAAAAAAGTGTATATATATATAAGTATAAAAGTAATAATGTCACGGTGAATTAAAGTTTACTCATAATAAGAGATTTATAAAATGGTAACGATATTCTCTTATTTTAAGTTCATTTCTAAAATTTAAAATAGTAAAAATTCTATTCTATAGCCGAGAATTCATTGATATTTATACAGATGAACTCTTATGTTTGTAAATATAGTTATGAAACCCTACCTCTTTGTGAACCATATCGAATCCGAAGTTAGAGAATCAGGTTGACAGGCAACTGTGATCATTCCCTTAAAGTCCACCTCTTTATATACTAAGGTCTCCAAGGGAATCCAAGATTTGGAAACACAAATTTCACATCGGAGATATATCCTGGCATTAGAAATTGCGGAAGAAGGTTTTTCGGAAGAAACAGAGTCACGGCGACAAAATTGAGAAATGCAGATAATAAGCTGACCTTTTTGGGGTCGCGTCGTGAATTTAGAAACCAAACTAACTAACGATCGGCTAATACAAACATTAATCGACACAAGTATACATTAATACATTTAAAATATAAAAGAAAAAATATATCCTATTGCTGATACATCATACAGATTAAATCTAATTTAGAGTTTTAACTAAGCTAAAAATATTATGTATCATCCTTCTTACTATTTCGGAAGAAAAACTACTACAACGGGGAATTTAAAAACGATTGATATTAAATACTTGTTGCCATTATAATAAATATCGAAATATTTAGAAAAAAATCTTTCATTGAAATCTTCCTAAAAATTTATTCTACCCGGCATCGGTCAAAAAATGGAATTCAATTCACATTAAAATTTTTCAACGATATTTAACTCTTTAAGTATTTATTATTTGCATATTTATTCAGAAGAAAACCGCCGATAAAACATCTCTTCAACCGTGGTATTTTTTAAAAGTTTTTGGTAATAACAAAATATAAGCAAAACACTAAAAAAGCTGTAATTGTTTGGATACTAAAAGATGAAGATAATAAAGAAAAAATTCATTTATTTGCTCAACGACAATATACGATAACGTTTCAGTTTAGTATCAATAATGAAAGAAATATATGAGGAATTCACATCGATTCTTAAAGAGAATTGCAAAAACAGAGAAAAGAATGAAAAAATCTCGTTAACGATAATAAAAAAAATTAATTGGGAGAGAGTAAAATGACAATAAACGATAACGAAATAAAAAAGATCATAGGTTGAGGAGATGAAAAATGCTTTACTTAATCATGATTATTAATATACAAAAAATTCCATTCAAATCCAGGTTTTTCAATTAAACATAAGAACGCTATTTCTAGTGAGCCGAGTAGGAGAGTCCTCCGTAGTGTCCTCCGAGATTGGCGTATGAAGAAGCACCTCCGTAGTAACCACCTGCGTATCGTCCGTAAGCGAGTCCTCCGTTGTAGTGGCCTCCGTCAGCGATGACGTCCAGCGTGAGTGTTTCGTAACGCACATTTGTCTGAGATTTCACATTCTGTAATTACTTCTTCGTTGAAAAAGGATCTCCTGAATTTGGATTTCATTTCGCCTCCCTTTGGACATTTTCTGAATAATGATGTACTTTGTATATCGATTCTATATTACTTCGGAGCTTTTCTCTAGGCATTAATTTGAGGAATATAATTTAAATTATATCCGATGCTTGTAGATCTTTTTCTTATAACCATTTATTACAGGAATTAACATCTGGTTGTATTGATCAAAGCTCTACCCATCTTTTCACTTCTTTCCGTAAACATTTTAACGTTACGCTTCGAACAGAGCTCTTATTTCGTGATCTTTATGAACGAAGTTTAGGACTACTTTGTAAGTGAATCATTTAGTAGCAAATAGATGCTGCTGTTGTTAAGGATATGAATACTGCCCCTACATATGAAAGTGGTTCAAATTCTTGTGTAGAGATGTTTGATGAATTGCATCTCGTGTAATTATAAAATATTCTTACCTCAAACGACGCATTAATGTATAATTTTATTAAGCACGATCAATGGAAATTCATAATGAATATGAAATTTTTTGTGAATATCATACGAAAACGGTGCTTTTAAAGCGTGAATTGACAAAACCATTTTAAAAAACTACAGCATGTTCTATAAATGTTTTCCAGTAATAAATAGAAATGAGTTTAACTTGAATCCATAGCTTTAATGAAGGAATTCATGAAAATTTATTAATAATCTAAAAATTTAATTCAATTTTATCATTCGCGATCTAAAGATTCTTAAAATATTTTCATTGATTTATTTTTATCATTTAAGTGTAGTGATGTAAAGTAGTAGACGCAATATATTTACGCTTTTCTTACGTTACTGATCTAATGGTGGTGTATAATGGATGTATATTAATAATTCCGTATATTGCAGGTCTTCCTTAGATAGATAACGACGGAAAGAAAACGACGAATTAAGAATCGTCTAAGGAAGTTTTGGAGAACATTTGATAAGATTCATTTTTCAAGCATCTAATCCACATGCCATGGAATTTTCTTTTGCCTTCCTCCGAAAGACAGTTCCCAGATCATTCGGCGTTTTATAAAGGTACGTCATGACTTCCTTCAATATGTAATTTATCTTCAAGAATAGGTCCTCACATTTCTCTACATAAAGGCTGATCCTTTTTCAAATATCTAAATCAGAACGTTTTGGGCCAGGGGTGTGACGACCTATCGTGTAGCGACCCTCGTATGCTGGAAAACTTACGTCCTCGTAATTATGCTTCGTACAGCTTTCATCTAAACTTCCTCTGTTTTCAGTAAAGATCTGCCCAAATAATTATTACATAATGTTTTGAACTTTTTGACTTAGACGACTTTCATAATCAGCTCTAGATGAATTCCGCAGAACGTTGCAATTACAAACACGATGTAAAGGTTCATTTTTGCCGATTTCGTAAAAATCGAATCGAATAAACGTAGCTTAAAATAATGTGGTGCGAAATAATCGATAAACTCATTATGTGTAAGTTTTACCCAGGCCACTTTCGTTATTAGGCGCACGATTTAACTTCTTAAATACCAAATACCAATTATTTGATACCAGGATTTATTTAACGGCTCTGGAATATTCATTGGTCGCTTGCGGCACTATTAGTTGAAGATCGTATTTATCATTTGTGAGAGAGCGAAAAAAACAATATAAGAGGGGTTTCTATACCGTCTATGGGTTTCCTATTTTATATTTCTCTCACGATATGGCATGGAGAAGTTACTTTTACACATTTATCGGGAAGACATCTAGGATTAACTTGTTCTCCACTTTTCTGTCAAATTTGATTGATGAATACGAGGAATGGGGAATCAACAAATACATCGGATGTGATACGAAATGCAATTTATTCCTCAGTCAGATGTTATTATAAATAAGGAGAGGTACATTTCATAACATTTTTTGCACGAACGTTTCGTAATTAGTGGTAGAGTCCTCCGTAGTGTCCAGGGAGGGCGAGATTGGCGTATGAAGAAGCACCTCCGTAGTAACCACCTGCGTATCGTCCGTAAGCGAGTCCTCCGTTGTAGTGGCCTCCGTCAGCGATGACGTCCTGACGGCTGATGGCCCTGTCGTGCTCCTTCAGATTGTAAGCGTTCTTCACGACGCTTCCGTCGCGGTATTGCCACTGGTTCTTGAAGTTTCCGGTGTGTGGAGTGCCATCGACATCACACTCTGCCATCAGGGTTCTTTAAGAACCCTGATGGCAGAGTGTGTTCTATTTGATGGTGATGTCGAAACGTCGGCTATAAGCTACCTTACCTGGTGGAGAACCAGAGAAAAATTTATACATAGTATACGCCACGAAAGCAACAGTTCTTTCATCAGATCATCCGATATTCTAGACTTCACCATCAGCAATAGATTTTCTCCTCCCATCGTTCTCCACGCCCTTGATTCCGACCTCTTACTCAAAATATTCGGTTCTCCGTCTCTCTCCTCCGCTTCGCCCCAACCCTCTTCAGATTGGAATAAATTCAAAACATTAATCGAATCAATAACCATCCACCATACATACTCCCCATCTCCTAAAAAAAACTGACTTTCAAATTTCCCTTTTAAACGACCTTATCACCTCCGACAAAGCCGACTCCACCTCCTATCACCCACCGAAACCTGCAACCCACTGCCCTCTCACCCCTAACATCCGATAACTTATCTACGCAAGAAACCGCCTCTGCAGGCAGTAAAACATGTATAAATTACCAGAGGTCAAAGCGGCCTTATAGTCTATCAGAAGGCAAATAAAAAAAAACAGATGCGCTTATTTTTATCAGCTGAATTGTCTTATTTTACCAGCTCTCTCACCTTCGAAGATAACTCGCTCTGGAAAATTTCAAAAACCTTAGTCAGACCCCCTCCTTCCATCTAACGCATCCTCATCAACAAACGCCTTTCCTTCGACACCCCTCCATAGCCGAACACGCTGCAAAACACCTGTTCCTAACCATGCAAAACAACCTACCCCCCCCACCCAAGCCGACACTTCAATCCTCGACCTCTGTAAATTCCCTTCCTCCTTCTAACCCACCGCCCCCCCCTTACAACCTCAGCCACAGGTATTCTATTTGATGGTGTCCGAGCAAGTGTGGTCCAGCAGCGGGGGCGGCATTGTAACGAGGGTTTGTAAAAACAAGTTTATATTCTTAAGCTACTTATCAGTCCATAGCTCTCAAATATTGTCGACTTGCGCATCTTCTTTTGGCGGATAATGAGCATCTTGTTGTCTAGCCGATCGCACGCTTGAATCACACTGAGCTTCCCGCTTCCCTGTTGCATGAATTTCCGCACGATGCTACAAGCACCCCGGGCTTCCACGAAATTATATACATTTTTGACCTTATAACTGTGTGACTATACGCGTATGAATTGAGTTACAATGTTATGGGTAGCTGGACTGTAGTTCGTAGCTTCGTCCTTGGAACGTGAATGTGACTATCGAGCATTGCGCAGAAATACAGACTTTTCCCGACCAGTACCTATAAACAGTCACATTTTATGTAGTGGCATAGTAGCGAGAGTGTGGAGTGGCATAATAAATTTATTTTGCATTGAATTTTATCGGGACCGAGCAAAAGTGACATAATAGCGGGAGTGGCATAGTAACGAGATTAGACTGTATATTTGGGAGATTTATTGCACTGCAAACCTTGGTAAGTTAATAAAGTTACCTAATATGACAACAAATTTCATCTATTTGAAAATTTTCAGCTTATTTTTCGTCTTTGATGAGAATGAACTTCATTTATAGGTCGTCTACAGTTAAATCTCTCTGGAGATTTGTGAGATTCGAACTCTACAGTGGGAGATAATTTAGCACATCCTACTCCGAACTGATAAGGTATTGCGATAATGTATATTTTCTTATATACCGAATGTAAGTAATGTAATGGATTGTATAATAATCTACCTATCCATATCTATAATTATAAAAATGAATGCGTGTCTGTCTGTACTCTATAGACTCAAAAACCGTACATCCAATTGTCGTGTAAAATTGGGAACTAATTACGTATATCCTCGGAAAGGCTTTTGAAAAAAAAATGTAATAACTTGATCGAGTACTCAGATCGACTCCAGAAGGGAAAAACTGTTCCCATAAGAAATAAATGTAATCTTCGATTTCTCACTTGCATGCTTCCTTGCTTTTGCAAAATTAAATTAGAAACAACCAACGTATGGATTTGAAAGTAGCACCAAAAGAAGGGAAATGGATAATTTTTTTTGGTTATGAAATATAGTTTATGATCAGAAATTACGATTCTTTGGATAAATCAGATGATAATATTGACGAATTTTGAGGCTATAAATAAACTATTCCTTAATTACCACGTATTCGATTGTTGAATTTTCTCATAAGTACACATTAAGAATTTATTCCAGTATTCAAATGTGTATATTTATAGCAACGTACATTATTGCTATTATTGTACATTAAGTTAACGGTTTTTAATATGCAAAAAAACGATATTGAGATAAATTAAGGACATTTAATGCACTGCACAACTTGGTGAGTTAATGAAGTTACTACTTTGGCAATAAATTTCATCTATTTTAAAATTTTCAGCTTATTTTTCGTCTTTCATGATACTGAATTGCATTTATAGGTCGTCTGCAGTTGAATATCTGTTGCGATTTGTGAGATTCGAACTCTACAGTGGGAGATAATTTGGCACATCCTACTCCAAACTGAAAAGGTACTGTGATAATATATATTATCTTATATATCGAACGAAAGTAATATAATTCATAGTATAATAATCTATCTATCTTTATATATAAAAATGAATGAGTTTCGTTTGTCTTTCTGTACTCTATAGACTCAAAAACCGTACATCACATCGTCATGAAAATTTGGCTACTGTTATTACGTTTCTCTCTGAAAAAGTTTTTAAGAAATTTTTTTTAATTTGGAGTACTCCGTTCGACTCCTGAAGGGAAAAACTTCCAATAAAAAATAAATGTAAACTTCGATTTCTCACTTGCATGCTTCCTTTCTTTTGCAAAAATAAATTAGATACAACCAACGTATGGATTTGAAAGTAGCAAAAATTTCGTTTCAATTTAGTTTCAATTTATGTTGTATACATTTTACGTGACTGAATTTCATTCCTAGGTTTTCTTCAGATGAGTATGTGTTCTCTTTGATTTAATGTTCTCAGAATTTAGTTATTATACTCCGAACTGAAAGGTACTGTGATAGTATATTTTCTTATGTACCAAATTAAGCAATGCTCCTTAGCTCCGATTCCAAAATTTCTTCTTGTTTGGCCAATATATACCGCATTGCAATCCCCACATTCTAATTTATAGATCCCGGATTTAAGTGACGGATTAAATTTTTCCTTATTATTGCAGAGCACCTTGCTTAAATTGACCCGTGTTTTAAACGCCGGTCCCAAGCGATCCTTCGGTAACAGATTAGCGATTTTTGATGCCAGGTTATCGATGAAATTTACTTTTACCCATTCGTGGTTGGAGCTGTTTTCTGTGTGGTTTCGGTATATTTTCTCCATTGCTAGAAATCTCTCTTTTCTGGCCAAAAGTTTGTTGGGCGAAATTGGGACTAAAAAGTCCCATCTTCCATTGAACCTGATTTTTGATATGTTCTCTTGTCATTCATTGACCGAATATAAAGTTCCAAGATTAAAATCCTTAATTTTGAAAAGGCAGAACGGACGGATATATAGAATATTTTTGAATTTCGTATTCTTGTACTTCTAACTTTGTATTGCTATGAGACGATCTTTGGCACTGTATTCAATCCCGTCGTTTTTCTCAAAGGCATTTCACTTGTTAAGGCATCTGAGATTAGCTTATATTTGTGTTTGGGTCTATATGTCAATTTAAATTGAATAAACGTGACAACAAATCGGGTAAATATCGGCTGAATTGGAAATGCAATTTTACTGCCAGTGTAAATTATCATAATGATGCATTTCCATCCCCTTTCTCTGTCAGAAGGTGTGCATTTTTTTAGTTCCACGCAGTCCTTGGTCTAATGTGATGTTAACAGCGTATTTTATAGGGTTTGATTGAAAACCCGAATTCCTTCAAATACAGGATCCATTTCCAATGTAAATTTTATTCGGAAATGATCGAGGATGACATCAACCAGGTTTTGCTTAGAATTGTTGCGAAACAATATCTAGAAGAACCGTAAGAGACATGACTAGCTAATTAGATCTCGATCATTGATGAGGTTCCAAAGATTCGTAGACTCTGATTGTTTGAATGATGTGAGGGAGCGGAAGTGACAAAAAATAAATGAAGAGATTAAGGAGATGAAACGTACTTTAATCCATCGTCATCGATGTGCGAAAGCTTCCATTCAAATCCAGGTTTTTCAATTAAAAATAAGAACGCTATTTCTAGTGAGCCGAGTAGGAGAGTCCTCCGTAGTGTCCTCCGAGATTGGCGTATGAAGAAGCACCTCCGTAGTAACCACCTGCGTATCGTCCGTAAGCGAGTCCTCCGTTGTAGTGGCCTCCGTCAGCGATGACGTCCTGACGGCTGATGGCCCTGTCGTGCTCCTTCAGATCGTAAGCGTTCTTCACGACGCTTCCGTCGCGGTATTGCCACTGGTTCTTGAAGTCTCCGGTGTGTGCGGAATGGACACCGTACTCGAAGTCGTATCTGGGGTACGCCTACGGAAAGAGATATCCAGGTGAAGAGGGGTACTCGCCGGAGGTGAGCGAAGAGAATGGGTGCTACTTACGTAGTGATCGTAGCCTGGGAACGCCAGGGCAGCGCCCACCGCCAAGACGACGAGGAGGATTACCTGAAAGAAGGAGAAAGGGGATGAGCGATATGAATTCAAAGCAATATTACCTATTGCTGTGGCACCTCACCTGGAAGGTCTGCATTTCGAATGGTGTTGATGGATTTGTGACGAGCATGACTTGGGCGTCGGAGTATTTATACGCGTGGAAAGTACGTTCGAAGGGTGAACTTTACAGTTGGATGATCGCGTATGGGGCGGGACATGTTTCTTAACGCACATGTGTCTGAGATTTCACATTCTGTAATTACTTCTTCGTTGAAAAAGGATCTCCTGAATTTGGATTTCATTTCGCCTCCCTTTGGACATTTTCTGAATAATGATGTACTTTGTATATCGATTCTATATTACTTCGGAGCTTTTCTCTAGGCATTAATTTGAGGAATATAATTTAAATTATATCCGATGCTTGTAGATCTTTTTCTTATAACCATTTATTACAGGAATTAACATCTGGTTGTATTGATCAAAGCTCTACCCATCTTTTCACTTCTTTCCGTAAACATTTTAACGTTACGCTTCGAACAGAGCTCTTATTTCGTGATCTTTATGAACGAAGTTTAGGACTACTTTGTAAGTGAATCATTTAGTTGCAAATAGATGCTGCTGTTGTTAAGGATATGAATACTGCCCCTACATATGAAAGTGGTTCAAATTCTTGTGTCGAGATGTTTGATGAATTGCATCTCGTGTAATTATAAAATATTCTTACCTCAAACGACGCATTAATGTATAATTTTATTAAGCACGATCAATGGAAATTCATAATGAATATGAAATTTTTTGTGAATATCATACGAAAACGGTGCTTTTAAAGCGTGAATTGACAAAACCATTTTAAAAAACTACAGCATGTTCTATAAATGTTTCCCAGTAATAAATAAAAATGAATCATTTAATTTGAAACAACAGTTTTAATGAAAGAATTCATGAAAATATTTTAATATTTTAAAAATGTAATCCAATTTTATCATTCGCGATCTTAAGATTCTTAAAATATTTTCATTGATCCATTTTTATCATTTATCAAAACCGTAGTAATGTATTGTAGTAGACGCAATATGTTTACAATTTTCTTACATTACTGGTCTAATGGTAGTGCATAATGGAAGTAAAATAATATTTCCGTATATTGCAGGTCCTCCTTCAGCATTATATATTTTTCCGTACAGATCCGTTCCATAACAAAGAATAGCTTATTTTCCTAGAAATTCTTTACTGATCCTTTTTCGAATATCTAAATCGGAACTCGAGATTTTTCCACCGGGGGTGTGACGACCTATCGTGTAGCGACCCTCGTATGCCGGAAAACTTAAAATATGTTCTCGTACAGCTTTTTATCTTAACTTCCATTGTTCTTAGTGAAGATCTGCCCAAATAATTATTACATAATGTTTTGAACTTTTTGACTTAGGCGACTTTCATAATCAGCTCTAGATGAATTCCGGAGAACGTTGCAATTACAAACACGATGTAAAGGTTCATTTTTGCCGATTTCGTAAAAATCGAATCGAATAAACTTCGATTAAAATAATGTGGTGCGAAATAAGCGATAAACTCATTATGTGTAATTTTTACTTACGACACTTTCATAATTATGCGCACGATTGATCTTTTTAATTACCGAATAATAATTTGATACCAGGATTTATTTAACGGCTTTGGAATATGCATTGGTCGCTTGTGGCATTATAAGTTGAAGATCATATTTATCATTTGTGATAGAGCGAAAAAAAAACAGTATAGGAGGGGTTTCTATACCGTATATGGGTTTCCTATTTTATATTTCTCTCACGATATGGCTTTGAGCAGTTACTTTTGCACATTTATCGGGAAGACTTCTAGGATTAACTTGTTCTCCACTTTTCTGTCAAATTTGATTGATGAATACGAGGAATGGGGAATCAACAAATACATCGGATGTGATACGAAATGTAATTTATTCCTCATACAGATGTTGTTATAAATAAGGAGAGGTACATTTCATAACATTTTTTGCACGAACGTTTCGTAATTAGTGGTAGAGTCCTCCGTAGTGTCCAGGGAGGGCGAGATTGGCGTATGAAGAAGCACCTCCGTAGTAACCACCTGCGTATCGTCCGTAAGCGAGTCCTCCGTTGTAGTGGCCTCCGTCAGCGATGACGTCCTGACGGCTGATGGCCCTGTCGTGCTCCTTCAGATTGTAAGCGTTCTTCACGACGCTTCCGTCGCGGTATTGCCACTGGTTCTTGAAGTCTCCGGTGTGTGGAGAGTGCACTCCGTACTCGAAGTTGTACTTAGGGTAGGCCTGGAGGAAGAATGGTCGCAAACGGTGTAGTAGAAGAATACTTTCAACTGCTCTTTGTGTTTCATTTATTGTAAATGCCGAAGGTCATAGTGTTCATAATGGCATATAAGGATTAATCACTTACGTAATAGTCTCCGTGACCATACAGTCCATATCCGTATCCAGGATAAGCCAATGCGGCAGTTGCCGACAGAGCGACGAGTAAGATGATTGTATGTAATCAGAAACATATATTAATTGTCACCAAAACCTTACGAAAAGAGCAATGCTTTTGTTATATTAATAGTCACCAAAACCTTACGAAAAGAGCAATGCTTTTGTTGAAGTATAAAGAAAGTTCAAAAACCGGTAAGGTGCAATCAGATTTTACTTTTCAAAGACCAGGATCCTACTTGTATTTATTTGAAGGTTTTTTTTTGTTTTTCACATGTAACGCAAAGACGGCGAAATATAGGTAGATGCTTCAGAATAGTAGGAAGGGAACTATTTCAGGTAAAAGTTATGCTGAGTTATGGTCATACGTTCTTATCTCTCTTAGATGCTTTTCTATTCTAAAACAGAATGATAGATTGCAATCAGTATAACTGAATTAAAATACAAATAGATACGAAAAGTCGGCAGTGTTTGGAACACGAGACTTTGAACATCAATCCTAACAGAAAAGGGGGCGGACAATGAAGAAATGTCAATTAACGATGAGTAAATATCTATCCAATGAAACGAGACTGTAAAGCTTTACCTGGAGGGACTGCATGTTGATCGTTTGTTTCTTTGATATTCTCTGATGGGCTGAGTTGGAAATTCTGATATCGAATGCCCTTTACGCACGCTATTTATACGAAATTCGATTCTGTGGAAGGCCATATTTCATGCGTGAAGTTTGCATTTCTTCACCAATATAGGGCTTCTTTCCGTTTAGCATCGGTTAGGAATGTCGTTTTGAAACTGTAGAAAGTAAGAGGTACTGGGGAAGGTAGTCATGAACGTTTTTGAAAAAAATAAATAAAATTGGAATTTAATTTTTTCGGTCTATGTCTAAAGATTACAGTAAAATCCTTTGTGCTGGCAGAACTCTTCATTTTGCATAGCATACTTGCAATGTTTAATTTTATCTTATTAATTTCAGTAAATTCAAGCTTCGTAATAGAAAATAAAAGATTATTCGATAATAACATTAAAAGTTTTATGTATTTCAATATTATATATCTCTAACACCCGTAAATCCCATTTCTATTTCGAAGTATCGACGCAGACTGAAAATTAATATTTCAGTACTTTCAAGAATTCTCAATTTTTCCTGCACATAAATACTAAAGGTCAGAATTTCGTGTAAAGATAATTTTCATTGGTATATTTTCAATATCAAAAGCTAAATGTCAGCTACCGATTACAGCTGCTAATTTCACGGGAAGACTGCCAGTGGATTTATTCGACGAATGATTCAGACAAATCTTTCAGCGACTTCTGTATTAATAATATTATTCGAGTGAGTTATCTGCCAGTTGAGACTCGGTCAAGTGAGCTGTCGGTCAGAATGCCGCCGCATCATCATAATCAGTGTTAAACGGCGAATATGGTATATATCGTACACGAAATTAAATGTAAAAATTGTTGAATTTTCCTAAAATTACTCCGTTGAAGGGGAAACAGAAACCATTGTAAATTTCCCAATTAATTTATCTTCGACTACAGGGTCTTCGAGAATGGAATTCCTCATTCCTTAGTTTGTTTCACATAAAACATGTATTGGCTTATTTCAATGATCGGGATTTCAAAAATTCGCTCCTTTCATAAGGCAAAACATCTTACAGCCAATTACGCTGATCCTTTGATATTTACATCATGCGTCCGATCGATCTGTTACATGGTTTATCTGACGAAAATTATTAAGTATGATTTCTTCGAGTGTAATGAGACGAACATTAAACGACTATGGCAGAGAAATTCCTTACCTATTTCTTGTTGAAGATGAAACTCTTGCAGAAGGTTTCATATGCTTGTATGGACGATTCGCAAATAGGACAATATTCGTTTCGGTAATCATCGAAGCATTTCTTTCCCATGGTGTGTAAGCAAGGAAGTAATCTAAGTTTGAAAGGAAAGTCGGTTTTATTCGATAACGAAGAATACCGCTGAAACTATCGGTAGCAAAGCAATATCATAAAAAATGGTGCATATCAAAAGGGAAATATTACGTAAGAGATGGTAGAAGAATTATCAAACCTTATAACATCCTCTGCCTTCAATTCTTCGAAGCAACTTGCACAAAGTTGCATGTTTGATTCGGAAGTTCTTTCCTTTAGTAAAAGAAATGGATGTCATATTCATTAGCAAGCTACTCCAGTAAGATCATTTATGTTTCATATCTAGATTATCATTTCGGATAATTTCGTATCTAACTTTGTATCGCGATGCAATAGCACTCCTCCCTGTAAGCGAGGATTTATTCATAAAGTTGTGTTGGTAATTTTCGATCAAATTTACCTTCTTTAGCGGCCTTGACCGACGAAGGACTGCATTGGCTACCATCACGTCTTTGAGTAGCAGCTTAGCCTTGTCCGCGGAGACGGTTGGCAAAGATGCTACCGCTTCTTTATCGATAAATCTGCTACCGCGTGGTGGCTTAAGTAAAAGGATGAAAGATCAGTTATATGAGACATATTTTCTACGAATGACGCTATATATATATTAACTACCGATGCTCCATTCCGACGATATAAGAGCCGTTTCTTACTAAGAAACATTTCGTTCGTATGACTTTTATGTGAAAATACCTTGCAACCAGGCATTCCCTTGCGATAGAGGTGAAGCATCGTCCGCGCAGAAGCTGTGACGATACCACCGTCGGTGGTTCCCGAGACTTCTCTCGCGTAATAGTCGAGGAAGAGTGCACCAAGTCTACTCATCCTAAGACACCGAAACAAGAAAAGCATATACTGCGAAAAAAAAAAATTGTTTGCGTGTCAATCAATTAGATATATGCAAGAATAGGACGTAATTGTACTTTTTCCACAATTTTATTTTAATGCTACCGGTTTCAGCGAGCGATCGCCATCGTCAGGTACATGTCACAGAAGCTACAATATATGACGAAAGGTTCTGTCCGTTACGGTAACAATGTTTCAGCGATTAAGTTCATGTTCATTAAACACAAATTTATATCCGTTCCGGTTACAATGTTTCAACAATTAAGCTCATATTCATTAAACACATATTTGGTTCTCTCTTTTGATCGTTTACAATGTATACACATTTTCGTCTTAGACGAATAAAACGTAGACGATTCTTTTAAGTGAGAAGGTGGGGTGTTGGTGAAGTTGGGTTTACGTATGTGCAAGGATATCGGTTTTTGGGAAAGGGTTGCATAGATCAGCGGGGAGTGGGAGGGAAAAATGTCTTAATGTAGAATGTTGTGTTTCGGTGAAGCGCTGAGGGAAACCATTTCGAACTGTTCTAGGAAGTTTAGCCGATCACTTTGATCTTCCACGTGTAGGGGATGAAATCAGCCCCATGGCCGGACTGAATTAAGTGTTTTGCGAAATGCGAAGACTCTCTTTTGTTGATGAAACTGCGCTGGTGCTCCTTAGCTCCGATTCCAAAATTTCTTCTTGTTTGGCCAATATATACCGCATTGCAATCCCCACATTCTAATTTATAGATCCCGGATTTAAGTGACGGATTAAATTTTTCCTTATTATTGCAGAGCACCTTGCTTAAATTGACCCGTGTTTTAAACGCCGGTCCCAAGCGATCCTTCGGTAACAGATTAGCGATTTTTGATGCCAGGTTATCGATGAAATTTACTTTTACCCATTCGTGGTTGGAGCTGTTTTCTGTGTGGTTTCGGTATATTTTCTCCATTGCTAGAAATCTCTCTTTTCTGGCCAAAAGTTTGTTGGGCGAAATTGGGACTAAAAAGTCCCATCTTCCATTGAACCTGATTTTTGATATGTTCTCTTGTCATTCATTGACCGAATATAAAGTTCCAAGATTAAAATCCTTAATTTTGAAAAGGCAGAACGGACGGATATATAGAATATTTTTGAATTTCGTATTCTTGTACTTCTAACTTTGTATTGCTATGAGACGATCTTTGGCACTGTATTCAATCCCGTCGTTTTTCTCAAAGGCATTTCACTTGTTAAGGCATCTGAGATTAGCTTATATTTGTGTTTGGGTCTATATGTCAATTTAAATTGAATAAACGTGACAACAAATCGGGTAAATATCGGCTGAATTGGAAATGCAATTTTACTGCCAGTGTAAATTATCATAATGATGCATTTCCATCCCCTTTCTCTGTCAGAAGGTGTGCATTTTTTTAGTTCCACGCAGTCCTTGGTCTAATGTGATGTTAACAGCGTATTTTATAGGGTTTGATTGAAAACCCGAATTCCTTCAAATACAGGATCCATTTCCAATGTAAATTTTATTCGGAAATGATCGAGGATGACATCAACCAGGTTTTGCTTAGAATTGTTGCGAAACAATATCTAGAAGAACCGTAAGAGACATGACTAGCTAATTAGATCTCGATCATTGATGAGGTTCCAAAGATTCGTAGACTCTGATTGTTTGAATGATGTGAGGGAGCGGAAGTGACAAAAAATAAATGAAGAGATTAAGGAGATGAAACGTACTTTAATCCATCGTCATCGATGTGCGAAAGCTTCCATTCAAATCCAGGTTTTTCAATTAAAAATAAGAACGCTATTTCTAGTGAGCCGAGTAGGAGAGTCCTCCGTAGTGTCCTCCGAGATTGGCGTATGAAGAAGCACCTCCGTAGTAACCACCTGCGTATCGTCCGTAAGCGAGTCCTCCGTTGTAGTGGCCTCCGTCAGCGATGACGTCCTGACGGCTGATGGCCCTGTCGTGCTCCTTCAGATCGTAAGCGTTCTTCACGACGCTTCCGTCGCGGTATTGCCACTGGTTCTTGAAGTCTCCGGTGTGTGCGGAATGGACACCGTACTCGAAGTCGTATCTGGGGTACGCCTACGGAAAGAGATATCCAGGTGAAGAGGGGTACTCGCCGGAGGTGAGCGAAGAGAATGGGTGCTACTTACGTAGTGATCGTAGCCTGGGAACGCCAGGGCAGCGCCCACCGCCAAGACGACGAGGAGGATTACCTGAAAGAAGGAGAAAGGGGATGAGCGATATGAATTCAAAGCAATATTACCTATTGCTGTGGCACCTCACCTGGAAGGTCTGCATTTCGAATGGTGTTGATGGATTTGTGACGAGCATGACTTGGGCGTCGGAGTATTTATACGCGTGGAAAGTACGTTCGAAGGGTGAACTTTACAGTTGGATGATCGCGTATGGGGCGGGACATGTTTCGTAACGCACATGTGTCTGAGATTTCACATTCTGTAATTACTTCTTCGTTGAAAAAGGATCTCCTGAATTTGGATTTCATTTCGCCTCCCTTTGGACATTTTCTGAATAATGATGTACTTTGTATATCGATTCTATATTACTTCGGAGCTTTTCTCTAGGCATTAATTTGAGGAATATAATTTAAATTATATCCGATGCTTGTAGATCTTTTTCTTATAACCATTTATTACAGGAATTAACATCTGGTTGTATTGATCAAAGCTCTACCCATCTTTTCACTTCTTTCCGTAAACATTTTAACGTTACGCTTCGAACAGAGCTCTTATTTCGTGATCTTTATGAACGAAGTTTAGGACTACTTTGTAAGTGAATCATTTAGTTGCAAATAGATGCTGCTGTTGTTAAGGATATGAATACTGCCCCTACATATGAAAGTGGTTCAAATTCTTGTGTCGAGATGTTTGATGAATTGCATCTCGTGTAATTATAAAATATTCTTACCTCAAACGACGCATTAATGTATAATTTTATTAAGCACGATCAATGGAAATTCATAATGAATATGAAATTTTTTGTGAATATCATACGAAAACGGTGCTTTTAAAGCGTGAATTGACAAAACCATTTTAAAAAACTACAGCATGTTCTATAAATGTTTCCCAGTAATAAATAAAAATGAATCATTTAATTTGAAACAACAGTTTTAATGAAAGAATTCATGAAAATATTTTAATATTTTAAAAATGTAATCCAATTTTATCATTCGCGATCTTAAGATTCTTAAAATATTTTCATTGATCCATTTTTATCATTTATCAAAACCGTAGTAATGTATTGTAGTAGACGCAATATGTTTACAATTTTCTTACATTACTGGTCTAATGGTAGTGCATAATGGAAGTAAAATAATATTTCCGTATATTGCAGGTCCTCCTTCAGCATTATATATTTTTCCGTACAGATCCGTTCCATAACAAAGAATAGCTTATTTTCCTAGAAATTCTTTACTGATCCTTTTTCGAATATCTAAATCGGAACTCGAGATTTTTCCACCGGGGGTGTGACGACCTATCGTGTAGCGACCCTCGTATGCCGGAAAACTTAAAATATGTTCTCGTACAGCTTTTTATCTTAACTTCCATTGTTCTTAGTGAAGATCTGCCCAAATAATTATTACATAATGTTTTGAACTTTTTGACTTAGGCGACTTTCATAATCAGCTCTAGATGAATTCCGGAGAACGTTGCAATTACAAACACGATGTAAAGGTTCATTTTTGCCGATTTCGTAAAAATCGAATCGAATAAACTTCGATTAAAATAATGTGGTGCGAAATAAGCGATAAACTCATTATGTGTAATTTTTACTTACGACACTTTCATAATTATGCGCACGATTGATCTTTTTAATTACCGAATAATAATTTGATACCAGGATTTATTTAACGGCTTTGGAATATGCATTGGTCGCTTGTGGCATTATAAGTTGAAGATCATATTTATCATTTGTGATAGAGCGAAAAAAAAACAGTATAGGAGGGGTTTCTATACCGTATATGGGTTTCCTATTTTATATTTCTCTCACGATATGGCTTTGAGCAGTTACTTTTGCACATTTATCGGGAAGACTTCTAGGATTAACTTGTTCTCCACTTTTCTGTCAAATTTGATTGATGAATACGAGGAATGGGGAATCAACAAATACATCGGATGTGATACGAAATGTAATTTATTCCTCATACAGATGTTGTTATAAATAAGGAGAGGTACATTTCATAACATTTTTTGCACGAACGTTTCGTAATTAGTGGTAGAGTCCTCCGTAGTGTCCAGGGAGGGCGAGATTGGCGTATGAAGAAGCACCTCCGTAGTAACCACCTGCGTATCGTCCGTAAGCGAGTCCTCCGTTGTAGTGGCCTCCGTCAGCGATGACGTCCTGACGGCTGATGGCCCTGTCGTGCTCCTTCAGATTGTAAGCGTTCTTCACGACGCTTCCGTCGCGGTATTGCCACTGGTTCTTGAAGTCTCCGGTGTGTGGAGAGTGCACTCCGTACTCGAAGTTGTACTTAGGGTAGGCCTGGAGGAAGAATGGTCGCAAACGGTGTAGTAGAAGAATACTTTCAACTGCTCTTTGTGTTTCATTTATTGTAAATGCCGAAGGTCATAGTGTTCATAATGGCATATAAGGATTAATCACTTACGTAATAGTCTCCGTGACCATACAGTCCATATCCGTATCCAGGATAAGCCAATGCGGCAGTTGCCGACAGAGCGACGAGTAAGATGATCTGTATGTAATCAGAAACATATATTAATTGTCACCAAAACCTTACGAAAAGAGCAATGCTTTTGTTATATTAATAGTCACCAAAACCTTACGAAAAGAGCAATGCTTTTGTTGAAGTATAAAGAAAGTTCAAAAACCGGTAAGGTGCAATCAGATTTTACTTTTCAAAGACCAGGATCCTACTTGTATTTATTTGAAGGTTTTTTTTTGTTTTTCACATGTAACGCAAAGACGGCGAAATATAGGTAGATGCTTCAGAATAGTAGGAAGGGAACTATTTCAGGTAAAAGTTATGCTGAGTTATGGTCATACGTTCTTATCTCTCTTAGATGCTTTTCTATTCTAAAACAGAATGATAGATTGCAATCAGTATAACTGAATTAAAATACAAATAGATACGAAAAGTCGGCAGTGTTTGGAACACGAGACTTTGAACATCAATCCTAACAGAAAAGGGGGCGGACAATGAAGAAATGTCAATTAACGATGAGTAAATATCTATCCAATGAAACGAGACTGTAAAGCTTTACCTGGAGGGACTGCATGTTGATCGTTTGTTTCTTTGATATTCTCTGATGGGCTGAGTTGGAAATTCTGATATCGAATGCCCTTTACGCACGCTATTTATACGAAATTCGATTCTGTGGAAGGCCATATTTCATGCGTGAAGTTTGCATTTCTTCACCAATATAGGGCTTCTTTCCGTTTAGCATCGGTTAGGAATGTCGTTTTGAAACTGTAGAAAGTAAGAGGTACTGGGAAGGTAGTCATGAACGTTTTTGAAAAAAATAAATAAAATTGGAATTTAATTTTTTCGGTCTATGTCTAAAGATTACAGTAAAATCCTTTGTGCTGGCAGAACTCTTCATTTTGCATAGCATACTTGCAATGTTTAATTTTATCTTATTAATTTCAGTAAATTCAAGCTTCGTAATAGAAAATAAAAGATTATTCGATAATAACATTAAAAGTTTTATGTATTTCAATATTATATATCTCTAACACCCGTAAATCCCATTTCTATTTCGAAGTATCGACGCAGACTGAAAATTAATATTTCAGTACTTTCAAGAATTCTCAATTTTTCCTGCACATAAATACTAAAGGTCAGAATTTCGTGTAAAGATAATTTTCATTGGTATATTTTCAATATCAAAAGCTAAATGTCAGCTACCGATTACAGCTGCTAATTTCACGGGAAGACTGCCAGTGGATTTATTCGACGAATGATTCAGACAAATCTTTCAGCGACTTCTGTATTAATAATATTATTCGAGTGAGTTATCTGCCAGTTGAGACTCGGTCAAGTGAGCTGTCGGTCAGAATGCCGCCGCATCATCATAATCAGTGTTAAACGGCGAATATGGTATATATCGTACACGAAATTAAATGTAAAAATTGTTGAATTTTCCTAAAATTACTCCGTTGAAGGGGAAACAGAAACCATTGTAAATTTCCCAATTAATTTATCTTCGACTACAGGGTCTTCGAGAATGGAATTCCTCATTCCTTAGTTTGTTTCACATAAAACATGTATTGGCTTATTTCAATGATCGGGATTTCAAAAATTCGCTCCTTTCATAAGGCAAAACATCTTACAGCCAATTACGCTGATCCTTTGATATTTACATCATGCGTCCGATCGATCTGTTACATGGTTTATCTGACGAAAATTATTAAGTATGATTTCTTCGAGTGTAATGAGACGAACATTAAACGACTATGGCAGAGAAATTCCTTACCTATTTCTTGTTGAAGATGAAACTCTTGCAGAAGGTTTCATATGCTTGTATGGACGATTCGCAAATAGGACAATATTCGTTTCGGTAATCATCGAAGCATTTCTTTCCCATGGTGTGTAAGCAAGGAAGTAATCTAAGTTTGAAAGGAAAGTCGGTTTTATTCGATAACGAAGAATACCGCTGAAACTATCGGTAGCAAAGCAATATCATAAAAAATGGTGCATATCAAAAGGGAAATATTACGTAAGAGATGGTAGAAGAATTATCAAACCTTATAACATCCTCTGCCTTCAATTCTTCGAAGCAACTTGCACAAAGTTGCATGTTTGATTCGGAAGTTCTTTCCTTTAGTAAAAGAAATGGATGTCATATTCATTAGCAAGCTACTCCAGTAAGATCATTTATGTTTCATATCTAGATTATCATTTCGGATAATTTCGTATCTAACTTTGTATCGCGATGCAATAGCACTCCTCCCTGTAAGCGAGGATTTATTCATAAAGTTGTGTTGGTAATTTTCGATCAAATTTACCTTCTTTAGCGGCCTTGACCGACGAAGGACTGCATTGGCTACCATCACGTCTTTGAGTAGCAGCTTAGCCTTGTCCGCGGAGACGGTTGGCAAAGATGCTACCGCTTCTTTATCGATAAATCTGCTACCGCGTGGTGGCTTAAGTAAAAGGATGAAAGATCAGTTATATGAGACATATTTTCTACGAATGACGCTATATATATATTAACTACCGATGCTCCATTCCGACGATATAAGAGCCGTTTCTTACTAAGAAACATTTCGTTCGTATGACTTTTATGTGAAAATACCTTGCAACCAGGCATTCCCTTGCGATAGAGGTGAAGCATCGTCCGCGCAGAAGCTGTGACGATACCACCGTCGGTGGTTCCCGAGACTTCTCTCGCGTAATAGTCGAGGAAGAGTGCACCAAGTCTACTCATCCTAAGACACCGAAACAAGAAAAGCATATACTGCGAAAAAAAAAAATTGTTTGCGTGTCAATCAATTAGATATATGCAAGAATAGGACGTAATTGTACTTTTTCCACAATTTTATTTTAATGCTACCGGTTTCAGCGAGCGATCGCCATCGTCAGGTACATGTCACAGAAGCTACAATATATGACGAAAGGTTCTGTCCGTTACGGTAACAATGTTTCAGCGATTAAGTTCATGTTCATTAAACACAAATTTATATCCGTTCCGGTTACAATGTTTCAACAATTAAGCTCATATTCATTAAACACATATTTGGTTCTCTCTTTTGATCGTTTACAATGTATACACATTTTCGTCTTAGACGAATAAAACGTAGACGATTCTTTTAAGTGAGAAGGTGGGGTGTTGGTGAAGTTGGGTTTACGTATGTGCAAGGATATCGGTTTTTGGGAAAGGGTTGCATAGATCAGCGGGGAGTGGGAGGGAAAAATGTCTTAATGTAGAATGTTGTGTTTCGGTGAAGCGCTGAGGGAAACCATTTCGAACTGTTCTAGGAAGTTTAGCCGATCACTTTGATCTTCCACGTGTAGGGGATGAAATCAGCCCCATGGCCGGACTGAATTAAGTGTTTTGCGAAATGCGAAGACTCTCTTTTGTTGATGAAACTGCGCTGGTGCTCCTTAGCTCCGATTCCAAAATTTCTTCTTGTTTGGCCAATATATACCGCATTGCAATCCCCACATTCTAATTTATAGATCCCGGATTTAAGTGACGGATTAAATTTTTCCTTATTATTGCAGAGCACCTTGCTTAAATTGACCCGTGTTTTAAACGCCGGTCCCAAGCGATCCTTCGGTAACAGATTAGCGATTTTTGATGCCAGGTTATCGATGAAATTTACTTTTACCCATTCGTGGTTGGAGCTGTTTTCTGTGTGGTTTCGGTATATTTTCTCCATTGCTAGAAATCTCTCTTTTCTGGCCAAAAGTTTGTTGGGCGAAATTGGGACTAAAAAGTCCCATCTTCCATTGAACCTGATTTTTGATATGTTCTCTTGTCATTCATTGACCGAATATAAAGTTCCAAGATTAAAATCCTTAATTTTGAAAAGGCAGAACGGACGGATATATAGAATATTTTTGAATTTCGTATTCTTGTACTTCTAACTTTGTATTGCTATGAGACGATCTTTGGCACTGTATTCAATCCCGTCGTTTTTCTCAAAGGCATTTCACTTGTTAAGGCATCTGAGATTAGCTTATATTTGTGTTTGGGTCTATATGTCAATTTAAATTGAATAAACGTGACAACAAATCGGGTAAATATCGGCTGAATTGGAAATGCAATTTTACTGCCAGTGTAAATTATCATAATGATGCATTTCCATCCCCTTTCTCTGTCAGAAGGTGTGCATTTTTTTAGTTCCACGCAGTCCTTGGTCTAATGTGATGTTAACAGCGTATTTTATAGGGTTTGATTGAAAACCCGAATTCCTTCAAATACAGGATCCATTTCCAATGTAAATTTTATTCGGAAATGATCGAGGATGACATCAACCAGGTTTTGCTTAGAATTGTTGCGAAACAATATCTAGAAGAACCGTAAGAGACATGACTAGCTAATTAGATCTCGATCATTGATGAGGTTCCAAAGATTCGTAGACTCTGATTGTTTGAATGATGTGAGGGAGCGGAAGTGACAAAAAATAAATGAAGAGATTAAGGAGATGAAACGTACTTTAATCCATCGTCATCGATGTGCGAAAGCTTCCATTCAAATCCAGGTTTTTCAATTAAAAATAAGAACGCTATTTCTAGTGAGCCGAGTAGGAGAGTCCTCCGTAGTGTCCTCCGAGATTGGCGTATGAAGAAGCACCTCCGTAGTAACCACCTGCGTATCGTCCGTAAGCGAGTCCTCCGTTGTAGTGGCCTCCGTCAGCGATGACGTCCTGACGGCTGATGGCCCTGTCGTGCTCCTTCAGATCGTAAGCGTTCTTCACGACGCTTCCGTCGCGGTATTGCCACTGGTTCTTGAAGTCTCCGGTGTGTGCGGAATGGACACCGTACTCGAAGTCGTATCTGGGGTACGCCTACGGAAAGAGATATCCAGGTGAAGAGGGGTACTCGCCGGAGGTGAGCGAAGAGAATGGGTGCTACTTACGTAGTGATCGTAGCCTGGGAACGCCAGGGCAGCGCCCACCGCCAAGACGACGAGGAGGATTACCTGAAAGAAGGAGAAAGGGGATGAGCGATATGAATTCAAAGCAATATTACCTATTGCTGTGGCACCTCACCTGGAAGGTCTGCATTTCGAATGGTGTTGATGGATTTGTGACGAGCATGACTTGGGCGTCGGAGTATTTATACGCGTGGAAAGTACGTTCGAAGGGTGAACTTTACAGTTGGATGATCGCGTATGGGGCGGGACATGTTTCGTAACGCACATGTGTCTGAGATTTCACATTCTGTAATTACTTCTTCGTTGAAAAAGGATCTCCTGAATTTGGATTTCATTTCGCCTCCCTTTGGACATTTTCTGAATAATGATGTACTTTGTATATCGATTCTATATTACTTCGGAGCTTTTCTCTAGGCATTAATTTGAGGAATATAATTTAAATTATATCCGATGCTTGTAGATCTTTTTCTTATAACCATTTATTACAGGAATTAACATCTGGTTGTATTGATCAAAGCTCTACCCATCTTTTCACTTCTTTCCGTAAACATTTTAACGTTACGCTTCGAACAGAGCTCTTATTTCGTGATCTTTATGAACGAAGTTTAGGACTACTTTGTAAGTGAATCATTTAGTTGCAAATAGATGCTGCTGTTGTTAAGGATATGAATACTGCCCCTACATATGAAAGTGGTTCAAATTCTTGTGTCGAGATGTTTGATGAATTGCATCTCGTGTAATTATAAAATATTCTTACCTCAAACGACGCATTAATGTATAATTTTATTAAGCACGATCAATGGAAATTCATAATGAATATGAAATTTTTTGTGAATATCATACGAAAACGGTGCTTTTAAAGCGTGAATTGACAAAACCATTTTAAAAAACTACAGCATGTTCTATAAATGTTTCCCAGTAATAAATAAAAATGAATCATTTAATTTGAAACAACAGTTTTAATGAAAGAATTCATGAAAATATTTTAATATTTTAAAAATGTAATCCAATTTTATCATTCGCGATCTTAAGATTCTTAAAATATTTTCATTGATCCATTTTTATCATTTATCAAAACCGTAGTAATGTATTGTAGTAGACGCAATATGTTTACAATTTTCTTACATTACTGGTCTAATGGTAGTGCATAATGGAAGTAAAATAATATTTCCGTATATTGCAGGTCCTCCTTCAGCATTATATATTTTTCCGTACAGATCCGTTCCATAACAAAGAATAGCTTATTTTCCTAGAAATTCTTTACTGATCCTTTTTCGAATATCTAAATCGGAACTCGAGATTTTTCCACCGGGGGTGTGACGACCTATCGTGTAGCGACCCTCGTATGCCGGAAAACTTAAAATATGTTCTCGTACAGCTTTTTATCTTAACTTCCATTGTTCTTAGTGAAGATCTGCCCAAATAATTATTACATAATGTTTTGAACTTTTTGACTTAGGCGACTTTCATAATCAGCTCTAGATGAATTCCGGAGAACGTTGCAATTACAAACACGATGTAAAGGTTCATTTTTGCCGATTTCGTAAAAATCGAATCGAATAAACTTCGATTAAAATAATGTGGTGCGAAATAAGCGATAAACTCATTATGTGTAATTTTTACTTACGACACTTTCATAATTATGCGCACGATTGATCTTTTTAATTACCGAATAATAATTTGATACCAGGATTTATTTAACGGCTTTGGAATATGCATTGGTCGCTTGTGGCATTATAAGTTGAAGATCATATTTATCATTTGTGATAGAGCGAAAAAAAAACAGTATAGGAGGGGTTTCTATACCGTATATGGGTTTCCTATTTTATATTTCTCTCACGATATGGCTTTGAGCAGTTACTTTTGCACATTTATCGGGAAGACTTCTAGGATTAACTTGTTCTCCACTTTTCTGTCAAATTTGATTGATGAATACGAGGAATGGGGAATCAACAAATACATCGGATGTGATACGAAATGTAATTTATTCCTCATACAGATGTTGTTATAAATAAGGAGAGGTACATTTCATAACATTTTTTGCACGAACGTTTCGTAATTAGTGGTAGAGTCCTCCGTAGTGTCCTCCGAGATTGGCGTATGAAGAAGCACCTCCGTAGTAACCACCTGCGTATCGTCCGTAAGCGAGTCCTCCGTTGTAGTGGCCTCCGTCAGCGATGACGTCCTGACGGCTGATGGCCCTGTCGTGCTCCTTCAGATTGTAAGCGTTCTTCACGACGCTTCCGTCGCGGTATTGCCACTGGTTCTTGAAGTCTCCGGTGTGTGGAGAGTGCACTCCGTACTCGAAGTTGTACTTAGGGTAGGCCTGGAGGAAGAATGGTCGCAAACGGTGTAGTAGAAGAATACTTTCAACTGCTCTTTGTGTTTCATTTATTGTAAATGCCGAAGGTCATAGTGTTCATAATGGCATATAAGGATTAATCACTTACGTAATAGTCTCCGTGACCATACAGTCCATATCCGTATCCAGGATAAGCCAATGCGGCAGTTGCCGACAGAGCGACGAGTAAGATGATCTGTATGTAATCAGAAACATATATTAATTGTCACCAAAACCTTACGAAAAGAGCAATGCTTTTGTTATATTAATAGTCACCAAAACCTTACGAAAAGAGCAATGCTTTTGTTGAAGTATAAAGAAAGTTCAAAAACCGGTAAGGTGCAATCAGATTTTACTTTTCAAAGACCAGGATCCTACTTGTATTTATTTGAAGGTTTTTTTTTGTTTTTCACATGTAACGCAAAGACGGCGAAATATAGGTAGATGCTTCAGAATAGTAGGAAGGGAACTATTTCAGGTAAAAGTTATGCTGAGTTATGGTCATACGTTCTTATCTCTCTTAGATGCTTTTCTATTCTAAAACAGAATGATAGATTGCAATCAGTATAACTGAATTAAAATACAAATAGATACGAAAAGTCGGCAGTGTTTGGAACACGAGACTTTGAACATCAATCCTAACAGAAAAGGGGGCGGACAATGAAGAAATGTCAATTAACGATGAGTAAATATCTATCCAATGAAACGAGACTGTAAAGCTTTACCTGGAGGGACTGCATGTTGATCGTTTGTTTCTTTGATATTCTCTGATGGGCTGAGTTGGAAATTCTGATATCGAATGCCCTTTACGCACGCTATTTATACGAAATTCGATTCTGTGGAAGGCCATATTTCATGCGTGAAGTTTGCATTTCTTCACCAATATAGGGCTTCTTTCCGTTTAGCATCGGTTAGGAATGTCGTTTTGAAACTGTAGAAAGTAAGAGGTACTGGGAAGGTAGTCATGAACGTTTTTGAAAAAAATAAATAAAATTGGAATTTAATTTTTTCGGTCTATGTCTAAAGATTACAGTAAAATCCTTTGTGCTGGCAGAACTCTTCATTTTGCATAGCATACTTGCAATGTTTAATTTTATCTTATTAATTTCAGTAAATTCAAGCTTCGTAATAGAAAATAAAAGATTATTCGATAATAACATTAAAAGTTTTATGTATTTCAATATTATATATCTCTAACACCCGTAAATCCCATTTCTATTTCGAAGTATCGACGCAGACTGAAAATTAATATTTCAGTACTTTCAAGAATTCTCAATTTTTCCTGCACATAAATACTAAAGGTCAGAATTTCGTGTAAAGATAATTTTCATTGGTATATTTTCAATATCAAAAGCTAAATGTCAGCTACCGATTACAGCTGCTAATTTCACGGGAAGACTGCCAGTGGATTTATTCGACGAATGATTCAGACAAATCTTTCAGCGACTTCTGTATTAATAATATTATTCGAGTGAGTTATCTGCCAGTTGAGACTCGGTCAAGTGAGCTGTCGGTCAGAATGCCGCCGCATCATCATAATCAGTGTTAAACGGCGAATATGGTATATATCGTACACGAAATTAAATGTAAAAATTGTTGAATTTTCCTAAAATTACTCCGTTGAAGGGGAAACAGAAACCATTGTAAATTTCCCAATTAATTTATCTTCGACTACAGGGTCTTCGAGAATGGAATTCCTCATTCCTTAGTTTGTTTCACATAAAACATGTATTGGCTTATTTCAATGATCGGGATTTCAAAAATTCGCTCCTTTCATAAGGCAAAACATCTTACAGCCAATTACGCTGATCCTTTGATATTTACATCATGCGTCCGATCGATCTGTTACATGGTTTATCTGACGAAAATTATTAAGTATGATTTCTTCGAGTGTAATGAGACGAACATTAAACGACTATGGCAGAGAAATTCCTTACCTATTTCTTGTTGAAGATGAAACTCTTGCAGAAGGTTTCATATGCTTGTATGGACGATTCGCAAATAGGACAATATTCGTTTCGGTAATCATCGAAGCATTTCTTTCCCATGGTGTGTAAGCAAGGAAGTAATCTAAGTTTGAAAGGAAAGTCGGTTTTATTCGATAACGAAGAATACCGCTGAAACTATCGGTAGCAAAGCAATATCATAAAAAATGGTGCATATCAAAAGGGAAATATTACGTAAGAGATGGTAGAAGAATTATCAAACCTTATAACATCCTCTGCCTTCAATTCTTCGAAGCAACTTGCACAAAGTTGCATGTTTGATTCGGAAGTTCTTTCCTTTAGTAAAAGAAATGGATGTCATATTCATTAGCAAGCTACTCCAGTAAGATCATTTATGTTTCATATCTAGATTATCATTTCGGATAATTTCGTAT
The DNA here is from genome assembly GCA_020796165.1 of Pantala flavescens. Classification (NCBI taxonomy): domain Eukaryota; kingdom Metazoa; phylum Arthropoda; class Insecta; order Odonata; family Libellulidae; genus Pantala; species Pantala flavescens. The sequence goes on along the minus strand of CM036881.1, from coordinate 33,728,197 downwards.
CTAACTTTGTATCGCGATGCAATAGCACTCCTCCCTGTAAGCGAGGATTTATTCATAAAGTTGTGTTGGTAATTTTCGATCAAATTTACCTTCTTTAGCGGCCTTGACCGACGAAGGACTGCATTGGCTACCATCACGTCTTTGAGTAGCAGCTTAGCCTTGTCCGCGGAGACGGTTGGCAAAGATGCTACCGCTTCTTTATCGATAAATCTGCTACCGCGTGGTGGCTTAAGTAAAAGGATGAAAGATCAGTTATATGAGACATATTTTCTACGAATGACGCTATATATATATTAACTACCGATGCTCCATTCCGACGATATAAGAGCCGTTTCTTACTAAGAAACATTTCGTTCGTATGACTTTTATGTGAAAATACCTTGCAACCAGGCATTCCCTTGCAATAGAGGTGAAGCATCGTCCGCGCAGAAGCTGTGACGATACCACCGTCGGTGGTTCCCGAGACTTCTCTCGCGTAATAGTCGAGGAAGAGTGCACCAAGTCTACTCATCCTAAGACACCGAAACAAGAAAAGCATATACTGCGAAAAAAAAAAATTGTTTGCGTGTCAATCAATTAGATATATGCAAGAATAGGACGTAATTGTACTTTTTCCACAATTTTATTTTAATGCTACCGGTTTCAGCGAGCGATCGCCATCGTCAGGTACATGTCACAGAAGCTACAATATATGACGAAAGGTTCTGTCCGTTACGGTAACAATGTTTCAGCGATTAAGTTCATGTTCATTAAACACAAATTTATATCCGTTCCGGTTACAATGTTTCAACAATTAAGCTCATATTCATTAAACACATATTTGGTTCTCTCTTTTGATCGTTTACAATGTATACACATTTTCGTCTTAGACGAATAAAACGTAGACGATTCTTTTAAGTGAGAAGGTGGGGTGTTGGTGAAGTTGGGTTTACGTATGTGCAAGGATATCGGTTTTTGGGAAAGGGTTGCATAGATCAGCGGGGAGTGGGAGGGAAAAATGTCTTAATGTAGAATGTTGTGTTTCGGTGAAGCGCTGAGGGAAACCATTTCGAACTGTTCTAGGAAGTTTAGCCGATCACTTTGATCTTCCACGTGTAGGGGATGAAATCAGCCCCATGGCCGGACTGAATTAAGTGTTTTGCGAAATGCGAAGACTCTCTTTTGTTGATGAAACTGCGCTGGTGCTCCTTAGCTCCGATTCCAAAATTTCTTCTTGTTTGGCCAATATATACCGCATTGCAATCCCCACATTCTAATTTATAGATCCCGGATTTAAGTGACGGATTAAATTTTTCCTTATTATTGCAGAGCACCTTGCTTAAATTGACCCGTGTTTTAAACGCCGGTCCCAAGCGATCCTTCGGTAACAGATTAGCGATTTTTGATGCCAGGTTATCGATGAAATTTACTTTTACCCATTCGTGGTTGGAGCTGTTTTCTGTGTGGTTTCGGTATATTTTCTCCATTGCTAGAAATCTCTCTTTTCTGGCCAAAAGTTTGTTGGGCGAAATTGGGACTAAAAAGTCCCATCTTCCATTGAACCTGATTTTTGATATGTTCTCTTGTCATTCATTGACCGAATATAAAGTTCCAAGATTAAAATCCTTAATTTTGAAAAGGCAGAACGGACGGATATATAGAATATTTTTGAATTTCGTATTCTTGTACTTCTAACTTTGTATTGCTATGAGACGATCTTTGGCACTGTATTCAATCCCGTCGTTTTTCTCAAAGGCATTTCACTTGTTAAGGCATCTGAGATTAGCTTATATTTGTGTTTGGGTCTATATGTCAATTTAAATTGAATAAACGTGACAACAAATCGGGTAAATATCGGCTGAATTGGAAATGCAATTTTACTGCCAGTGTAAATTATCATAATGATGCATTTCCATCCCCTTTCTCTGTCAGAAGGTGTGCATTTTTTTAGTTCCACGCAGTCCTTGGTCTAATGTGATGTTAACAGCGTATTTTATAGGGTTTGATTGAAAACCCGAATTCCTTCAAATACAGGATCCATTTCCAATGTAAATTTTATTCGGAAATGATCGAGGATGACATCAACCAGGTTTTGCTTAGAATTGTTGCGAAACAATATCTAGAAGAACCGTAAGAGACATGACTAGCTAATTAGATCTCGATCATTGATGAGGTTCCAAAGATTCGTAGACTCTGATTGTTTGAATGATGTGAGGGAGCGGAAGTGACAAAAAATAAATGAAGAGATTAAGGAGATGAAACGTACTTTAATCCATCGTCATCGATGTGCGAAAGCTTCCATTCAAATCCAGGTTTTTCAATTAAAAATAAGAACGCTATTTCTAGTGAGCCGAGTAGGAGAGTCCTCCGTAGTGTCCTCCGAGATTGGCGTATGAAGAAGCACCTCCGTAGTAACCACCTGCGTATCGTCCGTAAGCGAGTCCTCCGTTGTAGTGGCCTCCGTCAGCGATGACGTCCTGACGGCTGATGGCCCTGTCGTGCTCCTTCAGATCGTAAGCGTTCTTCACGACGCTTCCGTCGCGGTATTGCCACTGGTTCTTGAAGTCTCCGGTGTGTGCGGAATGGACACCGTACTCGAAGTCGTATCTGGGGTACGCCTACGGAAAGAGATATCCAGGTGAAGAGGGGTACTCGCCGGAGGTGAGCGAAGAGAATGGGTGCTACTTACGTAGTGATCGTAGCCTGGGAACGCCAGGGCAGCGCCCACCGCCAAGACGACGAGGAGGATTACCTGAAAGAAGGAGAAAGGGGATGAGCGATATGAATTCAAAGCAATATTACCTATTGCTGTGGCACCTCACCTGGAAGGTCTGCATTTCGAATGGTGTTGATGGATTTGTGACGAGCATGACTTGGGCGTCGGAGTATTTATACGCGTGGAAAGTACGTTCGAAGGGTGAACTTTACAGTTGGATGATCGCGTATGGGGCGGGACATGTTTCGTAACGCACATGTGTCTGAGATTTCACATTCTGTAATTACTTCTTCGTTGAAAAAGGATCTCCTGAATTTGGATTTCATTTCGCCTCCCTTTGGACATTTTCTGAATAATGATGTACTTTGTATATCGATTCTATATTACTTCGGAGCTTTTCTCTAGGCATTAATTTGAGGAATATAATTTAAATTATATCCGATGCTTGTAGATCTTTTTCTTATAACCATTTATTACAGGAATTAACATCTGGTTGTATTGATCAAAGCTCTACCCATCTTTTCACTTCTTTCCGTAAACATTTTAACGTTACGCTTCGAACAGAGCTCTTATTTCGTGATCTTTATGAACGAAGTTTAGGACTACTTTGTAAGTGAATCATTTAGTTGCAAATAGATGCTGCTGTTGTTAAGGATATGAATACTGCCCCTACATATGAAAGTGGTTCAAATTCTTGTGTCGAGATGTTTGATGAATTGCATCTCGTGTAATTATAAAATATTCTTACCTCAAACGACGCATTAATGTATAATTTTATTAAGCACGATCAATGGAAATTCATAATGAATATGAAATTTTTTGTGAATATCATACGAAAACGGTGCTTTTAAAGCGTGAATTGACAAAACCATTTTAAAAAACTACAGCATGTTCTATAAATGTTTCCCAGTAATAAATAAAAATGAATCATTTAATTTGAAACAACAGTTTTAATGAAAGAATTCATGAAAATATTTTAATATTTTAAAAATGTAATCCAATTTTATCATTCGCGATCTTAAGATTCTTAAAATATTTTCATTGATCCATTTTTATCATTTATCAAAACCGTAGTAATGTATTGTAGTAGACGCAATATGTTTACAATTTTCTTACATTACTGGTCTAATGGTAGTGCATAATGGAAGTAAAATAATATTTCCGTATATTGCAGGTCCTCCTTCAGCATTATATATTTTTCCGTACAGATCCGTTCCATAACAAAGAATAGCTTATTTTCCTAGAAATTCTTTACTGATCCTTTTTCGAATATCTAAATCGGAACTCGAGATTTTTCCACCGGGGGTGTGACGACCTATCGTGTAGCGACCCTCGTATGCCGGAAAACTTAAAATATGTTCTCGTACAGCTTTTTATCTTAACTTCCATTGTTCTTAGTGAAGATCTGCCCAAATAATTATTACATAATGTTTTGAACTTTTTGACTTAGGCGACTTTCATAATCAGCTCTAGATGAATTCCGGAGAACGTTGCAATTACAAACACGATGTAAAGGTTCATTTTTGCCGATTTCGTAAAAATCGAATCGAATAAACTTCGATTAAAATAATGTGGTGCGAAATAAGCGATAAACTCATTATGTGTAATTTTTACTTACGACACTTTCATAATTATGCGCACGATTGATCTTTTTAATTACCGAATAATAATTTGATACCAGGATTTATTTAACGGCTTTGGAATATGCATTGGTCGCTTGTGGCATTATAAGTTGAAGATCATATTTATCATTTGTGATAGAGCGAAAAAAAAACAGTATAGGAGGGGTTTCTATACCGTATATGGGTTTCCTATTTTATATTTCTCTCACGATATGGCTTTGAGCAGTTACTTTTGCACATTTATCGGGAAGACTTCTAGGATTAACTTGTTCTCCACTTTTCTGTCAAATTTGATTGATGAATACGAGGAATGGGGAATCAACAAATACATCGGATGTGATACGAAATGTAATTTATTCCTCATACAGATGTTGTTATAAATAAGGAGAGGTACATTTCATAACATTTTTTGCACGAACGTTTCGTAATTAGTGGTAGAGTCCTCCGTAGTGTCCAGGGAGGGCGAGATTGGCGTATGAAGAAGCACCTCCGTAGTAACCACCTGCGTATCGTCCGTAAGCGAGTCCTCCGTTGTAGTGGCCTCCGTCAGCGATGACGTCCTGACGGCTGATGGCCCTGTCGTGCTCCTTCAGATTGTAAGCGTTCTTCACGACGCTTCCGTCGCGGTATTGCCACTGGTTCTTGAAGTCTCCGGTGTGTGGAGAGTGCACTCCGTACTCGAAGTTGTACTTAGGGTAGGCCTGGAGGAAGAATGGTCGCAAACGGTGTAGTAGAAGAATACTTTCAACTGCTCTTTGTGTTTCATTTATTGTAAATGCCGAAGGTCATAGTGTTCATAATGGCATATAAGGATTAATCACTTACGTAATAGTCTCCGTGACCATACAGTCCATATCCGTATCCAGGATAAGCCAATGCGGCAGTTGCCGACAGAGCGACGAGTAAGATGATCTGTATGTAATCAGAAACATATATTAATTGTCACCAAAACCTTACGAAAAGAGCAATGCTTTTGTTATATTAATAGTCACCAAAACCTTACGAAAAGAGCAATGCTTTTGTTGAAGTATAAAGAAAGTTCAAAAACCGGTAAGGTGCAATCAGATTTTACTTTTCAAAGACCAGGATCCTACTTGTATTTATTTGAAGGTTTTTTTTTGTTTTTCACATGTAACGCAAAGACGGCGAAATATAGGTAGATGCTTCAGAATAGTAGGAAGGGAACTATTTCAGGTAAAAGTTATGCTGAGTTATGGTCATACGTTCTTATCTCTCTTAGATGCTTTTCTATTCTAAAACAGAATGATAGATTGCAATCAGTATAACTGAATTAAAATACAAATAGATACGAAAAGTCGGCAGTGTTTGGAACACGAGACTTTGAACATCAATCCTAACAGAAAAGGGGGCGGACAATGAAGAAATGTCAATTAACGATGAGTAAATATCTATCCAATGAAACGAGACTGTAAAGCTTTACCTGGAGGGACTGCATGTTGATCGTTTGTTTCTTTGATATTCTCTGATGGGCTGAGTTGGAAATTCTGATATCGAATGCCCTTTACGCACGCTATTTATACGAAATTCGATTCTGTGGAAGGCCATATTTCATGCGTGAAGTTTGCATTTCTTCACCAATATAGGGCTTCTTTCCGTTTAGCATCGGTTAGGAATGTCGTTTTGAAACTGTAGAAAGTAAGAGGTACTGGGAAGGTAGTCATGAACGTTTTTGAAAAAAATAAATAAAATTGGAATTTAATTTTTTCGGTCTATGTCTAAAGATTACAGTAAAATCCTTTGTGCTGGCAGAACTCTTCATTTTGCATAGCATACTTGCAATGTTTAATTTTATCTTATTAATTTCAGTAAATTCAAGCTTCGTAATAGAAAATAAAAGATTATTCGATAATAACATTAAAAGTTTTATGTATTTCAATATTATATATCTCTAACACCCGTAAATCCCATTTCTATTTCGAAGTATCGACGCAGACTGAAAATTAATATTTCAGTACTTTCAAGAATTCTCAATTTTTCCTGCACATAAATACTAAAGGTCAGAATTTCGTGTAAAGATAATTTTCATTGGTATATTTTCAATATCAAAAGCTAAATGTCAGCTACCGATTACAGCTGCTAATTTCACGGGAAGACTGCCAGTGGATTTATTCGACGAATGATTCAGACAAATCTTTCAGCGACTTCTGTATTAATAATATTATTCGAGTGAGTTATCTGCCAGTTGAGACTCGGTCAAGTGAGCTGTCGGTCAGAATGCCGCCGCATCATCATAATCAGTGTTAAACGGCGAATATGGTATATATCGTACACGAAATTAAATGTAAAAATTGTTGAATTTTCCTAAAATTACTCCGTTGAAGGGGAAACAGAAACCATTGTAAATTTCCCAATTAATTTATCTTCGACTACAGGGTCTTCGAGAATGGAATTCCTCATTCCTTAGTTTGTTTCACATAAAACATGTATTGGCTTATTTCAATGATCGGGATTTCAAAAATTCGCTCCTTTCATAAGGCAAAACATCTTACAGCCAATTACGCTGATCCTTTGATATTTACATCATGCGTCCGATCGATCTGTTACATGGTTTATCTGACGAAAATTATTAAGTATGATTTCTTCGAGTGTAATGAGACGAACATTAAACGACTATGGCAGAGAAATTCCTTACCTATTTCTTGTTGAAGATGAAACTCTTGCAGAAGGTTTCATATGCTTGTATGGACGATTCGCAAATAGGACAATATTCGTTTCGGTAATCATCGAAGCATTTCTTTCCCATGGTGTGTAAGCAAGGAAGTAATCTAAGTTTGAAAGGAAAGTCGGTTTTATTCGATAACGAAGAATACCGCTGAAACTATCGGTAGCAAAGCAATATCATAAAAAATGGTGCATATCAAAAGGGAAATATTACGTAAGAGATGGTAGAAGAATTATCAAACCTTATAACATCCTCTGCCTTCAATTCTTCGAAGCAACTTGCACAAAGTTGCATGTTTGATTCGGAAGTTCTTTCCTTTAGTAAAAGAAATGGATGTCATATTCATTAGCAAGCTACTCCAGTAAGATCATTTATGTTTCATATCTAGATTATCATTTCGGATAATTTCGTATCTAACTTTGTATCGCGATGCAATAGCACTCCTCCCTGTAAGCGAGGATTTATTCATAAAGTTGTGTTGGTAATTTTCGATCAAATTTACCTTCTTTAGCGGCCTTGACCGACGAAGGACTGCATTGGCTACCATCACGTCTTTGAGTAGCAGCTTAGCCTTGTCCGCGGAGACGGTTGGCAAAGATGCTACCGCTTCTTTATCGATAAATCTGCTACCGCGTGGTGGCTTAAGTAAAAGGATGAAAGATCAGTTATATGAGACATATTTTCTACGAATGACGCTATATATATATTAACTACCGATGCTCCATTCCGACGATATAAGAGCCGTTTCTTACTAAGAAACATTTCGTTCGTATGACTTTTATGTGAAAATACCTTGCAACCAGGCATTCCCTTGCGATAGAGGTGAAGCATCGTCCGCGCAGAAGCTGTGACGATACCACCGTCGGTGGTTCCCGAGACTTCTCTCGCGTAATAGTCGAGGAAGAGTGCACCAAGTCTACTCATCCTAAGACACCGAAACAAGAAAAGCATATACTGCGAAAAAAAAAAATTGTTTGCGTGTCAATCAATTAGATATATGCAAGAATAGGACGTAATTGTACTTTTTCCACAATTTTATTTTAATGCTACCGGTTTCAGCGAGCGATCGCCATCGTCAGGTACATGTCACAGAAGCTACAATATATGACGAAAGGTTCTGTCCGTTACGGTAACAATGTTTCAGCGATTAAGTTCATGTTCATTAAACACAAATTTATATCCGTTCCGGTTACAATGTTTCAACAATTAAGCTCATATTCATTAAACACATATTTGGTTCTCTCTTTTGATCGTTTACAATGTATACACATTTTCGTCTTAGACGAATAAAACGTAGACGATTCTTTTAAGTGAGAAGGTGGGGTGTTGGTGAAGTTGGGTTTACGTATGTGCAAGGATATCGGTTTTTGGGAAAGGGTTGCATAGATCAGCGGGGAGTGGGAGGGAAAAATGTCTTAATGTAGAATGTTGTGTTTCGGTGAAGCGCTGAGGGAAACCATTTCGAACTGTTCTAGGAAGTTTAGCCGATCACTTTGATCTTCCACGTGTAGGGGATGAAATCAGCCCCATGGCCGGACTGAATTAAGTGTTTTGCGAAATGCGAAGACTCTCTTTTGTTGATGAAACTGCGCTGGTGCTCCTTAGCTCCGATTCCAAAATTTCTTCTTGTTTGGCCAATATATACCGCATTGCAATCCCCACATTCTAATTTATAGATCCCGGATTTAAGTGACGGATTAAATTTTTCCTTATTATTGCAGAGCACCTTGCTTAAATTGACCCGTGTTTTAAACGCCGGTCCCAAGCGATCCTTCGGTAACAGATTAGCGATTTTTGATGCCAGGTTATCGATGAAATTTACTTTTACCCATTCGTGGTTGGAGCTGTTTTCTGTGTGGTTTCGGTATATTTTCTCCATTGCTAGAAATCTCTCTTTTCTGGCCAAAAGTTTGTTGGGCGAAATTGGGACTAAAAAGTCCCATCTTCCATTGAACCTGATTTTTGATATGTTCTCTTGTCATTCATTGACCGAATATAAAGTTCCAAGATTAAAATCCTTAATTTTGAAAAGGCAGAACGGACGGATATATAGAATATTTTTGAATTTCGTATTCTTGTACTTCTAACTTTGTATTGCTATGAGACGATCTTTGGCACTGTATTCAATCCCGTCGTTTTTCTCAAAGGCATTTCACTTGTTAAGGCATCTGAGATTAGCTTATATTTGTGTTTGGGTCTATATGTCAATTTAAATTGAATAAACGTGACAACAAATCGGGTAAATATCGGCTGAATTGGAAATGCAATTTTACTGCCAGTGTAAATTATCATAATGATGCATTTCCATCCCCTTTCTCTGTCAGAAGGTGTGCATTTTTTTAGTTCCACGCAGTCCTTGGTCTAATGTGATGTTAACAGCGTATTTTATAGGGTTTGATTGAAAACCCGAATTCCTTCAAATACAGGATCCATTTCCAATGTAAATTTTATTCGGAAATGATCGAGGATGACATCAACCAGGTTTTGCTTAGAATTGTTGCGAAACAATATCTAGAAGAACCGTAAGAGACATGACTAGCTAATTAGATCTCGATCATTGATGAGGTTCCAAAGATTCGTAGACTCTGATTGTTTGAATGATGTGAGGGAGCGGAAGTGACAAAAAATAAATGAAGAGATTAAGGAGATGAAACGTACTTTAATCCATCGTCATCGATGTGCGAAAGCTTCCATTCAAATCCAGGTTTTTCAATTAAAAATAAGAACGCTATTTCTAGTGAGCCGAGTAGGAGAGTCCTCCGTAGTGTCCTCCGAGATTGGCGTATGAAGAAGCACCTCCGTAGTAACCACCTGCGTATCGTCCGTAAGCGAGTCCTCCGTTGTAGTGGCCTCCGTCAGCGATGACGTCCTGACGGCTGATGGCCCTGTCGTGCTCCTTCAGATCGTAAGCGTTCTTCA